>JANZLQ010000079.1:57916579-57986758 GCA_026212715.1 Elanus axillaris | reverse complement strand
CCCACCACCCCCCAACCCCCCACCCCCGGGCTCTTGAGGGACGGCCAGTCTTGAAAGCTACTGCTTTAAGCGTGGTGTGGCAAGGTGGAACTTCAGAGCAGCGAAGGCTCACTTCAGCTCCTCCGGAGTCTTTAGAGGATATAAAACAGCGTGTGAATTTCCCAGTAAAGTGAAGGAGGCTCTAAGGAAGCCTGCTTTACAGCAGGTCCTGTAGCAAACTGGGACATCCACTTGAGGCTTTAAGGAAATGAGAAGAAGTAAAATCTTTAAGGTGAATCTGATTATATCTAAATTAGTGGATAAGAGTGACATAGGTAACCTGTGAAAAATTTGCATGGTTGTATCCTTAGTAATTTGTATAGCGAGATGAAAAATAATCCCTACTGCCAGGCTTGTGTGATAGCCTCTCAGTGGAATGGAGACTCATCCATGTTCAGAATCAACAGAAGCCTGGTATGATTTGGCTAACTGCAAGGTCGAGGCAGACTTTAAATGCAGTAACAAGATGCTGGTTTTCTAAGACTTTATGACATAGTTCAGTGTATAAAAGTTGCAAATCATGTCCTTTGTACTTTGGTTATTCAGGAGTTCAAATGTGAAACTGGTGTATTAATACAGAAGCTAGAAGCATATCTTTCCTCGAGCTGTTAAGGACACTTGGAGTTCTCCAATTTATTAACTTCCTTGCATGTGGGGTGGTAACAGCTGCATCCTTGGCTCTGTCCTAATCACTGGTGTTCACGGTATAAGATGTAGGAAGGAATGACTTCTTAGGCTATCTTCTATTTTCCTGTGTCTTCCCTTCCACTAAAAAAAAAAAATCCGAACAGACTAAACCCAAGCTTACAGCTATCTACATTTTCAAGAAAGTGATAATTAAAAAAAATAAATCGAGCATTTCTGAAAACAAAAACTTGACTTAAACAAAAAAAAAGGAGACTCCTCCATTTCATTGACTCCAGTACTGCTAGTGTTTTAGTGTTATAGCTTCTCGATGAACAGTAAAAAACCCATTTCTATAGAGGGAGTTGAAATAATCCTAAATACTGAAGTTATTGGTGTGGTGACTCAAGTGGTGCCTTGGCACATTGAGGTCAATAAGATGCAACTTGCTGGCAAAGACTTTGAAGACTCTTTAGACAGTACACATTAGGGTGTTGCAATATAGAGTTCCTTTGCAGACCATCTTCTAACAAGGTGGACAAAACCAGAAATATAGGTATGTGTTACTGGTAAGCTCCCTGCTCTTTAAATGTGAGCGAGCACTTCCAAGCCAGTGCCTGCACCAACTCTGTGGATCTGTGGTTAAGTATCAGGCATTTACTAATGTTCAGAGCAGACGCCTTGATTCAGTAGCTGGTTTGTATTAACATCTAAATGCAGTTGCCCATGGATTTCAGAGTGTTTCTAGACCAAGGTGTACTTGACTATTAACACTGCAGTCGTAAAAATACTCTTCTGATACTCTACTAAAATCTTAAATTGAGTGCTCCAGAAGCAAGTTGCAAATTGGTTGATAATCCATGTACTTCGCCACACAAGGGTCTATGTACTATATTAAGCATTTAGTGGGTACTGCTATCCAGCATAAGCTTGCACAGTGAGTTTGTAGTACCTGGCTGGTAGAGAGTTTACCTATTCCAATGGTCAGAACACAGAAGACTTGAGATGGGGGAGAGGAATTGGCTTGCCAAACCAGCAGTGGTTTTCTTAGTCTCATTTGTTATGGTGAAGAATTCACTGTTCTGCCAGTGTAGTTCAGTCTGCTTGGTGCATTGTCTTGCCTTATGGCATTCAGGTAATTATGCACTGTGTATGTGTGGGATACGAAGCTGTGGGTGATAGGTCTGTGGGCCAGTGCTGCTGTTAAATATTTATTTTGAGAAATTTGAAACTGGAGAATTGTCTATAGGGTGCAGGAGTTCAGGAGATGCTCTTCTTAGTGCTGTATCCCATATGTCTCTGGGTGTCTCTCATCTCATGGCAGAAGGCAAACGAATCAGGCCCTGGGGATTGTATATGCCAGGCACATAGGATGCCCCACTTCTGCTTCTCTGCCTGCCAGTCTGTCTTTCCTCTCCTAGTTCCTCATCCTTGTTGCATAAAGACAAGTTCTTATCCATAGACATTGTTGAGTGATACAACCATTTATTTGTGCAGGCCCTTCTGTTGGGTTGACCACACAGAATACAGTGTTCTTTAATAGGAGAACATGGATTCTTGTGTAAATAAGATGACCTCAGTATGTTCTGTCCTAGTTCATTACATGTCTCTCTTGTATTCCCAGTATTGAGAAATACAGCATTTGTCGGTATTGTGCAATCAGTCTTCCTTGAGCAGAGGCTTGATTACATTAAAAAGCCTCAAGAAATAGATCTTAAGTAAACATATTGAGGATGTATATTGGTAGCCTAGATTATTATATACATTGACCATGTATATCCCATGTTAAAGCTGCAAACCATCACCATAATTTACTGGTCATTGGTACTGCTTTTACTTTTTGGTGGGGGCAGGGAAGTTAGAGGTTTGTATTTGTGAACTGCGAGGCAGTCATTGCTTAGGCTGAAATGAATGCACTTCACGCAAGGCATGGTATGGAAGCTGCACAGCCATGAGTTCTGGTAGGGGTGAGAAGTTGGTGTTCTGTTAAACTTAATCTCTTGGATTAAGTCCTGGTTTATTACTGGGTAGTCTCTCCATAACTACTTTCCTTTATGGCCTTCTGTGCTGTGGACAGGTATCCCAATTTGTCTTACTAGCTTTTCCTTTAGCTCTTGCTGAATGATAAGGAATTACAAGGTAAAAACTTCTGTAAGATGTGCTTGTCTCTGTCATGTCATGTTAATCAAGGTATCTTTATAAAGACTTCAGCTTTTCTTCACTTTTGTTGGACTATATTTAGTATGTTATCTTCATAAAGGTGGTTATGATATGTGTCAGTTTGAGATAGCAGAATACTAAGGTTCTTAAGTTGGCTGGAGAACGTTGTGGAAGATGAGTGTTTTAGGATGTACTTAGTAGCATTGTAGTTGCGTAGAAATAAGTATTTTATTTATTTTTTGGCAGTCAGGAATATATCTGTTGCTGGTAGATCCACTCCCAGCTCTTACCCTTTTTGAAGCATGGGGAGTTAGTCAAATGCATTTCTTTAAAGCACTAAGGATGCAGGGTCCCATTTTGAGGAGAGGATACTATAGTTGTAGGGGAATTGAAAAATCATGCTAATTCTAAGTTGCAGGATGTAATAGTTTTTACAAAGCCCATTTGAAGCTTTAAAATCTAAAAATATGTGTAAGCCTATACTGCTTGAACATATGGGATAGACAAATCTTGCTGTAAGAACTGGTTTTGGTTTGTTGCTTGTTGACTTGCTCTTTTAGGTGTTTCCAAGCCACGGTCTTGTCCTTAAACTTTTCAGTTTCCTTTCACTAGCTGGGTAACAAGACATGAACATTATAGAGCTCTTAGGAGCCAGAAGCATCGTTGACCATTGCATTTGACCTGACCTCAGGTTCTTTAACCTGTCTTTTTTTCCCTCCCACAAGGCTTAGTGATACCTTTCCCAAAACTTCGTCTTAGCAACAGTTCCATCAGCTGTGCTACTCTGATACAGAAATATTGCAGATAATAGAGCAGAAGGTATTGCTTCTTGGCAGTAGTTCAGTGTTACTGCAATTCCTGGCCATCTTACTGTCTCAGGGGTAAAATAAGATGCTTATTGTGTGAAAGCAATGGCAGCAAAGTAGTTTATGCTGTCTTCTGTAGCAGTGTGGAGAGTGTAACAAAACTAGATCAACATCACTTACTATAGGCAACACCCACAAAACTTGATTATCTGAAAAAAATGAGTAAGGTATAAATACCTAGACAGGTGGACTGTATGTAAATCAGCCTGAAATTGTTAATGAACTACTTTGTGAGGCAGTGATGTGTGGAGACCTCTACCATGCTTAAATTACCTTCTCTCACAGTAGTTTTATGACCAAGAAATAAGCTTGAGAAATCTAAACCAGCGTTTCCAGCCTGGCAACACATAAATGAGTGTCCTGAACACCACAGGGGATCATTTCCATACTGATCTAGTGAAGGTGTTTGTAGTGCCTTAAGGTTGTGATTGATCTGTTTTGGTATTTCCATGCGTTATAAAGATTATATAGACCAGCTCTTTGGGTGATATCCTAGCTCTACTGAAAATAAACATTTAAGTCCTTTACATTCATGATGTTGATGTTATTTTTATTCTCAGTATCTCAAGCAAATGTCAGATAAATGCTTTGTGTGTGTGTGTTCTTGTGATTTCTCTCTCCCAAATGGTGCTTGCCCTACCACACTTCCTGTTAATCTCTGCAGGACTCGTAAACAGATGTCGAGCTAATACTTGAGGAAATATGTAGCCTCGAAGCATAGAGGTTGCAATAGCTTGAAATACTGTAATAGGCCAGCACTTCTAATTGGGGGAGGCAATGACACCTAACTGGCATGAGAGTGTTTCTGCCTGCTAGTTAGTAAAAGTAGTGAGTAGAATTCAGATACCAGTTTCATGGGAATTTTGTTGGAAAACATTTATTCTTTATGATTGTCTCTTAAGACTGTAATTTGATTTGAAGCTCTTAGCTGATCACTCTTTAAATCACAGCCTGCCAAATCTGTGTCTATGTGTTAGTGTACTACACAGGGAAGAGCATTATTATGTGATGTAACACTGGTTTACTAGTAGTTTCTCATTGGTGTAGGTGCCTGGGACATCATTTTAGCTGAGCCTGTGGTTTTGGAGTATATTCCGGATCAGTGACTATCTAAACAATGCAAACACTTCATAACAGATTAGAAACTTAGTTGTTCTACTCTTTTAAATATCTTTAGTTTTGAAGCTGTTGAGGCCTAAAGTAGGTACCAAGAGCTCATGTCTCTTCTAGTCCAGAAGTTATAGTCTAAGAGGTGCTTAGCAAGGGAGCAAGTGTGGTGTAGAGATACCCAATGAGGCTGAGACCAGATCTGGAATGGAACTCATATGAGTATGTGTATATATATGCACACAGAAATTAAGTGTGCTCGTGTTTGACCAAAGTGCTCTTTGTATCTATGAGACAGTCCTGCACTGAAGAAAAATCTTGGGCTTCCCCATGTGTATGGTTATAGTCTCTTAGTAACAGGAAACTGTAAGAATGAACGAAGGCACAAAGTATCCTGTATTATTTAAAGTAAAAACAAAAATTGGAGTACTCAATCCATTTTGGGTTTTTTGTTTTTTGTTTTTTTAAGATACCATGTTAGATTGAAATGTGTATTTAAAAGACCTACTTGAGTGATAGCCTTCTGTAAAAAAAAAATTTGCAAGAGCTTGCTTTCTAGTTCAGGGTTTTGTACTGCTCTCCCTGTGAGGCTTTTTTGGATGTATTCAGTCTTAAAGGTAAGGTGCGGTGGGTTTGGAAGCATTGCACTGTGAAAAAGCTGCTTGTAGATCTAATTTTGAGAATAGGTTTCTTTCCCCATTCTGTTGCGAGTATTTCAGTTTTTATTTTTTCCAAGAGTGGGCCATGTGAAATCCACCAAAATCAGTATCGTATTCAGGACAGGGAGGTTAGAGGGGAGAGGAGCCTAGAGGGACCTGTGGTTTTATACCACCTTAGCCTTGCACCATGCAGTGTTGGGCTCTGTTGTATCTACACAGAGCTCTGGTAGTGGTATTAATGACTGCTTCATTCTGCAAAGTAACACCACTGTGGTTGAATACTGTATTGATTTTCTGGAACTGCATCACAAATGTGCTTCTGGCAACACACTGCATTCTGACACGCTTCTCTGGTGGCAAGTAGTGGTGAATGTCAGTCATCATTAAAAAAATCAGTCCAGGGAGACACTGTTTAAACATGCAATAGGTGATGCTGGATTGCCAGATACAAGCATATATTGACATTTCCAGTATCTAGTCCTGACTTTTTGTTTGTTTGTTTGTTTTTAGCTACATGTATCAGGTTAGCTAACTTAAGCAGTCTACATCACTCGTTTTGACTAACGGCTTTTACCCGAATAAAGAGGGAAGATCTTGAAATACATAGTTATCAGGTTTTTCTTCTTCCTCCATATACATGCAAATGATTCACAAGCATCTTTCTGTCAATCTTTGTGGCTGTATTCTTTGACATCTTGATTGTTAAGTTTTCACTGAGCTTGCCACCAAAAAGCAGGAACAACAGAAGAAGCTTTTTCCTCGTCTACTGCAGCACAAACATTTGTGCGGTGAGCCACATCAGTACTGTAACCTAGCTGACTGCATGGCTGTACAAATACAGGGGTTGGCACAAGGTTGTCATTACCGGTGGAATGGAGCTACCTTTTGCTACAGCAGTGTCTGTTTATTCTGGTGGGAAGTATTCAGAAAGATCCAGACTCAGAGCTATTACTGACCAAGTTTGCTCCTCAGTTTTGAAACTTCAAGTCTGGAAAGGTTTTCTTTTTTGAGACTATCCACTAGGTTGAGTCTCAGCTTCTTGAGAAATGGCTTTTTTTCCCCTTCCCTTACTGTCTTTCATGGTAAAAAACGATAGATAATATTGTTGCTGCTTAAAATTTGGGTTTTTTAGATGCTTTTAGATGACATATTCTGTAAATAGTACACTATAGTCTTGATTCCATAGTTAATCTTGAAGCTGTTCTAACAGGACATATAATGGTATCTTCCTTGAGTTTTGAAAACGGAAGAATGAGCTTTAAATGGTCAACACTTTACAGCGAAGTATTGGTGAAATAAATCATCTTGACGTGTATTCTCACAATTCCTATTTCTTGTGCCTGTTCAAGTCTGCTAGCCCTGGCTTGTCTGTACAAAAAATGTAAAAGAATGTACTGTGTGACGTTGGAGAAACCAGTGTTTTCTCCAACACATGACTTACTGAGGAGTGTGCAGCTGTGTCAGGGCTTCTTAGGGTATGAAGATCTTTTCCATGCCAACAAAAATAAGCATATGGAATAATATGTGCAGTGTAGCTCTGTTGTCAAATGATTGCATACAGTAACTGAGGTCCTAAGCAGCTATTTGGCCAACTGACTTTGGAACACCTGTGCTTTTGCACTAGCCCTATTTTTCGCTGACTTGTGTATGGCTAAAAGAGTTAACCTGCAATTAGACAGGAACAATTTATCTTGGATTAACTTACTTTCAGCTTCTGGATACTGATTTCCAAGTGCTTTTTCAACAACCAAGTATATGTCACTCCCATGTCAATATTTTTGTTCTTTTACAAAACACAGAAGGATTTCCTGTGTCTTTTTTTAGCAAGCCTACTACCTGGCATCCAGAACTCTCTGCATCTAGACATGTATAAGAACTGGGTTCCTCCCAGGAAATGATTGGCAATGCTTGGGAATAGGTGGTGTCCTGCTGGTTTGAGTCCTAGGTAGGCTTGGTTCTCCAGAAGCACTCCACAGCTCAGATGGCAGCATGTCTGACTATGCACAATAGTAAAACTCCCATGATCTTCGGGAAGTTTTCTGGAAAAAGACACAGGTGCTGGAGCACATGGTTAAGTAATGATCCATTTTGATTGGATTTCCTTGAAGTGTGAGCACTGAACTGTGTAGATTTCCTAAGTTAACCTTACATCTGAAAGCAAATGGTGCCCATGTCTCTTACAACAGATATCAATGGGCCACTCAAGATCTGAGATAATTTTTACTGTATTTGGTGACCTTAAATGTGAGAGAGATCTTTTAAAAATTCCTCCCTTTTTGTCTACATTAATTACGAATTTTTAAAATCAGGTTGGAGCAAAAGCTAGAATAGTTCTGTTACTGGAATGGATTGAAGGGCTTTATAGGGGCCTTTTCTATAACATCTGTGACTTACTTTTATCATTAGCAGGATTTGAGAATTAATACTATTCTCGAGTGAAGTTCTTAGACAAAGGAAAATGATCTGCTCTTTCCCCAATTGTTCTTCCAAAGAACAATTTTACTTAGCATGAAAATATACTTAAAGAGTCCTTCTCTTCTGCTCCTTAGTAACAACCTTAAAACCTAGATTTAAAGAACACTGCTGCTCTTAAGAGCTTAGAGATGGACATGGTAGTCCTCAAATCACTTGTGCTAACTCAGCCTTTATAGATAGGGCCGAAGTTAGGTCTTGTGAAGGTTACCTCCTGTTCCACCTTCTTGCTTGTCTTGTCTTGCTACTTCTGCCACTGGCTATTGTTTTTTGTAGAACTCAAGACTTTGCTAATTCAGAGGACTTTGTTGTCACTTAGAGCAATATGTGTAGGATGTTGCATATGTTTCTGGAGTAATTTGGAAGAGAATAGTTGAACACGCTGGCAGGAGGATTCTGTCAAGGAAAAATATTAACTGCCAACACCATGTTCAAGGTCAAAGTGATTTTACAAAATCCAGCCATCCAGACAGTTCTGCAACCTTGGAGAAAGCTATGTATGTAGTGGGAACCTGGCGCAGAGGTTTAAATTGAAGTCCTGTATGGCTCTGGACAAATCCTAAGGAGTCTATTTAGACCCTAAAAGATGCTGACTTGATGATTCATAACTTGCATGTAATACTTTTTGAAGTCTCTCACAAAGAATATGGGTGGAATTTACCCAGTCACTAAGATACAGACTTTTGTTTTCACCCTCTACAAGTCCTGCTAGCTTCCTCATTGTAGAGGAGAAATATTGGGAGGGACAGAATGATGATTTTAGACTGTGGGTAGGTTAACTGATTTTTGGAAAACCAGATCATTGAATGCTGCCTTATATGACTACCAGTTTTGCAGTAAAGTACCTGACTGTGTGCTGCTATTAAGAACTTGATGATAACATACAATTTATGATTAGCATCGCTGGTTGTGATCATGAAGTGAAATTTTGTCTTTCACCTTTGAAAAATGCAGCTAGTATTCTTCTATGAGAAGCTTGTATTGGATAGGAAATATCCATAACCAGAGTGGCACAATAGCAGTTAACCTTCTTCATTTAAACTTGACAGTCATGGTCACCTGCTTATGTCACCTGACACCTTAACGAAGGCCATTAGAAAAAAGGCTAGGATTCTGGTTTCAGATACTGTTATGCTTATAAACTAATATGCTTGTATGCTAGAGGTTTGGGAAATTAGTTGTGATCAAACTTCACACAGAGCCAATTAAGTAATGATTAAAACTGATGGTTAAACTTTTAACTGGCAGATACAGAACTTTGCTCTAAATCATCTTGTCTTTTATCTATGCTGTTCATCTTCTTGAAGAACCATTCCTCTTCATTTGCTTGTAAACACTGAGGGTTTTTTGCAGTTAAGTATGGTATTAGTCATGGCATTCTATTGACTAGGTTAAGCAGTTGGATATTGTAGTATGTATTCTGTTTCTAAACACAAAACCTGTTAGAGACTGGGACATGGCAGTTTCTGCTAAATGGACTTGTATTTGATACTTCAGTTAAGCCTTTTTTGCAAGTAAACATGTGAGCACCTCAGTGCTCCAGTTTGGGAAGACTGTACCACATTCAGCATACATGAGTAAAACATTTTTAAATACAGCTTTCTTTAAAACTGACTTTGCAACTAAGTGTTCTGTAAGTAGCTAATAAACTTGCTTGTTTCTGGCCACTGTTTATTTCATGGATACAGAAACACTAGGGCTTGGCTTCTTAAATTTAATCTGTCCTGATATTTCTGCAAAGGAGTGGGTGAGGGAGGCTTTTCTAGTTCTTGGTTTGTACATAGGTTTTGAATGCATTCCAGTTCATTCAGGTACCATATAAGGAAGATTGTTCCTGTTCATAAAAAAAGGTCATACTGAAATAACTAACTAGCTCTTACTAAGCACTGGTTCCTGGTCTTTGATTAGACGTTTCCTAACTGTAGTGGCATGTATTTATTGCTTGAATATTTTTATTGAACTATTAAGTATAAGCCTCTAATGTAGGGTATTCCAATTCCATGTGAAATGGGTAAGAAAATTTTAGCTTTAACTGTCACACAGGCACTTGAGCCAACAATTCTGCACAAACTATGGTGTGCGTTTTGTGGCTCAGTTTGTCAAAATGCTGAGCAGTTTCCTGAGGCCTGATTTTTTCCCCTGTAATTACAATTCCACCAAGTAAAGTAACTTCCATGTGGGTAAAGCCCTGATACCTACTACCTATCTTGGGCTTAGAACTACTGTCACTGTAGGTGCCTTTCTGCAGTATGAGCTATATTTTGCAGTATGCTTTGCAAAGTGGTTGATCATATAGTTCCAGTACAACTAATGGATAATACTTTGTCTTTACCAGCCTTCACCAGCGCAATCAAAGCAAGTACATGAGCCATCAGTGAAGAAATGTTTCTTTACATTATTTGGTTAACAATACCCAAGGGTAGTACTGATGCAGCCATTGTGTTTCCAGCATGGTCATCTTCCCTATGAGCTGCTCATCAGTGAGACAGCCTAGTCCAGGTATGGTTGTTCCTTTCCAGCTGTTGAGGCCCATCCCCACGGCACAGCACTTGGCATCCCTTGGCTGACATTTACTAAGCAGACCTGTGTGCCTCTTCCCATGTTGGCCTCTGTAGCAGGCTGTGCAGTGCACCATTTGCTCCAGACACAGTGTGGTCTTACTGGTATATTTAAAAACCAATGGTGCCCTCTATGTGTGCTGTGAAACTCAGCATTATGATGGGAAGTTGCCTGCCTAGTGTAGAGCAAGGCACCTCATTGGGGCAAACAGGATTTGTAAGTGTCCTAGGAATGCCTTCAGTGATCTGATGAGCAAACTGTGCTAGAGGCTTGTCAGGAAAGGTGTTTGGGTATCCTGCCTTAGGAGGAGTCCCAGAATGTTTGGCATGTGTGTTGTGAACAGTCAAGGAGACTTGAGATCTGTCGCTTCCAGTTACAGCTCAATATAGATGCAACCACTGCTTCCAAAATTCAATAGCGTTTACTAGGCTGTAAGTTAACAGAAGGGAGGGGCTTGCTGGCATGGTAATGGCATGCTCAAAGTGAATTAAAGAGGCTGTATAGTTCCTGCAGTGCTCAGTGGGGTGATTCAAATTGATTTGTTAGTTATGAATATAAAATTAATTTGTTTACCTATCTAGGAGTCTAATTCAGTTCCTTGATTCAAATTAAATAACCCAATTCTCATCTTGTGATGTGGACCAGTGATTCTTTTTAAAACTTAGCATGCAGCTGTAGCAGTCTGGATGGGATTGCAAATTGTTTGAAGATCAGTTGGTGGTGATGGTGGTGAAATGCATGTTTATTCAGCCTGGTTCATTCCGCTTGCTCCATATGTAAGTTCTGATACTTTCACCAGTGCTGGTGGAAGCATGACTTCAGCTTTGAGGTATGTGTGGTCACCATGCAGGTTGTGCTAATGATTTATTTCAGGGTGTTTATTTCTGAGGGTTAAGGGTAAAAGCTGTCAAAACTGACGGTTAACTGATAACTTCTTAATTTTAAATAAGGGGTTTGTGGGTTTTAAGCTGGAAATTAAAGGAATGACAAGTTCCAGGCCTGCTAAATAAGAAGCGTTTTCACATGTAGAAGGCATGTCAAAATTAGTAACTTGGAGATGCACAAAAAGGTGAGCTGGACTTGGTTGATGGGGTGAGAAGTGGTAAGGAGGTGTGATCATTTCTGTGTGAAGACCTGCAAGGAAGCGGAATGGAAGTTTAAAGCCAATAAGGAGGGTAATGAAAGAAAACTGGTAAGAAGCACTGCAAGGAGGGGTTGCTAAAGATTGTGATGCTAAGTGAGGAAACCTTATTTTGCTACAGAAATATGTTTGAGACAAATTCCAAGTGTCTTATAATAAGCAAGGAAGAGATATATTCCTTTGTTTTTCTGTTGTGAAAAAGCTGTTGAGAGATCTAGTCTTTAGAATAGCAAAATTATGACTGGTATTAGTTGAGTGTTGTCTCTCAAAGTCAAAGATGATTGGATAAACAGCACTTCAACTTAACATTATCTAAAAATACTAATTTTTAAATACTATCACTGTTTGCCATATAATTGCTGATTATCTTGGTGGAAACACATGATGAATTGATTCTATGATTTTGTCTTTTCTATTCCTTTTTAGGTTCCAAAATTCTCATCTGTCTCTATTGTCAGATGCCCCAGCTTTGTCTCTGTTGCCTCATGCCTGTGGAATACAGCCATCAGAACAGAAATTCTTGTCATAGGCAGTGTAGAGATTTGATGGAGCGCGCAAAATCACACTGAAGGTCAAATTAGAAAATACTGTGTTTACATTGTTTATTGAACTCTGCTGTGTTTTATGGAATTTAGGCTAATGTAGGATTGCCACTCTATTATTTCAGTGCTCTGCATGACTCTGTGTCTTAGTGACAACGCTCTGTTCCTGCTTCCTTCTTGCTGTGCTAGCTGTGCACAGTGACACTTGCCATGGCTGCTGAAGGATTTTCATTACAGCAACTAAATTGATCTAACCAAACTTTAGAATAGAGGGTGTTGATTTTTGGCTTTCATGTCGGGACAAAGCAAGGAGTTTCAGTCTGTCAATTGTTTGAATGTGCTACTCTGGGTGGCAGTTCTACCACTGCTGTCTTGTGACACTTACATCGCACCAAACAGTATAATTAACATCAAAGGGTCTTCACATGCTTGCAGGGTGCTGTTTTTTCCCATCTGTGCCTCAGCAACAGCACCTAAGTGGCCCCATCTGATTTGGCTTAATTCTCACCTTGTGTAGTCAGCTTCAATCGGTCTAATTAGTTATTTGTGAGTGTTATTAACAGCCCTTCTCACAAACTGGAAATTGTATTGCAAAGGAAACTACTGAACTTTAGATCTCAGAGTCCATGGAGGAATTTGAAGGGTGTCTGTGAAATGTGACAAGGAAAACATGCCGCATGGGAATAGGCTTGCATTCTGGATATTGCAGTAGATTGAAAATCATGTCCCATCTGAAGCCTTCTGCCGCCTCCTCCTCCTCCTCCATGTCCCTGGAAAGGAGAAAGCTGCTGGGCCTGTTTGTGAATTAGAGCACAGAGTCCTGGCTCACCAGCAGCGTCTCTGGATCCCAGAGCAACTTTGTGCTCTCAGCTTCTCTGCTTCTGTATTTGGAGAGCTGTGCTTGTTCTGCTGGTATAGGTGTTTTCTTTCTTTCTTTCTTTTCTTTTCTTTTTTTCCCCCTTAAAACTGTAGGACTTCAATGGTTCTGAAGACTATAGATAACTGTCCATGAGGACCATGTCTAGCAAATGTCTATTTAAACTTGAGAAAACTGATGGTGCAGAGGACAGTAAACTATAACTTACTCGTTATATGACTGTGTGTTGAAATGCTGTGCTAAGTAACAGAAGAAGTTCAAGCCGAACAGTTAAGCTGCTTTATGTTTTCCCTTAAAATATTTGCATGAATTCTGTAAGAGTAATTTGATGGACACACAACTCCATTGCATGGGAGATTTACATGTAGATTGCAAAGGAAAGATGGCCTCTACATAGAGATTATCAAGGAATTAGGGGAATTAAAAAGAAAACCTGGTTATCAGTTGCTGTTGGACCTTTCTAAACTATTTTTCCTAGCAGGTATGAATGATATTATTTCTTCCTTTGCTACATTGTGCTTTGGAGGCTTCATTCCTCTCATTTCTGTTTGTGTTGCAACTGTGGCAAAGTTGCTTTTCCATGCTGTAGAATGGAGGGAAATGAGTGGGTTTAGACCACTGCCTGCCTGTTTCTTATTCCAGATGCAGTTTAGCTTAGTTTACTTTATGTAAGGGTTGTTGCAGGAATGTTAACATCTAGATTACTTTCAGAAATGTCTCATTAGCCTGTTGTTCCAGGGTTCTTTGTTTATAGAATAGAACCTGACATTAGGTTGTTTTTCTGTTTGTTTCTGGTTAACACTTTTAGTGACTAGGTGTGGAAGATGACTGTACATCTTAAACTTCATTGTCTAGTTGTAAAGGCAGAAGAACTCTGTTGACTTCGTTGACAATAATTTTTGGACAGAGCAAAATTCAGGAGTAAAATACAACTTTGGATCAATTTTTGCTATCGTGATTACTTAGTATTTTCACTGTAGGTAAGTATCTATCCTAAAATTCAATCTAACATAGTTTAGCTGCTCTTAAGTCATTAAAAGCTGATAATTAGTTCTCTCCAATCTTGTAATTTAAAAACAAACTTTAGGTAAAAGTTAATTCAGAGATACCTTTGTCCACTTTCTTGCATGATTTAGAGGAATAATCACTTAGGTACCTGGAAAAACTCTGAAGATGCCTGTATCCCTGGAATACCTTCATAAACTGAAGTGAAAAGTGTGAAGATAAAGCTGAGTACTTGTCCTTGGTAATACACTTTTTGTTACCTCATTTGATGCACAGTGCTCTCGCCTGATTCATGGTATGAAAGTGAGCTTTTGAAGGTTGGGTGGAAGGACAAAAAAGGAGAACCTTAGGGAGATGGACTTCATGTAGCTGTTGGAGGAACTTTCATAGTCAATGATAAACTCTTGGTGTGGGTGTTTCCTGTAACACTTTGGCTGGTTGCCAACCTGCAGAACTTGAGCAGTGTATAATAGCTGGGGCACTGGAGAACAGGCATTTCTTAAAACCCCACAGAATTATAGGAGTGAAAGGAAATCCAATGTTTATCTGTTTTTCTTTTTTTTTTTTTTTTTTTAAATCAGGTTAACATTACACTGTACATATCCTCCAGGTATCTTTTTTTTACTCTTAGTGCAAGCAGCTCCATGCTTACTGACATTATACCAAAAATACAAGTTTTGTTGGTCTTTTTTCCCCTCTAGGAAAAAAGGCTCTAGAATATAAGCCTTAATTTTAAGTAGTATGTATTTTATTCTGAATATAGGAGTTTGTATCTTAACTGGCAAATGTAATTTAGTGTGTTCTGTTTTGATCAGGACTTTGAGGGCATGTTGACTCTGCCTGTTAGAGCTCAGCAGGAATGCCTTTACTATCTTGGGAGCCCCAGGAAACAGCAGTGCTAGACTGCAAACTGTTCTGTGCTGTTAGGAGGCAGACTCGAGCAGAGATTCAGCATGATGAGGACAAGCAACTACTGAGATACTACCTAGGTAGTAGGATGAAATGCCTGAGTTACAGGTGTAATTGTGACTCACATCTAAGTATGCCAATTTTTTCTGCAGAATCCTGGGTGGTATGTCCTGTTACTTCCCTGAAGAATGTGCATACATTTTCATGTTTCAGTTTTTGCTTTTGCAGTTTGTGAGAAAGCAAAACATGAGGTTTTGCTATTGATCTGGACATTAGGCATATCTAGTGAGACCCATCTGATTTCACTGTGTCATGGATGAATATGATCCATTGCTTGTTTGAAGGAAAATGAGTGGACACTGTTATTCAAATTTTCACTGTATTCTGAGAAACATTAATGCAACTAGAGAATTTGCTTAAGTCTTCTCTACTGATATCTCACATTTGCTCTGGAAATTAAGAAAAAATTAAAAACATCTGTCAAGTTAACAATGACCAACCAAAATAATTTAATCCATCAATCTCATGAATTTTAAGTTAGTATGTTAAAGCCTTCCCCACCTGACGTTAGGCATCTGAAGAAGGGATGAGACAAAAGGCAGTTCTTGGCTTCTGAGTGCTTTTGCATTTTCTGTGCCTTGTCATGTGGTGAGGGCCAAGGAGGGTTGCGAGGGGGTTGTTCGTTTTGCAAGATATTGAGGGTAGAATTTGTTTGTTTGGTGTGCTCAAAGTATGCTAACTGAATTAGTGACCAGCTTGATTATTAACACACTTCATAATATCTTGTATGTATGTGTGGTTATGTAAAAACACTGATCAGAGCATGTCAAAATGAATGTGACTTTAAGGCTGTGAAGGCAAGCAGGGCAAAGAAGAGTATCGGAGACAAATATTGAGGGGACAGCTGTTTAAGGGACCTTTATTCCTGGTCTGTTCACAGTCTGTGAGATGCCTGAACAGAAGTGCTGGTGAAATAGATTGGAAAAGTATATTTTCTAAGAGGGAGGGTGCCATGGACAAGTTGGTCAGGTCAAATCAATGACTTGCAATGAGGCAAGAAAGTAGGTCTGAGAAGTCAGATCAAAGCCAGGTCACTTGGGTCCTGGTCTAAGACTCACTCCATTCTCCTGTGCCTGGCTCTGCCAGCACAGGCAGTGTCCTGTCCTGCCACCACCACTCTCCTGACAGTAAACTCATTGTGCCTGGTTTTTCTTGTTCTCTGAGGAACGTGGGAACCTGGGGACTAATTTGTCGTGTGCTTTGAAACTCTGCCAGCTTCTATGCTGTTGATGTTACTGAATTTGTGAGACTGTAATCTCAGTGCTACAGTTAATTTTAAATCTGTGCTGTGGAAGAAGCTCTTTGCCATTCTAAAGTTTACCAATAACTACTGTTCTTCACTGGCCTCTTATGAATGTGAAGCTCAGACAGAAGAGGAATGAGTTTAAATGAACTTGCTCATTGCTCTTCATAATCATGTTTTTTGGGGTTGGGTTTTTTTGTTGTTGTTTAATAGCAAAAGCCTTATTTCCCAAGGTATGGTAATCCTAGCTTCTGTGATTTTACATGATGACTATAACTTTCAAGTGCTGTCTGCAGTTGTCTTACAGTGCTTGCTTGTAGGATAGTCCTCTGCCTTTCTTCTTCCAGATGAGGAAGGTAGAGATCTCATGTATGGGCTTCCTGAGCATTTAGTTGAGATTGGCACATACAGAGTGGTTAAATTTTTTTCCCAGGTGGACTGTTTTATAGGATTACATGCTCATAAAGATGCCTTCCACATCAGTGGATGTGCCAAAATGTTATCAGAAGGAGTAGAGATCAGAAATGTTTTCTGCCCTACATTTTGAAGTTACATTTCCTGACTTTCTTCCTGTGTCATACAGAAACTCTTATTCAGTGATACAAATATTGTTTGCACCTAGCTGTATACATATGTGTTTTGCATATACGTCTTAGCCCATAGTAAAATGTTGTGAGGTTCTTTTTTTCTTTTTAAAGCGTAGGATTTTAAGGTATGCAAATATATTGCAACTGTTCCACCTCTTGCCTGAATAGCTCTTAAATTTCAACTATTTTTACAGGGACACTGATATTTCAGAGTTAATAGATTTCTGAGAATTCTATGAAAATAAAGAGCCAGGTAAAAAAGGGAGCTTGTTGAGAAAGCAAGAGCTCAACTCCTGATAGGCACAGAGGAATTTCTTGGATTAGATGTTCCACCCCAAAATGCAGGAAGGTTTCAAGTGGAAGATTCCTTTTGTTAGACACTGGAGGTCCAACTGTGAGTTAGAATTTTGTTTTAGACCAAGTTTTATTAATTCTACTATTCTTACAAATACTTAAAAAAAACAGCAAACAAAACTTGGTAAAGGAGAGGAAAAAGCGTTGCCATCATCACCAACAGATCCTGATTGAATGAACAGAGTGTGGGACTGTGCAATATGCTGTCTCTTCAGGATAATACAAAATGATGCAGGTGTAAAATTGGATGAATGTGAAGTTCTCTGTCACATTTCTACTGGAATGGTACCGTGGTATTTCTGTTACATCTAATTCACTGCCTTTGCTATAAGTAGTATCAGTGCTCTGGAGTCTTTTCCTGTAGGCTGTTTTCCAGGGACTTTTATGTGAACCCAGCACAGAATCATTTCCAGTAGTAAACAGCTTTTACAAGTTGGATGATATCTTAGAGCATGTTGTGTTTTCCCATTCACTGGACTAAAGCTCTTAAGTCAATTTGAATTCTAAAGCCACCTATGACTCAGTCCATTTAACATTAGTGTCACTGTTGTGCAATGCAGTTTTAAGAGGGGAGTCCAGCAATGCTTTTGCTTATTTATATACCCTTTAATGTTAGAAGCTTTTTCATCAATTCAGTGGGGAGTTTGCCATTATCTTCTAAAGTTATTTTGACATCTGAAGAACTTTAAAAATCTAATGTTTGAATGACTCTTCAGTATTTTCAAAGTCTGATCTGTAATTTCGTAGGATTGGAATTACTTCAAATCATGTTCTGTATTTCTGCCATCTTAGAAACTTCTTTGTTTGCATTTAAGACTAGAGCTAATGAGGAAAGAACGTGGATGAAGAAGCATAGATGCTGTAGTGTGGGCAAAGGTGGAGGGGAAGGGGCAGAGTTTAGTAGGGATTGGGGTTTGAACCTTTCCTTCTGAAAACAGGCAAAACTGGGCATCAAAATGTCTATCGTAGATTTATAAAAATAATAAGCTACAACATACCCTTGGAAAAACAAAGTGTTGGAGCTGGCCAAGCTGATGAAGCCAGCAGGCTTGGCAGCTGCCTTGTGGTGTATCAGCAAGGCCTTGTCTCCTGATCACCCATGACAAAACACTAATTTCATAGAAATGTAAATATGAGCAGATCACTAAATTATTTTCTTCTGACTTCCTGTATCTTATGCTCATTAAATACTGTGTGATATCTGATTTAATGCTGAAACACTTCAGTTGATCTAAACTTCGGATACTTGAAAATTGAATGTACAGTATGTAATGGTGTTTCTGGCAAAGGTAAATATATTTTTTACTTCACCTTATAGGTTAAATGAAAGGTTCTAGATAATTTTTCTCCACATCCTGAAAAATTGCTGGTATTATTTGTGATGGTATGGTAAGTCAGAAGTGGTTAAAGATTCCATAGTAAAAGCTGATTGTTAAATGGGAACAAAACAGTTTAGAAAAAAGCTTGAAGACACTGCTCTGTGCAGTATTATGTAGCTATAGAACATATTCTATAAAGTAAGCCATTGAACTTTATAGGTAAATAGGAGCATATATGTATTAACTTCTAGGCGCATATATGTATTAACTTCTTACTGAATACAGAAAACTTACCAAGCTTTTTAGGATCAACTTCTTAAGCTTTTGCTGACCTTGAGTAAATCTGACTCAACCCCAAAACATAACAGCAAAAGCAGGTCTAGGAAAGTAAGTATAAAACTAGGTAAACTGCTGGTGGTATGGGCAAGATTTCAATCTGGTTGCTTGATTGCGATTTCCACTTTTTTTGCTATCTCAAAGCTTGCTTTGGCACATTAAAGTTTTGAATTTTGTGTGTGCGATATAGAAAGCAAAATCTTAAGATGTACTTATTTCACAAGTATGGTGACTGTTTTGTTCAAGTAGTTTATAATTTTAATTTTTATTTCAAGATGTCAGTTGTCAGTCACTTTCTCTCCAGAAAAAAGATTTTATTTCAGAACAGTTTCCACACAACAAGAAGTCAATGTTATGCAGTACTGCCCCACAAGCTTCCATATACAGTATTTATCAGACTTAAGGGCATTTTGGGGAATAAAGAAAATTCTGTGTTTTTCTGTTGCTTTGAATTGTTTTTGCAGAGCTTGTTGACTTAGGCTCCTGAGAAACGATTGGCCATGTTTGCACACCGTAGCTGACAAATTAGTTTTGACTGTAGCTGCACCTTTAATCACTCTCATTGCTTTCCAGGGATCTCTCCTCAAGCTGTAACAAAAGCTTGCTACAGGTTTAAAAACAAGCTAGGGAGAGTATTTTTTAAGACTGTGACAGGGCATTGGGAGAAAGTTTTAATCTTGGTATGCTGTCATTTTGAAAAAGCAAAAAGGTCTTGTCCTATCCTAAAGCTGAGGATAATCAGCAAATGGCCTGAGAGATCATGCAGGAGATTCATGTTGTTTGATATGAGGAGAAATTACCTTGGATGACATAGTACAGAGCCTCCAAGCTCACTGTGTGCAAAATTGCCAACTGCAAAAACATGCGTGTGATGCCTACTGAGAGAGTTTGCAGTCCTTAGGACTGCCAGAGCACGTGTGCTGAGCACAAAGGCTGCCATGTGGCAGGGTCTGCTGTGCTTGTGGCTGTAATGGACCGAGGGAAGCACAATTTTTTGTCCAGTCTCCACTGTGAATAGGGAACTTGGGAGTGTGGTTGTACTCCAGTTCTGAGCACGAGGATGTTGTCTTGGTTTTGGGTGCACAGGGCATCATCTTCCTCTGAAACTCTGAGACTGAAATCTGAATGGTGGGATCTTGCTTTGTTTGCAACTTGTAAATGTGATGAAAAGGACTATCAAGGCACATTTTGTTTGACTAGTCTTGAAAACACTCTTGTATCTGGACTCCATCTGCATCAAAACCAGTAAGTCTGGGTAATGCACTTTGGAGTTTTTAGATCCATATTGGGGAAAAAGGGATTGCTGAAATGATTGATGTAAAAGTTCATTTTCATGGACTTTTTGACTACTCAATAGATACTTTCTTAAGACCTATCAAAGCTGAGCTGAGTAGGATGACCCCATCACACTGGACTTGCTCATTCATCCCCTTTTGTCATACTGGTCAGAGAAAATTTACATTACCTTCAGAGATGTAAAACTTCTAGTGTATCTGAATGCTTTGGGGATCCAACAGGCTGTTATATGAAGTCTTAGATCTGTTTTTTATGTTTGTGGTAGGGGGGGAATGTCACACGCAGCAAAACCATTTTGATTTAGAAAATTTAATTCAATTTAGAATGAAGATGAAGACAAACAAATAAACACAGAAAAGACACCTCATCTTCCCTGCAGACACCTCTCCAACTTCTTCCTGGTCTCTCAGCCCCTCATCACAGGTAGTGCTCAGAAGATGGTGGTCAGTGCCTGTGGTGGCTCTTTTTTTAATTTTTTTTTTTCTTCTTTAAACTCAATTCCTCCATGGGCCACAGTTGTCTCAGTGTTATACCTGCTCCCATATTTGCTGTTTGCTCCTGCTTGGGGAGCTTTTGCTCCAGCCCCTGCTCAGGTGTCATGTCCTTGCCTGTTTTTACCTCCAGCCTCAGTCCTGGTCTGTTCTTGTGTCTGCACAGGGCAATCCCTGACCTCATCCCTCATGGTGCAGTACACTCCCTACCAAAACCCTCTGAATTTAGCCAGTATGCAGGTGGAAGGGAGGGGGGTGTGTAATTTTTTTTTTTTAGCATCATTAACACACCATAAGGGGAGGCAAATAGGACATGAACTAATGTTGCAGAAGTTCATACCTTCTTTCCAGTGGCCTTGTTTTTACAGTAACTAAGAGAACAGAATCCCAGCCTTGAGAAGTTGTAGGTATTATGGTGATAAAAATAACTTTGCAGTCATGGTAAACAACAGTGTGGGGAAAGAAACAAGAGGAAGGAGGTCTTCAGCACTGGTGTTGGCACGATCTGGAAGTACCAGATATGTCAAAGAATAGATGCTTTTTTTTTTAAAGGGTAAATATTAATTATGGATTAGCAAGGAAAGTACTTCCTACCCTTCTGTACTAACTTAAGCTTCTTTTGTGAAAGCTGTAATTAGTCTAATGTGGAAAAATGAAACCTTAGGTTCTTATATTCAGTAGTCTGCATTTTTTTGAAAAGTATGTGTTAAGATGTCAAAATAGAAAGAATGGTTGAAGATACTGTTCATTCAACTATTAGGACACAGGCTTTTCTCCTAAGCCTAGTCTAGGACTGATCACCTATCAATGAATGGGTTTCTGTATCAATGATGGGGAAAAAAAGGGTGTGACCACCTGCTTAAGTGTTATTTCATGCTTCTTTAGACCTTGCATTGCCACTAAAGTCCAGGAGGACTGGGCACTTACTTCTTTTTAGTCTGTGTTTGACCATTGTAATGTTGCAGTCTAAGCCAACTAAGAACAGCAGCGTACTAGCCTTAATGTTTCTGCTGTGCCTGAGTGGACATTTCTAATAGTCAAATTGTGTTACTCTGGCATTCTTGCTAGTTTCTTCTTATTCAGCATCAGGATATTCCTGGAAAAATGAATTGTAATTAATGATGGCTTCTTGTCTTAGTTCCGATTAGTGTCTTTAATGAATACTAAATACTTTCTGGTGATGAAAGAATGACAAGAGAAAGCTGAAAGAGGAAGAGGAGAGAGTGATGAGTAAGGAACTGATAGGGGTTTTTACAGGATTGTGTTTGCTTATTTAAAGCTGTTCTCTTCTTTGTATCTCAACTCTGTGTAGGCAAAAGTAGATTTTTAAATGTTTATATATATAAATATTATAAAATATAATTTATATATATATTAATTTGCCTGAGCACTTAGCAAGGGAGAAAGGAAACTATTCTATTTAACTAATACTAATACTTCTATAACTAATATTACTTAAGCTGAATTAACTGAAGCTTCCAGACTGGGAGGGCGTCATGTCCTCTGTGGATTATGGATGAAGAAAAGGTTTGAGTAAAAAGAACGATTAGCTGAAGTTACAAGTCTTGTATATGTTTTATATGTTACCTTTTGTTCATTTCTGAATGTTTGAGCAAATCTAAAATTTAAGTAGATCTATAGTATGTTGCTACAGAAAAGTACAGATGACCTAGTTGTACAGCAGCTTTGAAGGACTTCAGTAGCACATCACTGACTGATTTGATAACACATTTAGTCCTGGAGATATAAGGTGCATAACTTCCATTTATTTGAAGAATAATCGTTATAAGTGTTCATCAAGTGTAAAAGTGTTTGGTCTAATTCTAGAGGCATCTGAAGTTTATAATCTTTGTCAGAAAAAAACCCAGTAATCTGGTAAAATCATCCAACTAGTTTAATGAAGGGAGCTATCCTTTTTCCACAGTGTAGACAGCTTGTCATTCAGTGAAGCTGTAGTTTCATTTAAAACATAGAAAGAAAAGACTGTAACACTAGTTTTATCAGAAGTGATTAAAAAAGTGTGAGTAAGCTTCATTTATGCTGTTCCATACCTAACTGTAATGTATACCCCAGACCCACACACGTGCCCTGCAAAGTGCTCTGATTTGTCTTTGAGCAACACTGCTAAGCAAGCAGCAGGAATATGCAGGCCACCTCATCAAACAAATTGAATATATGTAGATGGGGCTGTGGAAGATATTTGTGCTGACAGTGCAGGCAAGCAGCAGCTCAGGGCTGAACAGTCAGACTTTTACTGATACTCCTACCTGATTTAGTTGTAGAGTTTTCACTTACCTTTTACATATTAAAATCCTAACCTGTAGTTACATTGAAAGTCCCAGTTGTGCGATACACTGTACTGTGACAGAATTTAATATCTTCTGGTCAAATGTGTATTCATTAACCACGCATCTACAGTTTGAATTCAGCTCTTCTTTTGTCTTTTTAGTTAATGTGGTCAGAGCTTTTATTTTCTTCTTTCACTGTCAATCTTCATCCAAATAATTGTCAGGCTTCTAAGATTTTTGCTTTGATGTGCTGTTTAACTTTCCAAAGTTAAAAGAACTGGTTGCATTATGGAAATATTCATCACATTACATTTGGATATGCTTAATTGGGAGGTAAATGCAAAATGTATCTAATGAAGACAAGAACTAAAGTTTAAGTATGATTGAAGAAGTAATTGTAGATATTTGAAAGAGCGGTAGGAATTAGTGTAAGGATTCCGTTAAACAAAAGGGCTATAAAAGTCACCTTTGCATAACCTTTGTTTGTGTGCAAGGGATTGGCATCAGGAAAACAGCTACCCAACCGCTTATAGCTTGGTGATTTAGAAGAAGGAGAGTTGGTGCTGAGGGTACAGTGACATTTGTATGGAGGACTAGCATGTGCATTGATCCCCTGGGCCTGCCCGCTTCTCCTTCAGCTTTCACTGAAACTCTCTGTTTTGCTGTCTTTGGTCTGTTCTGTATCCTTTCTGTCACTTCTTCCAACACCCAATGTAGGAGAACACTATATCTTCTGGCAGATGAGCTTCTAGGAGCCTTAACTCCCAGCTGAGTAATACGATTCTGCTGCAGAACACAGCTGGTTTCAGCTGCTCTTGCTGCCAAGCAGTAGAGGTATTTCTGAGAGTTCACATGTATCCATTTGTCATGAGGCCAGATTAAACCCCTTTGACTATGAGTACCCAGAATCCTAGTTTTTTCTTTTGCTTTTATTTTGGGCAGAAAAATGTATTAAAAACTTACTTCTTAAAGGGAAATGAGGGCAGGGACAAAGGATATGTTTCTTCACGTCCTGGAACTGGGAGAAAACAAGAGTCCAAAAATCTAAAAAGTTAAATCCAACTTAAAGTTCTGGTACTTAATATCTTTGGGATTTGATGGCAACATTCCCTGAAGAATACAGCAATCTATTTGCTGCTAAAACATGGCTAAATTTGAACTGACATCTCAGTGGTACCAAAATACTTCTAGATTTCTGTACAATACTGTATGTCCTGGTAATGATCATGGGGAAAATAAGTTGTAAATTCTAACGTACAGTAGGGGGTTTTTACCTTATGGAATTTTAGTTGCTAAGCAGTTAACTTCAAACCATGTATGTTACACATATTTAGTGTTCCTATGAAAATGTTAGGTGTGAATCTCCAAAGAGTGAGGGTTTCACAACACATTTTCCTGGCCTTAATTAACGTAAGTTTCATAGTAATTGCACTGACTCAGCCAGTTCAGTTTCAGATTATGGCCTAAAATTGATTAGAATAATGAAAGTATTAAAAGATTTTTGAGAAGATGGGGGTTTGATGCCGTATACATTCTGCAGTGTACAGTGTAATGAGATGAAGTTACACATGTATTAATGCCAGTTTAAAGGGATAGATGGGGGGTGAGGGCTGGGGAGATGATGGGACAGGGCTGAATCTAATTAGACATGTCTGTCTTTATCTGATTTCACAGCTGGGTGCTGATTTTTGCCTCAGAAGGCTTGCATTTCGCTTGCGTGTGTATATTAATGCACTTGTCTGCTCTATGCAGCAACATATACAGAAGTTCTTAGGAAAAATTATCATGCAAAGTGAAATGTGTACACCCTGATGGGCATAACTGGCAGATAACTTCTGTGCAATGATGTTAGGTACAAATTAGATTAATGACTTTTACTGTCTTATCCTTCAGGGAACAACCCATCTTCAGCACCCGAGCTCATGTCTTCCAGATTGACCCGAACACTAAGAAAAACTGGGTTCCCACCAGCAAGCATGCTGTTACTGTGTCCTACTTCTATGACAGCACAAGAAATGTCTACAGGATAATCAGTTTGGATGGCTCAAAGGTAAGTTTTATTTCAGAAAACTTGCTTGCTTCATCAGTTTTTGTATTTATTTTCTAGTGTGATGTCCTTCATGTATCTTCTCAGATGCTGTTGTTACTATCTGAGTAACAGATTACTGACATGTTAAAATGGTAACATTGCTTCATTACATGTTCTAAATGCTTCGTTACATATTTTAAGTGTTTATTCAAAAATGCTATTTTCCATGTGTTCATATTTACTTCGATAACTCTGTTGTTGAATTTACATGATGACCTGTTACTTAGGCTAAAAAGACATTTCCTGAGATGCACTAAAAAGTACAAATAGGGTTACAATAACCAGTTTTCATCTCGTCATTCAATGATCTGTCAATATCATTTGCTGTGGCATTATGAGGGACATCTGTTCAGTGCCCATAATCACTTAGTAAATCCTTTGTTATGTAATCTTCCAATTTTTGCTGTAGAGAATGTGAGGATTCCTTCCTAATAAAGCTCTCCATGGTAAGCTTTTATCAAAACTCAGTTGGTTTGGGTTTGGATTTTCTGGGGAGTGTTCTTTTCTTTTTTTTTAATTAGGAAGGATAATGTATTGAGGTGCTGTTTTAAGAAACCTTGTCTAAGAAATTAATTTCTTAGAGAAAATACTCTGGAGTGGAGAAAATACTTTACTGGTTCTACCCAAAGTGGGTATAAATACAGTAACTTTACAAACAGCATATCAGAAAACTCTGCAATAAGGATGTTAAAGACACATACAGAGTGTAGTCAAAAGTTCTAATCTTTTCAAGAGACTTTCATTTGCAACTTCTGGAGATGCATCAGTTTATGATGGTTGGAACTGAAATACCCTGTTAACATATCTGAAACAAACACAGGTGAATAGCAGGGGGACCCATGGATGAATTTTTAAGAGGTTTTCAGGATAATTCTCAGAGAAGTTTTATTTTTCATAAAAGCCCCATCTTTTTTAACATATGTACACATATACAATGTAGTATGTGCAAAGGATTAAATATAAATATAAAGCATTCTTGAGTTTGGAGTGCATCCAGATATTGTCTCTGCTATGTTGCATACAGCTGGGCATCAGTACCTTTACTGACATCTGAGCTTGCAATGCCTTATATTGTTGATTGGTTAGACAGAAGTGTTAAATTTGCAAAGGAGAAAAAGCTATGCAATTTAATTCTCCCATTTTAAGTTTTAAAATTAAACTGAATAAAGATGATTTTGTGTTTTGTTTTTTTTTAAAAAATTTACATAGAAAATGTCTTGAATGCACGTGTTGCTAGTGGCCAGAAATACTTGTTGAACCATACTGCTTTT
Organism: Elanus axillaris; assembly: GCA_026212715.1. Lineage (NCBI taxonomy): Eukaryota > Metazoa > Chordata > Aves > Accipitriformes > Accipitridae > Elanus > Elanus axillaris. The sequence continues at coordinate 57,960,464 of JANZLQ010000079.1, read as the reverse complement.
GAAGCTGTCATGCCCCTTCCTTGAAAGGAATAGATCCAGCCAGGTTTTGTTGTATACCTTGTTGCTGGTAACCCTGTGGGTTTGTATGGTGGAGAGAACAATATGCACATGGCTGCTCAGTTACAGTGGCTCAGGAGCTGAGCAGTAAGTCATTAAGTGATGGCAACTCACATGTACGTTCACCTAGACTGCAGTAAGGAAATTTTGAGAGAGATACACTTTTAGATTTGAGTGATAATCCTATTTCTGTCCCACACCCTTCCCTATCTTTATGTCAGCGGGTTTCAGTACAATTCCTGGATAAAACTTAACTTCTGTACTGATTGTTTGAAAGTCATTAAATCTTTCTTCCTGAAAACAGAAGGACATTTTTAAGACATGAACTTCAATCACCTCTGAGGGATGCTATTGTACATTGCAGATTCCCACTGGAATTTGCTTCTGAGGCCCTTTGGTGTGTTTTGAGAGAGGGTTTTTTTCCTTCTTCACTATCAGTGGGTCTATGAGCCAGATTCAGCTGAGATAGCTCCTGTAGAAGCAAGTTCAGCTTATTTTTAATGCATTCTGTGTAATGTTGTTTTCTGAAGCTACAGTCACCTCTTAAAATACTTTATACATGAAATGATGCATCTTGCTCTAACCTGACTTCAGAAAATGTTATAGGACCATATGGTGTTCAGTGTACAGGCTGTATTTTATAGTAATGTACAGTATCTGGATTCCTGTTTCTCATGACTGGGAGATCCTGATGCAAATTATCTGATAGAACTTCAGGCTGGTTTCTGTGGCCTCTTGAGTAAATATCTTTTATGCAACCTTTTTCTCCTACCACTCTAGGAATCAAGAGAAAGCCTGAAAAATAAAATTTCTTATGCTGCATGACATTGACTACATTGAGCAGTTGTTGCTAAGGCTTTCAGTTCACATTAATTATATAGTCATTTCACAGCTCCTTGGGAAAATGTGTTTTAGTACTTCTTTCTCTTAGTTGGTGGAGGGAAGCTTCCATTATTTCTCCAGTAACACTGCAGACAGACACTAGGACTGTTCCCAGAATCCTGCTCTCTTTTCTGTTCAGTCTGTGGCACTCACTGAGGGAAAAAAAAGGAGATCGAGTAATGTGGTTCCTGCAGTACTAGTCAACTCTCTGATAATTTTTTCACAGATGCAAGATAGGGAAAAACACCTAATAATTTGTGCTCACCTAAAACAAGAGAAGACCTGGAAGAAAGTGGTTTTCCAGTCTGTAGGTTCCATAAGCCTTGTATGTATTATTTCTGAGTCAAGTCTCCCACCAGTGTTACTGCAGTAGATGATCTTTATATTTAATGACTCTTATAAAATAGTCACACATTAAACTGTTAACCTATTTAATGCTAAATACACATTTTAAGTAAGGCCTGTAAGCACAGGTCTTCAGTGATCTCCCTTTGAAGAAGTGAAAAAATACCATGTGTCTTAATTGTTATTGCCATCAATTTTAGCACAAGATAAAATTATATTTGACCACTGCTGTATATCTTGCAGCTGCTGGGTTTGCAGTCAGTAAAATGAACAGCTAAGACACATGCCCTGTTTTCTCATAGCTAAACTAATATGAAAGGAAGACATGAAAGCCATTTTATTATTCCAGCAAAATCTAAAGAAAAAAAAAAACCAGTTTTCTTCACAAGCTAAATGTCTGCCTGTCAGATTGACTCTGTTCTGTTTTTAAGATATTCTTGTGCATTTATACTAACAACATTCTTAAAAGTTGATGAAATACTTGACACTTGTTATACTGGTAACTCTGCAGTGAAATCTGGCATAGAGGAGAGCAGTTAAAGCAGTATCTATTTAAGTAGACAAGACAGGCTTAATTATAAATTCTAATTTAAAAAATAATTTTTTTTGGCTGAAGATATGAAGGATACAGTATTTTCCAAAGTAGCTGACACTGACTGTATCTGTAGTATGCGCTAGCATTGCAGTTTTTAAAAGCATAATTAATTTAGCACGTGAGAAATCTAGCTTACTAATGTTTTTAATTAAGAGGGGATTGAAAGCCTTGATCTCCTTGTAAAACAGGTAAATGTGATGAAAGGACTCTTTTGTATCACTCGGATCTGAATGTAGTCTTCCCAGTGAGAGACTTGCTGTCTTTGGACTAATGTTGTCCACTGGAGTGGAGCCTCCTTATTTTTTTCTGCTGGAAAATAAAGAGAAGAATCACGGTAACTCTTAATCAATACAATTATTTTTTTAAAAAGTTTTCTTCCTACCTTTCTCCACTGCAAGGAAGCAGTTTGGTGGTCACTGTAACTCAGCATAAATGGAGACCACTGTCAGAACAGATAATCCCATTCTAGTCCAGGCAGCCTGTTCTGGGTTCTCTCTTGTGCATCCAGCCATGTCGTCAGCTGAAGAAGTGAGCAGTCTCAGCTAAGAACTGGTTGGTTTCTCCAAGGTTTTTCCTTGGGTTAATTTGCAACCAGATATGCTACTGTCACTGCAGCAAATGCCAGTTCTGCAGGCTTTAAACCTGCCTGTTGCTTGGAGGTCGTAAGTCCTTGTCTTCAGAGTCATCTTCTACACTAAGGAAGTTACATCCATGACACATACTCTCAAATCTGTCACGTAAGTTCAAAATTAATCAATGGATGGAACTAGGGCATAAGCTAGACAACAGAGCTAGAACTTGAGTTGGGAGGAAGACTTTTTTCTATACTGACCTCAGGATATTTAATTTCAAACATATTACTGTTGACAGCTTCAATAGCAAGAGAGATTGAGCATTAAGTGAACTTGCACAGCTCTGTTCTGGGCTTCAACCAGGTTATTTCAAAAGTGGGCTTCCAAGCACTAACAGTGCACAAGAAGATAAGAAGCATACAATAACAAAAACCCTAGAGCTCCAGAACACCTCCTTTCCAGGAAATCCACCTCCCTGTGTTACACTGTCTCTTCTGTCCTGTGTGGCATAGACAGCTGTTTCTATGAGGTCCGTTGGATGGAGGCCATAGTGCAAGTGCAAGCCTGCTGGCCTTATATGGGCTCCGAACCTTATGCCTAAAGAAAGGAGAATGGTGTTTGAATTACCTGTAACTTCACTAACCAGCTTCTCCTGTGTGAAAATCTGAGGAGATTTTTTGTGGACAATTAATGCTGGAGATAGTTCCCAAGTCTCTGATCACACAGCAAATCCTGTCCTTGACCTGATGAGGCTTGTTGATTCAAATGTAAGCTATCAGGCATTCCAAAATTTTCCAGTTGTCATTCACAATGGTAGCCAAAACTTGCATTTTGAGGCAAAGAGAGAACTGCCTCTTTGATATCCTCAGCTTCATCCAGTTTTGCGCTGCTAATATAATGTGAATATAGCAGAGCTGCCAAAGCCACTGGAGAGGATGCCAGTCTTGTTAAATTCATCTGTGCTGCAGTGTCTTTGCTTGTCTTGCTATGTGTTACGATACAGTGTGTTCTTCTGAACTTTCTTACAATACTCCTCTCTGCCGCTTCATCTGAGAATCACTATATGCACATGGAAGCTGTTTGTGGGCTTAGGTGGCCCCTCAGCTGTAAATTTTTCAGGCTCGCCCTGTAGAATTCAGGGAAATTTTTATGTTAATGGTAGCTGTGCTCCAGTGCTACCCAAATCTCAGCAAAGCCAAAGGGTGCTAAGTAAACTTCATAACTACTCATTTTAATATCCATCCAGACGGCCACCTCACACAAGCAGTGTAGACTGATTTTGACTTCTAGAAGATCTTGGGCTTGGGAGAGCACTACTTGGTCTCTCTGATGTTGAAGTTGCTCACGGTCACCATTCTGAGAAAATACTGTTATTCTCTACACATCTATACAGTTCCTGCTATTCAAAGAATAAAAGAAAGATTCTTTATTTGGTTTGGACCCTGTGGATTTTGTTGCTGCTCTAGGATTCTTCAGTAATTACTGGCTTTAACTTGCCAGGGGTAAGGCAGGGGTTTTGGTTTCATGGAAGCGGGAAGCACACACAGTGATGTTCAGAAGATTCCTAACTCAGTACTATAAGACAATTGCAGTAGGATGCATACTGACAATAACCTTTGGAGCACAGTAACTAGCATGCAAGAAAGATTCTTGCTGAATTGTTCTGTTCAAAGTGTGTGCTATTTTCTGGGACGTTTTAAGGGCTTTCTCTTTCACGTGGGTGTTACAAAGCACCAGTGATTCATGAAAAGGGTTGTGAATTATTTAACAAATTTGTCTGAAATCAGACAGATGAGAAAATGTGCCTGCATTTCACTTAAAAACCACGTATCTTTGGGTTTATGGCTAGTCTGTCTTGTTCATGTTGGCTGGTTGTAAACTTTACTAACCATCAGGTTTTTAGTTAAATGGAACCCATTGGTGTCACTATAAGACTTGATCCTGACATACTTTAAGTCAGCTGGACAGTTCCACATAGCAGATTTAGAGTATGCTAGACAAGCTTTAATGTGTTGGAAATACTTTGAAATTCATGGTAAAGCTTTAAGTGCTTTTAGTGGAAGCAGCATATCATCTAATAGTTGCATTTTGAGATTGGTTTATTTTGGCAGAATTTGTATGCTGGAGGATGTGCTTCTTCCATCCTGTATATAACAAGAACTGGAGAAGAAAAATGATTCTAACAATAGCTGTTCTATAGTTGGTGTTTGACTGTGTCAGTGTTAGGCATGCTTATGTGTATATAAAGGTAAAACAGATTTTTGTAACACAGAAACTTAAGAAGAAATTGTGCTTCATGTTTTATTGCATGTTTTCCAGTGAGAATCTCATATACAGCACGGGTAGGGGGAATGCAACAGTGAAGTTTACAGTGGAGCTTGAGAGGCATTGCCTTAGGGGATGAAGAAATACACTTGTGAGACAAAAAAAGGACTTTGCTAGTTCTTCTGTTCTGATCTCGTTAGCCTATGCAGTGCTCTAAAGGCTTTTTTTTAGACTTACTAACTACTAAATGACTACTTGCATTTGCAAACAGGTGCCCCGGCCCAGCTTTTGCTCCTTTTACAAAATGTATGTGAAAATACACTTTTGTAAGTTTAGCTGTGGCTGAATTAGAAAGCTGTTTCCTTGTTCCCAGTGTGTCTCATACAGTGTACACAGGTACTTGACTACAATATTGGCATTTTCAATTATAAGTAGTCTTTAAAAGCAAAAATCAAAATGACAAAACTCCTTTTTTACAACTATTACTTTTTTTCAGGCAATAATAAATAGCACTATCACCCCCAACATGACATTTACTAAAACATCCCAGAAGTTTGGCCAGTGGGCAGACAGCAGGGCGAATACAGTCTATGGCTTGGGATTTTCATCTGAACATCATCTTTCAAAAGTAAGTATGACTAGTGGCTACTATTCAGCTAGTCAACCGGCTTAAGAATATTTGATTCCTTCTTGTTGTATCGTGACTCAGTGCTCACTACTGTTGTTATTTAAAAATAATTTATGAACAAATGTTCTGTATCAAACCTTATGATGAAAAAGTCAAGATAAAAGTGTGATACCTCCAAATGTACTTTTAACTGATGAAGGAAAGGAGGGAGATTTAAGCTGTCACAGTGTATGTTGTTAGTGCTTTCTAATTACTCATTTGTTTGGTTTCTCTTTTTTTTAAAGTTGTTCTTCCATTACACTTTTTCATGACAGAATTTAAAGTAGTAGACAATTTAGTGTTTCTTCTATATTTAGATCTCCTAGAAAAAATATTGTTGGTAGTCTTCAGATGCATTTTTGTCTTCTTGAGACACATTCACTTTTCTACTATGTAGTACATCAAACTACAGATATTTCAACATCTACAGGCTTAAAGTAAATCCAGTAGGAAATATATTAAGTGTAAAAGACAACTACATTTTCCTGTTGGAATACAAGAGTTGAAGTGTTTACTAAAGAAACTCTGTGCCATACGTGGAGTTTTTTTTCTGTTCTACTTGTGCAGGAGGGAAGTACACCTTATTCCAAGGAAAGCAGTAACCCCTGTTACTCAAACTGATGGTACAGTTCCTCTGAGCACCCTTTCTACAATACCTATTACTATTGATACTACTCTGGTAGATGGGTCCAGGAACCTGTACAAGCCACTGTAATTCTTCTTCAGAAGAGGAATTTCAGTTCAGTTTAAGAGCATCTCTACACTGAACATAGAATTTTCATCTTTGAAGTACACAAAAGATCTGGAAACCCAAATGCAATAAAAGGAATGTATAGTACATGTTTTAAGTAAGGAATAATGATTGGCATGTTATTTAAAAAAAAAAGTAATCATATCAGCCCTTTTGAGAAAGTAATTGTCACTATCCAAGGATAAGCATGGGCCTGTTAGAAAATGATTAAAATGAGAACCTATACATCTGCTTTATTTGGACAAGTGTTACACTTGTAATATTCCTTCCTTTCATGGTCAGATAGCTTTTGTTTCCACAAAGTGACACAAGCACAGGAAATTCTGAATGGTAACTAATATTCCATGTGCATATGTGCACTTATCATTGCTTCACTGAACTTGGAAACTTCTGTCACTTACTTAAATTGGTGTGTATATCCTAGAGGCACTTGCTTACTAAGGTGGTAATAACTTTTCTTATTATTTCAATGGATTTAGCATGAATGCTAATTTAGTTTACCTCTCTCATAGATTAGTTTGTTTTACTTAATCACAGAATGCTTCTTTGGAGGCAAAGTATCATGCTGTAGTCACGCACACTCCATTTGCTTGACTTGAAACACTAGGTTATCCTTGCCAGTGAAAATATTTTGAGTTTTTTATCTGTCCTATTGTTGACTCTTTTCTTGCTCTCCTCATGTGGTACTTACTGCCTTCTTATTCACAGTTGTTTCAATTCCATTCTTTCAATGCCCTCAAATGGATGTCAGCCTTGGCTTAAAACTTTACATTGTTGCAAAAACAATCGGGAAAGCTACAGTAGGTATTTTGTCTTAAGTATGTTGATTAGCAGTTACTCAGATTGCTGTGTTTTGTGAAGAATACACAAACCTGTTAAGAAAAATACCAAGTCACAGACTTTTTCTGAAGCTTAGAGTGATGAATCTTCAGGACCTTTTCAGCAAAATGTTCCTGTTGTATTATATCTTAATTATCAAACTGATATTCCTGTGAGTTTAAATTGCTGATACTGCTACTAAAATTCATAAAGGTAAAATTTTCTGTGTTATTTTAAAATTAACAAACATATTTGATGGTGGAAAGGAAACTTTTCTTTAGATTATAGCCTATTCAGTCACTGGATTCAGTAGATATGTTGGTCTTGGAATCAGAAGAGCTGAATTAGAAACCCTGGATCTGCTGTGTGGCTTTAGGCAAATCACATCTATATTCTCTTTCTCATCTTGTCTCTCTGCTCAGATTACTAACTCTCTCATCTGTGCACTGGCATTGTAGTCAGATTTATCAGAGCACTCTATGGTATACCTAGCACTGTAGGACATGAAATCTAATTTAGGGCTCAGGGTATATGGGATATTAGTAATAGGGCTAAAAAATAAACTGTATTAATGGATTTGTTCAGAAACAGGTTGCATGTAGAATTTGCCTTAAAAATTGATTCTGGAGCTTCTTTTCTGTATTTTGATATATCAAAGTCTTTAAGTGAATAGCCCCGTTGTATGTAATTTGTTATTTAGTAGTGTCTCTTGGCCCCAGTGAAATATTTCAAGTTCCAGGGAGCAAAAGACAGCCTGCAACCACAAAAAACTTAGTCTAGTCTGTGACTGATTTCAACAGGTTAATGAAGCAAATAATCAGAGCAAATAGAGTAAACTGTAAACTGTTCTCCGATCATTGTCTGCTTAGTTTACAGTAAATGTTAGACTTTTGGACTATTTGGTTTTGGTTCATGTGCCTTTGTCCTCCTAAACTAATAACTAGGGTAGAGTGCAACAGCAGTAATCTCTTTCTGTACAATTATTGTGACTGAGAATTAGCGGAGTGAGAATATCTGATACAAAAATAATGGTGCTCTGATCAACTTCACATACAAACAGTACAGAAGATAATTAATTAAACATTTATTTCTCTTCATTAGACTTTTTCTTAATGCATTAGACCACAAATTCACCTGAAGGTTGTTCCATCAGAAGTCAGTGACACCTGAAGGAGGATTCCTGTGTTGAAGAATACTCCTTTCACAGGATCAGGATTTGCTAGCAGAGTCCCTCTTGCTGCTGCAGTAGGAGGAATGGAATGTTCCATGATCTTCAGAAAAAACTGACACCTCTTTCTCATTCAGAATCTAAGTCTGTGCTTTTGAGAGTATCCTGATGTATGAGAAGAAATATTCCTTTTCAGGTTTGCTGTCTGTCTTATGCCTTTGAATTAGTTGACCTGATTTATTCCGTATAACTTAAGAGTATGCCAAATGGCAAAATTGCCACCACAGATACAAGTATCTGCCTCTTGTAGTCTCCATGCACAATTTTTCATCTTTTCTTTAAAATACTGATCCTACAGAAAACCTTTCTTTTCCTACCATGAGATGTCTGTCATTTTTGTTATTCAGGAATTTTATCAAGAGGTTGCTATTATCCATCACCTGAATTATCTCAAGGATATTTAGTAGATTTGTGAAAATTTCCAGTACATTAGCCTTGTTGGCTCTTTCTTAGGCTGTTACCTGTTTATCTGTCTATTATGTATTTTTTTTACAGTTTCTACCACTGCGATACAGAAGGTCATATCTACTGCCTTGTATGTCTTCAGCCATCTATTCTAAACCTCAGCATCATGCTTAAATTCTCTAATCTTAAAACTGATTTAAATAATAGGTTACCCATCAGATTTTGAGGTCTATGTACATGTCTTAAATAAGTATCATCTAGTTCTGGTGATCTGTTGACAATTTTAGTGTCTGTTCTGAGATGTTTTTTGATGCTGGGTTAGACTTCCATGGTGGTATCTTATGTCTCCTTATATATTTGGGAAGCGTATGCTTTTAAATAACCTGACAGATGAAATTAGGATACAAGTGGAGAGAAGTGATATTTCCTCAATACTAATAACCTACCAGGAAAAGTTTAAAGACAGTAAGGTTTTTTAGGTCTTGCATAGCACGTGAAATTCTGACTGAAAATAGTTGAGGAGATTGTGTCATACAAAGGGTAGCCTTTGTCCTTTCTAAGTACATGGAGTACAAAACAATTTCTTTGTATGCTGCTGCTGGAGAGATGTAGAAGGTGTTTGTGAAGCTTCCAGTGTTTTTGCAGAATCATTTTAGTATTAAGGTGATCATAATAAGATAAAGTTCTGTATAAAAGTGCTAGGAAACAAAAACAAATGCTTGGCTACTACAGCAATTAGCGTAGTGTCAAACTGAGATCTATGAAGCCAAGTTTTTCTCTAGTCAGAGAAACTAGGCCTTATTCTTAATGAATTGACTTACTATCTCAAGATTAAGAGTGCATGTATTTCTAAATTGCTGCTTTAGCTATTTTCTGGAAGAGGTGCATGTAGCATTGATACCAAGCTTCATATGGCAGGCAGTTCAATGGGCAATTCTTGAATTTAGTGCTCAGTATATGCAAGTGTTTAGTTCAATGAATTTGTTCTTTAACTTGACTGATGTCAATGAACAATCAAAAAATGAACTTGACTCAATATTCCCACTGCTGCTTTCCTAGATAGCTGTTAAAATTATAAATGCTATTAAAATTTGGAAAGAAACCAGTATTGTTTCAGTCATGGAAGAATGAAGCCCATTGAAAGCTCTAGGCCAATAGTGACCATAATAGGCTTCAGAACCAGATCATTTGTTGTCAGGAGGACACTAAAACATGAATCTGAAAGCATCTGTGTAAGGTACCTTATTGCTATTATTAGCCATCTCTGAGGTGAGTTTTTTTTAACTGTCAGCAACAGATCAAACTTCATTACATCATAATTTTCCCTACATAAACAGTGTACACATTATGTCTGAAAGGTACTGAAAGGTATATCACTGTGTAACTCAAATGAGTATCTAATAAGGAGAAAAATTAAAAAATTCTACTGACAGAATTTGACTTTGTAAAATGTTAGGTACAGCATTCTGTTCTGCATGTAATGTACTACTTCACGCCTACTCTTTTTCCTTTTTTTTTTAAACATATGTACCTTCAGTTTGCTGAAAAATTTCAGGAATTCAAAGAAGCTGCACGACTAGCAAAGGAAAAATCCCAAGAAAAGATGGAGCTAACAAGTACACCCTCTCAAGTGAGTCTTATTGCCTGATTCAAGGCTAGTACTTTCATAGCTGTGCTGTTTACTCTATTGTATCTTACACATACGTATTAAAGATGAACGGGGTACTTCCCAGTCACCGTGAATACTCTCAACATTCAGAAGTGTCAGGAGGTCTAAGAATACGTTTAACATGCGCTACAGAAGTCTCCAAGACACTTGCTTTAAAATAAAATTGGCCTTTTCTTTATTCCCATTCCTTTCTTTGAGCTTTCCCCAGAAAATGAGTAAACATGGTGAGCGTAAGTAAATCTGTAGTAAACACCTTTTGTGTTTTTTTCCAATTTTATCTGTGAAACTTCAGGTGGTACGCTATGAAGGACTTTTATAGAAGAATCATAACAACAAAAATCAAAGTTAAAACAGCAAACTATTTTTACTTATTTCCTACTGCATAGTATTCACTTGTGAGATGTATTGAAGATGACTGTTTCATATGCTGGTTCTGGAGTTTTAACATGGTTAGCCATGATGTAAAAGAAGAGTTTATAAAAGGTATCTCAAAACATGGACTGGGTTAATATAGTCCTAACAGGAGGATAAATTAATATAGTCAAATTTACATTACTTATGCCTAAAATAAATTTACTTGAAAATGAGTATTTTGAATTTGCTTCAAAAAAAGAAATTGTGTGAGGCTTTTATGCCCCTCCACTCCTGCCTCCTCTGCCCTGCGTTTCTGCTTCTGTGTGTAGCTGTTTGCTTCGTTTTAAGCAATAGTGAAGATAAAGGTAATTCCTTCTCTTGGAGGATGAAGCAGCTTTAAAACTACAGCAAGGGTTCCTGAGCTGAGTAGGATTAATGCAGCTGAGTCTTTTTTTCGGCGGAATCTTCATTCACTTAATCAGTGCATCTCTCAGGTGCTTTGCACTGTAACGTGCTCCTGATCTTTGATGGAACAAGGATGGCAGGCAGTTCGCAACATGCTGTACGAGCAGTTTTATTGCTGCCAGAAAGCTACATCTAGTGTCCTTCCAAGAGAAGTCAGTGGAAACCACAAGAATATACACAATGAACCAACCTCATGTTTTTTTCCCAGTAGGCATTTTGCCCAAGTGCTAGGCTTTTACTATTAAGGGGAAGCTGCTCTACTGTAACAGGAGAAAAATAAGGCAGTCTTTTTTTTTTATTAGTTTTCTTGACTGTCTCTAAATTTGTGATAAATTCCATAAATAAACACAGATAGTGGAAGTAGGTATTTCTGTATTAGAACCTAGTATACACTTGGCTTTAGAACCAGTGAAGTGCTTCAGCCAGGCTTCTAGTTACCTGATATTATAGGCAAAACAATTACTCTGCTTCTCTTTTGATGTGTTGATTAATAGTTTGGACTCTGAAGTTAATCTGACGGTGTTGAATGGAGTGACATATTACCTGGTTTGGACATAAATTTGAACTACTCACTCAGAGACAAGATACACTTGTCTAGCAGCTGCCCAGGGTTGAAGCTTTCTCTTGAAATATATGAGCTATTAATATTGTTCATTTTCCTGTACAGATTTCCTTTTATACTTGAACCTAACATTTTATACTGTAGGCAGTTACAGAAATGTTACCTTGAGTGATTCTATAATGCATGCTGAGAGCTGCAATTTAATTACTGTACACTTCAGAATAGTTTCATGTTCAGGCCTTACTTTACATCTCTTGGCTTTTCACTTTGTTGATAAGTTAGTGTGTTATTCTGAAAGATACAGTTAGTGCACGCACTGACACATCAGCATAATAGTCCTCACATACTTAAGGCTTCTCATTAGTTCTCCAGAGAGAAGGGAGTTGAATCAGGAACCTCAAGAGTTCGGAGCAGATGAGAAGTGATAGCTTCATGGCAACTACAGCACTTTCATGATGCTGAAGCTCATTCAGAGAGATTTATGACTGGGGCAAGGATGGGTGCATGGTAATGGGGAGGGAAGGTGCGACCCTAGGGACATGTGAAGGAGCACTTGCTGTAATTTTGATCATCTGCCAAAAAGTGGCTGCAAGGCAAATAATTCAAGTGTTGCCTTTCTCAGTCATTTTACAGCTCTTCTTTCCCTTATGCATAGTGATCCTTTGTAGAGAGGGAAGATAGAAGAAGAAAGAGGTATTTGCAGTGGTAGGTCAAGGCTTCACAGGAGCCCAGCTTTTTTAGGAAGCTTTGACAGGGTAGGCATTGGGAGGTAGCATGTGAGTAGTGAGCTCTGTAACAGTAACCCAGTTAGCTACAAGTGTTAATTGCTCTTCTGTTTTGGACTTGTAGATGTCCTTCTGTGTTAAATTAATAATAGGTAGGAAGATATGGCATATCAAAATTGGAAAATATACATGTCAAATAAAACATTATTTCTTTTGGTACTGCTTTAAAAAATACCCTTCTTACTTACCAGTCAAAGTACCAGGTATGGTACCTTGCCCACCTTCTCTGCTACACAGTTCCAAAAGACAAAAAGCACATGTGCTTTTTTCTGCATTTAGTATGTTCCTACAGATTGAATCTTTATTAAAATATCTCTACAACTAGTGTAAAATAAATCCTGCATGAGGTATTTGGTGTTCACTGTTGTTTGATGTAACCCTGCAAATACTACTGGTATGTGTGAGTTTCAATCCTGAAGGTCGTGCAAAAATTTGTTGTTAAACTAAGGAGAAAGAGAAAATGAGATAACAATGGAAATATCTCAGAAATAGAGTATGTATTGATGGTAGTTCATGTACTTAGCAGAGTTACCCATGTTACAACTTAAGAACAATCTTATCTAAAGTCCACTGAAGTTAGGCTACTTCTCTAAGGTGTTACGAGCTTTAGCAAAGTGTTGGTACTATTTGGCTAGATATTTCCACCAGAGAAGTGCCTCAATGGACAGGAAGTAGTAGTTCATGCTGAGGATTTTTTGGATATACTGTTTCATCTGATAGCATGTATTCTTTGGCAGGGTGTGTGGGTGTGTGTCTGTGTGTGTAACACATAGTAGAAAGAAAACAATACATCACCCAATTTGCAAGTACTTAATAGCAGGAGTTCCCTTTCCCCTAAAATAAGGCTGCTGCTAATTTTAAACTATGCATTCTTGCAGTTTCTTTAATACTGCCTGTTCTCCTCCTATTTACCAGCAGGCTTTGCTTTAATTTCCCAGAATATCTGATAATATATAGAAGTCACCATTTACCTTGAGTGTAAAAAGAACTTAACTTGTCCAGAGAAAGACAGTAGCCTGGACCAATGCAAGAGAGATGCTGCTTTGTTATGTTTAAGTCCCACTGAGTGTACGGTGCTTTCTTTAAGAGGAAAGCATTGTTTCTGTGCCAGAGAACTTGTACTCTTGACCCATCTGTATTAAGATGGATTCATATAATAATACATACTTTATCTATACCCAATATGTTTGGTGGCTTCAGTCTAGAAAGTAGTTGCATATTTTGGTACTTCTAAGACCACCTGTGCACAGAGGTACCCCATCTGGTGTCCCTTCAACTCAGTGTTAGATAATAAAGCTTTGCAATGCTCTTGTTTATATAAAAATAAAATACTGGCTCCCCTGCTCTGCCACCTCCTATTTCCCAGACCCATCTTTTAATATAGGGAATTATTTTGCTTGTGTCAAAAACTCATGGATCTTAGTGACAAGCCACCCATGGCTTTTCAGTTGCAAGATTGCCAGTACACTGAAAGAGCAACACTTCAACCTGGAGTTCACTGAACTGCATGAAGCAATAGTCTGAAAACAGTGTTCCATCCCACACTTTTTTTCTCCTTTTTTAAACTAACCTTAACTGGGTTCAAGTACAGAACCAAATAGAGCAGTTTGTTTGCGGTCCCACTGCATCAGTCCTACAACCAGGTGGAGTCTGAACTTTAGTTCTTCTTTTTCTCTAAGCAAAACTCTGTCCTCAGATATTTTATTTGACCTTGATAATTTCAGATTAAGACCTCTGTTAATTTCTGAAATTGTGTGGTGAGTAATTCCCTCAAAATAGTCTTGTCTGTGATTCTGAGCCCCTCCTATCAGACTGTTAGGAATAGCTATTGCTTGAAAAGTTTTAGACACATAACATTTTTTAGTGCAAGGAATGGGTTGGTTTTGGCAAAACGGTCATGGTTTATCACCTGTTGGCTTTTTCTTTGCAGCAGTACAAAATGTACTTACAAAGCTTGTGGGAAAAGTAACCTTCTGGGATGTTATGTGAATTTCTATACTGGAACAAATGTTTCACATGTGTTAACAGTATCTGAGTCAGTAACTGGCAGAGGTATGCCGTTGCCATTCAATACTGAATATAGAAGCAGTACGAAGAACAGCCATGCCAGGGAAGTGTATAGAATATTTAATGAGAAAACAGTATAACACTTAATAAGAAAACAAGATGGAATTGTTTCGGTTTGTTCATGATTTTAGAACCATCTACCTACACCTTCTGTTCTGTATTTAGTCACCATTAAAAGGTGGCTTGATCTGTGCTATGAAGTCTGCTTGTTTTACTTTAAAAATTCTTTTGTGAGTGCATGCATTTTGCTTATAAGATTTTGAAATGTAAGGCATCTTTTGATGATTTCCCCTTTGTTATGTTAAGTTAATATAACGTAGGCAATGTCATTTTTATACTGCTTGGCATCACTGAGTCCTTGCATACTCATTAGTAGGGCCAGAGCTCCTTTAGACAGTAAAGATCTCTGATAAACTCTTAAATAGCACAATATACATGAGTCAGACACACACATTTACTTGTCATGTAGAAAAACACTAATCCTCAGTCCATGTGTAAGTCCAGGACTGGTGAGTGACTTAAAGTTCAATATCCTCCAGAAACCTAAATATGATAGAATAGTGGTTTTATACCACAGGAGAGCTGTTAATCCTTTCTTCTCAAATGCATGAAATATCTATTTGTAGCTGTCATGGGCAGGAAATATCAGGCCTTAAAATATATAATTGATTTTCAGGAAGACTTGTCATTTTCAATTTAAACACTGTTTTTTCCATATAGTGTCCTTACAGTTGAATGTTAGAACTAAGTTAACCAGCTCTCCCAGCTAGAAGGGAAGGGTGAAAATCTCTTTTTAAGCTGACCACAGTTTCTTCCCCAACTATGTGAAGTGGATGTATAATGGTATGGAATAAAAACTTAATTACATATGAACTTTTCACAAAAATGTTTCTAAAATTTTTTTACTCTTATATAAAATGGGAACATATTGTTTGTAAACATTTGTAAAAATCTTGTTGAGTGTAAGTGGCTTTTTCAGTTGTTTGTGGTGTTTTATTCTTAGCCAGCTTCATTATAGTTTACTGAAAATAAATTATTTATCAGTCAGGGATAGTTGTGAGTGTGTGAGAGCACTGATTAACCTGTATTGTTGGTGGAGGAAATACATACTAGAATATCATGCTTCTCTTGTACGTAAAAAATCAGCCTGTCATGAATTTGCAGGCAGTGAACCTTTAGGTATAACATAGACTGTGATGTTTGTCTCCATTAATTTTTGTCAATTGAATTTCATTCACATTAGAAGTCTGAAAGTGCTTTACTGAAAAATGAGCATAGATGGAACTTTCATGTTTGTTTTTCTTCTACTGAAATAATTTTTATGCATTCCCACTTAAAACATCTTAATAAGTAGCCTCTGGCTTTAGGTACCTAATAACAGTGTTGTAGAAATTTTAGCTTAAAGACAGAAGCCATCAAGATTTTGTAGGGTGTGGTACCTATTTTTAGAATATGTAGTGTAGTTTCGGAAGAGGAGGAAATAAAAGAGAAATTGTTAGGCCCATAAAGGCTTTCATTTAATGTCAGTGGAAACTGTTTATCAAATCAGAGGCTAATAATAGACAAAACTATATAATTTGTATAGAATAATTCATTTGCTTGATGATCTTGCCAACTCTGCTCTCCTTTCACACTTAATTTCAATTCAGTTTCCGTTCAGTAAAATTATTATGTAAAAATAAAGATTTAATTTTGACTTAAAGTATTAACACTTAAGATAATAAATAGTTTTGAATATAAAATATCAAGATTCTTCCTGAACGTGGGTAATAATTTGCATTCATGTAGTAAAAAAAAGTTACATTTCTATTATAAATTACAGTTTATACCTGTGGAATTAATTCAGTGTAAGCTTAATATTTCTGCTTTTTAATCAGCAGAGATTAAGAATAAGAAGGTGCAGAATGCAGTCACTGGTGCATGTGCATTGTATAGCTTCATGAACGCTAATTATAATAGAACTTGAAGTCATTATTAGAATGTTGTATCACACACTAAATCAAGTTGTAGAGTGAGATATATATCTCCTGCAAATAAAAGCAGAATAAAAGCAAAATTTCGACAATTGTTGTACTGCAATGCCTAATGTAATTTAAAAGTGCAATGAAAACATTAACAAGATATTTTTGTTTAAGGGATACCAGAAGGGTGTGGAAGGTGATCATGACAGCCAGATCTTACTTTCCTTATAAGAACTGAGTTTTTCCATCTAGTTAAATCTCAAAGTCAAGGATGACTTTTCCTGTAGATGGAGGATCAGATTCAATATTGGCTTTCAAAAAGCCTTATCCTTCTAAACTAGTTGAAGGCTAGAAGTGGAAGCTCAGAATTAGACCCTGGTCTTTAAAGATCATGACCATCTTCAGGTATTTTGTAATTCCTTCTGAGATTGCTGTTCTTCAGCTTCCTATGCAGTGTCAAAAAGCTGGGAAGAGGAGCTGCTGACCTTCCAGAAACTGTGCTTGTGCTTTAGTTTAATAACTTTAAATAGCAGTTTTATCTGTTCCTCATGCAGATGGCAGAAGGCTGTGTGGCCATAGGAGATGCTTAGCTATTGGAAATACTGTAATTCAACCAGTCCTCTGCTGTATAGACACCCTTCCATGACATCCATTGAACTCTATTCATGAGACTCCTCTATCTTAAAAGATAAATGCTACCACTTGATTGCTAAAAGCCTACTAAGACATTTTAAAATCGAGACAAGCTACTTAGCTTATACGATGTGCTTATCTCCTGCAAAAATCATTACTTGAGAAAGAATATAATAGGAAAGGAAATACTAAAATTAAACCACATACAGGGACTGAAAAGCCTATGATGTTCTAACTTCGGATGTGGGCTACAAGGGTGTACTTTGTATGAAAAAGAAGTACTTTTCAGTGACTAGAAATCAGCAAATGGTGTTTGATGGCCAAAACACAAATGCACATATTGGCATGATGAAGGGTGACTAAAAAAACACACCAGTGCCTTTGCTGAGAGGCAGCCATTAAGTTTTTCGGGTGTCCAGTTACATAGCAGTAGCAGAAACTGCCTGGATATAGCTGGAGTATTCTTCTTCCCAGATAATACCATGACCAACAAGAGGTAGGCCAGGCTAATGTGCCTACGAAGGTTTTGCAAGGACTTTGCTGAACAAGTGTTCTTTACAGATGACTCACAGGTGGAACAGTGAATGCACCATCAATGGTCCTTCCACTGTTCTTTTCAGTTAATAAACAATATGAAACGCAGATTTTGAAACAGATATTAGAATTGTTTGTTTCGCTGTGTTAGAATATAAAGTAAGAGACAAGAATCCTGGATGTCAATAGTCACACATTGTGTAGCAGGATGAGGGCTGAATGTAATACCAGGTAGGAGAGAGGTCTGTAACAAACAAGCAGGAGGCTGGACACTTGCAAATTATTTGCAGGTCAGTTGTGTTTTTTTACAAGACAAGGTGAATCTTATGGTAATATACTTCTAAATTAAATTCATATGATGCAATATGACCATGAGGGATGCTGGAAATCTGAGCCTGGAAATCTGAGCCTCACATTAACATTAGCTAAAATTTGTGTATCATTTAAGAATTAATGTTAGTGCTTATATGCAGATAGCCTTCCTGAGCAGGTCAGTTTGTAATCTTAATGTGTTGTTTATTTTACTTAAGGAATCAGCTGGAGGGGATATTCAGTCTCCTTTAACGCCGGAAAGTATTAATGGGACAGATGACGAGAGAGCGACGCCAGAAGTGACGCAGAACTCAGAACCAAGGGCTGAACCAACCCAGAACGCATTGCCATTTACCCATAGGTACAGATTCCATTCCCACATCCTGATTAAGTGATACATGTCTCCTTCCTTGTTAAAGGGACATTCTCCCATATTGTGTGAAAAAAACTGAAACTCAACCCCCACAAAAAAAAACCTGGACTGGCCCTCAGGTTTGCAATATAATCTTTGTTTTATAAAAAAAAATATGTATGATAAGAACTCATAGAATAAGATTTGGGGGAACATTACTTTATAGCTTAATCAGGTTAACATGAGCCCTTGAACACTGGTTAGTGTAGGTGTCCCTTTAACAGGAAACATTTCAATGTTTGAGATCTTAGTGAAATTAACTGCTTCATAGAATATTCCAATTAAATTATTTTTGCACACATTCTTTAAATGACTGATAGGACTGGATGTCAGCCTTTCATTGACGAGTTGTTGGAAGAAAAGGGACTCTTACAACACTTCTGCATTATGAAGTTTAAAGCAGCCTTTAACTGAACAGTTCTCTGACAGTTGAAAACATTTTTCAACTTTTCTTGAAATATGAGAGAAATGTAGTTCTGCTTCAGACTGAATTCGTTGCACTAGGAATGCTGTGCTCTATTGTTCTTTAAGAAAGCTAGGACTTTAATCATACAAATGATGAGTTAAGATGCATATATCTTGCCTATTAGAAATAATTGTAAATGGGTCACTCTCAATAAAACGCATAATGTGTTGAGACCATGGAGGGTCAGTGAAACATTTAATAAATTTAGAACAGAGCTAGGAATACTAGATTTATTTTTTTAAACATTCTTAATTCAGTTTAGAATTTAAGAGCTCTTGATCAAAGGTTGGGAAATATTAGAACATCAGATATGTCATGCAATTCAGAGTGAGCAGAGGGGGAAATGGTGTTGTGCAGGACTTCTCAGTTTTTGTAAGAAAATAATATTATTAATCATATCTGAAAAAATAATACACATTTTCAAATGAGAAAAACCTATACTTTTGCACTAATTTTTTTAACAGAGTGATTGTGTTTATTTTTTTACTTCCAACTGTCACCAGTGCATCCATTGTACGTTTTAGAAGAAATGGTGCTTTGTAAGAGTGCTATGTGCTTGTTGGAGGAGTATTACAAATACTGCACATCTATCAGTGTTCTGGAACAAGTTCATTTGAACTGTTTTTGTGTTGGAAGTCTCTATCAATATTTTTGTGAAAATGAGTTGTGATAGAGTCCACATATGAGTAGTGTTTGTTTTCTTTAAAAAAATGATAGCTGCAAGATCTCCCCTGTCATTCTGCATATGTAAATACGTTTTCTGGTATGTCAAATAGTAACTACGCTTTGCTCTGCATTGAGCATGACTGAAGTTATGTTTGAAACTACCCGGCTGTAATTTTTGATGGTGTAGAATAGAGGTTACAAAACTTGTGCGTGCTTTGCATTTTTCTATCTATGTCATGCATGCAGTGCGAGTGGCTAATTTTAGGTTTTTGTCCTGTTAAATACCACTAGATAGAATTGGTCTTCCAACAATAGCTCTGCATTTTGAGGGTCACTTTTCATGATGATTCTCTAAAGACCAGCATTTTGTCTTGCTAATGGTGGCTTCAGATTTGTTTATGAGTTATTACTGAAGAAAACACAAATTTTTTAAAATTTAAAAATTGAATTTTGGACTAGGTAAATTTTTTGTTATAAATAAAGAATATTTATTTATTATAAATAAATAAAGATGCATGAAACATATGCATGAAATACATGCAAAGTGAAGCCTCCAGGACTGTGTTGGTCCTGGTTAAATGGGCATGTTTTTGTAGAGGCATTCCATAATACTAAATTGGCAGCTAGTTAGACACACCTAGCTGCTTGTGCTGGCTGACAGGGTGCTCTCTGAAGGTGGTCTGCTTGACCTGATTTCGAAGAAAAAAAAAATTTAAATTTAAGAGCTTACACCCTAATCATTGGAGACTCCCTGGGCTTTTCATGTGTTAGGGGTACAGAAAGGGACTGTGCTCCTCCTTGTTCCCTGTCCTTCTGATGGTGCAGTGTGTTGGTGGCACTGCATGTGTGACAGAGAGGAGTTGCTGAACCGAGCCGTTTCCTTGTGCACCCTGGTAACTCCTGCGGACCACAGAGCCTCTTCCTCCTGCACCCTGTGTTTCAGGAAAGGTAAAGTTTAGCCAGTGCTTCTGGGTGAGGAGGGTGATGCTGGAAGGGCATTTGAGTGTTGCCTTTTGCATGGCAATGCTTTTTATGTATTTGCCTTTACTCTAGGAGCTGTTGATCGATTGCTAGGTGCTTTTCAGAAGAAAAGGCATTGTGGTCTTCCCTCCAATGCGTTCTGCTGTAGGGGACATGACAGTCACTGAGGCTAGCTGAGCTTCACTGAAATAACACTACTATAGCAAGTCCATTTCTTCCATAAACAGGAATGCTATATTCTGCTCTGTCATTGACAAATACATACTTACCCTGTGAAGTGGTCCTCAATGTAGGCTGGAGCACAGGGAAGGCACGTGTGGGGCTGCATGGCAGCAGCCCGGGCAGCCATGAGGCCAGCGTTGGAGCTTCATGGGCAGGATGAGGTGCCATGACACTGCAAGGAGAGGTGGCTGGAGAGGTGGGAACTGCATTGCTGACAATAGGGTTGGCAACCTCAGCCAGGTGCAGGTGTCTCTGTGGCTGAGGGCAGGCATGAAGGTTTGAAGGGGGCTGTCAAAACAGTGATACAGGTAAGGGGTTTTCATGTCTTTGTATGAACTAGAAGGGCCTGACAGGAGTTAACAAGGTCAGAAATCACAGGTGTAGATGTCATGCTTTAGTCAACATCTTACTGCTTGTCATTTTTAATCTGCACACCTGAAAAATGTTCAGTTTGATTTTGGTTTAACATGTCCTGACTGGCTACATATGTCCTCTTCTGCAAGTGCCCTCTGTGCTTTTTATGTCTTAGTGTAAGTAGTTGGGGCCTGTTATTTCAGCAGCGTAGGTGTAGACTACTTGGTATTTATAGGTATTTTCTGACCATTTATACCCAAAAGCTAAAACCCAGCATTACTTAAGTCACCAGAGTTTTGTTATTAGAACTCATATTTCTTATTATTTCAGTAAATAATTGTAAGCATTGAAATGAACATTCTCCAGTATAAGTCTAAAATCCCATTCGTATCCCATGAGCATAATAAAGCATAAGTCTAGTTGCTTCAATTTATCCTCATCTGGAAAGTCCTAATGCTGTTCACAAGCAGTGCAGTGCTAGTCAACTGCTTGAGAAATAAGGATATTAAACAGCTACAAGCCTTGCACAGAAGATAAACTCTTGTAATTAAACATCTTGCCTTTTTTTAACTATCTGTGATGGTTAATGTTGAATTATGGAGTAATATACTTGGGAACTCCCACATCCTTGTAATATACTATAGCCTGTGCACTGCTCTTACAAGTAAATGTTGCAAGAACAAATGAAAGTAAAATGTAGCCTAAGCCTGGCATTAGAATTTCTAAACATCTTGGCTGAGAAACTGATCGGTCCTTTTCTGAACAATAGCTATTCCAGGAAGGCTTTTTTCTCACAGAAGCTAGTTAATCAAATCTAATATTTAAAATAATTAAGACTAAAAAAAGTATGTATTTTTGTTCTTAATTAAATCTTAGTTTCCTTAGACATCTTCCTTGTTTAAAAAACATTTTCCACATTCTTTATGTTGTGATTTATTTTTTTCCCAACTGAAAACTATTGATCGTAAAATGGGGTTTGGAGAGAAAAAAGTTGCTAAAAAATTTTACTACTTCTGATGTGACTGGCTTTTAGTAAAAGTTTTAATCTTGACAGTGCATAGTATACAATTCCTGGTCATCTGAAAGAGCCCAAAGAAATACTATTCTAAGCTTATTCAGCATTAGAATATAATTAAGATATTAAAAGTGAATAGTGTATCTGGCAAACTGCAACTGCTGCTTGGGGCATTTTGCTAACTCTGGTGAACTTGCTCTTTCACCCTTGAAGAGAATACATTTGTTTATAACAAGCTTTATTCCGTTTCTGGCACCTTATGAAGCTGATAAAACACACTTTCAGAAACAAAATGTAAGAGGATTCTTCTGGGACCAATCTTGAAAGTCTTCAATTTTCTGTCAACCATGACATGAACCTGTTACCTCATTTTTTCTTGTAATACGTAAACTTGAAATATCTATTACATAATGTTTTGATCAGAATATATATATGTGTGTGTTTGTTGCTTGTTCGTTAAAATTCCTATTTTTGTATTCAAACAAGTTTTTAATAGGGAATTTTGACTCATTGCCATAGTAAAAATGAATTTATTTCAAATGATGTTTATATCTTAGATATGTTATTGTCTAGATAGCTTACCATTTAATGATGCTGCATGTAAATCCAATGATGTACAACAAAGAAAAAACGAAAATCTTGCTCCTAGCTCATGTTCCTTCACTGAGTTTTCATTAAAAGTTGTATGCAGAAATCTGTTAGTAGCTTTTTCACTTTGTGTATTGAAACTACTTATTTCTACAAGCTTAAATATTTTAGTTATGTTACAGTAAAGGTACTTTGTGGATTTATTGTTTTGAGGAAGCTCTGGAGCTCTCTAATCCAAGCTCCTGCTCAGAGAAGGTCAGCCATGAGATCAGACCAGGCTGCTCTAAGCTTTATCCAGTCAGGTTTTGAAAACCTTCTAGAATGGAGACTGATAAAGCCAGGCTTCTTAAAAAGGTTTCTCTATAACATAAAAGCCTGTAACTGCCACCACATTGCATAGTGTTATAATGAACTGTGACATTTTAGGGCACACTCGAGGAACTCTGCTAAATTCAATGACTCTGTTGAGAAAAGACGATTTGTTGAGGCACACTCAGAGAAGAAACTCAAAGGTGATAGGTTCAGCTGTCAGTGTAAGCAAAGAACTGGTTAATATAGCAACTTGGATGTAAGTCTTGACTTCACCTCAACCAACATTTGTTTGATGTTGTGGAGGTCATAGTTGTACTGTTTTCTGGCCTCTTGTGCTCCACCAGCAAGAGCCTGGTGGTCTCTGGAAGATGCACACTGGGAGGGATTGCTCTCCCATCCCTCCCTGACCCAATTCCTGCTGATTCCCGTACTCCTGCGTAAGTTGCTGGGCTCCAGCTCAAGTAGGCTATCCTCCAAAATAAAAGCTCTTGCTAGGAAATTAATAATTTGAAAGGAAAATCTTACTTTGTGTTTGTGTAGGTTTTTTTGATGTCTCTGACTTTCCTGATTGTGACAGTTTCTGAAAATTCGTAAGGTATCTTTGGAGTACGTAGTAAACCATTAAATGTTTTTAAACCAGTAGCATGTCAAACACAGCATAATACAGCTCATCCTGTAACATTTTCATAAGGTATCTCCAGTAATGGAGGGAGAGGTGGAGAGGACTTGTATCTGATATTGGAAGAATGGTTGTGGTGTATGTGTCGCTTAGCTCTTCAAAATGAAGAAACCTTGCAACTAATAGAGCTAATTTTAATGGCTGGAGGAAAGGATGAGAGCCAAAACTAAAAACAGCCTAACACTTAAGAGAGTAATGTCACCGTCTCCCTTGTGCACCTAAGCACATTCTGGTTTGGAGCATGTGAAATACCTACTTCTTGCTGTTTATTTAGTGAGAGCTCCAAGGGGTGATTCAGATGATGTGAGCTGGGCGTTTGAAATTAGATGATACAATACAAATACCATCCTCAGGGACAAGTGAGCACTCTTGAAACATATCCATCGAGTACATTCTTAGAAGAGAAATACAATGCTTATGCAATTTTCATTAAAAAAAAAACAAAGAAAAACCCAACCAAAACAAAACCAAAAACATACTACTTGTACTATGTAATTTCCCCCCCCTTTAATCACATACATAAGAAAAAAAAGCCCAGTAAAAATGAAAATAAAAAAAATAAAAAAGGAACTATCCTGCTTGAGGAATGAACTTTCATTTTCTAAAATACATCCATTGTGTTCAGCCTGTCCAAAGTATGGATGACATTAAAAGTTTATTACTACTTCAGCAACTGTAAACGTTAGCTCTGTGAATTGGCATATATGCTACTTAACACTAAATCAGATTCTGTAGTGTGAGTGGTTTGGGGCTTTTCTTTGGTTGTGTCCATTAATTCACAATCAGTAATTTTATTAGGTGTTTTCAAGGATACAGTTTTCTGAAATGTGTTGTTCATTTTAGGAGTCTACTCTTAGCACACAGGGACTTTTTTTGTCATTTTTTAGACATTGGTGGAGGAGCTATTCTCTTTATTCTAGATTTTCCTAGTAATTTACCTCAAGAATGTACTTTTTCTATTGGACATTTTGATACTAGTGTGTATGCTTGTTTAACTTAGTAAGCAGTCTGTGAGGTTTGTTTTATGCTATGATGTGTGCAAATATTATTTAGAATCTGCTGGTTTGTGAGTTGTAAGCTCAAACATGCAATCATCTTTTCAAGAAGAATTAAAATGACAGCTATAGAAGATCTTACGTAGACAGTTGATACCTCCTGTTTTCTTTACTCCTACTTCCATCAGTGTTTCTGATATTGTTTAGTGTCCTCAAGGAAACCTTTCAACCAATAACTAGGGATAAACTGCAAACTGAACCTTCCCTGGACACCATGAAAGAGTCCAAGATATTGACTTTAATACACCAAAGGTCTCTCTGGGTAAATTTTGGTGAAGTTACATCAGCATTTCCAACTATAAGCAGTGTCTTACCAAACATTTTTTTCAAAACTGAGAAGTGTCATTAATAGCAAAGAGAAGAGACACCAAAGTGATACTGTAGGTCTCAATACACTATTCTCTAGAAAAAAAAACCCACAATGAAAAATTTTGAGTGGAAATAGCCACTTTGTAGAATTGCTTTATATTTTAAATCAATCTGTGGAAAGACTTAATGCTTTGAAGCTACAAATGTCATGCTTTGTTTGGATTGGAAGCCTCAGTGCGTACTTGCCATTTTTCAGCCACTCATTAAAGAAACAAAACCAGAAAGCCTGTAACACCTGAAGTTACCAGGGAAGAAAACCCCACAGAGCTGTTGATCCCCTGAGTCTCAAATTAATTTTCTAACAGGCGTGACCATTGAGAAGAGAAGATTTTTGTGAAAATTAAAGGCAGAGAGGATGTTTTGCAGGACAAACCTGTTTTTCATGAAGTCTGATCACTCAGATTTCACTGTCTTGACCTCATTGGTTAGGAAGGTTGGTGCATGAAAGTATTTCATGACCAAGATAATGTGAACCATTCATGCCCATACCTTCAGTCTGGGATTAATTCTTGTTGAGGAGGTGGGGGGCTTTCTTCAAGGCCTGGAAATTTGTTTGTAAGAAGACTTTCCTATGGTGGTCTGTTCTGCAGGTAAGAGTATCACACGCTTTGCACCCGTCTGCACACATACATGCTTTGCCTCTGCAGAGAGTTCTTTTCAAATTACACCCCAACAGCCTCAAAAGTGTATGTTAGAAGATAAAAGTTCCTTGTAGCTGGTGTGTAGCTGCTTCATTTCAAGTGCAAGATTTAGTCCACTTACCTTTACCAACACAAAATACAATGCTTATGGAACCATCTATATAGGTAGACAAATGCTAAAGAAACTTTTCCAGACTTGTTCATTTACTGTTTTCTGCCTCTAAATGGACTCTGTAGTTATAATCTGGGTCTATGAAACTGGAGAATAGTCTAAACTTCAGTTTCAGGGTACATACTGCCATACACATAGAAATTATTGAAAAGGTTACACAGTGTTAGAGAAAGGATGTTAAAGGGAATTGAAGATTTGTTGCCTTCAGATCACTTTCAAGTATGCTGCAGAACAATCTGCATCACTGTCTTAGATTCTCGTGTATTTTGCTTGTCTCAAAGTTCAGTTATTGTCAGCTTTGGATTATTTTGTAAAATCAGTATACTGAATGAACATGGATGAACTTGTGTAACTTACCGTCATTGTAATCACGGTAGAATGTATTCCTTAGAAGTAAAGGAAATTGAAGTGTTGGCTGAACAGTTTGGGGTTCAAAGTACCCAAGCTAAAAAACAACGTTAAAAACACTCAGAAAGCAAGAGAAAACTTGGCCTTTTGTCAGTTTTGGTATATTAAAATATGTTATAACTCATAGCAACAATATAGTCTCAAAATACAATCTTATTCTTCCAAAGCCCACACCACATAAACATGCCTCCCAAAGCCATACTTTCTTGAGTATTTGTGAAGTGTATGTTTTTAATGAAGAAACATCTCCAGTTGTTCAATTGCTTGAGTACTTCAGTATCTTCACCCAGTTTTTTTATGATGAGGATGGTAAGACACCAGGACATGTAGCTTAGAGAAGTTGTGGATGCCCCATCATTGGAAGCATTCAAGGCCAGCAACCTGGTCTAGTGAAAGGTGTCCCTACCCATGGCAGGTGCATTGGACTAGATGATCTTTAAAGGTTCCTTCCAACCCAAACCATTTTATGATTCTGTACCAGGAATTAGTTTCATGCTTTACCAAGAAGACAGGAGCTAAAATTAAGTCACCTGAAACAAAAAAAAAACCAACCCAACTCCAGCAAAACAACAATTAAAAAAGCCCAAACCTTTCAGTTAGTGGCTCTTTTCAAATGCAGGCTCTCTGTGTGTTTCCAAGTCACTTGGCCTTTCTATCCTGCACCAGGTATAATGTCTGTTTTTCCTGCTCTTACCTTCTGAAATATCTCTGTGTTACTGTACCTCATCTGTCTGCTTTACTCTAAGAGAAAGGATATATGTCAAGTTTTTTAGGCAGCAGGGCCAAACCCTGTGGAATACCTGAGGGAAGTATTTTTAGAAGGGGGGAGGGAAAGAAGAAAAAAATCTGTAACTCAGTGCACTTTAGTGAAGGTAAAGCTGAAACTCCATTGAATGCATCTGATTAATACCAGGTTAGTCCTTCTCTTACTGATACCAACTAGTTACTCTGCCCTTTGTGGTAACCTTAGGTGTAGTGATGGATCATGAGATACATGGACTTCTTATATGAGAAGCTGCACATGTATATAGATAGATATCCACTTCTGAAATCTTAGATATGGATTGTGGTTATGGTTTCATTGCTGTCAAGAAGGCTTGATTATAAACATAAAACTATCATGACAATGTTAATGACTAAACAATTACTATTCTTGAAACAGTGTAGAATGCATTTTTCTTGAACATCCAAGCAGAATATAAATAAACATACCTTCATCCTCTAACAACTCATATTGGAGACAAAATGATCAATTTACTTTCTGGATTTTTATAGTTCTTTTAGTCTTTTCTGCATTACTCCCTTCTTAACTGCTCCCTCTCCTTGGAGAAGAGATAAACTCTAGAAACAGAAATCAGTCTGACAAGCGCCATCTTCTGCAGATGTTTAAGCTTAAGAGCCTGTCATTCATTTTAATCCTACTGTAATTTATAAGGTTACTATTAGATATGGAGTAGGGAAATTTACATTACATGTGACCTAAGTTACAAGATGCCAAGCATCTTAAGTCATGGAGTGTTTCCACTTTAAGTCTTGGTGAATTAATAATTGTGGATTCACCTAAAATGCGCTACATGGATCCTTGGATCTGTGGGTTTTGACATTTATAAAGTGCTTAGGTGGTGTTAATGAAGCCCATATGGACTTAAAAATAGCTGATTTTTAATCAATTAGATAACTTTCTCCTAGGGGATTGACCATAAAAGTTAGAGCCAATGATAGCTGGCAACAAACGCTTAAGTTACGGGTTCTTTTCCTGTTCAAGGTATGAGATAGATGTGCTGCTGTGCCAAAATCTGCTTGGGTTAAAAGGAAAGCAGAGATGAAGCATGAGTTTAGGAGGTAGCTGCAGCTCCTATTCCTTTGCTGCCTCTTGGATACAGTAGTTAAAGCTTCAGAATTAACAACTGTGATTAGCAACTGTACCTTGAGCAGCTGATACAGGCTCCTCCAGTGGTCACACAGAAAGGGGGATTGGATGGAGCTGTATGAACACTTCTGTCCCCTGGAATAATTTTCACTCCCAGGCACATGTGGCTTAGGAACTAACTGTGCTGTGTCTGTTGATTTCTCCAGTTAAGAGCCAACATATAGTTGTCTGTGTGTTGCAGAGAAATCATGGTCAACTTGATGAAGCCACTTGCTGGTCTTAGATCTATTGATAGGATTCAGCCAAATGGATTACCTCTGCCTACTTGAAAGAATGCATATTTAAAAACTAAAGTTTGATAAATCAGGGAGAAACAGTTTAGAAAACTGTATTAAGAATACATAGCATAAGTACGTATTTTTTTAAAGAATTGTTTTATATTTAAAATAATCCTTTATACAAAAAAATAGCTTTCATCAAAGTTTTTTTTTCCTAGAATTTATCTGGAATAGAGCTAATTGAAATTCACAAGCTGCATCGCTGCCTGTTCTTTGAGGGATCATGTTGCATCCCTGCAAGAGATACAGGACCAAGGACCAGGAGCTCTTAATTTTCACATGAAGTAAAAAGCTTGTTTTCAGGCCTAATCCAAAAGATCTATGCTGTTTGACTAATATGTTACTCTTTGGAGTGTGTCATTTTTGTGAGATGAATTAAGACTGCTAAAGATTTCTCCCTTATTTAGAGGTAGGCTTTACAAGTAAACCTAGTGAAGGTAGTAATTCTTTCAGAGAATGCTGTGGCCTGGGTCCTCTGAGGGAGAACCAGCAAATTCTGCCACATCCACATGACACTGAGGTCAAAAAATTACACCTGAGGGGCTTCCATAGTGCCTGATGCATTTCCTCCTAGATAGGCACCTAAGACCGGTCAGATGAAGTACCATCTCAGGATACTTACCCTCTCTTAGTTTTTAAATGTCTAAACCTGGGGAAATGGGTTTTGTCCACTAAACCCTCTTTACCAGGCCCAGCCTTAAAATTGTACCTCCTGCCAATGCTGTGATCTAGAGCTGTGCTTCCTGTTTTCTATGGAGGCAACACAAGTGTCACGTTCCCCAGCATTGTGTCATCCTGCCATGGCTCCCTGGTGGGCTGTTCCATTCACTCTCCCTACTCTCCAGGTCATGATTCCAGTCCAGGTACGTAAGGCCCTGGAAGATTACAGTAAAAGCTTGTTGATCAACTGAAAGTCCAAAGTTGCCTTATTGTAAGCTGTTTCAGAATGTGTCTGAATGCACAAACAGCATTCAGGCTCCACCAGAACAAGCTGTGTTACTGAACATAATTGTGTTAATGTTGATTGTTTACTGTTGCATTGTAGTAAGCAGATGCCTAGCAGTGGAACTTCGATAGCATTGACCTACTTCCTGCAGACATGGGTAGAGGTTGGGGTCAGGCACAGATAAACACAGAAGTGGAATATTTTGTCTGTCAAAAATATGAAGTACTTCATGTATTCTCTTCTTGAGATAAGAGTTAGCTTGAAGAATAAAATGGAGAATACAGCTAAATGGAGATCAACAGTTCCTGTAGTTTTCCATCAGCTTTATGCTTTAGGGAAGCTTTCTGTACCTAAAGATTCACATCTTTTGAGTTCCTTTAATATCACTGTAGATGCCAGTGACATTTGTAGTACAGGCAGAAAGTGGCCCATGTTGATCAGTGGGTTTGATCATGAAACAGGGGGCTCTGCAGATGAATTTAAGTTGCTGAATGGCACTTTCGTGAGATGTGGACAACTGGCAATTCATAAGCATCATCAAAGTATTTCACAGCGAAACCAAACAGCCATCAAGTTTTGTCTGTAATGAATTGGGTTGGCACAAATCAGCAATAAACTGGAATATAAGAGGGGTTTTTTTAATCAGCTCTTAAACCATTTGGCAAATGAGGGAAGCTGGAGCTGGGTGAAGGAGCTGAAATAAAATGTCTAGGATATCTAGGACTCTGTTTTCTTAAAGTACACAATAATAAAACATTATGTGTGGTCAGTCCATTTGTTGTGATAACTTAGATTGTAGGGTTGTTGGCTTTGCAGATTTTACTCTGTGGCACTGTGGTGTAATGATGTTCTGTCTTCCTGTCATGAAATGTGAAGGGTTTGGTTTCAAAATTAAAGTTAGAATAGTGGAAACCATTCTTCTGGAAGACTGCAACCACACAGGAAATTAAGAAGTAGTTTTATTTAAACAACATGGCTCAGACAAAAAAATCCAAACCAAACCAAAACCCTAAAACTGAATTGACTGAATTATAGGAAGTTACCCAACTCTGTAGTTTGCCAAAGGAAGAAAAAGAAAAGTTTTTTCCCCTCACTATAGAGAAAGTAGGTATAGAAATAACATACAGGTTCATTGTCTGAAGCCAAATGCTTTTTTGTGTAAGTAATATATTCAGATTAAGTTTGCCTGAACTTTAAGAGGATAACTAAAATAGTTTCCTAGATGTCCAAAGTGTGGTCTAACTGATCGCTGTGTATGACTGCAACTTACCTGTTCACTTTATTTAGGAAATACTCTGAAATTTAAAATTAATGTAATTATATGACAACACCAATTGTGTAGCACCTTCTTTCTACAATCTCCAGAGATTTTAACATTCTTGTTTAATTCTGTGTTAGCAGTTTAGGGATCATTTGTGCTGGTCTTACGTTCAGCACAGTGGGAGGCTCAAGAAAGCTGGCTTTTAAACATCTTCACATCATGGTGTTTGCCCTACCCTTTTCCTAGTCTAGGTGCCTTATCAGGGAAAGTGAAATAGTGCTCACAGTATTAGAAAATAAACATGCTGAAACAGTGCCATGTCACATAGGCATAGCCTTGTGAAAGGATGGGAGCTCAGCATCTCTTCTGTGCAACTTCATACTCTTGGCATCCCTGTTGGGTTTGTGATGAATTAAGTAAGATGGGGCAGGGAGAGAAGTGGGGATCCAAGCTTTATATTCTTCTTTAAAACTACTCCATCAATTAAGTGTTGAATTGGGAAGAACAGGTCCATAAGTTATTACATTTTTAATTTCCGGCTGAGGTTTTGAGCCAAATCATCTAACTTATGCGTTATTCTGAAGAGAAGCTGAAAGAAACCTAAGATTACTTAGGCTAGACTGAGTAAAAAAGAACTAGCAGCTACCAGTGAATAAAGGAAGGTGCCGTGTTAGGTTTTTTCTTAAAAACTGGGATTCTTTTACAACAGGAGAGTGGGAGAAACTTATATAGGCACTGCTTCCTCTGAGTTTTAGCCTGTAGAACATAGAAAAAGTGCCACTATCAGAGACTTGCCATGTATTAAATTTAATCTTTTTTTCATCCATTTAATCTCTTTTTAGTAAATTTTACTCTAGGATCAACAAAGTGCAAGAAATTTAGTCTTTTCTTGGATTCAGATTTGGTTTAAACAAGGCAAATTTAATACTTCCATTCTCTTAAAAAGCTGGGATGAAAAAAAACGTGAGTTACAGTATCCACTTAAAAGTGTTGCAACTCACTTGCAAGTTGTTTTTTTCAAACCTATACAGTCAGTAAATATTTTACTGTGATCATATAGTTCATGCAACTTACTGCTTGTTCTTCAAAGTACTTCTGACAGCTCCATAGTTTAGTTTGAGCTTTATATATAGGCTATTGACTCTTAAGTAACTGTATGACTGTCACAGGAGATAAATGAAACTTAATAAAATTTGCCATGCTCTCACATAGCTTCTGTTCCCTTAATGGAATAAAATTATTTTGTTGTCAGCATGTAAACTGAGAGTTCACCTCTACTGCTAACTGCAATTAATGCATGCCATTCTATTTACTGGAATAAGCAAAGCGGCAATTGTGATGCAAAAATGAATTGTACCAGTAGTTATTATTTTATATTGTAAGATAAGCTAATGCAGTTGCTGAATGAAGGCCAAATAGTCATAACTGAGAATCTTTATGAAACTGTCTAATCACATATAAGTATTCCTCTAGGTCATTCTATAGAATGTCTTTATGTTGCTGGTAGTGTAGTTGTGAGGACCTGCAGCTCTAATGATTGTTCTGGTGAGTTCAGTGTTTTCTATGAAGGTAAGAGAGGAACCAGCATTAAGGGGTCTTAGAGGCTGAGCTATCCTGTGGTATCACTAACAGAAAGTTCAACTAAAATCTAATACAGACACTTGCAAATCTTTCACATTTAGCCACTCATTAACAGCTGATATCTTCAGCAGAGGCACAATACACTCCAATTAAAGCTGTGACAGTACCTGGAAATGCAGGCAGAGGCTTGTGCTGAGGATCTCCACCCCTTTGCATGTGGTGTATGTCAGATTTACAGAGTTGGGAGAGGTTCTTTTAGCCACCTCACTGCGCTACATGTGGCTGCAATTGCTTAGAGCATAGCTCTTAACTGTCTTCATTCTGTTGTTGCAAAACTGAGAATGTCTGCTGAGCTCCATAGAATCGACCTGTAGCTGCAACAGCCTCATGGGCCACATCTATACAGCTAAATAAAATGGGCCTTGGCGCTGCAGGCTCTGGGCTGAACCATTTCCACATGTTACAGCAATGATGCTGAATCTCTTCTGCACTGTGCAGTGTCCTTGCAGCTGTAAGACACAATCACTGTTTTGTATGGAGTCCTTTTCCAGTTCCACATAACCTGCAATGATTTGAGGGCTTCATTGCCACCCACCAGAGTTGTATGCTCCTTGCATAAAAGCACGGATGTGCATTGCATGTCCAGAAGCGTTTCGGATGTGCATTGCGTGTCCAGAAGTGTTTCAGATGGGCATGGGAGGGTTGCAGACCACATAAAGCCTTGGAAGACTGTAGAGATGGAAGGGTGCTAAACCTGACTGTGGGCAGACTGTGCTTGGGGTCTGTCTGGCCAACTGACACAGACCAGGTCACTGTTTGGAGAGTGTACTCCCCAGTACATATGGTTTTCAGAAGCTCGGGCTTTTTGGCCCCGTTTTACTTAGTGACAGATATGTGGTCACTGGGAAGAGAGTTGTTCCTTGTCCTTACTACCACAACGTTTTGTGCTGAAGATAGGAAGGTTTCTCAAACTCGCTGAGGTGTAATTCAGAGCACAATTCCTTGAAACTCTTAAAATCAATAGCACTCAATAAATTAGAGCCCAGGTGACAGAACTATAGGGCACTCAAAACTCCCCTTCCCCTTCTCCTTCCCTTCCCTCCCTTCCCTTCCCACAGAGTGTGAACTGGTTCAGTGCACACACAAATTATTGTCATAGGTAGGATAGCCTCAGCAAAATTAATCCGTACTAATTCAAAGTGTGAATTTACAGTTAAACTGCTTTAAATTCTTGTGTGTATGAATGAGTTCCAGAATGAAAATTGTCATAATTCAGATCATTTTAATGTCAGGGTCTCCGTGTCCTGGTATATGACTTGCTGATAACCACATCATCTAATTGCTTTCATAAAGTGATTAAGTGCCATAGGAACCTAAGTCAATTTGACTTTCTTCACAGCCAAATACCCAGTCATTTTAGAAAATGGGATGTAAGTTCCTGAATGACTTAGGATGCTTTTGAAAATGTAGATTTGTTAGAATATTTGAAGTATTCAGCACCATAGCAACAGGAAGGAATTATGCCTACTGTTTAATGCACTAAAAATAGGTATTTGATATCAGTTTTGAAAAAAAAGAGATACATTACAGGCATCAGAATAAACTACTTACAGTGATACCAGTAAGTAATTTCAATAAAGGGGCAAGGGAAAATCTTTTTTTAGTTTTTCAGAGAATGTGATAAAATTTTAGGTCTGCAAGGTCTCACAGGCATGTGAATAAAATATTTGCAGTGATACCATTAAGCGATTGCAGTAAGGGATCAAGTGCAAATCTCTTTCAATTTTTCAGAGTATGTGATAAATGTTAGGTCTACAAGGTTTTAATGTTTAGTGCAAAAAAATGCTAGAAATTAATTAGCTATGCTTGCTCTTGAAAAGGGCTAAAAGTTGTAAGATAGTTACTGATTTTGGTTTATGTTCTGTGGCCTTCATGATGAGATAACCTAGTGTCTCTGTACTATATAAAATTAAATGACTAAGACAAAAATGAGATCTTTTTTAAAAGAGTAGAATTAGAATAAAAGTTGAGCCTCTTCAGAGAAATCAGGGATTTTCTTAGTGCTACTGTGATGATTCAAGTTAAATACAGGCCTTTTGCATTGTGTTACAGTGTACAAAAGACATGCATAAAACTGTTCTTAGCAATGCAAGTTTAATGAGAAATAGAGTTTAAATGTCACCTGTGTAACCACATCCAGCGTGCACTAGCAGACAATACAAGAAGCTTGGAAGCTTCATTGTTTCTTGTGGAGAAAAGTGACTCTTCTCTTTGTTCCCCACTTTAACTTGGGTCAGGACTGGGATCTAAGTCTGTGATTGATAAGGATTGTAGCTGAAGCATTAATTTTGTGTCAATACCCAATCTTCTCCATCCCATGGAGTACCTTTCAGGAGCTCTTCTGTTGCTATTGTCTCTTAGTGTTTCAGTAAGCAGTGAACACCACCATACTTGGGCATTTTTTTCTCTTTGTTGTCTTCTGCAGGAATACTGTGCTGCATTACCATAGGGAATATTTCTGTGAAATTTTTCTTCCTTAAAAAGAATTTAATACCCAGTCAATTCCTCAGTGATAAGCTTCCCTACTGAAAGGCAGTCTGTGTTGTGCTGGTTTCTGTGGGCCCTGTGATGAATGAAGGCTGTATTAGAAATACAGAACATGGATTTAGGTCATGGATCTAAATAGGGTATAGCCACCAGTTTGCATTGGATAGTGGTCTGCTACATAGTGGAAAGAGTCTGTACTGTTATTCAACATTTTTGGTCATATTTATCCATGAAGTCTGCAAAGGTATTGACACTTCCCCGGTGAGCTGGTAAAGGATAGCTCAAGTAAGAACAGGACTGCTGTAACAGACCTGGAAAGGCAACTCTTCTTCTGTCCATGGGCTGCATTGGTACTTTGGACGATTCAGAATCTGAGAGCATGTTCAAACTAAAAGGCTAAATGAAAGTGAAAGATCATATATGAAACACCTTGAAAGAGAAATCAGTAATAGCACCCCTCTGCCCAAATTTGCAGAAAAAGCTTCTGCATTTCTGTCTTCTACACTGACATAGAAATCAGGAGTTCAAGCGTATTGTAGCTCTGAGTTGAGCAAAGGGCTGTGCAAACCAAACCAAACCAATATATCCTGGAGTGGGATAAACCTTCAACAGTTGCAGAGAATGATAGACTCAAAGAAGTCATGCGCTCACGTGCTGATTTCAGCCACTCCGACACCTTTATCCACTTTCCAGTATGTGCGTGTGACTTTGTTATTAGTCACCTCACTTAAAGTATGATGTGCTTCAAGGACCTCCTTCATCTTTTTTGCTATGATTGAATTTGTCATTTAACCAATCTGAAGAGCTGATTCACAACTATGTTTCCCTTGTTTTGTGCAGATGTAACTCCATTGAGATCATGTAGATATTCCTTATCCCAAAGGGGAGAACAGATCTTTCATGGTCCATTAAAGTTGCTACTTCTCTCCCCAGGGGAGCTATCCTCCTTTGCTAAAAATTCTTTTGAATACTCTAATTAAGGATAAGGATCTCTTTGAATCTTAATTAGTTTTTCATTGGCCTCACTCAAAATATTTAACTCAAAGCAATTTCCTGGTAATTATCTCTTGATTATAACTTTGAGAGGATTTACCCTTTTTTAATAATTCTAGTTTATCAAATAAGACTTCCTTTTGTATGTGTCCAGTTAATGACAACTGCAGATAAGACAATAAGCAGTAGCTGTAAAGTGGCAATTTTGTTTCGTTTCTTAGGTTTTCTTCTTACAAAAGCTGTCATTCTTACCATAGCTTTCCCTCTTTTGCTGGTCTTTAATTTTTTTAACTATACTGTAGGTGACTGTGTCCCTCATGCACATAAGTTCAGAGTCTTTTGAGTGGCAGAATCTACTGGGTCTGTACAAGCAGACAGCTTTGTACGAAGTCTAAAATGGCAGAACAACTCAAAACTCTCTTCCTGGGATAGTGAGATACGACCTGATCCACTCCACGGCTCGCTCTTCAGCTTCCCACTCATTCTAGGTCTCCTAATTATATCTAATTAAATAAATGACAAAACTCCTTTCTGTTTCCATTTTGCTTTGAATGTTCAAGAGAGAGGGAGAAATTTCCAAATCATTACCGAGGGCATATGGTACTTTGGACTAGCAGCAGGACAAATTCTAAAACCATCATGTTCAAATCCTTTCTGTCACGAAGTAATTTTACACATTTAATAGATGGCCGCAGTAGATGCCTTTTGAAATCTCTGAAAAGGGGTGAGATTCCCAAAATGCATGTTTAAAATTTCTTCCAAATCAGGACATGAAGTGGGGACCTTAACTCTCATTCTCAGCATGAATGAGATGAGGATTCTTGTGAGAGAGTCAACATCTCCATCTAATAGGACAGTCACATCATTCCAATATAGGCAATAGCAAGTGTAGCCTGTTGCAGACATGTCACCCTTCCAGCCTGGCACCTCAGCATTATCTGAAACTTATTTCATACGGAGGATTTCATAAGGACCTTGTGCAGAATTCCTTCCCAAATGAACCAGGGACTTTTACGTAAACCAAAAACTTGCTTTTCACTTCCAAAGAGAAGAAGCTGCACTGCTTGAGTTCACTAGACCTCTGGGATACTATGGTAACAGAACCAAATCATTCACAATCCCCCTTTGCTTCCTGAAGCATGAAGAGCTGCTCCGTAAGGCTCGCCGGCAAGGCTGTCAGAAAGGATCACCCCTTGCTGCCTTCACAACTAATGCGTTGTTACCAGCTGGTTGACATACCTCTCCTGCTGATTGGTAATGCTCACTCCACCAGACTCTTGGGCTGCTTCCAACACATGCCACTATTTATAATCTGGGCAGCAGCTACAGGGACTCTATTCTGTTCATATTTGTCAAGTCTTACAGATTTAGTTACTATACCAGATGTCAAATTTTGGAGTGAAAGTACTCCATTCTCTACTCAGCTGAATTTCTCTTCATTTCTGTTATCCCAAGACAGCACTGCTTACCATACACCTGCAGTGCAGATCACAGTGACACCTGAAGAAAACAACTTTCGTGCTCTTGAGTAACGGTAGTTCTTCGAAACCATGACTACACTATAGTAGGAAATCCAATTTTTAAGTTAATTCATTTTATGCAATGAATCCAATATTAAAACCCGTAGAATTCTAATAAAGCAGAATTTTGCACACATTTTGTTTCTGTAAATCTGAAATAAAGCTTAAGCAGTGTTTTATAGTATTGGTGCTCATACAACTTGGCAAACAATAAGCAATACTGATTCAAAAAGCAGAAATCATCTCTCTTTGAAGTGCTTTTGTTTCTTTGTTTCATGAAGGCATCTCTCAAAATAACTTAATTCTGAATGCAACTCATTAATGTGTGCTCCCCGCCCCCTGCCTTTGCAAGGCTTCTCCAACTAGCTAAACGTGGTGACTGGAGCTTTTCGGATTAATTTTCTTTAAGTGACCTACTTTGCAGAGAAAGATAATCATGCATTTATAGCCTCTGGCACTCTATTCAGGTCACAGATGGACAGATAGCAAAGCTATTCCTTGGTGACTTACTGGGGTTGAAACTAATCCCCAATGAGAAAGGAGATTGGCCTGATGTTAATTGTTCAGAATGCCTAAAAGTATGCAAGATCATTGACTCCTACTTTAATTTTCAGGGGGCGTCACAGTTAGGCTGTATGATACCAGCCAGCAGTTGTTCTAGGAGTGTTTTTTGGTAGTATTCTGGATGCTGTAGATGTTAAATATCTGACTTTGAATCCTAGCCTTGACGGTGGAGCACCTTGCAGCGTTCTGACTACAGACAGGTCTGATGTTGCACATGTGCCAGATACCATGGCTGTCACCAAGGATTGGAGGTTTGGAAGAGTTTTGACCCTTTGCTTGCTAACGAACGCTTACAATCCCATGAACAGTTGTCATATTTTTTTTGTTTGTTTGTTCATAGCATGACATGTTGAGCCAATAAAACTCATATTTTGCTCTTATCCATTAGAGGCCCATTATTCCTCTTGTATTTGGCCCTAATGTAGTGATTTATGCAAAACAGCTTGTTCTCTTATTTTCAGATGTTCAGAAGTTTCTCAAGGGAAGTGACCAGGCTTTATTCTCTGCTAGGGTATTTTTAAAAGTTTGGTGGAGCTTTTCATGCTGAGAAACAGGCAACAAGCAGGAGTGTTAAGGATGTCCCTCTTTTTGAAGGACTGTCTTGAAACTTCAAGTGTGCCAGGCAGCCAGTGATGTTAATTCTGACAGGTCTGAAGAAGTAACTGTTAAAATTGTGACACTGCCAGCAAAGGGATGGATGGCTCTCAGAATAAAACAAAACAAACCAAAACACGTATGCAGGTTGAATTCTTGCACCACAGGACTGCAAAAGTGTATGCCTGTGTCCCCCAGTGTATACACAGAGCTTTGCTCTTTGTACCACAGTGTTCTGGTAGAAGTTGCATTGCAGTTTGGAGCACTTTGATCACTGCATAAGAGTTCATATTTCTTGTGCTTCCTAGAGCAAATAATCTCAGAACACATGAGGAATGATTAGGTTTTGGTTTAGATATTTACAATTGTTAAGGCAACCTGACAGAGCTGTATATGTATATCCTACAACAGAATCTAATGCATTGAGGGCAAAATCAATTCCTTTTAGCAAAAAGCCTTTCAGACAGGATTTAAGTAAAAGGTTTTAGAAGCAAAGAGCCCTCCCATACCTGTCCTGAGAGTCTGTAGTGTAGCTGTTATGCCATCAAAATTCTGTCCATGGGCTCTAGCAGTTGTTGAGAGCCGTTTGAATTTTCCACACATGTCCTTCAGCTTCTGGATCTCTCTCTGTTCCCTGTCCCGGGTGTTAGTCCCAATATCTTCTCTTCCAAGGGAGAATTCTCATTGTGTCTGAACAATATGTTTCTCAGCGTTTCCTCTGAAAATGTTGATAAATATGAACTAATGTAGTTCTACAGATACAGGCATCAATGCAGATACTCTTAGTCTAGCTTAAGAACAGACTGCTGTAGGTGTGCTTTTATCTGGTCCTAAAATAATTGTCTGAATCCAAATAAATGCAGTTTTAACCAAAATAATCCACAAAGCTTAATTTTAAATTTTTTTTTCTTTTTTAGTTTGTCAAGAATGTATTTGAAAAAAGTAAGTCAGCACTGATAGGTTTGGTTATGGGCTATTTTAATCAAATTACAATTTTATGAAACAAAAAATTCATGTAGTTGGTTCTGTATTTCCTGATATGATATCCATCACATGGTTGTGTTTGTCAGAGAATGCGGAGTTTTATAACAAGAGACAGGCTAAGTCTAAATAGTTGGGAAATTTTATATTATCAGATACAAAACTAGACCAATTGAAGTTATATATTATTAATATGATAATGAACTCGATTTTTTTAGCAAGTTTTTTACGGAATTTGTTAATCTGTGCTACTATAAGTGAAAAGTAAATCTGATTAGAGTAGCAGAAGAGTAGACATTGTTACAGAAATTTGTTCTCATTGTCTTTAATATGTGAATCAATGTTCCCTGATAATGTATGATTATAGTTATTTTAGTTTAGTCATTTAAGATTTCCAGCAGTGAACTTCTAAAGTTGAATAGATCATGAAATACTAGAGCAATTTGAAAGAACCGGTATTCCTCTACTGAAGGAACTTGTATTCCTGCTCAAGGGGATGAAGCAATGTATTTGGAAGGAAATGCTGGAGCATGGAAGAATCAGACATCACGTTTTAGCAAAACAGTAGATGTGATCTGACTTGGTGATGACTGTTCCTTGGTGGCTGCTTGATTTTGAACACCTAAGGAGCATTTATAGGAGTAATAACGTTTTTTAAATATGCTTTGGCGGGATGGGCTGTGCATATGCATGAAGCGGAAAAAAGAAACTCAGTGGACAAAATGGTGGCAGAATGTTTCATTGTTCATATGTACAAAGTTCAAATAAACCTATAAACTTAAACACAAAATAGTAATAGATTATAATTAAATCAAGCATATTAAAATATATTTGTTATAATAAATAATTAGTTATAGTAATGCCTCATAAGTCATCACAAACCTATATACAAAATCATTTTGGCCAGAGTTACAGATCTTTGGTTTTCAATGATGCCTTTAATAGTAAGGTAATTAGACAAAATTATTTTCTCTATGTATTTTCCATGTAGGTGTGCAATTCACATGTTGTTAGCATTATGCAAGTAAACCTTAATGAACTATTTGTGTACTAATACATTCACCTGATATGTCTGAGATGTTTTTCCCTTGCATCTGAGTGCAAAGATAGGGTCTGTGGATGATGGCAAACTAATTACCTGTGAAAATTAAAGACCTGTGTTGGCTCAGAGAATAACTAAATTGTGGGCAAGGATTTTTCTTCCATAGGCTCCTTCAGTAAACCCCAGCATTGGCTTCCTCTTTGCAATAAAGCAATAATATCTCTGCGCTCCTTGATCTTCAGTCCGTTTGCTGATATTACTGAGGAAAGGAATATTAATAGTATTATGGTGCTGAATTTCAAGATCTTTGAGTTTGGCAGTACAAATTAAATATGGTATTTAACAAAGAAAGTATCTTTTGGGGATAGAAGGTTTGCATTAAGACAACTAAGCTGTAGTTCCAAAGCACTACCTTAGCTCTCTTTAATCAAGTTGGTGACAAATTTGTTCTGCAATATATTTCATAAAGTAGTAGATTAAAAAAGCTCTTTCACTCAATACATGTATGTTAAAATAGTGACTAATCATGTACTTATTCTAGAGTTACACACTGTTGCTTTGGGAAGCTGATGTGTATTTCATCATTCTTAATATTTTATTAAAAAAAAATACCCTGTTGAACTGGGAGGGTGGAGGTTGTTTTCCACTAATGATATACCTA
Source organism: Elanus axillaris (assembly GCA_026212715.1). Classification (NCBI taxonomy): domain Eukaryota; kingdom Metazoa; phylum Chordata; class Aves; order Accipitriformes; family Accipitridae; genus Elanus; species Elanus axillaris. The sequence continues at coordinate 57,919,298 of JANZLQ010000079.1, read as the reverse complement.
TCTGTTCTGAATTTATAGTTTTGATGACCTGAGCATTTGGAGTCTCATTCAGACATTCAATCATAGGATTTTTGCATAATTCTATTTTTCCTGGATATTTTGAAAAAAAAATACAAGATATATTAAGGAAAAAAAGGAAGAGATTTGGGGGCTCTGACCATTCTCATTCTGTCTGTGCAGTTCGACAATCAGCAAGCATTGGGAGGCAGAACTGGCCACACTCAAGGGTAATAATGCTAAGCTCACAGCAGCCCTGCTGGAGTCCACTGCCAACGTAAAACAATGGAAACAGCAACTTGCTGCGTATCAAGAGGAAGCAGAACGTCTTCATAAGCGGGTAAGTCGAGGCAAACGGCCAACATCCTTGAGGCAGAAGTACTGGTGACTGTATTTGCCCATTTTCAAGTAAAACAATTAAGTTTATTGTTGGGGCTGTAGGTTAATATTTGAGATAGAAATTAATGATTACTTTAAAGCACACAGGGTTCCTCCACTGGGAAGTTCTTTCCTTTGTAGCAGTTCTTTTCCTGCAAAAGGTATTGTTGCAAGAAGAGTTACCTAACCTGATGACCTGTTTGCCAGCTGCCACTCTTCATTTGATGCCGTCACATCTGTTTCGGGACCTTCTCCATAGCATTACACTTTAGTCCTTCTTGCATTTAACCCCACAGAAACTTGACATCAAATCTGTGATTTAAAGAAACCCTATTGTAGTTACCATATATAACAAACAGCTTCCTCTCATCTCTGCACCTAAAGAAAAATGAACATAGATTGAAGATCATTATATGCAATTAGAGATCTGCTCCTGCTTTCACACAGGAGGGGTGAGAAAGGGTCCTGTTCCCTTCAGTGTAAATTTTGCAGAGGTCATTTGGCAAACCAGAAATTAGTGCACAGTAGGGGAAGGAATGACAGTGTTTGAGGGAGGAATAAAGCAAGCAAGGTTGAAGGCTGCATTATAAAAACAAGTATACAATGTTTCATTTCTTTTTTCACTTGTAACTCTATTCTATAATCTGTTGGCCTTTATCTATATGAATTTGTCATCATACCTTAGGACACGTTTTTGTGCAGAGTGAAGGCAAGATTAGCATATGTAGTGTGGGAAGAGTAACTTAGAAAAATATTAAGGAGGTGTACTTAGTTAAGAAAATAAAAACAAACAGAAGCATTGCTTTTTTGCCTGAAAATATCTTTCATGAATATGCTGGCAAGAAGGGAAAGGTCAAGTAGCAAACATGGTGGACTTCTAATTTGGTTTTCTATGCTGTACTCACCTATAAGAAATAAGGTATGGCAATTATAGTTAGCCAAATCCTGCAAATTGTGAAGGGTTGTTCCAGACCCATGCTGGACCTGTTCAACTGCAGACTGTTAGTAGTCCCAGGAACAAGGCTCATATTCATCTGAGAGGGGAGAAACTCAGCAGACTGCGTCTAACTGGGGGATGTGGAGAAGTAGCAGGATTTCCCTTGAGCTTGAGATGGCAGGTTGGTGGGCTTGTCCTATACCTATACTGACTTGCAGACGAGGATCCTGAAGTTTCAGCCAGATGATCTGATAGGCAAGATGACAGTTTCTGATGGACTGTAACTGTGTGTGCGTAGCTGGCTGGACAAAAGGCATGAAGTATGTAATTAAATTATTAAATTAAGAATGTAATTAAAACTAGAGCTTTTTGCGAAGTACTTTCAGTTTAAGAAATTGGCAGTTGCTGACAAAACTGCTTTGCTTCAGAAATTTTCCAGTCAGGTACAAGCTTGTCATGTGTGTTTGTACAGAGGGAGACTTTGGCTTTGTCTGTCTTCTCATTTAAGCTGCTTCTTTGGAAGGGTGGGAGTTCTAACCTCTGCTCCAGTTTTGTGAATAGATGATAGTAGTCATTGTTGATAAAATTATTTAAATTGCAACCTTGTATTAAAATTACTATAATGCGGATGTTCAGGGAATTTGACCACCAGACAAGCTTTACAGCAAAGAACTTGTCATTAAAACGTGGACGTAATGAGGTAACATTCTTTCTAATAAAATGTATTAACAGCTTTTGCTGCAAAGCTGAGATAATACAGTCCTTACCTAAGAAAGAAAAGTAATACACAACAGCAGCGGCATTTGCCAGGGGGAGACCCAACTAGACAAGATGGGCAAAGATCTCTTTTTCTTCAAGTTACTCTTGCTCTTAGTCAAATCGTGTTCAAAATCTGTTATTAGATGAATATGGGAATTTTTAGCATGTCACTTTGCTTTTATATGATACTACAGTTAACAGAAGTAGTAACCAAGTCTTTATAGCTACATTGATTAATAGATGATGATTTTTCCTAAGGCTTGCCCAGAAAATTTCCTGCAATTATTTTGTGTTTCTGAGGGAACACAAAATCTTATAACATGGTATCATCTACACTATGCTCTTTTGATCACCATTTACATGCCTTTATTAAATGTTTCTGTAATCTGTGACCTCAGGGCTTGTTGGTGTCTCACATAGAATATAGGAACACTCTGTGCCTATACACTCTTCTGGGCATGCCTGTAAATTACAAGAGGATATTTCATTAAGAGTACTGCCCTCTGTTGGATTTAAAATATAGTCTTGGGTATAAAAAGCTATAATATATAATATAAAATACATAAAAATATAATATAGAGATTATATAATGTAATATAATATAATATACTAGAACATAACATAATATAACAATATAATATAACAATA
>JANZLQ010000079.1:57871570-57916479 GCA_026212715.1 Elanus axillaris | reverse complement strand
AATATAATATAGGCTTGGCCAATAAATCAAACTCCAGGAAAAAGTATACAGATCACATAAAAAAAAAAAATCAATCTTTATCTGTTATCCATAGGGTGCGATACAAGAGCTCTTCTCACCTACATGCTGGAGGCTGATCTTTCAAATTGAAATAGTGCTCCATTTCAGAAAGAAAGTGCAAGTCAGATGCTTCTTTCTTAATGCAGATAGAAAATGTGCTGTTGAAATGACAGATCTGGAGACTGTTTATGGTACCTGTGGTAGCAAGCAGTATTAAGTCACTATATTGTGTTATCTTTCTGTTCAGTTTATCTGTTAAGCTCAGTATAAGCACGTAGCTGCAGCAGATCCAAAAAATGTTGCTCAAACTGGAATTTGTCTCACCTGACATTATGTAGAAGATATATATCAAGTCTAAGATGGTCATCTTTTTTTCTTTTAATTGTTAAGAGAGACAAAAGCATGAAGAGTAAGTGTCCCAGTCTTAAAAAAACTAAGGTATTGAGTTGAATTTGCTTCTGTAAGTGCTTGTCTTTCTTAATAGGATAATTGTCTATATAGTCCTATAGACATACTTTTAGTCAGATGAAAGTAACTCCATCCTTAGTTCACGGAATCACAGAATAATTTAGCGTGGAGGAGAACTTCAGAGGTTATCTGGTCCAATTCTCCACTGAAAGTGAGCTTTGAAGTTTAGATACAACTCCAGGGCTGGATCGGGTTACTCAGGGCTGTGAATTAAATCTTAAAAAATGGAGATCCCACAGCCTCTCTGGGCAGCCTGCTCCAATGTTTGACCACCCTTGTAAAATTATTTTTCCTAGTAACTTACCTAATTTGAAATTTGCTGTGCTGCAACTCCCATCTTTTGCCAGTTCAGAAGAAAAATGGGGTTTGATCCAAAAGAAACTTTGCTGAGAAAAGTTGAATAGACTGGATTTTTAGAAATACTCTTAAAAAAATTGATTTCAAGGAGAAAGAAAAATCTGGAAATTAGTTTGCATGTTCAGTTGTAATGTAGTTGTTGTTTTATATAGAAGAGTTGGCTCTCACAGCATGTTGCCCACTGGGGAAGAAAAATGTGTGTAGATATGTATGCATTGGAGGGGTAGGCTCACTTAGAAGATCATAGTCTTGTATAAAATAGACCAGTCTCCAAAATGAAGAATGGTACTGCCAACATTAGCTGCTATATTTAGTTCAGTTTATTAATATATTATGTGGTTTATATATAATGTCATTGTGGTATTCACTCCTTACATGCTTTAGGTTTATATACCAGTTTTGGTGCCTGAGTCATCTATTTGTCTGCAAGCTACAGCATATCCTCTGTCAAGTGTGATGTGTGGGGGAAAGTAATGCATATTGATTCGTAAACTTTACATTATTATTGCCATCATCAGTTTCTTCTTAATATAAATAGCCTTATAAGTAACCTTATTTACATAAATAGTTTCCTCTTTTTGTCTTCTATTAAAAAAAATTAACTGCTAATACTATCTTACTAGTTGACTTCTTATGTTACCTTTTTCCACAAACTGAAATTTGTTATGTTTTATTTGTAAACATCCTTTGATTTTGCATTGTATCTCATTCTTTTATCTTCTGTTTTTTTCATTCACTGTGGTAAATTGGGTGATTTGTCTCATGCAGTATTTGTTGTAAATTCTGCTTTTTAAGTAATTTTAAATTATTTTAAGCCCAGCATTTTTTATTCTATAATTGCTTTCAAATTTGACTGAAGCAGTTTTTCTGTGTATTACATTGTTTACACTTTTAAAAATACAGAAACAAAGCTAAAGTGCTCCTTTCCTTGATTTTGATTGCATTTTTAAAAGTTAATTTCATTTATTATTTGCCATTTCTGATTAAGTGTAAGATTTACTCATCTGTCAGTTCAGTTTTTCATATTAGCCTACATTTATTTTCTTCCTCTGAGGCCTTTATCTTCCTTCTTCCATTTGTTCTCTGCATTAATAATGCCTAGAGCTGACAAGAAACAGAATACAGATTCAGTGTGGCTGAGTGCAAAGTTCTCAATAAATTAAAGTTTTGAGCTCTCTTCTGATATATTGTAAGCTTAAGTCAGAAATACTATAATATTTTGTCAGACATATTTTTCAGAAGTTTGCTAGATGAGTGTGTGGATTTTCCCCTCTCAAATACAAAGAAAAATTCTGGGAAGATGTGATGCCCAGACAAGAGCTTAACTTGCAGCGCTCGGCTTTCTTTCCTCTAATCTGCTCAGAAGCAACTCAGCAACAAGGATTTCCCTTAAACGGGGTTGGGGAGCACTCCTACACACCTTGCCTAGCTTTTTGAAGTCAAAAGGGATTCATGCGTTTAGAACAGCTCAGTAATAGAAAGAAAAACCCTGAAGTGAGCTACTTCAGACAGAAAGAATAGCATTGGTACTAACATTAATCCCGATACCGCAAAAAGGAAATTATGATATAAATTATGGAAAGTAACCCAAAGTTCTGTCTTTGTCATGTTAAAAATGAAAATGATGAATTTTCTTCTTGCATGGTAACTGCTGAAGTAAATCATCCTATGACACTGGGCAAGAGCACAGAGTAGTAACACCAGTGCATAATAATAAGAGCTGCAGTCCTTGAAGATCATTCATCTACAGGAAAAGAAATCTAAGATAAAAAGACATGAAGGGAAGTGATCAAGTTCTGGGGTATTCCTGAAAGAACAGAGAGGTAAACTCTTGAATTCTGGCTTGTTATTTTACCAGGATTTCCTAGGAAATAAAATAAATTTACCCTATTATGTTCTGGTTCTTTTATTCAATGAATGAAATAAGTATGAGGACATCTTATGTAGTCATCAAAACCTGATGAATAATGGACCTTGATTTCTCTACTGTTAAGAGAAATTTTAAAGTGGATATTAAAAACCCCCATGACCATACAGAAATAAAACCATGGTCATTTTATTGGGCTATTTCTGTACTACCTAAAGAAAACATTTGTCTATAAAAACAGTTATTAAACTCCACAAGAAGTATGGAACGCTATATAAGCCACCTGCTCAGATTATCTATAGAAAATCTTTGCAGACCCTTTAGCAGTCACCTCCACATTTCCACTACCTGCATTATTAATTGAGTAACCAAACCTAAATTTCGAACATGCAAATAAAGTTGCTTGCTGAATGAGAGCCCCTATTGTGGGCTTCATACTTGCTGAGAAGTCTTACTAGCACCACTGTGGGACTATTGAGAATAACTGTTTGGTTTTATGTGGTTGAGGAAGGACATTATCTAAAAGTGGAAATATGAAAGAAAGTGGCAGAAAGTGTTGTAATGTGTTAGCAAGTAATTTATTAATAGGGTTTTGATGAAAAAATTTATTGGCAATGCACCTTTTTTTTGTGATGCCTACCTGTTGTCATCCTCCCTTTAAGACTGTGCCACTCCTACCCCCACTGAACACGCCAAACTTATATTTGAATTTTATTTGATTGATTAAAGAAAAAAGTTACCCAAGTATAACTTCTTTCTTAAGATATTGTAATTAGCCTGTAGCTAGGTAGCAGCTTGGTACCATTTGTTTATAATGAAAATAGACAAGCATTTTGCAGGGTAGATATGGATAGTTTGGCAATTTAATCAAAACAGTGGGATTATCTTTTTGTTAGTATTTGCATAAGTCAATGCACTTATTTGAAAGAAAGGTGTGTGCAGATGGACCAATTCTATCCACAAAAAAATGGACAACCAAGTCCATATATTTTAGTATGCTGTCCTTTCATCTGGAATTGCAAGCTCTTGATGCACTAGAAACTCCTGAAAAGGCAAAAAAAGGGGCAGCTCTTGCCCAAGTGAGGTCATAATGTTAATATTGACCAAATGTTGAAGAGAGATGTTCTGGGGAGTGTTAGTATTTTCTGTGACACAGTGAGATCTGGAAAGGCTAATTGTTCTAAATGTGATAGTCAAGTTTTTAGAAGACATATGGGAATGTAGTGACTTTTTAATTTTTGAAATTACAGTCTTACCTTAAAAAAGAGTTTCTGTTTCAGAGCAGGCTGTAATTATCTGCGTAAGGTCAGTTCTCGCAGTGGAACTAGTTTCTAATAAAAAGAAATCCAGAGTATTATTTTTAAAATCCTTAAGAAAACATTGCAGGGGCTGACGACCTTCTTTGCTTGGCATTAAGGGAGACCAAGGGAAAACCACACACATTCTATTCCAGGGGATATGTATTTTTTTCTCAGATGTACGTTTTTGCTCCTCCAATATCCATTTCAGCTATCGTAAGTTCCATGTTATTTTTTAATTGATATGTTTTGTCAGTCTTGATGTTAGACTATCAGATCATTTCCTAGGACACGATTTATGAAATCCAGCACATACTCTCAGCTAGCCTTTATCAAGATTCAACCCTTGGTTAATAATTACAGTTTACTAAAAAGTTGGTCTCTTTTCAGACAGAGCAGGTGAATCAGGTTAAGTTCCTGAAATCAAAACGTGAATTCAACTTTTTTTAATGTTTGGTGAACTGAAGGTGAGTCTTTTCTGTCTTTTTCTGCTTGCTTTTATTTGGTTTAGAGCAGATTTGCATTTAGGACCCAAGACTTTCATTAGGTTTTCTTCTGGGAATTCACTTCCACTGAATGTGTCATATACGAGATTATAATTTGAAAAAAACCCAAACCACCAATCAAACTACTGTCACTCTGGGAAAGGAAAAAAAGTTTTCACAGAAGGGTGTCTCGTCCCCATCTTTCTTTTTCTAAAAAAACTGAGAAAAGTGTTAGGATCATTTATCTGCAAGTTATAAAAAGCATACTTTGTGGAGGCCTGCCACAAAAATTTATGTAGTCAAAACTTTGTAGAATGAAATATATCCTATAATTCCAAAACTCCACTGGAGAATGAGGATATTACTGGATTTAAATCCTCAGGATTAAAGGATGACATATCTGTAGTGTGTTTGCTATTGCATGTATTTCATAAGCTGGCCAGATAGCTGGAAAAATTATTTGCTAATTAGATTGCAGAGAAAGGGGTGTCCCCTGAAGTTAGTATTAGCATTGTCAGTTGCAAATAATAATGCACAGCTGAAGCTCAAAGCATTGATTTTAGTAAACCTATTGTATTTTCAAATATTCCTACTGCAGTTTCATTACTTCACAAAAATCAAGCAGATGATGGATTATTCCTCTTTCATCTCTGTAGAAATGAGTAACTGTGGAAAACATTTTGGTATTTCCATGGCTTGAGGCATCAGTGCCCACAGAGAAAAATGTGTCCTTTTCAGCAAAATCTTTAATTGTTTCCTCTATTGAAAAAAGTGATATATTGTTGGTAATGCAGAAAACTCCCCCCTGCCCCCAGGTTATCATTTTATCTGTGGGTATATCTTGGAAAACTGCAATAATTAATTTGCTGTCAGAAGTGATGTATATGAATAATACTATGGTGTGCTTTTTGTTCTTGCAGCAGCAACCTTGAAAAGCAATTTTCCTTGTTTTCTGCATTTTCACATTTCTTAGCACCAAAAATCTTTCCAGAGTTTTTTATTCTTGAAAGCTATACTGGAATTATTTTTATGATTGGCTTGTTGCATGCTGTCTTGCATCTTACTGTCCACCATGAAGAACTGAGAAGCTGCTTCTGCATAAATTATGAGAGACTTCATGCAGTTATTCCTAGTTTTGCTGAGTCATGCCACATAATTTCTCTTCTCCTTGTGGAAAGCAAAGGGCTCTTTTTTTCTTTGTAGGAGGTTCATCTTAAATTATTGGTAGAATAATATTGTCACGGTCACAGTTATGATCCCTTTAGGGATGTAACTCAACCAGCTAAAAATACATAATTAATACTTAAATTCAGTCTTGCATGTGAACACTCTACCTGTTCTGCATTGTAGCCTGAGCTAGTAGACCTTGGATATTGCATTCCACAGAAAATAGAAGAAATAAAAATACCTTTAGAAAACAAGTTAATGGTGTCAGGTGTATAAAATGGGCTACAGCTACGCTGAAAATATGCTGGTAATATGGGTAAAAAACTGGCTGGATGGCCAGGCCCAAAGGGTGGTGGTGAATGGAGTTCAATCCAGTTGGCAGCCAGTCACAAGTGGTGTTCCCCAGGGCTCACTATGGGGGCCAGTTGTATTTAATATCTTTATCAATGATCTGGACAAGGGGATTCAGCGCACCCTCAGTAAGTTTGCAGATGACACCAAGGGAACTGGTTGAGTCACCATTCTGGAGGTGTTTAAAAGATGTATAGCTGCAGTGCTTAGAGACATGGTTTAGTGGTGGACTTGGCAGTGTTTGGTTAACAGTTGGACTTGATGGTCTTAAAGGTATTTTCCAATCTAAACGATTCTGTCTATGATTCTGTGTTCTAACCTGTCTTTCTTTGCATTTCTGTAGCAGTTGAAGTAATTTCTCTATGAAGTTTAGAAGGAATTTCATGATTTGTTGGCACTGAATTTAAGATTCTGAATAAAAACTATTGCTGGAAATGAGAAGTGTACAAATTTATCTCAAGAAAGTGGTTTGAAAAAATCAGTCAACCTGCAGCAAACATAGTGCAGATTCAGTCAGTAATTGTTTGGGGAAGGTGACCCCTTGAAATATTTCTGTCATTCCCACTTCTTTGCCTCTGTCTAACTGAAGTCTTTACTTGTGATGTAGTCATCTGTGTTGTGATTTGATGCAACCTCCCTTCTTGTTTTCTTTTTTATTTGATTTGGTTTGTTTTCTTTGAGAGGTTCTTCAGTCTTCTGAAGCTTTGGGCACTCACTCTCTTAAGCTCACATCAAGGCTGTTACTCTTTGGTGTGTTGCATGGCCCAAAGCCTCACTCCTCCAGTCCTCCCAGCAGCCCAGTGTGTGCTAGCTGTCTGCTGCAATGAAAACTTCTGCCTGTCATCCTCCCCTATTTATAGGCTGCTGACCCTAGATTAAAATTCCCAGGAAACTGTAGAAATGGCCTTTGCTGAGAAGGTCTGGGCTCTGCCAGAACAAGTTGCCTTGCTGTCTTATTTCAGCTGATGTATTTCTCACTGAAGTATGCAGTTAGTTATAATGCCAGCTATACACTAGAAGAGTTAGCTCGTTAAATAGTCCTTAAAAGGCCTTTCAGATTTTTTCCCTATGTGCAGTCCTTACCTGGATGATAAATGCAAAATAAAGCAGCAGAGGCTAAGAACAATACTTTTTTAGTCTCAAATACGAAGCCACAGTATTCACTTTTTTTCAGATGCGCAAGTCAGTGCAGCCTTACAATAGCACAATAGAAGAACCTTGTTTAATCAGTTACTGTTCAAAGACTGTTCTTTCAGTCTGAATTCTGTACTGGAAACAAGGCTTAATCACAGGTACATTGCTCAGTGTTGCTGTGCAAAGGCTTGAATGATTGATTGAGCCTTGCTCCTAAACAGGAAACACTGAATGAGGAGATGTCCCTGAAAATAGCATGTGGGAGGGTCAGACTAAAGAATTTTAGCTTCCTTTTATGTCCCCTTCTGTGCATAATGCATAAACAGTTACTTTTAATGATTTTTGGATCACTGATCATGAGAAAAAAAAAATTAATTTGAAACAAGGAAATAGAGCAAGTAGATGCTATCCAGATTTTTGCCTAGAGCTTTATCTTTTGTTACTTCTGTTTTCAGTTGCATATTCTTTATATTGCATAATTTTCCAGCTCTTCTTACTCTACAGAATTTTTTCAAAGAGGCACAGTATGATTTTCTTTTATATAGGTACATTCAAGAAGGTAACATCACAAAATCTGTGACAACCTCTCAGATCTCTGTAGGAATGGGCATTTAAATAAGACTGTGATTAAAGTAATGCCGTTTTTAAAATTGAATTTGTTCTTTTTTTCCAACTTACTGATTTTTCAACAAACAGTAAACAAAGCAATTGAACAACATGTTATTTTCTTGCATAAGCAGTAGGTGATGGGCATTTGCCCAGAGAAAAGCTGGACCAGAGTAAGGCATCACGGCCCTTTTAGTGCTGGTAGTTAATTGCCTTTCTGACAGCAGTTGGCTCTGTTGGCAAGAAGGTTTGAGCGTGAACTCCCTGCTCTGCATAAGCAAAATTAGCTTTGCTTGCTTAAGCAATTTCAGTAGGTGTCTTGAGTTAGTATGGACCAGTGCATACTGGGGAGCGTTCATGTGAGCCATGCAGCTGGTGGGGCTATTGCGGAACATGTTTTCAGCCAGAGACAATACATGCAACTGAGAGCAGTAATATTTCATCCACTGCAGCTCAATCCACTAGCCTCCTTGAATTCCAAGACTGGATCAACACATGCATCCTCTCTGTGTGTACCAGCCCGGAGGAAACCACGTGGAGAACAGTGGGGGTCCAAGTGCTTCCTTAGTCACAGGGTGAGACACCTCTGAGGCACTAGGTGCTAGGACAGAGGTGGTTTGGGGACTGGGTTTTCTTCTGTCTCTCCAGTTGAGGCTCTTACACTTCGTGTAAATGAGTTTTCACTCTGCCAGTGCTTGGTAAGAGCCAGTGGGTATCGCTGAGTACAGCAGCGTTAAAAGAGAGATTGACCTTCTTGGAGTTTGCCATACAACATTCCAGTCTTTCACAACAGGTGAGAGAGGGCCTGACCCCCTGGGTTCCCTGGTACTCTAACAGTCACAGTTGGTAGCAGTCACAAGGAATCTAAATAGATATATTTTTTGTGTAGTTGAAGCAAATTGAGAAAATTATCTTAAGACTTCAGTTGTAATACTCAGTGGCAAACTGCTATTAATTTTGTTAGGAGCGCTGATAGTTCTCTTGGGACAATTCCAGCAAATAAGTTAGTTCTTTGGGGTGGGGTGTGGGGTGTTGTGTTACCAAGCTATATCTTCATCCCTCATTCCTCTTACCCTTCCCAAGAATTTGCTGCAATCTCAGTTCTCTCTGTTTATAAACCTGATGTACAAGAAAGTCTAATCACAGTTTTCCAGCAGAAGAAACTATACTTGTCATGGCTGTTGCAGAGGGTAAGTTCATGCCCTGTGACTCAGAGAGGAGAAGTTGATAGGGATTTTGTTTTAACTTTCTTTTATTTCATCTTGGCTTTCCTTTGACTTCTTTCTGCACTCAGTAATCTACCTTTTGAGCCTACAAATAGTTCAAGAGTCTGAAATAACTGGCATCATAGTGACTTCACTAGCCAGACTACGTTGGTGCTGGAGGGCACCAACCTTGATTCCTTGAGGTGTTCTTTGGTCTAAGAAATAAAATTGCCTTGGAGAATGCCTGCCCTCTGCCTAAGGGCTACTTCTCCAAGAAAGTTCAATGGAGACCTAAAAGTTTTCTTTGCCGAGTTGGGTAGCACTTTATTCAAAGGAGTTTTTGGTGCGAGATTTGTTAGTTACTGTAGGTAGGTGGTGCAGCTCTGTTGAAGAGTGTATACTAAGATTGTCAGGCTCATATCTTCTGGGGAAAAAAGAGTTATTAGTTTTAAATGGTAGTTTTAATATTTTAACAATTTGTTATTAAACAAAGGTTTTAGCACGCACATCCACACAGGCATGCAGTGTGAGGGTTCTCCAATATTTTGATCTGTAATTTGAGAGGTACATCAACACAGACTTTTCTGTGTAGACTCTAGCTGCATGGATTTTATTTCTTCCATGCAGAAGCTATTTTAGGATATTAACATCTCTTTGATTAAAACTGAAATAAAAAGGGCATACCACTGCCAGGTATCTTAACTTATCCAAGGGCAGATGGAGAGTGTTCGCGCTCTGCTAATAAAGAGGAGCTGTGCAAATCCAAATTGTGCCATTAGCTGTTGGCTTTATGACTGAGAGATGAGATCCGAAACTAGAAGTAAGAAGTTAGCAGTTGTATGTTGGTGGGTGAGTATCTGCTATTACACTGTTGATTCTGAGCCAGAAAACAAGTCTGTGAAAGGTTAATTGGCTTGCTAGGAAGTGGGTGAGCATTGTGGTTTAGTTGATTAAGACAGTGCAACATTAAAAAGTGTCAGATGGAGAGGTTAGTTAGAAGGACAGATCTGTGTTTAATCGTCTAGACATAACTGTTTCTGAAATGGTAATGCAGCTTCTTTCATAAAATTTTCAATATTTACTAAGCATAAGTTTTAATTAATGTTCTTTTCAGACTGCGGCATATTAAATTTATTGTTTCCAAGAAGTCATAGCAACCATTTTAAGCTAAACAATTTGTTAAGGAATTTTATGCTAACTTCCTAAGAACACCGTCGCCATTTTAGTCAATACAAGTCACCCAGAACTAAGGGTATATTTCAAATGCAGCTATTGATGCAAAGAAGTAATAGTAGCTTGCATTTGTTGTGATTAATTCTGTGTGTATTGCTTCTATTTATTTCAACAGGTGACTGAGCTAGAGTGTGTAAGCAGTCAAGCCAATGCAGTCCACACACATAAAACAGAATTAAACCAGACAATACAGGAGCTAGAATCTACACTGAAGAAAAAAGAAGAGGTATTTGCTAACATTTATTCTTGGATTTTCTGTTATGTCATTTCTAAATGCTTTCAGTATTAAGCTAGTGATGGCTGGTAAATACTTTATTATTTCCTATAGATGTTATGAAGTAAAGAATTTTTCATCTTCTTTGAAATCATTAATACTTTTCCGTATATATAATTACATCAGTCCAATATAGACCTGGTATCTGAACAATGAAAAAAAGTGTGTTTTCTTGTTTGCTTTTACCAAGCATCTCTGTTTGCAAAAGTAAGTCATAAACAGTTAACCACAGAGCAGTCATCACACTGATGCAGTCCAAATTCACTAAGAAAGGAAGCTGTTGTAAGCATGCCTTCCTTTTTCTGGAGAGTAACGTTTGGAACGAATAATAGATCAATGGCTCTTTCAGGCCAGTCTGGTTTCAGGTTATCTTAATATAGCTGACTTTTATTTTCCCCAAGATCAGCCCTTTCCTTAAATGCATGCCAAGCCCCTGGCTTGAAACTTGATCTTTATTGTGTCATCTGCCTTGGTCTGGACCAGCAGCAAGAAATTGGGAGTAACACCTGCATTGGCACAGGTCCTAGAGGAAAGCAGGTTTGTGCCACAGAATGATCAAGAATCACCCCTTTATGGATGGGAAAAAGGACGTGAAGGATTATTTGCCCTGTGTAAGACCAGATCCCTTGAGCCCTCTAAGGCAGATGCAGTGAGCACTGGTGTGTGTGTTAGAGTGGCAGTGTGTCTGGCAGCATCTTGCCTCCAGCAGAGCGGTTGTTAGGTGTTTCCAAGGAGGATGCAAGAGAGGCACAGTAGTTACAGAAAATCCTCCCAAAAAGGAGCAAGCCTTTTCCAAACTCCCTCATACTAAAGAGATTAGCCTCAGGTTGGCAATGTTTCTCATTTTAGTGCCCATTCACTTTTGAATTATGCTGAGCTGTTGGCTGCCAAGAGGTCTTTCTGAAGGAATTCTGGGAGGTGAATATGCCCTTCCAGGGAAAAGTACTTAATAGTTTAAAGTTTGATACCTTTTAGTTTCCTTAACTATTTCTATTCTTGTCTCCTGAAAGTAAGCTAAGAAAATGTGTATGTTCCATTCATTATTTTATCTATATTTACTATTTTTATACCTTATTACTTTCTTCTTGCTAAATTAAAGATACAATTTCTTTTAGGCTCTCTTTTTACAGAAATCAATCATCAAAAGAGGCAATTTTTTGATGCTCAACCCTGCTGCTAGTGACATAATAAGCAGATCACAGATGAAAATTGGATTTTTCTCTTGAAAAAATGGAGAATGATGGATTCTAATAGAATTTAAAGTATGAAATTGTTTCTCTAATTACAAGGACCCTTAATTTTTCAGGAAAAAATTATTTCAGATCTTTTGTGTGGGAGAGGAAAACTTGGACTTTTATAAAAGAAGATGCTTATCTGTATTCTTGTTTGTTCACAGTGGAATTGCTGTTTTGGGACTGTGATTCCAGAGTATTGAGAGCAGGGCTTAAACTTCATGTGCTGTGGTGGGCAGTAGCCAACTGTCAGTTTTGGTATCATTGCAATGCTCAGGAGAAGTGGTAGCCAGCTTACCTGCACTGAAGTCAAGCCAGGTAACATGTTGCTAGCAAGGTTGTTTCTTCTCCCTTAGGAAATCGAAGGATTGAAACAAGAAATCGACAATGCCAGAGAGCTCCAGGCACAGAGGGATTCTCTGACCCAGAAGTTACAGGTAAGGTATAGTGCATCATCTTAATTTAGAGAGAAGGGCAAAATAACCATCAAGTGAGTAGTTCACATCAGCAACTTGTACTATATTCACTGAAGTTGCCAGGTAAATATGTAAGTTAGACTGCATTGCAAAGTGGTGGGTTGGGATGATCCTTTGGAATTTGTATCAAAATTTCTATGTGCTGTAAGTTGCTATTTTCACCTGAGGGAGCAGACACAAATTTCATTTACAAGTCTATGGAGTACTCTCAGGCTAGCAGCTATCTTTCATCAGTACATGTCCTGGGCAGTTCTGATCTCATTTTCATGGCAGTGTCTTCCCATAGGTCTTGCGTGCCACTGAAACTGTCAGGTGATGGATCATCAGGTTGGGATGAGTTTGTATTCAGCTATTAAACATGCCCTGAGAAAGTAAAGGTTAAAGCATTCTTGTGTAGTACAGGCTTTAAAAACACACTTTGACATTTTCTTGGAATTATTTAGAATCATTGGTTGTTTTGTTGTTTTTAATTGACTGTGTCTTTACTGTGTGTAAAGCCAGATACCTCAGCCTACCAGAATCAGGGTGCCCTCAGTGTACCCTCCCTTGCTACATGTGAGCTCCTGTCTGTTGCTGGGCTGACCAGCCAGCACATACACACTTTCCTTGTTAAATCTGCCTTCAGAATGAGACTGACCCAAAGCTTATGCATCAAATAGCTCCAAGTCTGAAGTGCTGAAAGGTGACCCTGACTGTTCTGTGGCTCCACATAAACCACACTGCAAGCAAGCCCCATTAGACTAGCCACAGCTTAAAAATCATCAAGCAGGTATTCTTTGAAATGCATTACAAGAATTGGAACTTCCTTGAATCTCATTTTAACCTACAGAATAAACCACAGAAGAATAAAATTAGTTTATTCATTCTTCCCCATTCTTAAGTCAAATTATTTGGAAAAAGTATGTTGTTACTTTAAACAATCTTTAAAGATTGTTTTGAATACACCTGAGCTTGCCTGTTCCACTATTCCAAAAATTGTTGCTGGCTTTAAGCTAAAAATGGGAGTTTCAGCTGAAAAGGCGCTTATCTGAGAAACTCAAAAGGGAGATAATCATGAAAGTTTGAAATTGTTCTAGCCGTAGCATATGCAATAATTTCAGTGTAAGATCATATGAAAAGTAATAGTGAGCCAGAAATAAGCTATCCTTAGCAAGTAGAATTATGAGACACTAGTAAGAGTTAAAAGATTAGAAAATGCTAAGTTTTTATTAAAATTTGATCTTATAAAGTCAGTAACTTCCTTTTGATATACTTATATGTTTAGTAACCAAATGTATATATTGTGTTTATGTGTCCATACATCACATTGTAGGCGATGAGTTTCTGAAAATAGTTCTATACAGTTCTATTGAAGTAAATTTAAAGCTTATTTAGGATCTAAGTTAACAGTTGCCTTTCTTAAGCTTCAAGCTTATTACTGACCTGATGCAGCCCATCTAAAAGATCTTGAGTCTTTGCTTTGTTGTAAGGGTCCTGCTTTGATTTTACTGACCTCTGAGCCACTTTACCCTGCATCTGTGACGTCAGTGAAATGGTGTTTTCTTCTGTAGCTCCAGACAAACCATCTCACATCTGTTCACTTAGTTGACTCATCATCTGTTTTCAGGGCAATTGTCTCCAGGGTCCATATCTGTTCATCTCACTCTTTTCTTGTGCCTTTTTTTTTCCTCTTGTGCTAGTAAATGGATTATGTAACTCTAAAATGTTTCGGAATATAGCCTGTATGAAAAATGCTATACAAAGAAATTACTATTTCAAGGTGTATTGCATTTCTGACAAGCTCATATCAAGGAATGAATTAGAAATCCATCACTGGCAAATTCCAATGAAGAGCCATGTGCTATCACTATGAAGGCTAAGTGTTGAGGCCCTTGCTACTGAATAATTTAATTCGCAATGTAGAGAAGACATATCAATGAGTCATGATCAGTGTGACTCTCACAGTAAGTCAGGATATCTATGGCTGATTCTATGGCTGATAACTATGGCTGATTCCTAAATACAGCTGTTTTGTATGGTTTGAATATTTTATTCAGATTCTTGCACTGAATTCCACAAAATATTATTACAGTGCAAACAACAAATGTAACTTGTTGGTAATGTATTTCTTTTCTAAAAGAAAACACTGTATGAGAACTGATTGTGTCCGCTACAAGAAGAGCTTGACAAAACAGTGTAAAATACACCTTGCAAAGGGCCTGAATGTATTGGAAGAGTCAGTTTATTGTTAGATGAGGTTAACTGCAAATAAAGTGAAATGACACAACTAGGGAAATGGATTACATTACATGGACACCTCTCCACTTCTTCCAATCAAGAAGCAACAGTTTTGAAGTAGACATTTGTAATAAGAAACTGCACATGAACTGGCCATGAACTTGTAATGCAATACTATTGCAAAAATCTCTAATACTAATCTGGGGCAAATATGTGTAAGGATCAAATGTAAAATTTGGGAAGAAACATTTTCCAGAAACTAAAAGCAACAGCTCCTGGCATATTTCAGGTAGGTCTACTTCCCATATGTCATTTAAAATGTTAAGCATAAGTGAGGGAAAATAAACCAGGAGGAAGTATGGGAGAACGTATATCAGAGGAAATGTTTGGGAAGCTAAATGTATATGGGTTAGGAAAGATACATCAAAAAAGGAATATAAATAAAATATGCAAGCTGGAGATTTAAACAAAAGAAGGGAGCTCTTCTGACTTGAATAGATACAGGGCAAGGACTGTCAATGGAGAGTTAGCCT
The DNA here is from genome assembly GCA_026212715.1 of Elanus axillaris. NCBI lineage: Eukaryota > Metazoa > Chordata > Aves > Accipitriformes > Accipitridae > Elanus > Elanus axillaris. The sequence continues at coordinate 57,901,516 of JANZLQ010000079.1, read as the reverse complement.
TTTGCTGAATAAGGATGGAATTTCCCACATCTAACATAAAGCTTTCAGTTTTACCTGAGTGCTCCCACCATAACAGCTCACAGCAGGACAATTCCTCCATTTAAGAGCATCTGAGGAGGGCCTGAAAGATGATCTTCAGTGCTAGATGCAGGCCAATGGGATGCTCTACAGGCCGGGATACCATGAAATAAAACCATGTATCTATAGATTTGTTCCAAAGTGGTCCCTTTCATCACTGGCTTTCCTGCTTATAGAAATTAATTATCTCTGGGGTAAGAGCAGTGGCAATGAGACTTCATAGAGCACACACATTCGGTGAGCAGAAGAGGAGCAGTGACAGGAGAAGCAGAATGCATGAGCAAACAAGGAGAAGCAGCTATCAGGTTTGTGTGAGCTAAAGAAAGGACTGTGTTGTTCCTGCAAAGCTGAGAGGACCTTGAATTTCCCTTTTTGTCCTGTACTGCAGTCACTTGGCCTCAGAGGGTCTTGAACCCCTGCGGTCAACACCAGGCAGTACTTGTTAGTGCTCGGTTTGGAGGGCAGGAGCAGGCTCAGTGAAGGAGAGCTTTCGAAGGATACAGCTGGGTTATAATCACTTAGCTTCTTCATTGTAGTGGTGGGGTAGCTAATCACTACATAAGCATGTATTTATTTTAGTTTATATTGTTTCTGCAAAGACTCTTTTTTGTTAGCTTCTTATAGTGCTTTGGCAACTCTGTAGTTCAGTGTTAAACAGATTGAACTAATTCTTCTCTTGGTCCTGGCAGCAAGGGATAATTCCTGCTCTCAGCTGTGCTGTTAAAGACCAGTGCCCCAAACTTTGTAATTTTTAACTTGCCATTTACAAACAAGAAGTAAGGGAGTTATTCCAGTTCAGCTTGGATGTAGCCCTTGGCTGCACAAGCAGCCACAGTTACGAGGAGATCAGGTTCTCAAGGCTCTGCCTTCTCCACCTGCACCACTGGTGGGGGTCCCAGAGCTCTCCCTCGCTGCAGAGGCTGGAAGCCAAAACTGAGGACTGGCCACATCACCCCATCCCTCCTCTGGCCCTGGATGCAGCAGCCGATTGATGTCACCATCGGACCCCCATGGGTGGAAACGTGGCTTGGACCATGGACGTCTGACACAAGGCTGCTGATTTATACCTGTTACTCTTTCTTGACTGCCCGAATACATATTCTGTATGAGTCAGGTTGTTCCTTGAGGTTAGCTGACATCTCTCCGATGTAAACATGAATATATTTGTTAGCTTTGAAGGAGGCAAAAGAAGCATAATAAAAACAGTGGAAGAGTGGGAGGGCAGAAGGAGTCACTGATGCTTGCTTGGAGCAGTGACTGCTGCCAAATCTTGCTCCCTATGGCTGTGTGAAACTAGTTGTTGTAAGAACTCAGAGCAGGCCCATTAAAGCTTTGTGACACAAAGCTGCTGTAAAGGGATGTAGTGCTGAAGAAATGTTAATGTATGTAAATATGAATTCACTACACACTTCTCCAGAGGATGGCTGCACAGAGGGTATGGTGTCCTAAATACACTCTCCCTGTGCTGCCTTTGAAAGTGTTCTTCATAACTGTAATTAGGAAATTTAGCATGAATTTACGAGACGTACAATGAATGGGAGAAAGAACAATATGCTGTTCCAGACCCACGTGACTGCTACATCAGTAGTTTGATGGAGGAGAGGGCACCTGGCTTGCACAGAGCAGAGCATCCCTGACCTCCCTGCCCTGGCAGGCGCAGGCCGGGGCTGTGATGGGTCCCAGTGGCCTCGTTCCAGGTGGCTTCTCTTCCTTGGGAATGAGTGCTGCGCTTGCCCAGGGTCAGACCCTCTCAGCTGTGTGTAAGGTGCCACCGCTTCGTTTTCCCATCTTCCCGGCTGCTGGATGGGAACAGCTTGTCCCTGTGGCACCGGTGGCTAACGCGCTTCCCGGCGCCCACTGCTGCGCTGTCACAGGGCATGGCGCAGCCAGGCAGGGCGTTCTGCTTGCGCTTTAACGGTCAGTGTCACTTTGACATCAGTCCCACTAGTTTATGTTTCTGTCTTAATTTTCAGGGTGAAAAGGCCTATAATGTGGGACAGCGGTAAGGCAGTACTCCTCCATCCGTAAAGCAGTATTCTGGATGGGTTTCTGTATGAGGACATTTAATGGAGACTATGACCTTGAGCAATTCACCTAGTCTAAATCAGGGAATACTTGAACTTAAGTAAACCTTTGAGAAGCTGTTTTCAGTAGGTGGTACATTTCTGAATGATAGAAGCAATAACTTCCCTGAATAACACATCCATTGTTCACTGACTGAATTTTATCCCTCTCCAAAAGTTTCAGTCCTTCGGATGAATTGCTGAAAAAATGGAGGGAGTGGTAGTTTGTACACAATTGTAATAACAATTTGGGTTCTGGTTTTGGCTTTAACAAACAAATTGTTTTAAAAACCAGCTGACAAAAATAGCACACAAATATCAGCAGGAGGTTAGACTGCTTTCTGTCTGCAGACAACACATTAACATGTTATGTATTTTCTCTGAAGGAAGTAGAAATTCGAAACAAAGACCTGGAAGGCCAGCTGTCTGACCTAGAGCAACGTCTGGAGAAAAGTCAGAATGAGCAAGAAGCTTTTCGCAATAACTTGAAGACACTTTTAGAAATTCTTGATGGAAAAATATTTGAACTAACAGAGTTACGAGATAACTTGGCCAAGCTAATAGAATGCAGCTAAAGAAAATGGGATTTCAGTGCCAATCAGCTTAAAGATGCACTGTCTCTCTTCATAGGACTGTGTTGGGCTCTGCATCAAAGTTGCACAAAATTAGAAAATGCTCCTCTGAGAGGGCTTGTTTTAAATTTGAGTCATATTTCAATATAAAATTTAGAACTTAGCTTGTAGCTAGTTGAAGAAGAAAACAACAAACAAAAAAACTTGAATTAAAAATTACCTCCTTGAACATTATTGGCCACAGATAACTTGAAAGATATTAACAGTAATTGAATGCAATCCTTTTCTAATTATCAGCAATGGAAGAATTAGCAGTGTCCCAGGTCACACCCCTTTTTGTGATAGACACAATATAGGTTATCTACTGTTTTATTTATTTAAGATATTTAATTGCTGTGTTTGTGCAAGAACTTAGTGATGACAGCCCTGTATTTTGTTTTTCTTAATAATTTCTCAGGATACTTTGCACTGTGGAGAAGCAGTGCCATTACCAATTTATTCTTGCCAGGAGTGAGAGAGAGTTGCATCTTTAATTGAAACAAAGTTATGATAAACTGCTTGTATAAAGTTTTTCCTTTTGAGTTTTTTTTGGTTGGTTTTTTTTTTTTGTTTATATATATATATACATACATATATATATACACATATATATGTGTATGTGTGTATATATACATATATATATACACACACATATATGTATATATGTATATATGTGTATATATATATATATACTGGAAGATAACGTATTTCTTTATGGAGCTTACTCTGGTGTACTACAGTATTGTCCAATGTAAGGTTTACTTTTTCATAAGAATTCCATGTAATTATTACCGTGAGATACTATCTTCCACTTAACTATATTTTGAAGCCAACCAATGATGGAAGGTGAGTCTACCAGAGAAGAAAAAAGGGAGGGTGGAGGGGAACAAAACCCCCTGATAATTTCAAATGTAAAATTTGACATGCGCAGATAACAAGGAATAGCCAGGTGTTTGTTTTCTGGCCTTGATACATATATCAAATATGTATGTTCAATTAACTGTTAACCTGTTCTGCAGGAGACTTTTTCAGAATGTCACATGAACTTCAGGTTTTGTGAATAATGGCTTATGGGGAGCACTGCTTTATTACAGATTGCATTAAGGACATAGAGTTATTGCAAGTGATTACTTGTACACAGAACTTGTCCAGCCAAGAAAGCTGTTTCTAGAAGTTTTGTTGTCATAGCAAATTGAAATGGAGACATGTTTACTCTTTTATGGGTCTTCATATCACATCCTTATTGAAACTACACCAGGCAATATTCTGAACTGTTAACAAAATGTTTAAAAACAGGAAATTGAATTCAATTATCCTCAGTGAGCAGGTTTTAAAGTTGTTTTGATGTAATTTTAACAGACTTTTGGCAAACACACATTTCTTTATATAATAGATTTATTTAAAAAAAACCTCTTTGAAAGGTAAGCCAAGTGTCATGTGTCTTGCATCAAAGTACATTCTTGCCATAAATTGCTTGTAATGTTGAAGAGGGCTTTTTTAAAATGTATGAATGAGTGTCAGACTTCAGAGTCAAAAGATGCACGGACCTTTGTTTGCTCCCCAAATTAATTTGAATGTTAAACATGAAATTTAGCTGCTTATTAAATTTGTACAAGATGATTTTCTCCACTTAGAGACTGCTATTCAAAGCTAGAGAAGATAAGTTTGTTTTCATGTGTGTACTGTGTGTATATATCATATAATACACACAGGTTCTCATTTATATTAGAAATACATGCTTTATTTCTAAAATACTGGGTTTTTTCTTTACCAGTGATTTATCAGGTCTCCCCTGACTAGTCAGGAAAATGGTTTAGGTCAAATGCTAAACCATCATGTATTATACTTTATGTAATATACACAATGTTTAAGTTTTCTCCATATTTTTAGGGTGTTTTCTCACTCATTTTATTTATTAAAGGGGTGGGGGGAGCTTGGTTCAGCGTGCTACTGGTTGAAAACTTTGTGGTAAGCTACATGTTTTTCATTTAGTGAATTTTAGATGGTGGTGTGTCTATCTTCATCAGGTCCAGATGAGCACATATGACCAGTTTTTAATTTACTTGGGGATGTTTGGGCCTGATTCTCCTGTCACCTGAGCTGCTGTAAACCAGATGTGTCCTTGATGTGATGTCAGCAACTTTCAGTTGGCATAACATCTGTGGAAGTACAAGGAGAATCCGGCCTGTTAATGCTCAGTGGACATAATAAGGATGAAGAAAGAATAAAAAACACAGAAAGCTGATAATGGAATAAATGTAATATTATTTTTAATGATATTATTATTGACATTTTTAAAGATATGATGTCATTTACATGTGGGGAAAATAGTGGACAGAAGTATTTCCACTTAAATTTTGTGAATATGTGTGGTACATGAGTATTTCTATGTATACGTACACACACATATGTATATATAGAACATGGAAAAATTTAGATGTGCACATTTTTAATATTTTCCTATTGAAATTAAATTTAAAATTGGAAATTGATATTTGAGAATTTCTTTTCTCATAGAGTAGATACACTTAATTTCTTTTTTTTTAAATAATACAATTACTGAGGGCTGCACCTTTGAATTCCCAAATAGCTGCCAAACATAAATATGGGATAAGGTGGATATACGTGCACATATAAATAAAATCCTATTGCTAAGACTATTTTTAATGTTTATGTACAGTAGATGAGTGTTTAGAAATTGTGACCTAAAGTTCATACGTAGGTGGTTATACCTACTGTAGCCTCTCCACTTCTGTTTTAAGATAAAAGTTTGCCTGTTTGAAACATTACTTTCCCAGAGACAGGTATTACACATTGTATCTATCTTTAACCAACTATGGGGATATATAGGAGAAAAAGGTGTTGAGTACTGTAGCCTGAAAACATGACCATGAACTTGCACCGCAGGGGAGAGCATCACATTGTGTATAACTTGTTATATGGCAACTACAGTCTTGTAAAAAAAAAAGCAAAAAGAATTACCAAAAGCCTAAAAGAAATACACAACAACAAGAAAAAAGAAAAAAAAAAAGAACAATCAAACCCACAGTTTTTTATTTTGAAATACACTTGCTGTTCTCTGGGGAATGTACTTTTACTCTTCATTTTTTTTCTTATATCTTTTTCAAGTATGTGCAAGTGATAGCAGCAGCTACCTTAATCTTTCAGGTGCTACTGGATTTTGCATTAGCGTGTTATGTTGTGAAATCCTGACTTTGACATAAAAGATTTTTGTAAGTATATTCCCGTCTGGGTAGTTAGTTTTTGGAGTGTCTTGTTCATAATCCATATGCCTCAAGTGATCCAGAAATTGCATTTTTCTATGTGGACAAAGTAAAATCTGTGAATTAATCTGTCTGTTACAGACTGGGGATTCCTTTTCCTGGCTAATATAACCGGGAAAGAAGAGAACAAAATGAACTGATAATGCAGAAATGATGTTATAAGGTCTCTAAGAAAATACATTTTCAGGTAAATAATAAATAAATAAAGGGCTAAACCAGATATAACACAAATAAGTATCATTTAATGCTATTGATGGCATTCCCAGGATAATTCCTTTAAACAAAATCCTGCAAGAATGAACAATGTGTCAATTAAAGATGAGTATTTGGGGATGTCTTTTCAGTTGTCAGTTGTGAAAGGTTTCTGATTTCTGCTCATTTTTCTACCAGTTAGGGATTAACTTCAGGTTTACCTTCAGTAAGAGGCTAAACCTCAATTCGTTCCATCATCTTTTATATTCTGTACAGAAGTGGCTACTGAACAGTGCCCTGTGAACACCACATTCAAAAGTCAAAATCAAAACATTTTTCAGAAATGCCACATGGAGAGGGGAATGGGAAACTGTTGCAGACCTTAATTCTCTGCAGAACTGTGGATGTCAGTAAAAGCATTTAATTTGGTTGATTGCAGAAATCTTGGATCTTGAGGCCAAAGATAAATCTGATTAGAGATTAGGTCTGGATGTCAAAAGACAGTTAAAAAAAAAGGACCATCAAGAAACTCCATCCAAACGTGCGTAGTTCAGTCTCAGTAACTGGACATGCCAGTGAAGTGCACAGCTATACACTGATGTTTTTTCAGGAAACAGACCTGACTCTGCAAAGCAATGTTCAAATTGTCTTGTTTACATTTTCTTAGTAATGCTGCATATGTGCACTACCTCTGAATGGTGCTAAGCAGAGAACATACCACAGAATAACAGATATTTTTTGAAATTTCTGTTTTTGCTTAGTAGCTTTAGTTCCTTGTTTTACTCTACTGACTTACTTCAGACAAGTAAGATTAGTTTTCCCCATTACGTTAAGAGTTTGGGAACAATTAACAGAGTTTTGTGTTGGATACTGGAGTCAGTTCAGCTCATGTCCACTCTTCTGACTGCAACATAGCCAGAAAGCAGGTGCAAGTGTTTATATCACAATACCTCTAGAGACTATAGTTAAAAGTGGGGTTTCACACCATATGGGGTCTTGTAGCTTGGCCGCCACGACCTCTCAGGGACCTGTAGTTGCCAGTACTGCCTCTGCACAGCTGGCAGCTCATCCTAGGACCAAAGAAGCACAAGCGTAATTTATACCCAGTTTCTCCCTCATTGCCAGGTCTCGCACAAGCAAAGCTCAGCTGCAGCAGTACGTCTGGCAGTTTGTGTCATTTTCAGATACAGGCATGGGAAGGAGGAGTAACCATCAAAGATGTTTTAGATCTGGGGGGGGGCGGGGGGGGTGGGGGTTCGGGAAATACAGAGCTGTCAAAAAGGTTCCCTTATGTGGAACAGGCAGCTGTAAAATAGGCAAGAATGGTTTCCATAACAAAGGACAGACCACCTGAACCGAGCAGCAGCAACAAAAAGTTGGTTAGAAAGGCTCTTGCTTTGCTACGATATTCACATCATGCTAATACTGAGCATACCTGGCTTGCCCCAAAACTCTGCTCTGATTGCTGTAGGCTTTTCAAGGGCAGCATTAGGTATGTGTTTCATGAACACAGCCAAAGTCCTGACTGTCTGCAAACCCCATGTCCTTTCAGTCTTTTATCTTCACCACTCTAGAGGTTTGCTGTCAGTACTAGTCATCAGTAGTGGACACTCCCTATTTTTCCTGCCATCAGTTCGTATTGCCTGTGGTGTTTGTGTAACAAAGTTCTGAGCTGGGTTTTCGGGTTTTTCTTTCTTTTCTTTTAACTTCTAAGAAACTTGTCCATCCTTGCTTTGGGGATTCTCATCTGCTCTCATCTGAGTCTCCTCTCACTGCATGGATCCAGCAGTGTGTCAGCAGCTTTTGCTTCCACTAGATTGAGCATAGCAATCTAGAAGTTTTCTTGGAAGAGAACTTGCATTTCTGTGACTCTGATAATTTTTTGAAGAGGAAGAATTTTTTTCCCAGTAGATCAAGAAGGAGGCAGAGCCTAGGATCTTCACAAACAGTAAATGCATCCAGGTGCTAAGGGGAGAGGAAGAGCTACGCCAACAAGGTATGTTTAAGTATAATCTGTGTATGTGGATTTTCCCCCTTTTGAGTTACATACAGTCGTGCAGATATTTGCAAGCTTAAGATTTTTGGAGAGGGAACAAGACTTTTGAAATTCTCTGAGTCTGGATTGTATTTTGTTAAATGATGACAGGAATTTTCTCTAAACAAAACAAAAGAAATGGGAAGCAAAATGATCTTGTACTTCATTGCAAGAGAGACATCACAGCCCTTACCTGTGGATGGAAATGTAAAAATTAAATCTGCTTTCTCTGCATCTACATATACTGTTATTTTTATAGTTCGAGTGGTGTGGTTTCACGGGAGTCTACAGCAATGGAAACCAGAAGTCTATCAGTGAAAGGCACATCTCTCTTTGACTTTCCCTTAGTGAGAGGAGCCAGGATAGTAATGTGTCGTTGAGCAACTGAAGTAGTATCAAGTGTGAGCATCCTTCACTGAGTCCCTACCGCTCAGCCTCACAGCTACACCCTGCTAGTAGGGTGGCAGCTGGCCCAAACCTGGCTGCACTTGCTGCACTTGCTGTCTGTCACAGAGGCAACCCTGGAGAGTTTGTTGTCATTTGTTCAGAAGTTGCTGGCTTGAACTGTAGCCCCATCGTTACAAGTTTGAGGCCTTTTGCTCCAGAGCATTCTGCATATTCAGAGATTTGCTTGCAGGGGGAGAAAACAAAGGGGAAGTTTCATTCTGCAGATCTTAAAGAAGCAACATGCTGGTTTGATACAAGCAGCCTTTCCCCACCTATTTGAAATAAAAATAAATTACAAAAGCTTTACTTGGGGTGGTTATTGTTATCATTTGAACCTACAAGGCAAAACTTTTTTATCCTGTATTTCTTGTATTTTTCGTTTCTTCTGTCTATGTTCTTTTCTCCGTAATGTGGAGCAGCCAAGCACATGTTTTCAATAAATGTAAGAAAGTCCTAAACTGCTTATGGGATGAGATACATAAACATCCAGTGTCCTGCTCACCAGGCACATGCATTGGCAACCCAGACAAAAAAAACAAACACATAAAAGATATCTTTAGGTGGGGGTGCTGTCTGTTGTGCATGAATATCTCTTAGCCTCAGTGAAGGAGTTGGCCAGCCAAAGAAGCCAAGAGAAGGGGCAGCAAGGAAGCATCGGGGATGTTCTGAACAAGTGTTACAGAAGCATGCCATAAGGAAGTATTTTTAATCAAAGCTGGCTAAATCGGAGAGCAATGCAAGCATTTTCAGAAGACAGGAGTTGGTATGCTCTTTATTGATGATGACTGCACTGCAGAAATAGAAAATTCCCATAGGGCATGTGTAACTCCTCAAGTCAAAATATGGTATGTGTCAGGATTAGCAGGCTGTTTTCAGAAGAAGCTGAGCTGACTTTCCTGCTAAAACAAAGGGATCATATACTGGGCAGCAAAAATTCCTGTGGAGCCAGAGGATTTCTGTCATCAGCTAGGATCAGAGACAGATCTTTTGCAAAGAAATTAAAGCAACATTTGGAAACTTCCCTGCGAGAACCAGCACAGAAGTGATAGCAGATCTCCGTGCAGCTGCTGCAATGTGCCTGAGTCAGACTGGGAAACCTAGCTACAAGACGTCGTCTGGACTGGCGGGTAGCAAACAGTGCTGTAGGTTTAAAGGTTTTTAAGGGAATTGTGACACTTTGGCCAAATTGCAGTAATGAAGCTGTAACAAGGATATATATGTCTAAAAATAAAATGCAGGCGGCCTCACAGGGTGCGGTGGAAGTCAGCCCCATGGGTGAGCAAGCAACCACACCGGGGACTCTTGGTGTGTCCAAACACACAATCACCTCTGTAACCCTGGCAGAGAGGAAGGTTTATTTACAGGATAAAAGCAAACAGATTGACCAGCCATTGAGGCTGGTTTTACAGCTCGGGAGTAGCTACTGGGTGGCTGTGGAATTGGCCATGACATTTTAAGTCACTTTTTCAATGTGCTGTACCAGAAAAAAGGAGCCACTACTTGAGGAAGTTGCAAACTGGCCTCCACGACCCCCCATAAGCATAGCTCTGGGTCTTCTCTGGGATAAAAGCTGGGGCATAGCTACTTGGAAATAGTTAGCTGGTGACACTGGTGTGTCAAGGGATCAGGCCTTCATCGGCTGGAAGGTCTTTACAGATAAAACTGAAGAAATTCTAATTTATAATATTTCACTGTATAAGAAATATTTTTTTTTTAAGGAAACCCCATGGCTTGCTATTGCAATGGCATGTTGATGGGCTAACAGAAGACAGTGTCCTCTTGGGAAACAGCTAGGTTCCACTGGGTGAGCTCCAGAGAGGTCAGGAGCTAAATTTTGCATTCTGTCACTTAACCAAGCTGGTACTGTCAGTACCAAAAATGTTCTTATTCAGAAGCATTCCTGAAACCTCAAGTATCCACTAAGGACTTCAGCAGATTTATGTATCTGGGCCTTTAAAGGTAGGAAGACTTCAGATCTGTTGGGCAGCTGATAGTTGGGAGCAAAACTCAGGTTTATCCCAGATGGCTGGTAGTGCAGCCTTGACAAATGCTGGTTGGGCCACAGAGTTTCTGGTCAAAGTTTATTGCAAATTGAGATTAAAAGCTGAAGACTTGAAGGTGGATTGTTTGGGTTTTTTTTTTCCTGTGAAATGGGACATAGCATTGATTTGGAACTGTAACCGCTTTTGAGTATTTAAATGTGGTTTAGATGTGATATATGTTAGTTTGTATACAAATCTAAGCAAAGCATGTCCTGTTAGGCAACCTGCAGCTCATTCTCCCTGAAAACATAGCCTGAGTACACACCTTTTTTTTTTTTTTTTTTATTTAAAAGAAAAGTGACAAACTTCATCTCCTGAACAGAGGTGTGCTCCATCAATCAAGCATGGTTAGTGAAAGCTACCTTTGAGAGATGAGTCCTGCACTCCTCCCACCTTTTCCTGGAACGTTTTAAATGAGAGTAGACATGCTCCAAGTGTCAAGCGCTAGCGTGCAGCTTGTCTTGATCCTGTCTGCTAGCCTTGGGCACCGGAGGAGTGGCCCATGAATGGCCAGACCTCGCAAAGGCCACAGGGCTGACCCACTGCATGTGGTTCAGTTTAAAGCTGAGTGACAGTGCAAGGTGGGTGGGGGATGACAGGACACATAAAATGCTATTGCAGAGTGGGTGGAAATAATTTGTTCATACAGCGGTGGTGGGCAGGAGAAGTAATGACCTTATGTTTCGGCTTAGTTTGATATTAAGCCTTCAACCAGTAGGCACTTCCAAGGCATCGCTTGGAGAGGCTGGGACCTTCCATTAGTAGAAACCTCTGGGAAACTGTTATGAGCATGAGACAGGTATATGTGCTCTAGCAACATCTATCTAGTAGGATAGGATGTGTGATTTTTTTTTTAATATAGAATTAATTTTAATGCCAATTCAAGCCTTTTTTTTTTTTAACATGTCATTAGAAACTAAGAGCAGTATGCAATGGCTTCTTTGTCAAATTGTTTTTGCAGGATTCTGTCCACTCTTAACAGTCATTTTATTCACAGCGAGCATGGGGGGGAGTGGGGAAATGGCCATCACTTTATGATGCTTCACATGAAGTTGATTCGTAAAACATCTGTTGTTTGAATTGTGCAGTTAACATGCATGGCAGTTTGAGCATGCATTGATGATTTTGTATGCTAAGAGCTTAGTTACATTCCTACTGAAATTTAATGAGATTAAAATAAAGTACTGAGGAAGAAAAAGTCTAGTTAATATAAATGCTTTGTATGAATTCCATGGTTCTTCAATTATTCCTGTGACTTTTAAGCAGTAATGTACAGAAGGAGTGTGATGCAAATTAGAGGAGTTGTTTAAGATAAAAGAATGAAGTAAACAGTGAATTTTGTTTGAAAGACCTTGAATGTGCTTGGCCTTACATAAGCAATATGGGGTATAGTGAGCTTTTTCAGAGAAGCCAAGTCTGCTTTCTTCCATCATGAGGAGAATGAGTGAAAAGAAGGTAATACAGGTAATTTGTCTGTGGCACAAGTGTCGCCAACAAATATCCTGCAGACAGCACACAAGTACAGTAGGAACAAAGGGATTAGGCAGCAGATACAGGGAGTGATCTGGAATGTAGTTTTTGGTTTTGTTTGGGGTTTTTTACCCAGAGTTTTGGCTGATTAATGAGGTGAGAGTGAACCCCAGCACTAATGCAGACAGGCAGCCGCTGTAACAGAATAGATGAATCCCTGCCTGTTTTTATCCACCAGCCCTTCCTGTTGAGGCAACATTTCAAGCGAGACTTACTGCCTTTGAGCTGATGGAAGTCTGGACTGTCAGTGTGATAGTGGTGAAGACTTGCATGAAGTTTAGAGAAACTAGAAGATGGAGAGCCTCAGTGAGAAGGGGCACAGGGCAGGAAGGCACCTCTGTAGGAACAAGTCAGGTCTGCAGTTCTGCAGGATGGAGAGTTGCACAGAAACTTGCAGCACTTCTGTGAGCAAGGCAGGTGATGTGGCAGTGCTGCTATAGCTTCCTGGTAAAACCTCTGGAATCATTTTCTGCTGTAGCACAATTTGTTAGCAAAGTGATGCTCCCAACAGTTATATGGCTGACATGCTACATCTGAAGGTTACAGAGGCTGTTTTATCATTAGGCTAATTACATCCTCCCTCCTAAAATGTAAAAATGGAGTGGCAAAACAGGTTTTGCACTAGACCTAGGTAAGTAATCTGACGTGAGCATAAAGCTCAGGTAGTGGTGGTGGCAGTGACACGCTGGTGGTTTGGTGCTTGAGAGATACTGCAGAAGTCCAGGATTCATAACCTCCCTTCTGCGGCAGCAAGAAAAAAGCCTGTAAAATGTGTTTCTACCTATGATGGGCAGCAGCAGTAAAGCTGCTGAGAAAAGGAACAGTTCTTAGGTTTTGGAAAATAAGATCTGACAAACGCACTTTCCATTTTTATTTCTCTCCCTTCTCCCCCTTCCCTCTGCTAAGTATTAAGTGGTATAACAGAAACAAAGCCAACATATACCAAAGGTGGTGGTTTATTGCTACAAGTTTGAGTTGGACTGTGGCCCAGTGAATATTTATTTACAGCGTACCTTTCCTTTACATCTAATGTGTAACAAAAACAGAAAAAAAAAAATAGATGGTTCTACGCATCTTCTATGTGTGGTACAAACATTTAGGCCTTACTCTGAGTAGCATACCACTGCCTTCCAAGTGTGACTACAGATACATTCACTGATTTGCAATTCTGATGCTTCCAACCTGCAGGAATATGCGTAAGAGTCATAAAAGCAACTACTGAAGCCAGTGCCCAAGTAGACACCAGTTGATGGTAGGAAATAGTCTTAAACAGAAGTTTGTCCTGCAGAGCAGAACATGCAAAGGCACCCACCCACACCGGGGTCACCCTCCCTGCAGAGGGCATGGCAAGAACACTGGGAACAGACCTTGGCTGCAAATCCAGCCCTCTTCTTTCATAAGAAGAGTCAATGATGATCAAAAAAACTTATTTCAAAACACACTTCCTACTTGTTCTGCCACAACCCAAAATTAACAGTGTATGCCATTATCACCAGGAGTGAAAAACGTCACTAGAAAACCTGAGCCAGACAGGCCTCAGATTTTGGTTAAGACATTTTGCAGTGTACATCTGTAGTGCAAATGCAACGTTTGTTTCACTTTGTTATTGGAAATGTCATGCGTTTTTCTTGTTTTCTCAGGATTGTTATTGCACGAAAAAGTTCCTGTTCCAGAAATACACCAATTATTTTTTTTTTCTCTCTGCCTGTGCTGACTTAACCAGCACTGCAGTTCTTGTACCAGAAACACAGGAGTGAAAGGGAAAAGATACACAATAGAAACACATCTCTTCTTTTGTAAGATTTATGTCTAGATAGATAATAACACAAAATGGCTAGAGGAGAAAAAAAAAAAAAGGTGAACAGCTGGCAACCCTAGTCTGGGACATGCCTGGTCATCTATTTGGGGATATTTCTCCTCCTCCAGAAAAAAAAAAAAAAGGTTAAACTCTTCAAAACACTCATAAAGGTACTTCTAAAGTATCCAAGTTCTTCATATACAATCTTGTTTGCTTTTGGAATGTTGTATCATTCATATACCAAAAAAAAGCAGATAGTGGAGAAGTCACATGTTTTTAATTTGAGCTTTTCCATTATCATTGTCTTTTAAGTGATTGCAGGTGGAGGCTTGCTCCCTCCTTTAATGGCATTGCCACTAGCCACTGAGTTTAAGTTTTTATGCCTTTTCATAGTTTTTGTCTTTTGATTAAGAGATGGAAATGTGTGTGATTTGTATTTAAGCAGAACTAGCCTGCATTACTGAAGAGAAAGATTCTTCTGTAGTATCTAAACTGTTTACGTGATTTAGTTTACAAAGATGTTACCTTGATATAATTTTTCCCTGCTGCAACATAGCTTAGACACAACCATCTGTCATTAAGCAATGACAAGTAGCTTGAAGCGAGTAATGGTGGAAACCTAAATGAACTGGATTCAAATTTTTTTTTTGTGGGAACCAAACTGTACAAAAAGTATTTTTTTAATGTTGGTACATATTCAAAGTTAAAACCAAGCAGTGGTCAAATAAATATCCTTTAATAAAGAAAAAAGGAATCATTTTAAAGCACCAAAACTGTGAGCATGATGTTACATCGCATGGACAAGGTGAGTGCAGTACTTTGTGTACAGGTTTAAATTTCTGACTGATGATAATAAAAAACACAAAATACACAGCAATAAACTTGTACTGCAGAAAAGCTGCACTAAAGAAAAAGAGCAAAAAGCAGACAGTTAAAACTTTTTTTTAGTTTTAGGTATTGCTGGAAATGTTTGTTTAGTTTTTTACTTTTTTTTTAAACATACTTGTTACTTTATAACATTGAACATTTTAGGCATAGTAAATTTGCAGAGTCGTATACAATAAAATATGTATTTAATATGTCCTTTTGAATATAATGGAGTTAAAGAACTGTCTTAAAGCCAAGCACAATGTCCTAGTAGTGTTTCAGTCTACTGATAATATTGCACAAAGCTAGTGAATGTCAAATTGGTTTTCTTCTGATTATTTCTTATTTATTCAACACAGGCTTAACAAAGATGTTAGTGTCATTAAACTTCACTGGCTTCACTCATGCAAGACAACCTGCAGCAATCTGTATTTCTTAAGCTTTCATCTTGCGATGATGTATTTGTATGTATTTAAGATGAAATACAAAACATATAGCAACCACAGTAACACACTGGGAGATGTAGAGTATCCTTAATCCCCAAGACTTATTTCCCAATTCAGAAATGAAAAATATGTTTCTAAATCTGAAAATCTAGCCAGTCTATGGCAAACTAGTTACTGAATAGGTGACAGACTCTGGAATGAAATCTCTGCAGAGTTTGGACTACACTTACCAAAGCAGTCATCATCCTTTTCACTTGTTCCAAACAGACACACTACTGGTTAATAAACTTGGATACCAGCTTTAGATAATACTCTACATCAGTATTAGAAACTCAGCAGAGTAAAATTCATTGCTTGGTCATTTTCCATATTAGAGGTACATCAGAGCATTCACATTTGAGAATGGAAAGATGACCTTTTCTGTCAAATTCTGAAGCTCTGGGCCACAGAATATAGAAGACCTGAATCATAATAAAAATACATAAATGTCAGGTTGCAGATTCACCACAGTCAGAGCTGGGACTTTCAGGTTAACAGTCAAACTGAATGGGAAGTGCAAAGAACTGTATATACAACAACCCCTCCCCAAAATATACTGGCATTCCCTCCCACCCTTGACCCTCCTAAAAATCCTAATTTTAAGTATTTATGTATTAGGCAGCAATTAAATATAAATTCATTTTGTAGGAAAAATTTAAATTACAGTATATTTATAGGTTAAAAATAGCCATGGCTGTACTTTTTACAGCATTGATAGCAGTGTGTCAGTGTGCTTAGTACACCAAAGAGCAATTTGCAGTCAAGTTTAAGATGACCTACTGTCTGTCAGCTCCAGTAGCACTGAAATTGTGCAACGTGCTCTCCCAGTAAGGTGCTTCTGTTTACTCCTTTTCTTTGCAAGAAGCTTTGCTTGTTCTTAACATTAATTCCATAGTGCTAAACATAACATATGGTCCGTGCTTATGGAATCATTACCAGAAATATATCCAGATAATTTAATTACATAAGCATTACAATGAAAATAAAATCTGATTACACACACGTGAGCAAACTTGGTTTACAAATTACACTCCTGAAATTCAGTGCAACAAATGGAGTAAGGGTAACATTAACCGTAAGAAGCTTCTGCCTCCTTACTAAGTTGCACGTTCAAAAATGCACCTGTCATTACTTTAATATTAAACATTATAGAATATAGTGCTTATACTAAAAATTAATCTTTACCAATAATGTAGTGAAGTATGTTGAGTTCTATCCCCGATGCAGCCACAAAAGAACACAATATATAATGTTACTAATTTATTTTACAGGTGTCTGGTGTAGAATGCAAACTGTCAGATTTAAAAAAAAAACACACAAAACCCAAGCCCCAAACTTAAAAGTGATATTTAAGAAAAAAAAAGCTTTCATCTACCCTGGAGAGGTAACTAACATACGAAAACGTAGTGAAGTGAATAGAACTATTGGTCATTTGTAAAGGATATGGAACCTCTGTGAATGAAAGCATGAAATCATGTTGATGCAAATTCCATTTCTGATCAAAAGACTATTGCTGTTTACCTTACATTTTGGTTATTTTAGTAGAAATTGAGTATTTTGTTTCTTGTTCCCACTCATGAAAGATTTTTCAGTCCTCACATAAGCATCTGTACAATAACATTACGCTTTCCAACTCTATACCTCACTGGATCAGTTATACTATACTAAAACAGTTTTAATTTGAAGAAAGAAGTTTCTAAAAGTGGAAAAAGCCTGAAAGCTGACAAACTGCTTACGATAAATGACTAGCCACAGAAAAATGCAGCAACAACAGTGAAGCCGAGACACAAATGAAAAATAGCAATAGGTAGAAACGTCTTTTTATGGAGGCTCTCTTTCCTTGCATATGTTTGCATGTTTTTTCTGTAGTGATGCTTGCTAAGATTTCTCAAGGACCAACACAATTTTCACAGCTTTTCCCAGCTATGGAGGAACCAATCTCAATGCAGGACTGTCAGATTTCCGTAAGTTTCTTGTGAATATACTTAAACCTTCCCCATTTGCTGCTGTAGCCATCCCACTGCCAAATTCTATACTACAGAGGATTGGGAAGTTTTGTACATTAGCCTGTACACTACGTATGTACAATTTTTATATCAAAGTGCAGAATTATGTGAAATTGTGACATCTAGTGACTCATGGAGAATTAATGTCAAGGATTTCTTTTTTTTTAGCAGTGTGTGGAAAAAAGACATTCACTTTCCATATTGAAGATGGCAGTTTTGAACTGATACAAACTGCTGTGCTCAGCATAACTACTTTTTGTGTGCACGTAAAATACGATTTTGTATGAGACTCCATTTCTATAAACTAAGCTATTACAGGAGTCTAAAAGATTTCAGCTAAATAGAAACCATATTAAGGACAGTGATTTTTCTCAATCATGCTCATGTTTTTCAAGGCAAAGATGATGGGTCATGTGGCAAACAAATCTGAAAACAGTAGTACAGTACAGCATGGAGCTATTTAGATAAATCACAACACAGTGGTAAACTGTAGACACAAATGTTGTGCAAAAGGACCACTGCACCTCTACTTCACATTACTCTATTTTTCCTTGGCTTGGAATTTTGCTGGTGTCCCATATGCATAATCTAAGGAACAAAACCGCAGGCTAGAAAATAGAAAAAATGCACATAAAAGTTGCTCCATCACACTGTTAATTTAGCACTAAGTTTCAGATGAACTGTATAATCTGAATTACCATTCTACATCATACTTCTGCTTTGTGTTACAGGCAAAAATTTATTTGATTACCTCGCTTTGAACATGTGGTGTGACTGGAAGTATACAAATGTAGAGTAAAAATACACACAGCTTATGGTGTAGGCAATGTCAAATGATTAAGATGAACTTTGAAATTGCTGTTATTGCTGCGTGAACACAGTATTAGACAGCTTGCAACCACACCATGTAATTCAGTGTTCAGAGAAGCTGTTTAAGAAAAAAACATTGTGTAGTTTAGGTCCTTGGAAGACCAGTGCCATGTGTTTCATAGACCTGATCTTGGGACAGAAAAATACAGACCTGAAAACTAATAAAGCAAAATCAATACAACTCCACAGTAACACTGCTCACAGGTGCTTTGAAAATGAATGTTCACTAACTTTATAAATAAGGCAACAAGGTTAAGGAAATGCCTGTTGATAGCAAGGGTAAAGTGACATCCTTTTGAGATGTTTGACAGAGATTTAATTTCAGGACAGCCACAGCAAAACATCTGAAGGGTCCAAGAGCTGACGTTCCTTTAGGTTACATAGCCTATTGCTAAGGTAAGTTCTTCTGTTCCTCTTTATATAAGTAAATGGCAAGACATGAAATCTCCTGTTACAAATGTTAACACGTTCCATTACATGACAGCAGCAATGCATAACTCCACTTAAAAAAAACTAAATCCGCGTAGTAGTTTGTCGTCACAAGAGCAACAGTGAATGGACCACACTGCACAAAGGACAGGGACTGTGTACTTCTCAAATACAGTGTATGTCATGCTAGTAAAAATAAAAAGCTAGTGAAAATTCAGTTTTCTTCAAATTGTAATGGTATGACTTTAATATCACATGGAGTTTCTAGATGGTACGAGGCTGCTTGTATCTCTGTACTGACATACCTCTTAGTACTATGGTATTGTAGGAGTAGCTGCCTGCTGCCATTAATCATGAAGTTTAGGGTTACTTCTAAGTATTCAACACAGAGGAAGCTGTAACTCTCCTTTAAAAAAAACAGATAGTCAGGATCAAAAGGGAACTTTTTTCCCAGCCAGTAGGCTTTTGGGTATGAAACACAAACATTTGTGCAGCCACTAAAGGGAATAATGAAAACCAGCAAGAGAAGCATGATTTTCACAACTGAATTATCAGCATGTTTAAGTCATTTGATCTTTTTTAAAGAAGGCTGCTTAGAGTAATCAAAAGCCATTTTAAACCAAAAGAGAAAAATTTAAGTATGAAATTACAAAATACTGCTTCTTGTAACATGATAAAAGTATAATGAACTTGGTTCAGCATAGCTAAATATTATTTTAAAAAAGCATGAAAATGTCTACTTTAAAAAGGCGTCAAGACTACAAATGACCTTCTAAAAAGGTTTGCAGTATGTCTTGCTAAATGTACCATGTTAGAAACAAACACACTCTTGAATATGTACTGAATTCTTATTTCTCATTGTGCTGTGGTCACCTGTTACTCTTCATACTGACATATGCTACTTCAAACTAAGAAGAAAAAGTCTTAGTTGCTTGTTACTGAATTTCAGCTACTGTAGTGCAACTAGGAATTCTGCTCTCTCTGGAGGGTATCACACTGCTACACAGCAAGCTTCTCTGCAAGGAGCCATTTAGTTGGGTTTTCAAGCAGATGATATATTCAGTGCAGTGAAGGGGATGTTTTATAGCTGGTTTGATGTCTTGGCTGAATCCCAAAGTTACTCTAACAGCAAGTATTTTTCCAACTCAAAATGCCCCCCTCACTTAACTGGCCACACATTACTAATGCAAATATAAAAAGTGCTTAAGAATCAGGCATTCTTGATCATATAAAATGCACATCTGAACAACTTAGCTTTCTGCCCAAACCAGAATTTTTTGAACAAATTAAAGAAAAAAGTGACCCAAAAATTCACATTTCAGGCCATTTTTTCCATGTACTGAATCATTTGCCAAAGAAAGCCTCCTGTGAAATTGATGGTCGTAACTGCTGGCTCTGAGTATTCAGAAATGAAGAGGAAAAGTAATCTTCAACTGGGGTTTCTTTTCTCACATCAGTGGCCGTGAATCACCTGTTTGGGAAAAAAGAAAAAGGAACATCTGAAAAGCTAAACAGCTGTACAAATACTCCATGATCAACATATCAGCCAATTCCAGCATGCAATACTGAGCAATGTCTTCAAAAGCCCTGATTCTCTTTGCTCCCAGGGTAATGACACTAGCTCTGGAGCCAGGACACACAGAGTAGGATCAGGTCTTATTTTGCCTTCTGGTATTACTGGCAGTGAACACATACTTGGAAGAGGCCCAGAATACTAGATTAAAAGACTACAGAGACCAAAAGCTTGCTTCTTATCCCTTACTTTCTCCACCACTCCCAGGAACCCAGGTTTCACATTACTTATAGTAAGTACTCTTAATGTACTATAGTGAGTTATGTGCACACGTGTGCGCACGTACACACACTTGGGATAATTTTGATAACTAGTAATCTGATTTTTCATACGGAAGTTACTGTGTCTGTTTACTGTTTGTTCAGCTGTACTTCCAATACATAGAATGCCTCAACATTTTTGTACATGGTTTAGACTGTAAGGAAGGAACTGCTCTTAAAAAAGTTAGTCATAACTGTATGTAAAAGTTAACTCATAAAGCAGGTAATACAAGAGATGATTAATCTCCCACAGGAATTATTTACTATTAGTTTGTCTTCAAACTTCAGTAATTAGTAAAACCACTTCAGTAGACATCGTTTATACTCCTTGCACATACACACTTTTTGGCACCTGAAAAACATTATTGTATTAGATTTAGCCTTCACTTCTAAAGGCAAACGATTGCATTACATTTAGTCTATAAGAATGTACATGTATTAAGCATAGCTCATAACATACATGCCAATATACTTTTGTATAACTGTTTTCAACCTAAAATTGCTACGCAGCTGGTTTTTGTATGTGCAGAGCTTACAGTTAAAAATCAGTAGCTCAATCTTAAAGCATGGTATTAAATGGATAACCTTATAATAAAAAATATTATTCTGCAATTTCTGCAACAGACTTTTATTAGATTTGACTCATGTAATAAATTCTGGGTAACCAGTCTATAAGTTCAAGCAAACACACTCTTCTACATGAAAAAGTATTTATTCAATTGAATTTCACAAGGGCTTTGTCTCAATCTCTATTCTCCAAGATTATTTCACATGGTTCCGTAGCAGGAGCCTGTTTTTTCTTTCTGAGCTGTTAGCTATTTTGTACAACTGTTTTTCAATCATATCTGTACTGCCAGTTAAACAGTCTCATCTCATGAAAACAGGATTTTTTCATAACAAAATATGACATTGGTAAGAGAAAGCCCATCCCAGATGTGTGAAGAATTTCAAGGAGCATGCACTCATAACTCTGACACTGTAACCTGCTTTAAGTTCAAGTGATTTCATGGGACCTCAGCATTTGACAGGTGTGCATCCCTAAAGGGGGAAGATGCCATAATTGTAGACTTGTAAAAAGGGTACAACAACTAGTACACTACAGGTACTGCATGGCAGTGAGTTTCAGCCTGCACTCTGAACTGCTTCTATGGGGCTGCAAAAGATAGCAGAGGAAAATGTGTATGTATATTGCATGGCAATGTACATGTAAGACTTCTAAGAGGATACACTTCCAGTGGAAAATGTTTAGAAGGTCCACCAACAAGGTTAAAAAAAATTTCAAAGTCACTCTTGGGCAATTCTTTTTTTTAAATGACTCAAAGAGGATTAAAGGGTATTCTTGCTAAAAATTACAAACAGGATCCGAAAGACTAAATTAGAGATCAAATCACAAAGTTTAAATTTGCTCTGTTATCTAGGAAATTAGAATAATTGCACTGAGAAAGCCAAGTCAGTTCTAAGCCATGTCTTTTCTTATAGCTGTCACTTGATTTCTGAAGGGCTGTGGTAGTGGAATTTTTCAGTACACAAGTATAGAAAAAAGTTACATCCAAACAAAATTATCTTCACTTTGAGTTTCAGCAGAAAACCCACTCCTGGATTTTCAACTCCAAAACTAGCAGTACATTTGGTATGGAATAGAAGGAGCATGGCATAATTAAATATTATTAAATCATTAGTGTGGCCAATGGCTAGTTCATGAGGAAATAAAGGCAACATTTATTTTCCCTTATAAAAATCTTAAATATTATCATCATTATTATTATTACTATTATTATTTGAAAATAGCATATCAACGGAACAGTTTGAGACACAGTATTTCATAATCACAACAACATTCAGCAGATGATGGGCTAAGTCACCATCACTTTTTTAAACAGCTGTAGCACTTTACCAATAGCCACTCTCCTGCTACAGTAATAACTAACCAGGGTAGAAATGCCTGACTGTAAAAACCCAAAAAGGCTATCTTTTTTCTACTGCTAGCTTTGTTGTAAGGATTATAAATACTTATCTTCTATATCCTTGAAATAGGCTTCGATTTCTAAACAGATTTTTAAATTCTTTACAGATTATCATACCTTTCTTTTCCCCCAAATTTTAAGTTTAGTGGGAACTTTCACTGACACGTAAGTTTATCCACATGCCAATAGCAGAAAAATACCACCACAGAAGAATAGTGCTGTATGTGGTTGTAATCAAGAATCCATTTGTGCTACTGATGCAGCCATAATTTTGAAAACTAAACACTTGCCAATTTCTGCTTTGTTCTGAAATCATTACTTTCATCAGCTGAATTCTAGATTCTGCATTTTCAGGCACTGTAGCTTAGTGTAATGGAAGTTCATGGGATTCATATGAGTAGCAGAAGTATAAATTATATTTGTGTATTTACTGTTTACAGTCTGGAAATTCAATTAAGTCAGAGAGTTTACAGATTGAAAACAAGCTATCAAAGAGTCAGTCACATAGGGTAACCAATGAGACTTCAATGTGTTCAGCAGCCAAATCTAACTGTCTTCCACTTTAAGCTATTCAGTCTGAAATGATAAATGTGCTAAATTTTTACAAGGCCAGAAGTAGTTAGAAAATAAGTACAAGGTGTGTCCAAGAGTGATTGTGCTGCTTTATTACATAAAAGCTTTTTAAAGCTTTTTGTTAAGCTGCAAATGGTACCTTCACATTTACTAAATAAAACAGCTTTTTGTAGGAGGAGTCCTGTCAATATTCAGCAAAAGTATTCAAACAATAAACGGCTAAGATGTTACCTAAAAATGTTTTCCTTACTATAAACCTTAACTCCTGGAAAAGTCAGTAATACTAAATTCGTATGTGCATGTTTTACCACGCCAGATGTCAGACAGTTTAGTCACATTCATACTAAGTCTCCTAGAATGTACAACCTGAGGCTTAGCTGCTGCTATTGTTATACAAAAAGTGTTGAAGAAATATTTTTTTTTAAATCTAGGTTAATTACAGGTTAATTTTCCCAGTCTGTGCAAGGCAAACTCTCCTCTTCATCCTCTGATTCAGGTGATGCTTCCTTAATTCGTCTCAATACTTCATGGATGCTCCTTGTCAGAGGGTCAGTATCAGGCAGAATTGTAAATGATTCTCTCAAAACATCTTTCTGCACTTTCTTCAGTTTCACCCCTTTCCTGATCTGTGCCAAGATGTTATTGCTATCATCTTCAACAGGAAAAGGAGGGAGACTTCTCTGCTCAACTTTCCTTAAGTGAAAGCTGCCACGTTTCAAGGAAGCCAGCACTTCATCCATCGGGGAACTCGCTGCAGTAAATCAAAAGACCTTCAGTATTATTTTTACTAAATTTTATCAGTCTTCATTTATTTTTCCTACAGACCAAAAAGTAGCCACATACTATTAATGTGACAGTCCCACACCAGAAGTATAATGGTAGCTCCAATACTGTTTCAGCCTCCAAGTTTATGCATCTTCCCTATTATCAGGTCAAAACTGGTTTATACAGACAATTATAATTTCTGAAACCACTTAACCTATCAGGCAGGTAGTAAAACTCTTTGAACAAGATGGCTTTCCTGTTTGCAGTCAGGAAAATCAAAATTGCAATGAATCCAATACAATGAAAGTGTTTTTACACTTACTTTCTTGACTTTGAAACTCAGGTAATGAGTACTTATATGAAGTATTGGACTGTGCAATCCATTCTCAGCACTTGCATTTTGTGGGTGTACATGACTATTGCTACATGTCAGTGAGGGAAGCAACCATATAGTCAACTGCAACAGCATGCACTTTCCTGCTTCTCTGAATTCATGTATGTAGTAGCACCTAGTCACAGCATGCCTATGTAAATTCCCTTTCTTTATAATTAATGAAAACAGAGAAGTAAGAGTTAATACTTTATCACAAATCCTTCCTTTATCACCGATTTGAAACTACTTCTACACAAAAATAAAAATCAGGCTTTGGCTCTTTGAAGAGCTACAAGCAGGTAAGATCTGTATCCCAGAGAATGCGTTATAATAAAAGTACAACAGTTTGAAATAGCTTGCATACACTAGCACATACAAGGTGCAGCACGTATCAATCAAAAGATGATTATCTCTGTTATTTTTTTGTATACTGCAGAATACATTTTAAGAATGTGGTTTGCATTTAGAAGTGGGCTTTCCCCATCAGACTAATGGCCCAGACAGTTGGAGCAGACACAAAGAAAAGAGAAAAAAAAGAATAATACAGGACTGCACATTTTAAGGAGGAAGAAAGGATTGTAAGACACTCGTCTGCCATAGAGAGACAAATTTCTGAAGCCACTTAGAGACTTGGAACATCTTGGGGAATGCAGAGCAGCAGGTAGAGTGCTGCTGCAGACATTAACAATACTCTTAGGAAGGAGGATGGAATTTGATTTTATATTTGTCATTTTGTGTTGTATATCAAATTGCACACACAATATGTGCTTTATATAAAATTGCAAGATAAAATAGGTATCAAAAACCTAAACAATAGGACTACAGAAAAACAAAAAAAGGAGCACAGCAGCATCAAAATCGATAATGAACTTAAGACACTGTACCTGTGACCTGCAGGATTCATAAGAGCTTAAGAATTTTCTAACTATTCAGTTGTTTCAAAGGTTTTCAGTCATTTAAAGACAATTCTAGAGAAAACACTCTTGTTTCTGTCTGACTGATAAAGACAGTTCTAATTTTGATTTTATCTGGATGGGGGAAAATGTCAATGGAGGGATGTTTTCTGTAGTTGTAATTGACAGAGAGCCACATAGAATTTTTAATAAAATGTTTTTACAGCTATATTACAGCAGAGTGAATCAAGGCCCAACTCAAGGTACTTTTTCTTAGTGACTTCCAGGAAGGTAACTCAGCTGAGCACTTCTGAAAATCCCATCTCTGATTTTCAAATAAAAACTTTGCTCCAGTATAGCATGTTTCACCAAAACACCAGGATTATTTTGTTCAATCATTGCTGCCATTCTCCCCATTTTACACATGGGATGAAGGATAAACGATTAAGAACAAGTAGCACAGAATCAACAAGTTGTAACAGATCTCCTAGCTTAGCCCTGTGTTCTATTCATTCTCTTCAGTTTCCAAAGAAGGTTTTGATCTTTCAGCTATTTATTAACACACTTTGCTGAATGATTACAGATTTAATTTCCAGTTACAGTTAAACTTATATGTTCTTACTCAGGTCTCAAGGGTACTTGAAGGTTTGTGGATTTTTGTATTAAAATTTGAAGAAACTTTGAAGAAAGCATTCTCAAGGTTTCCTATGTCCCAAGACAAAGTTTTAATTCTACTAGGTCAGAAATTATGTAAAATTCTGTTATTAAAAAACCACCACACCCTCAGGTAAAACATGTAGTATTTGCAGTGCTGGCTGTAAACTAGATAGGAAAACATTCTTTTAGACAACATTTAGCTCTGTTTTCTAGCTAGTCTAACATGGTGTATCTTAGATACAGTTTCACAAGTGCTTCCTGTCTAACTGAACAAGTATACCACATGCTATCATATGGGTCATAAAATTTGTTTGAGTTGGCAATGTTTGTCAGCAGAAAAGGATTTAACAACTTTCCCATTAATAATTATAAATGAATCATCACAGCATACATTTTTCTACATAGCAGTTCAAAAGAGGAACTAATGTGCATTACAATTAAATACACAGAAATGAAAACATTACCTTTCCTCCTCTGTAAACCCTCTAGATTACCAGTCTTCTTAAGCTTCTTCTTGGCACTGACTAACTGACTGCTGTCGAACAGGTGTGCTGGTGGGATACCAAAAGAGTGCTGGACTCCCTTCTCCTCGCTCTGACATTTAACAAAGCTGTCGCTTTTCTCTAAGGATTTGGTGGCATCTTCCTTGGAGGGCAAAGGTGGAGGCAGAGGTGGAAGTGGTGGAGGCAAAGGGGGTGGAAATGGTACTACAGCAGTAACAGTCTCTGGCTGAAGCTCATTACTGCTGACTGGAGAAGTACTAACATGAGGCAGTTCAGAGGTAACACCACTGGGAGGTAATGAGATATCTTGAAGTTGTTCTAGGCTTGTGGATTCCTGCAACTCCAAAGGCTGAACTGCATTTTCCAATTCTACCTCTTCACTTTTCTCTTGAATTTGTATGGTTGCTGTCAAAGATTGAGGCTGATTGACACAGGACACTGAGCTGGCTGCACATCTTCTGGCGTGAGTCAACCGTAGTCTGGTTGATTTAAGTATTACTTGCCCAGGGTACCGCTAAAGTGTATAAGTTATTGACAGTTAGATAAGTAAATGCAACACACTATTCTAGATTCTAAGTACCTGTCATTAGGGTTTGCCTTTCTGACAAGCAGAATTCATCCGCTATTTTTGTTCATTTTGCTCTGGATGTAAAAACAAAGCAAATATATCCTCATCTTTATGCAAAAAATGATCAGTCTTAATTTTTATTCTCGGTTAAGCTGCAATTTACATGCAATTGGTCTAGTCAGGGATATACATCGGTTAGAATTAGGATTTCACCATGAACCAGATTGTACATTCAAAACTTATTTCTGGAACTTAAAATTCAAAATTCCCTCTTGCTTTACTTTTCTAGAAGTGGTCAATGGCTCCCATCCTCTCTGGCCTAATACACTGGCCTTAGATGTGAATCATACTGCTTAAAAACCTATCTCTTGAAAACATCAAGTATTTTGAGACTTTCCAAAGTATTTTTTATTTAGTTCTTAAATTTGCTGCCTCAATATCTGTCTTTTCATATTACTTTGATCTATAGCCATTTTTATGCAAAAATTTAAACTGCTTCTGAAAGACAGGTCTAATTTTACACAAATGTGGTAGGCCTACAGCAAGAGATCATAACAATATAAACATGCCTATACATAAAGTCAGTTCATTAACAGTTGCTGGTTAAAGTAAGTAAATTTGCTTTAATTTACAGAAGCTATAAAATTCAAAAGCCTTGCACAACAAGGATATGGTAAGCAGTGTACTGCTGAGCAAGACAGCTTTCCAGTAAAGAAACTTCTCATACATGTATTTAATTATGTATTCAGCAAAACAAACAAAAAAAAGCCTTTGCCAATTAATACATTCTGTTTTCTTGCACTTTCACCCCTTTACTTATTCTCTCCCCTTTGTTCCACCTTCTATCCATTTTCTGATACTTCCATTGTAATAGGAAGGGGCAGGTACTGGCAGGTGTTGTAGCCACCAGTGGTAGTGGGGGGTGTGTCAGATGGTAATGCTCTTTGTGGGAAATACCATTTAGATTGTACTTCTTTTAAGAACGTTTGCTACATATCTTGTCACAAGGCGTAGATGTAAGAGTGAAAAGAAACTTATTATGGCACTGGGAATGCAATGGTCAGAGAAATTCATTACCACCAATGCTGTATTTTGTTGTAAATTTTCCAAAGAACAGTTAACTGCACAATGAAAGACACTAACAGGATAGTATAGTCCTGGAATGGGTGAAAGTGTCTTTTGCAAAAGAAACTGGTGGAAAAGAACAACTTTTCTTCTGTTACCTGTTTAAATGTGCGAAGTCTGTCCAGTGTTTTCTGTCGTTCCTGACTAACCCAGGAGCTCTTTCTTTCCTCTTCATCTTGTAGCTGATCTCGCTTCTGAGAAAATATATGGAAAATATGTAAATATTACATCTGATGCTATGTTTAGCATCATTAAAAAAACTTAATTAAAAAAACTCTTCTGCTAATTTTTAAGAATTACCTAACAATCTACTTCTTAAATAAACACATTTCTGAACTTCAAAACTTAGCCTTTGTCTTCCCCTTAAAAAATATTATACGTTTCGCGTTCTATAATGTCAAAGAAATGCAAAGCTCAGTAAAGAAAGACTTCAATCTGGAATTGGAACACTTGAAGACTTGTTACCTTGAAAGATGAGAAGGAACTAGAGATGTGACAGAATATTATACTGAAAAAAGCCCCTTTGAATTATAAACAGTGCAACTTAGCCAGAAAACAAACCAGTATTTATTTCTCTCATTCCAAGAACAAAATGACAGTCCAAATTGCAAGGTTGCCCATTTAAAACACGTCATAATAGTATTTTCACAGCACAAGAAATCACGGAACTCAGTGCCACCGAGTTTTGAATCTAATATTGAGCAAATTAAGTCAACATTTTCATTACAATTTGCAAGAGTAAATGAAAGTTTTGTGTTTAATTAACTTACACTGTCACTATTTAATCCAGCTTGATTTTCTGTAATCTCACTTCAATAAAGGTTTGAAGCTCTTCCTTTCAACTAAGACAGTTACATTTTTTTCTTGTTCAGAGATCTTACCTCAGTGAAAACATACATTTGGATCCACCTCCTTTCACTAGTCATCCATTTTCACAAAACTTCAGCAAAGTTACTGAATCTTTGAAACAAAACACTACTCTTCAGTCAAATTTATTGAAAGTGGATGCTAGTTATCAGATGGCAGAAGTCACTGTAGGCAAGTTCAGAAGTTATCATGAAAAGTGATAGAACAGGTGACTATAAGGAAAAAACCTTGAGCAGAAACAGCAGCTTTCATTCTTAAATGATTCCCAGCATTTAGTATTACTTTTAAGAGCTCATCTTCATCATCATCATGAAAAACTCTGATCACTTCAATGAACTTTTATTGTCATTTGGTCAACACAAAAGTAGTGTCTGCCTGCCTGTCATTTTCAGAAGTCAGCTAGTGGCCTGGTGTCCTTCATAAAGAGCCAAGTCCTGCTGTTTGGAAGTAAGTTAAGTATAGATGCATTAGGGAGAGGGAGAGGAAGAGGAGAACATGTCTGAAAAATTAAGGACAAGAAAAATGAAAAGATGAAGAGGAATAGAGCCACATGGTGAAAAGAAAATAACAGAGCAATGCAGCAAAGAAGTTAAAACAGAAGCATAAAAGATTATAGCAAGAAGGGAAGGTTCTACCACCACACTTGCATGTTACATATGCCATCAGATCAAAATTTTCCTGAAACAGTCTCAAACTCAAGGGGTTTTTTTGTTTGCTTTAGTTTGTTGGGTTTTTTTCCATTTGTTGGTGTTTTTTTTAAAAAAAAATAAGAATAGTGAAAATGCAACTGGTATTTGAATTCAGGTTTGGACACCCTTGAGGTTATCTTTTCAAAATTCTTCATGAAAGTGGCAGAAAACCTATTTTACAATAATAGTACAAATTTTCAGTCACATTAACAGAAAAAAGAAAAAAAGTATAAGATTCTTTACATAAGACAAGTGGGCAACTCCATGAAATAAATAACAAAAAAGCCCTGTAATGTTTGAGAGACAAGAAAGTCCTTCACCGTTGTCAAGTCTTATTTTGAAAGAATGATAAACGGACTACAATCCGCACAGCAAATTCCTTTGCCTTACTGTAAAAAC
>JANZLQ010000079.1:57855961-57867158 GCA_026212715.1 Elanus axillaris | reverse complement strand
CCCCCCCACTACCAAAACCTTGCCACAGAAACCCAATACAATCATTAAAAAATAAAAGCTTCAACTGCAAAAACAGGGAAGGGATTTCTGAAAAATAAATGGAGACTATAATCATCAAAGTTTGTATTACTACACAGAGTAATTGATTCCCTTTCACTGCACTACCTCCTTAACAGAAAAGATTTTCAAATACCCAGATGAAGACACAACCTCCTCCAAAAAATAAAAACTAATGATAGAGAATCATTTCCTATTGTTTTCTTAATCATGGTATCTGCTGCTAGAAAGAAGGCATTCTCCTAAGGGAATCTTCAGTTGCCAAAAATGTAATTATGAGCAAGGACTGTAATTTCTAACTGTATCACAAGACTGTGATATACAGCACTTAATGCACAGCTCACTTTTTGTTTTCAGTTGCAGGACAAGGTTAAAAAAAAATAGAAGAAAGAAAGAAAGGAAGAAGCCCCACCAAAACCTCACCAACCCACTCCAAAACAGAGCATTTGTTTACAGGTCTGTTTTAAGATACTTTGCTGAAACAAGCATGGTCAGGAACACAATCTGAAAACCATTAAGCAGACTCATCTCAGTTCAACAATAAATGTTTCTTAACTGAGGCAGACAGACTTTGAGAAAGATAATTACCACATAGTACATGCTTTCCACACACACCCTCAAAAACTCAATTCTTTTCTCCACTTAGCATTCAATCACCACTGCACTCATTTTCACCATCTAGAGTCTGCTTTTGCATCTCATCTGTATCTTTGTTCTGCATGCTTAACTTAAATTGCAAACTCTGAAGAGCCAGAACCCTTTTTTTCCTCCCTCTTTTGTAAAGTACCACTACCTTCATCAGGCACTATTAAATAGTGTTCATTAACAATGCTTTGCAGTATCTCTAGAATTGTCACTCAAGATACAAAGTTGGTTTATGTTTGAATCAAAGTCACAAGAGTCTTGATTTCCAGGTAATTACCAGTCAGAGTAATAAGGTTCTGCATTACTCAGCAGTAGTAAGAGCAGCTACAATAAATACCTCTAACATAAATACCCATCAAAACAGCTACATTGTTTTCTGCCTGAGTGCTGCAAAATGGCACACAACAACAGATTCTGCCTGTTTTTTGCTCAAATAAAGATCTTTTAATTCCCCCTTCAGGTTTAAATACAGATATTCTAATCTGTGATTTCTTTAGAAGCTGAAAGCCAAGTATCTCACTGCAGCACTCAACTGCACGTAATGCCACACTGGGCAATGAATCAGTAAAGAGCTGGAACTAGTTCTGAGAGTGCTGTAATGTCAAGCAGTGAAATTCCACATAAAGACATTACTTCAGGTCTTGAAAGCAGTATAACCATGTTCATCGAGGACAATGTTGAGTAGACAGGACTATTACACCCACATGCAGACCCAGACAAGCAATACTACCACATACAACTCTGCATCATATGTCTCATTGCAGAAGTAGGCATGCTGCAACTAGTGTTGCAGCCTAGAACTAATTCTTCCAGCTTAAACAAGGTATTTTATCATAGCATTACCTTGAAACAAATGAGCCAACTGAAGGTGAGTAGCTCTTTATACAGGTAAGAAGGCATGCTAAAAACTCTCTACTCCTGCTTCAGGGTTGCTTCTCAACTTGTTAACTCCCGTAAGTTGAGTAAGAAACAGCAAGCAGCCTGCCGCTTTTGAACAGGTTTTTCTGTGCTGTAAGATGTCAGGAGTGTCTTTCCATATTCAGGAGAAAATAGCATAACTATTATAATATGGGCTATGTTAATTAGCATACCATGACAGATAGGATCTATTCCTTAAAGTACTAAAAAGCCCAGCTTCTTGATACTTTTTCTTTTTACAAATGCATGTAAAAAACTCGGTAACTGAGCAAACTGCTTCTCCTAACTGGCTAACAAGAGATTTCTTTCATAATAATTTATTTGCAGTCTTCTCCATTCTGTGTTAATCAGAGACAGGACAATGACTGAAAAATATATAAAATCCAAAATATAAAATGTATCAACTACTGTTTTGTTTGCTCTGTTATGCTTCAGATTCAGGTACAGAAATAGATATATTAGTTATGAAGGGGACACAAGACCTGAAGGCTTTACCCTCAACCTACTAGAATTTTTTATGTAAAGGGGTCATCTTCCACATCAGCGGACATGACTGGGAACATACAACCACACCAACCCCTGATCCCGCTCTAGAATGAGGTCTCAATTGACACTTCTGCACTGCCTTAGAGTACGGGGTAGAAACCTATTTTATAACAAGTATTACAATGCTCTCTCAAAACTTTGATCTATTCTACTCATTAAGCTATCTTGCTCATTAATAATGCATACTGATGTAACCACAAACTGCTAGGGAACAATAAACAAGTCACTCTGGAAAAAAGGAACATACTTACACACACTTGATGCACAATTTCAAAACATTAGCTATATTAAAACAGTTTTCTGCACAACATCCACATCATGTAATACATCAAAAAGGAAAGTGGCCCTAAATAGCACACCTAGAGTATTACAAATTAAGAATATATACTGAATTTCATATATATCTGCTGAATAGAGTATCAGTAACATGACATATGTTTAAAGGGATGATGTAAGAGAATGAAAATAAAACTCATGAGAAAACACGTTTGAAAATTCTCCTCTGCAAATATATATAAAATTACTCTCTGTAAGAACATGCATTCTAGCATGTACTCTCCACATGAAAGTATTCTGATTAGTTAATAGAAACAAGTTTATTTGTTGACTTCAAAGTAATTAAAGGTTCCTTTAAAGCTAAAAGGTAAACTGAACCTTAAACAGATCAATTTAGTAATACATGCTATAGTATTTGGTACTCTGTAAAATAACTTTTAGTAAGTAGTAAATACAATCCACAAAAATTCTGTTAGACTTGGAAGTTGTACCTGAAATGAAACCTTTTGAAGTTTTATTAAATTTGCTAATTATGCCAGAAATTTGCAATTTAATAATACCTTCTTATTTCTGAGGTAGGCTTTCTTGGCTGAAATACGTCCACGCCTTGCTTCCAGCTGGCGGATTTTTTGTTGTAACTTTTGCAGCTCCTCTTTTTGCAAGTGTATAGATGTTGCCATATTGTCTTTTTCAAGCATGGCCTCCATACTTTCATAAGTGTCATAATATACCACTTCATCGCTCTTCTCTGTTTAAAAATGTAAGCAATGAAAAAGTCAAATCAATAGTTTGTATTTGATTAACATTTTGTTTTGTCAACAACTACCCTCCCACTGAGTTGCAAGATTTAATGTAGAATAATGCTCCAGTCCCTTCAGAGGGCTAGCAAAAATCAAAAGGTCAGAGGAAAAGCACTGAACAGCAAAACACTGTAGGGCTTTAAACTTTATACAAAGAACGGAAATCAATACGAATGAAACACAGTCTGGTATTCAAGTAAGCTCAGAGCATTAAAAAACAAATGCAATTATAAGTGTACACTTGTGTCTGTAGCCTAACTTGATCACAGTGTACATGCATGCCTTTGGGTCTCTTAGCTAACACAATGTGCACTATTATCCTCTGGTCTTCACTACGAAGTTCAGGATATACAGACTTTTTCTGAAATCTTTGGCATGAGATTCCACTGCCACAACCAAGTACTAATTTCATGAAAGGGGAATCAGACAACAAAACACCAAAAATCGTCTCTTAGGACGTTTCCAACCTCCCAGTCACTGCTTCTGCTCAGAGGCAGCAGAGGAAGAGTAACTTCAAGGCAGTCCTTCAGAGAATTACAGGCCTGAAAAGGAGTTCATTACTAATAGTTTTATCAACACTCATGGCTTTTAGCCTCTTGAGTGAAGCATTCAGTGTAACATTGAGCTCATCTGTTAATGCTGCCTTCTCATCTCTAGCCAAGAAAAGAGTGATATCCTTGCAGAATGTTGGGATGAAGAAGCAGCAAAGGCCTCTTATTCCTTACTTCACTGGCATACAAAGTAGGATACTTTTGTAATATATCAAAAGGGATATGCATTACTGCTGGCTGAAACAGGCAGATACAGCTGGCATGACTATGAAGTGTCTACTCTGTAGCACCACCAAACCTTCTCATTCCAACTTCATCAACTACTTTGAGCAAGACCCTGACTTCCTCCTACTTCTGCTACTAAATTGTTTGAAGAGAGGGGCAGGGTCTTCTTCAGTACAGTGTCTGTTTTAAAAGCTGTTGTCACTTCATATTACTTGTTTGTAGAGCTTGTGCTGCAACCAAAATTCTGATTGTCATGCTAATTTCAGCTCAGCAGAAGACCAAACAGGACCAGAAAAGAAAGCAGAGCACTGTATAACCTTAAAATAAAATGTAACAAAACCAGACCTACTAGATTCATTACTTCAGTGTTCAATTAAAAAAAACCAAAACAAAAACCCCACCAACATAAAAGTTTCATCCATATGTAAAACTGCCAAGTCACTAGAGACCACGCTGAGACAGAGAATAAAAATAAGACTCATAGCTAACAACAGTATATCTTGCCATGCACTTATAAAATGGGAGAATTTACATGCAAATTTTGTTTTAGAACACTTTCATGCAGAGTTAAAGACAGAGTTAAAGACAGGAATTTTCAAGTGCCTGCATCACAAAACCATCTTACAAGGATGTACAAATAGTTTGCACGGATAGGATAAGAGCCTTTAAAATTCTAACCTAATAAATTCACATTTTGTGAATTTCAGTGCAGGTCTTTGCTTAATGACAGTAAAAAACTACTACTGTTTTTTATAATATGACAATCTATTATCATTTGATACTTTTCAGATCCAATGTGCTGAATTTGCAAAAGAAAATGTTTTTCTGCTAGCTTATAACCAAGTGGCAGTCAAATCAAATCATACTCTCAAAGAAATCTGTTGGGACTTCATTAGCAGTACTGCTGATGTCCCTCAAATCAAAACAGAATCCCAAACTCTCTGAAATATCTCTGCAGAGCCAATACAGTCAAGGAGTAAAGAACAGCAACAGCCTCTACAAGTCACTGATACACACGTATTTCAAACTATACAGATGTGCATAATTAAAAGGCTATTACTTTACTGACTATAAGTACACTTTAAAAAGGAAGTGTAACAGAAGATGCAACAGACCATTCTTTTCTCTTTGACAGCACAGGAAACAGCACATACTAAAAGACTGTTATATGTTTTAGATGCTTTCATTTAGATTTGACACTGAACAGTTTTGAAGAGATGTAGCCACTTCACTGTCCCATTCTTCACATTAATCACTCTATCCCCTCCACCTAAGTAAAGTCTGAAGAAGTTAATTTCATCCTTTGAACAAAATTACCACACATTTAAAGAACTGCATTTTTCATTTTCTATCCTATGGGATATTGTTGAAAAACAGTAATTCCTTCTAACATAGACAGCTGTCTAATACGAAAAACCATCAACTTTTGGATTTATTACTAAAGAAAACTTCACAAATTTAAAAAAGCAAAAGCCAGAATAGTGTGTGGAAAGGAGAGGGTTGGCTGTTAGCTAAGTGGCTGGGGTTTTTTATTTTAGGTCAGGTTGTGGGATTGGCGTTTTTTTGGAGATTTCTGGAGAAAACATTAATGACAAGCCCTAATGACCTATGATGTTTTTACAGCAGTCTTAACCTCTGAGGACCCTTAGATTTACTGTCACTACCTTAAAAAGAAAGGGTTTTGATACACATCCCTTCTCAGCCTCCTGTTCAAGGGATTTTCTTTGGTCCATAGGTAAGGAAACCATACCATGCCTTCAGTACCAAAATTAAATGTCCAATTTCCCAAGTACAAAAACTATCTATCTCCAAAGCACAAAGCTCTCCACAGAGGTACCCAGTCAAAGCTACCACTTTTTTAAAAGTAATTTACAGAGTTTTCAACCCTCACTTTAATACATGCAGTTACAGGTGTTGCCATCACAAGCCTGACAGGAGGAGTTTCATGTAACAGTGAGAAGAATCCGTGATACCTATGTTTTCTCTTTTTCCAGAGGCAACTCACAGTACAATCCAGCTTCAAATCTCTCTTCTTAAGTGACTTTTCTATCCATAACAAAATTTTCTATGCAAGCCCTATGCGCTAAACAATAAAACTGAGCTTGTGTAAATAATACCATTAACTATAGAAAGGTCTAAAGGACAGAAATGGATTCAAAACCACTTTATGATTTACCTGTACCGTTTCCATAGTTTGTACATATGCAAGGTATAGTATGTTCTGGAAACATAAGGTTTCCATCACTGCTCTAAATCAGTCAGATGACCAACACAACACACTTCGAAGTTCAGGTGAACGACTCCCAAATTCCAGGAATTCATTTGGAAAACCAATTACTTCAAATAATGAATAATAACAATGCAAATTTTTAGTGAGACAAGTCCAGTAATACATTTATTCCTCCCTGAAGTTAGCTTTCCAAAACTTACATAGTATCTTATATGCTTATTTCCAAACACAGGCAATGAGAACCAGACCAAAACTTCTGTATGTGTAAGTTTAGGCCTTATGAACAGGTCTAAATTTCAATTTAACAGTACTTATGTTAGAAGATCCAGCCCTTCACATGGTAAAGAATCTGTTCTCATTTCATTCCCATAGGCTTTACGAGACTCTTAGAAAAAGAATTATCTTTTACAGATTACATCTTAATTAAAATGCATAAAGCACCTGACATCAGTCTTCTGATGCTTTCAAGTTGTGCTGTCAGCAGCAGCTCTTCACATTTCAAGATCTCAAACTGCACTTCATATAATTGAAGCTGTAGATCATAATAATCAGCTTCTAACTGGTCCAAATGGGCTATGACTTCTGTACCACCTTTCAGGCTCTGCATCTAAATGAAAAGAGGAAAAAAACCCCAAACACATCACTGCAGGATAACAAGAACAACAAAACCACAGACTTTATGATTGCAGCTAGACACAGTCTGGTACACTAAATGTAACATGTTAAAATTGAATACATCAAGAGGGTAAGATAGGTGTTGATCAGCCACACACTTTCAGACATCTTTAATATCTAACGTTTTTTCTAATGGCAATAAAAAAAATCTATGGCATTGGATTACACTTTATGACAGTCAAAGTGACAGTGTGATATTGTGAAACATCCCTACTAGTCTTCTACTCTACTACTTGATTCTCTGAAGATACATAATGAAATTCGTTATTTTATTATCTTCAGTCCAAAAAGTCTAAAAGTTGTTTTGCTAAGGGCGTCTAGAAAACTACAGTTAAAACTTTCATTAAAGCTGAACTGAGGAGAAAGTGAAAGATGGGGAAAACAGGGATAATTACATGCACTGATCCTCTGTAATGACAGCTTAACTGAGGAGTTTCATTGTTTCTGGAGTCCTTCACAGGAGAATAAAAGATCTAGATTAAAATATTTATATATATTTTAGTGCTTATTTGTGTCATATGTTTGACATAGAAAACTGACACAAGACACAACCAAAGTAAACTCAGACCATCCTCTTTCATTCAGCCAAACAAGATTTAACTGGTCAATATAGTTAGCCATTCAGACCGTATTTAAAAAATACCGACATATAAGGGGATCTTATGTGTTTTCCCACTTTGGAAGGAACTCAAAGCCATGCAGCTCTACAACCTGCACACGGAAGATTTAGGGCCACATCCAAGTTCTCTACCAGCTCAAAAAAAACCCCAGCAAACTGTATCTCTGCTAGTTTCCCTCAGACAATGGATAAAAGTAATTGTAAAGTTCACTGGAGATTTGTGATCTATCTATCTTGCCATTCTGATGAAACATGGTTCAGTTTCTGTGTTGAAGACGTTCAATCTTTAAAAAGGCATGTCTACCAAACAAAAATACAGGACCTAGCAAACTATAAATTTTTAAAAATATTTGCTAGTATGTTTTTACATTATGGTGGTTTCTTCAAGGTGTAAAACTATCTAATTAATAGCTAGAATTGGGTTTCCCCAGTTTTATTTATCACACCTTTAAATATAACTACACTAAAACAAAGATATCTGTATTGAATTAAACCAAAGATCCATCTTTCTAAATACCCTGTTTCAGACAAAGGTTAACTGCAAATATTCAGGAAGATGAAACATAGTAGGCAGTACAATGATACCTTTTTTTTTTTCCTTAAAAACCCCCAGATGTTCCCAAATTTAAGTCCACAGCCTTTGTATAAGGACTGCATAGAGACATCTTCAGGCCATCTTCAAAAGCATCAGCTTATCAAGTTATAGCAGCAGCTCAGTACTTCATTCAGCTGCACTGGTGTTTGCCTGATAACGGACCTGTCTTACAACTGAATGGTAGCCCTATGAGCATGCATTACAGATGCTGCCAGTTACCTGGTCCATTTCAGGGGTACAACACCACTATATTCAGTTTTCAGGTGCAACAGCAATGGGAAATTAATATTGTTGTATGGTTCTCAGGCAGCTATCCTAGCTACATAATAGGCCCTCATGAAAAAGAAAAGTGAGAACCTTAAAGTTTTAACATAAATGGTCGAAATTGATGTGAGATATACGTGTGACAATTCAAAACAATATCATCAATCTTGCAAAATTTCAGTATTTTTTGTTAACAACTTAATGTTACAAGTTGCTATCTAATCTCTACTAGTAATTTGCTGCATCCTTAGTAGGTCTGAGGCTGATCAACACGGTGAAAGAAACACAAAGAACTTTAACACAAGAATGTTACAGGAAGGAAACATTTTGCAGTTGGACAAAGAACTAGAACTGAGGAGATCTGAGTTTCATTTCCTGCCATGCCACAACCTTTTGCATTAACTCAAGCAAGTAATTTAATCTCTCTGGCCCTTATGGTCTTTGTTGTCTCACTGATACAAAGTGCAGAACTTAAGCAGGAACTTAGGTTTCTTAATAGTTCTAAGGGAGAAATACATCACCTATAAACCCACACATTCTTGATAAAGACAGTAATGGGTTAAAACAGAAAGCCTCTGACAAGAACTATGAACATACATACCAAAGGGGCAGATGACAAAATTAATAGAAAAATAGGCAAACATGGAATACAGAACTGAGTGCCATCAAATCCAGCTTTCAACCACCATGGAATGCTTTCAGACAAATCTAAAATTAACTGCTTTCATAAACTGAGTTCTTAAAATAATTTCCATGTTGTTATTGTTGTTCTTATTCTGCTTTTGTAAAAACTAAAACAAAAAGCTTCCACAAAACTCTGTTACTCCCATTGGAAGTCTGTTCCAGATACTCCCTCCAAACTGCCAGGAAACTTCTTCCATATTTCCAATGGATTCACGATCAGATAATACCATTTGTTCTTGGGCCAGTACTGAACTGCAACATGCATTGCTCTTGCCTAATATTTATACCCTTTAGTACTTTTGTAGAGAGCAATTCTGTATAATCTCAGCCTTCATTTTATTTGTCAAAACAACTTAAGCTCCTCTTGTAAAACAGACTTGCCAGTCCTGGTATCATGGTAGTCCTCCCTGTAACTACTCCAGTTAGAACTAATCTTTATTGGGTGACCAGAAATGCATGGAAGAAACGTGTAGAATAAACCTCACAAGTCCATATGCAGCAAGACTAACACTTCTCCCTTTGCTGGAAATACCTGATCTGACAGACTGGAGAACATCTGCTGCTGTACCACCCTGTTGCAATAGTGGCTCAAACACATTGCTACCAGGTTATAAAGTCATTCTCATCTGCTGTAATTTACAAAGTAATTAACCTGCAGTTCACAGTAAAAAATTGTATTACTTTTCTGTAGCTATATATATGAATAGCTATTATTAAATTTTCTATTTAGCCTTTTAAGTAATCTGTTATTGTTCAAACAGAACACAAAATCTTGTTTCAATCCACCCCATGTGAATCCTGACTGTTCTCTAGTTCAAGTATTTATTTTAACTCATCACTGTTCTGAAAAGCTCAGAAGGAGGGAGTAAAATTCAGAAAAAATCCTCAAGTCTTTAAGTGTGAATATGGAAGCTCATCCTCAAAACCAACAGAAAATCATTTTAAGGAATTTATAAATTATTTTAAGGGAAACATGGAGCACTGACCACTGAGGCATGCTCTCACTCCTAACTAGCAACTCGGGGAACAAAAGTACTACTCCAACCAATGAAGTATCAGGAGTCAATTATAGTCAGGCTATGATACTAGAGGGTACAGTATTATTAAAAAAGAAGAGGTTAAGATGATCACTCACAATGAATATCCTGGGCAATCAGAAAAATTTCAGACACTAAAAGAAACATCTTTTCTCCTTGGAAAGGGTGTACCACTGGTTTTATAAACTTTTTTCTTTTCCAGGACTAAATGTTCAAAAATCCATAGACTACCTGCTGAACACCAACAGTGTCCTCATAAACAGTCAATTCTGGTCTTTGCTCTGAATTGTCATTCTTTCTGTCTTAATCCTCAACTCAAACCCCGATAAATTAGTTTCTCGAGCATTTTAGTCTTTTTCAGAGAACGTCCTGTTTTCATCATCTGTGCCTAGAAAACAGTAGTTAAATGGTTTGCCAGAGAAGGTATTCCAGTTCCACAAGCATCTTTATGGTAACACTGCAACCCTTCTTCTCCACTATGGGATTCCCAGTCATGTTTGCCACATCCAACTTTGCATACTTAAAGCTTTTACATTCTCAAAGCAAAAAGAAATGTTCCAGAACAGAAGTTGGTCCTCGTATCTCCCCATCACCGTGTTTTGACCCAGAGCTTCTATACCTTATAATACACCATCCCAAAGTACCATGTCCATGCATTTCCATCAGATGTTCCTCATTTCTCCATCCCTGAAAGCCTCAAACTCATTCTGAGCCTTTCAATCCCCTGTATACTGCAACAAACCTCTCCTTTTCCTGTGCAGCCCCTAATGCTTTTGCACATCAAAACAATCACTCATTTAACAGACTGAGAGTTCATTCAACAAAAATTCATGGAAATTCTCCACTGCAACAAAAATAAGATGTGCTACAGAAAAGACGATGTGTAGCTGCTCTAAATATGTGAACATATTCAACATAATATTTCTAATTAGTACTGCTGGATTCTCTCATCAACTCTGTATTGGGTTTCTGTGGCAAGGTTTTGGTAGCAGGGGGGGTACAGGGGTGGCTTCTGTGAGAAGCTGCTGGAAGCTTCCCCTTTGTCCGATAGAGCCAATGCCAGCTGGCTCCAAGA
>JANZLQ010000079.1:57824775-57847298 GCA_026212715.1 Elanus axillaris | reverse complement strand
CTTCCAGCAGCTTCTCACAGAAGCCACCCCTGTAACCCCCCCACTACCAAAACCTTGCCACAGAAACCCAATACAGTAATATAATTTGGGTGCATTTACATAGAAAATAGAAATTCTTTTGACTTATATGTTTGTGCTGGTTTTGGCTGGGATGGAGTTAATTTTCTTCATAGTAGCTGCGACAGTGCTACTTTTTGGATCTGTGCTGAGAACTGTTGATAATTTGAGGAGGTTTCAGTTACTACTGAGCAGTGCTTACACAGAGCTTAAGGCCTTTTCTGCTTCTCACCCCACCCCATCAGCGAGGAGGATAGGGAGGGGCACAAGAAGTTGGGAGGGGACACAGCCAGGACAGCTGACCCCAACTGACCACAGTGGTATTCCAGACCACCTGATGTCAGGCTCAGCATATACAGCTGGGGGAAGGAGAAAGAAGAGGGGAACATTTGGAGTGATGGCATTTGTCTTCCCAAGTAATGATTAAGCATGATGGAGCCCTGCTTTCCTGGGGATGGCTGAACACCTGCCTGCCAATGGGAAGTGGTGAATGAATGCCTTGTTTGTTTTGCTTTGCTTGCATGCGTGACTTTTGCTTTACCTATTAAACTGTCTTTATCTACTAGTTGCTGCCTAGGGTTAAACCACAACAATGTTATCATAGGAACTAGAATGTAAGCCCATGAAAAAAATGGTAGTTTACCTAAGGGAAGATCACAGCTGTAATAGGGAGAAAAGCTGGGGAGGAAAGACAGGGAAGCTGGCTCTGGAGGTCACAGCTTACCAAGAATATATGGCAGCTTTCCTTCTCACCTACACACCTTCATGCTGGAAGTGACCACTCTCTCCATTTACCTTAGCTAAGAATTTAAAAAGGAAAAGGGAGACACATGCAGACCACTAACTAGCAACATGAACAGGCTCATGAGTTTTGAAGATGTTTTCTATATTCTCCTCACTAATTACTCACCTTGATCTATGACAGTAACTCTCATTATGGAATTAAAGGAAGCTCTTACTTGCTTCTGCATTCCATTACTGTTTGCAATGCATGCATAACATGTTTATGCTTCATTTTGCTCACTGCACACATTTATGACGTGAGCATCTTTTGGTTTTATAGTCCATAAAAGAGCACAGGTCATTTTATAGACTAAACAGAAACATATTTTTTAAATTACTGATGTCCACACCAGATATGACTATGAGAAAGTATCAAAAAATTGAAATGGACAGAGTGAGGAAAGAAAAACTAAGAAGTACTGTCATCTAATTGTCAGCTCTTTTAAACATATGTATCTATTTTTGATTCAGTAAAAATTTATTTTAGTTAAAAATGAAGAAACTTTGATATAGTTGAGGGTTGTTCTAACCTAAAAGGCTTTTCAGTTCCCTAAAATTTTCTCAAACTCACTTTCTCATCTGGAAGTTCCTCATTTGGATTCAAAGTTCTGCAGAAAGTGTGGTCTAACAGAAAATCTTATCTCACAGCTAGATCACATAGCCAAATTAATAGTTTCTCTTCTAGTAATCACTTTCTCAAAAAAACATAACAGCTACTCTTCCTAAAAAACATATATGCTCTTTCAGAAGAATCCAAACCTCATGGCAAAACCAGCTAAGATATTTTTTTTAGCCCCGACAATGAAACTCGCTCTTGAAGACTTTGATGTTTTTCAAGCTTTACTTCAGATAATGCATCAGAATAAGAAAATTATGACAGCTTTCACAAAAATACTTATCTGAAAGCAAACAGGAAGAAGAAACAGCAGAAGCCATTAACTTCAACACAACATGTAAACATGTATTTCCATCAGCTACTTCAGAGTAAGAGAACATAAAAGAACACATTTCTACACCATATGGATATGTTTCTGAAGGAAAACAAATTAGTTTTTCAGAGGAAACAGAACTGAAAGGAGGTCCCTTATCTAGCCTGTAAGCAAGTGAGAATGAATCAGAGAAGACTCTTCTACTGGAAATATTCTTCTGTGGAAAAGTTCACAGATTGTTGCTGAGTTTTGAAGGAGTAAAGTAAGTTTATTGTGAGAAGGTATGAGAAACAGGCCTGCAACTATAGGATTTTGTTAGGTTGTATGTAGTATAAATCTAAATAAAGAAATAGACCTCAAGGGTCTTTAATACTTTCCAGGATCTTTCTGAAGACAGCTGGGGCAAGAATGGACAACACAGACAGAAAAACACTTGGGCCAGGTCCCATTATAGCTTAGGCAGGCATCTGTCACATCTGTCCAGCTCCTTTTGTTATCCTTCCCCTAGACAGTCTTGTAATAGGCAGAAAAGGGGAAAACCATGAGATTTAACAACAGCAGGTCAGTTAATTAAAAGAACGAAAAAAACTAAGTTGAGGTAGCACTACAGATTGCAGAGGCAATATACAAAAAGGAAGCAGCTTCATACGTAAAGGACTGTTTCAGCTCAAAACACTCAGCTACCTTACTTCCCACACATTCCAGGAGACCAAACAACCAATTCCAACCACAGCCTGCTGAGTACAGTAGCCAGAAAGCATACATTCCAGCTTCATCATCTATTCAGGGATTTCTCAAAGTTAGTCTTACAGGTTTTAATTTACCTATGCTCCCAGCTGGTAACACAAACCCAGCACTACTTCCCAAAATAAGTTATAATCCCATATATACAGCCCCAAATACATTAAATGAAAGCATTCAGCTGTAAAAAGGGCTTTACAATTTTACTGGTTTCATCCTAACGAATACTGACATGAGCTTTAATGTTAATACATACAAACTAACTGAGATAGGATGGTCTAGATTCCAAAAAATATCTGGAGCCTGGCACAAGTAATACAAACTACAGGGTTTTGATTATCTTAATCAAAATACAGGAGAACAACACACACAATTCAATAAAGACTGTAAACAAAGTAACAAACTAAAAAGCAAACAAGATGTTAGAACATATTGAAAGAAGACTGTAGTACAATGCCATTATTGTTCAAAGTGCAGTGGTGAATGCTTTTTCCGGAAGTGCGGATAATGCTGAAAACTTAAGTATTCAGATGAGAAAAATCATAGAAGATTAAGGTTATGGTAAGAGTAAGAGGAATGACTGGGATTATTCAACTGCCTTTTTCCCCAGATACATAAAAGTGCGTATAAAGGAGGAGCATTAAAGCCACTAAGTTAAGGTATTTTATATTGGTAATTGACAGAATTAAGGCTAAATTGTGCACCCTGAGTTATGCCTTCCTTATTTATCCATGTGTATATCCTAAAAGCCTTATTTACATTTCAGCTTCAGGGACTGAGCTTCAGGCCAGAAAAAAAAATCACCTTCAAAAAGAAAGCTTTATTAAAAAAAAAAATTTAATATGACATATTCTACTAGTTTTTTGAAAACTTTTTTTTAAGCAAGTGAGCTCGAGTGTTAAAGCAAATGGGCTTGAGTGTTTCCAGAAATTCTAGATTCTGCTTATGGATGAAAAGGATTTGATGGATTTTTAGGTGTTCAGTTAAAAACCCCTTAATATATAAAATAGGCAAAGTTTTAAGTGTGTCCATCAAGAATTCATCAAAATATGGTTGACAATTTTTATATACAGATATACTGAAAAATAAAAATAATGACACAAGTATTAGACAAGAAGAAGTCATATTAAACACATATAAATACCCATGAATAGGGATACTGAATATAACTATAACAAATGCAAATAAAGCCCTACAAGATCCAGTATAAAGTCA
The DNA here is from genome assembly GCA_026212715.1 of Elanus axillaris. Lineage (NCBI taxonomy): Eukaryota > Metazoa > Chordata > Aves > Accipitriformes > Accipitridae > Elanus > Elanus axillaris. The sequence continues at coordinate 57,843,573 of JANZLQ010000079.1, read as the reverse complement.
ACAAATATCATGAAAGCTTACAAAACTTTTATCAGAGCACTACGGAAAAAAAGTACTAGAATTCAAACTATTTACAGATTTAGGTAAACATAGACTTGCAAAATTTATACTCTCACGATGAAGTTTTTCTGTCATTGAGGTCCTTAAGCCCCTTTCCTCACCCTCCACAGCCAACATTATATCAAAGTCTATTCCTTCTTTCCTTCTCTATCTCAAACACTGCAGAAGAAAAAAAATCATTCACCCCCAGTTTTCACCCTCCTTTACTCTGATCCTTGCAAGGACACACAATTTATTATTTTCTGCATGTTTAACATCCTTTCAGAGTTTCATCAAAATGCCTTTTTGAATGGAAACTCTGATTCTGCATCTTTCTGCACCACTTCCCCCAATACCCTAATCTTAGATCAGATCCAAGGCTGTCCTGGCCCCCACTTCCAACTGTAATTACTACTAGTAGTTGGAGACAAAAAAAAAAATAATTAAGACACAAGGTATGGATACATTGATAACTCCCAACTTCTGTTACTAAATGGCTTAGAGGCTTCCTGAGTTGATGGCTAATCTGAATCATTGCTAACAGCCACTGATGGGTCTGTCTCTTTCTGGAACACATATATATACTTAGTGTCCATAGTTAAACTGTCAAAATTATTGCTACAGAGCATGTAAGTTGTGTTTAGTAAAAATTCAATTGTTTTTCCTTTATTTGTAGGCTGTTTAAAAGCACAAGTTCATTGAGGGCCCTCTATTTTTTTTAGTATGAGAAAGACTGAAATAATTTAGTATTTTCTTCCCCTCATAATTCCTATTTATAGATCTCTTTCTTATCTTACATGAATCACATGCTTTCCGAACTAAGGCAATCTGATTCATTTACTCTGTCCTTGCACTGAGGTTGTTTGCAGGGAAATACTCTTACTATACTCACTGCCATCCTGTAACTACTCTGATCCTACAGTATGTTTTTGAGAGGGAGACACTAAAACTGCAGCATTCAAGATGCAAGTATACCACTGATACATACAAAGGTGTGACGTTGTTTTCTATTTTGTTTTGGTGTTGTCCCCTCCCATAATTCAAAACTTTTATTTCCTCTTTCAAAATGCTGAATGACAAGCTATTTTTGGAGAACTCCAAGATAATTCTCTTACTTTTTTCCTCAGGAGTAACAGTCAATTAACTACATGCAAATATGCATGTATACTTTCAGGGGTTGTCATTGCCCTTCAGCACATGCATTACTTTTTATTTATTGACAATTTCACCTATTATCTAGCCCAGCCTTTTGTAAGGGAACTTAAAAAAAAAAAAAACAACCAACCAACCAACAAAAAACCCGAAAAAACCAAACCTTCTGGCATTCAAACACAATCAGATTTTTCAGAAAATCTTATTAATCAGTTCTACAGTTGAACAGTTTTGTACTCTTATTTACTTTGCAGACAGGCAGATTTAAATAATCAGATACATGCCACAGTTTTGTGGTCAGCAGCCTCATACAAAGAGTTCAGTTCCCTCACTGATTCAGACTACCAGCATGCCTTCCATGAGATTGCCTGTTGAGAGCATTATTTTTTCAGAAAGCCCATAAACCGCTGATTTTAAGTCAGCAAAATGTTTTGCTATGAGTTCACACAATAGTCTTAGAGGATTTCTAGTTCAGATTGTAAACGGACACTGACATGCAACCCTTCCAAAATAGACTTTGAGACTATAAAGACTATGACAGCATAATTCAGCATATTACACCAGTTTCTTAAACAAGAACTCAATAGTTTCAAGACAGTTTAGGACCTTAATTTGCAAATCCAATGATTTTGCGTAAACTTAGATTACCATTTCTTCCCTACTCTACAGGTTCTTCAAAAGCCAAATTTGTGTAACTATGATTCTGATGATGTGACAACACATCTTCAACTACAGATACAGTGAAAAAGACTTCAGAACTCTTTGAGGTGTTTCAGTCTCTCCAGTGAGTATTGCCTTAGCTTTTTTTTACCAGACATTTTTCATTGACTTGTCAGCAAGTCACTAGTCTGTAACTACTGGAGGGTGTTACCTGAAAAATTGAGGGAAATGAAATCGAGCTGATTCCCATGCAAGTAATCTATAATCAGTGCTGGTTTAGTGCCCTCCAATGTGCCTTGTGAGCTTTGTTTTCATGTTTTTCACTGCAAGACCACTATGCACTCAAAAATATTATATGAAGCTTAAAAAAAGAAAAAGGGCACAGTTCAAAAAACAGCTCACTAAGACATCAGTTCTTCTAGAAGCAATGATAAAAACAAGGATTTAGTAATGCAGAACTCATCCATTTGATGTATGGGAGCAACACTACAAAACAAGAGTGTGAAGCACTGACATCCACTCCCTTCCCCAAAGCATCTTCAGCTGATAGAGATTACTTTAAAAAAAGTCTCACAAAGTATTTTTCTAAGTAATTGTATTTTGCTATCTTCAGCACTAAATTTGTCTTCTCCTTTGAACTTGTTTCATACTTTGTGAAAGTATTTTTTAACCGAAAGTTAAGATGTTTAATGTAACATAATTTATTTCTAAGTGTTTCATTTTACACGAATTAAAGTCATATTAGTTATAAGGTTCACTACTGCAATTCACCATCAAGTATTAAACCAACAAATAAACCCACATACAGCTGAGCCAGAGCTATATTTTCAACTACATCAGAACCTGCTTAAAGCAGCCTGAAAGGGAAGAACAACATAGACTAATAGTGTTCTACAGTTAAAAAAAACCTGAATTTGATCAATTTTGAAGACATATGCTGCTCTAATCTCTTATTTCCAGTGCTAGACCTCAACATTAGTATATTTAAAGTCCTTAAAAACCCCTCACAATCAAGTGAATTAACGTCAGTGAAAACAATGAATATGTATGCAATGAAGCTACAAGTGCTTTTAAATATATTTAATTTATAATAGTATTTTTATGTTCTCATTTCCTAGAGATGAAATGAGAGGTAATGATGACTGTAGTTTCTCACCTGTATCAAGATATTACCAGTTCTCAGTTAAGCAAATCCAGTTCAAGTCAGACCTTCAAGAACGTTTGTGTCAAAGTTTTGCTGGCATCTACATGTAGGTTATGTAACAGTTTACCTTACATTTTATCTGTAGTGTAATATCAAGCACATTAAAAAAGGCATGAAAAAAGAAAGCCTCCCACTGATTTCACCTGGGATTTGATCAAACACAGTGCCTACTCAACATGACTGAAGTACTGTCCACAATTGTAACACCATAAAAATTCAAAGTAGCAAGGTAGTTTCTTTCCCTCTATGAAGGCTGGTGAACACAACTGTACATACATAAAAGGCTTTGGGGCTTTGTCCATGAAGTTATTCTTTTGAAGGATTTTTTTGGTGTCTTTTTTTAAATAACCAGATTTGGTATCCTGTATCAAAGGACACTTTGTATCTCAGTCTTAAAGGGCTTAAAGCTTGATCGTATTCATCTGTCAGTAAGTTATACAGCCAAATATCAACCACTAACTGGTCCCTCCCCTCCATACTTTCAAAAGAAGGCAGCACTGTATGAGAAGGATCTGACAAAATCAGGATTTAACTATCTGAAATCAAAGGCACCAGAGCAGAAGTATCTGCTTCTTTCAAATTTTGGAAGTATTTCACCTTCAGGATTCCAGCTACTGATGCCTACTACTTCCCGCTTTTCTGCCATGGCAATGTGTACACTTAACATACAAAAAACCTGCTAAATTTTCACAGGGAAATAATCTATTTTGATAAATGAAAAATTTGTGGGTATAAATGTGAAATAATTTTAGGATCAAAAATATTACAGCTTTTTTTAGTTCATTAGAATTCTGACTTCTAGCAAAAAAAAAAAGCATCTTGAAAGCCATTTAGAATTCAAATTCGATGCTTGGTGAAATAATCTATAAATATTGTTTGCCATGTGGTTTTAAATTCATACTTGTCTTCCGGATTTTAGCCCAAAACAAATAGCCCAAAACATGTAATACAGCATTTGAATATCAGGCTTCATCTGAGAGTCTGAAATCAGAAGAAATGGACCAGTAACCCTAACAGTGAAATTAAGATGCTAAAACTCCCTGGTTAAATGTCTTTACATATTATTACATCTAAATCAGCCAACAGTCCAGAAATAATGGAATTTAAAACTGCCTATACAAATTCAGCACAGCTTTTACGTGTATATAAATTACAATACTGTCTTCAACTCCTTTATTATACCTTCTCCAGTATTCAGTGAACATAATTATAGTTCTGACTGTTTTGCTGGCTCATCAATACAACTTTTCACGCTTACCTTACAAAAAGTGTCATACTAGACTCACACTGCTGTGCTTGTAGTGTCCAATTGTTTCAAGAATGCATGGTATCTGGTAAGGATTTTGCCATGCTTAGAGGGAGGTCCTCATGGATTTGAGCAGCACTTAAGAATATTAAGCATTTACACGAACAAGACCAGGTTTCTGAAGCTGATTGCCCAAAAAATCAGAAATATATTAATACTGAAACCATTGTTCTATGGTCAGATGACTAGTCTATAATTAAGTAGAAATCTTGGCAGAAGTCAGTTTTCCAGAGTGACATTTCATTTCATAATAAGCCATCCTTTTCTCCTTCCATAATCTACCTTTCTCATTGTGTTTTCCAAAGCAGTATTTAAGTGCTTCACAATACAGCTTTGACTTCTCACCCCTACTAAATGATCCATCCTTCACATTACATGAGGCAAAACACATCTGAAAAACTAGCAATCAAGTAAAAATATATTTAAAAAAAAAAAAGGAAAACAAAAAAGAAGAAAAAAGAAAAAAGACAACTTCTATCATGGACAACACTAACCTGCATTTTTAAGCTTCTAAATGAACTTTTGTTCAGGGTTGGGTTGGTTTTTTGATTTTGGTTTCTTTTTTCTTTCCCCAAGAAGGAATCTGCAGAGAATATAGCTCTCCTACTCAAATAAGCCTCTGTTGAGCAGACAGAATTTCATGTTTCTCCCTTCCCACCTGTAGGCTTGTCTCTTGCTAAAAGTTTCACAGCAACAGAAGACATTTAACACCTAGATGATATATCTTCCAATTTTTATGCCTTGCTCCAAAAGAAGAAGACACTAAACACTCTTCTCAAATATTATAGGAAAAGCAATTTCCTCCTAAATTCACTCTGAAAACTGACAAAGTGAAACTGATCAATATACTTATTAAAAATCCCAAATTCTTAAAGAACAAACTAAAACAACTCCACAAATCAGAAACAGACATCTAATAGAGAAAAGGTCTAAAAAATATTCGATAAAGTAATTACAGAAGGTGTATGCAAACTTGACTAAATACCGATATTTGTATTCAAGTTTAATTATCCTTGTAACTTATTTTTTCATTTTAGTAACACATTCTGCAGGTTCTTCCTTCCTCACCCTGCCCTGCATCCTAACTTTATCCTTCTCATTATATGTAAACAGTATTACACATTCACAGCTCCTATTTCATTTAGGTAGTAAACATCAGAAATACTTCTGTCATGTATGAAAATAGAGCTAACTCCAGCCTTAAGGCTTTATTGAAACCTAAGGATCTTTGTTCCATTATTAAGCCTGCCAGAAAAACATATGCAGCAAGTTAACACGAACAATTTCATGCACAAATTCTATTTATAAAGCAGTTCTTCTACCCTAGCTACTCAGTGTAATATATATTTTGTCATCATAGATACAAGTACTGCTTTCTTTCAAACAATGAAATGAATAACAAGAGATGGCATCTTTCTCTACCACACATTAGAGATGACCAAATTTTATATTGCAAAAATTGCCAAGTTAGGAAGAGAACTTAATGTACATTAGATGCAACTATGTACGACTAAAATAACCAACCACAGAACATGCCTCTAAGTTTACTGAGCTTATTCTTTCAGGAAAAATATAAAATAAGGTATTTTAAAACTGGAATTCATGAGATCATTGAGGTTAAAAAAAAACCTCAAAACCCAAACCAAAACACAACTCTTAATCTGTATTTCCTACTCAATATGATATTTACCCTTCCGTTTGACAAAAGAACAAAAAAAAAATCATCTTTTCCTCTGCTATAAATTCAAATAAAATTGGAACTATTTCATCATGCTTTGAAGAAGGCCTTTTATTAAATGTAGTGTTCCTAATCTTCAACTGTATAATACATCTGAAAAAATATTCATTGCAATTCTCTATGCAGCAACATCTATCATTTGGGGAAGAAAAGCACTTTTAGTTCAAATATCATCACATTATCTCAACAAGTTAGTTTCTTATTGCTGAACTTTCTGAAAAATTAATTAGGGACATAGCAATAGCTCAAAATAAAACCAGTTTTGAAATCATAAATTCTCTTGCCGCCCTCCCCTTTCTGTATTCAAAACCAAAGAAAAACACTGTATTTTTAAATTGAAAACAGTAAAACCAATGTTCGCTAACTGAACAAGGTGCCAAGCTGATATAAATTGACATTTGCAATACAGATTAACGAAACAAACCTATTTTAGTTTCTATGTTACAGCACATATCTTGGAAAAATCAGAAGGCTGCAGTCTTTATAATGTGCATAAGAACTAATGATTTTACAAAAAGTACTTCTGAAACGCAATAAAGATGAAATCTGGTAAATTTTGTTAAGTATTTAAAATCAGAAATACTTTTAAATAAAACAAACTTACTCATTATAAAATAGTTTTACCAAAATGTGGTATTCTTCAGCTGGCTGTACTCTTTTAGCTCTTAGGATGATATACTGTTAAAGTGTTACAAATTATATACTTATACAACAAATTGTATACTTCTAACACACTTTCATGTTTAAGTGCTTCATAGTAGATGAAAAGCTACTGACTTCTCATGGTTTATCAGATTATCTCAGAAAACTAAAAGGAAAAGTAACTTCCTGTGTAATCTTTTAAAAGAATTAACAATAGCACAGATACTGTACATATGTCTCTTTACATTTTATATATTAGTCAGTATTCCCAGAAATCACAAAATTCTAAGTTTCCACCTATTAAATTCAACAATGAATTTGAACAGTCTAACACAATCTTCTCACTCTTCAAAAGCACTCCTCTGAGGGGAGAAACCAGAAAAGCAGGGTCAACTTCTAGTGGAGAAACCATAACTGCATATACTGCATAATAAAAGTAGTAAAGAGCAGCTAAAAAGCATGATTTCCTCATTAATAAGAAGCTTAGTCACCTTTACCATACCTTTATCTGCTGTCTTCTAAGCATTGCAAGTTCCCTCATATCTCGGAATGGCTGTAGTAAGTACTGGTAGAGCTCCGTGGTAGCTTCTGCAAGACTACTGTAGGCCTCATCTTCCATTTGATACAGTTCAAGCAGCTCTACCATGCTTTCCGTGTTCTTATGTTTTTCCAGAAGCTGTAAAAAAAGTGCCCATTTAGTGAATGGATTCAAACATTCCTGCTAAAAGCAACAGTCATTCAAAAAGCATTTTTTAGCCTATCCTCTTGTATTATCTTCCCTCTCCCACAAAATAATCAAAAAATCCAACCAAACAAAAAATCTTAATCCCCACCCATATCTTGAATTTAGAGTTGTATGAGCAAGTCTCTCATAACCTTAACTCAAAATGTACAGCACTCCCATTGATTTTTTCTTTCCCCAAACCCTGGAAGGTAATTAATATGACCACAAAGACAGCACAAAAAGCAACTTAGTACAAGAAATCCATAACGTAGTAATCAAACATGCTACTTCACACGTTCCCCTCTTTCAGGTGTAAGCAAGGGATGACAGGAGATAAGACAAAAGAGAATCACATTTTTATTTTTCTAGGGTTTAGGGGTTTTTTGGTGTTTGGGGTTTTTGTTTTAGCCTGTCTGTATTTTGGACCTACACAGTCCCATTATATCAGTCAGCTTCAGATACAGAGAACAATCTATAAGAAACTAAACAGTGATCTGCGTTTCTGGTGATTTTGCCTTCTGGTTTATGATTTTAGCCAAGACAGGTTAGCCATGAAATTTCAAACACATGAAGTTTCCATTAGATTTTTTTTTAAATGGAAATTATTTAAGTATTAGAAGCTTTAAAAAAATACTTAAAATAATTTAATTAATACAAGAAAACACAAAGTCTGTCCATTCCTTCCTTTATTTCTTATGAAGCCAAAAATCCATCTATTTGTACAAATTTGCTACAATGTATGTTTTTAATTTATATGCCTGCTTTGCATCTATTTTGAGCATTTGCCTGGGCAGACCTCATAAGCTGCTGGAAATTTTTTACTATTTCTAAATATTCAACTGTTTAACAAAAACTAATCTCATACAGACATACGGAGTGCTTGATGCAGTTACAAAGACAAGATTATCTGAAATTAATTCCCCTCTTATGTAGTTTTCAAAGTCAAAGTCTCTTGTCCTGCTTATTATCATCTCAAAAGCATATATTCGCAGTTCAAGTTTATTTAAACTTAACATATATATAGAACATTATGGAATAAGCACATAGTATCTTCTAGCTGTTCATTCAAGTTGGATGCCAAGCCTACATGAAATATTCTCAGAATATTCAACTGCATTAAGCATTGTAACCAGAAGACAAAATAGAGGGAACTGCAGAATAGAAATTGAAGCTTTGGTCAACAGTCCTTTGGTGTCTGCTTCATTTATATCCCAGGACAGTCAAGCTAAGTCTCGATTACCATACTGTCTACTAGTTTGCTCCATTACATTTATATTACTATGCTGTGTTTCAGTCACCTAGCTGGGTAAGAAAAATTTTCTCGTTCTTCATAACATAAAATTTGATTCTGAAGATCCCTGTAACCCCACCTGGGCTTCCTTTGAAGCACTAAAGATCAGCCAAGATTAGAGAAAGGATGCAGGGCAGAACGCAGAGAGGCTCACAGTAGCTTTATTTACATGTTCAGCATTAAGATAATGGTCAGATGACAAGCCCAGAAGAGCTCTCCTTCAGCAAGGCTTAGCAGAGATGAAAGGTCTGGGAGAGATGGTGGAGAACAGATGTGACATTCCTCAGCAGCATGAAGCCATTTGTTAGATTACCTAAACAATTTCACCTAGGAAATTGTTCCTATTGCAAGGTCATTTGCTAGGCCTGTCTGCTGTCTTCCAGCAGCATGTAATATTTTGCAGCATTTGAGTTCTCACAGAGTATTGGGTAGTGGTTTGTGGCCTGCATTCTGTAGAACTGACATTTACGAACTTTCAGGGTTAAACACATATAATGTAACCTGCAATTATAGGGACAGAAGTCATCCCTGATGCTCTTGGGTTCAAGTCCTATGTCCCTATGGATTTAATGCATTATTCCAGCACACTAGCCGTTTTAACCATCTAGCCTATAAAGCCACCTTCTTCAGCTCCTCTTTCCTGTTGCTAGTGCCTAAAACCAGAGTTGCCATACTCAGGCCTTCTCCTACAACTTCCCCCTGGCACTATCAGAAAACCCTCTTGCAGTCCCAAAGCTGTAATAATGCCTCTGTCAAGGTACTGAAAAACCAAACCTTTCTTCTCAAGCCACCCATGGCAAGGAGGGTCTCTATTACTAGCAGCAGCTCTACAGCACACTGTAATGTTAACTTCCTTGTAGTTGCTTAGATTGTTAGTATCTTCTTATTAAATAAATGTATACCTTTGTTTCATTGTGAAACCCTACTATTCTACTAAGATACAAATCCTAGAGGGCAACAAAAAATGACAAAAATTAGAGAAAACTTACCACCATTTAAAGGAGAATCTTAAGTGATCTCATTCCAGGCACAGAACAATACAATGCAGGGCTTTTTTTTTTTTTTTTTCTTCTTCTTCATTTACAGACTATTCTTAAGGCCTACTTAATAGTTATGATACTCTGGAAGACAGCTACAACTGTGCAGAAGTTGGAGTGAAAGTGCCAGGAAATGTAGGACCATTTCAATTTTATGACCATCGCTATAGTACAAAGACATCTTAAGGACACTAAAAGCAAGTATCTGCATATAATTGGTTGTTCAGTGAAAATCATGTCCATCACTGGAAATGGTATGGATAAAGTAATGAATTATCACCACATTCCAGCACATACAGAAAATAAGCAAATGGGCATCATTTCAAGGTCTTGTCCATGTCCAGTTCTACTTGGTCTGCTGCTGGGGTTACCCCAATCTTCAGCTTAATCCTCAACTCCTTCAGAAATACCAAACCCTCAATAAAAAAATACAAGTGAGGGCAGGTTATTCATATAGAATATATATATTCTTAAATTATTAACACAAGGTAGGCAATTATTCTTCCTTCCTAAGGTAATGATGCACACAGAATCTACTTCCTGTGCCCAGTGAAAAGTTTCTGGATGAAAACAGTGAAGAAATTTCATTTAAACTGCAGTTGCCAGAAAAGACATAACAAAACAAAAAAAACTGATTCAGAAACCAAAGAGTATCACCGCACTTGGTTTGGAGCAAAGACCAAAGAGCTACTGAATAGGGATATTCTCCAAAACAGGTAGGAAGGCTACCAACCTGCCTGCACTGGTTACATCCATCCATCCATCCATCTACTAACATGTTCTTCTACAGTTTATTCAGACAGCGTTTTGGTGAAAAATGCCCGAACATTAACCTCTTCTACAAAGGCTGCAAACCAGCTCAAAGCACATTGAAATTATTTTGTTCTGTCAGATCAACACCATAAAATTGCTGCCTCAAATTTCACTTGGGTTAGAAATTACATGAGAAGAAGAAACTTAAGAAGTGTGAAAAAAATACAGTTATGAAAAAGAAAAAAAACACAGAGAAATTATGACATGTGTTTGAAATTATAGTTATGTGCCCAAGTGGCCAAGAAGGCCACCAGCATCCTGGCCCGTATCAGAAATTCTGTGGCCAGCAGGAGCAGGGAGGTGATTGTTCCCCTGTACTCGGCACTGGTGAGGCGGCACCTCAAGTGCTGTGTTCAGTTTTGGGCCTCTCACTACAGGAAAGACATTGAGGTGCTGGAGCGTGTCCAGAGAAGGGCAACCAAGTGGGTGAGGGGCCTGGAGCCCAAGTCTTACGAGGAGCGGCTGAGGGCACTGCGGCTGTTTAGTCTCAAAAGAGGGGGCTGAGGGGAGACCTTATCACTCTCTACAGCTACCTGAAAGGAGGTTGTAGTGAGGTGGGGGTTGGACTCTTCTGTCAAGTAACAAGTCAGAGGACAAGAGGAAACAGCGTCAAGTTGCACCAGAGGAGGTTTCGGTTGGACATTAGGAAAAATTTCTTCACTGAAAGGGTTATCAAGCACTAGAACAGGCTGCCCAGGGAAGTGGTTGAGTCACCATCCCTGGAGGCAGATGTGGCGCTTAGGGACATGGTTTAGTGACTGACTTGGCAGTGTTAGGTAAACGGTTGGACTTGATGATATGATCGCAAGAGTCTGTTCCAACCTAAATGATTCTCTGATTTTATATACATGGTTAAAGGAATACAGAAGTGTTAGATTATTCTCTCTCACTTTTTGGAATGGATGTGATTACCAATCACCAAGTCTTCACCAATACAGTCTGGTATGAACAGAAGACTGAGACCATTGATTCTGCTTCTGGTATGAACAGAAGACTGAGAGCATTGATTCATGATTCATACAGAGCCTTGTAAGCCTGATGAAAAGTCCAGGCTGCTTTATTGCCACCAGCCCTAAAGGGGCACTGACATAGGAGACAGATGGTAGGTACTAAGCTGGCTGCATAGAGGACTTCTCCAACTTTGCTCTATAAAGCACTCCAGTGGAAGCTTTCCTGTTTTGGATCAAAGTCAGCTGAAGCATTTTTTTAGCTAGCTGCCATCCAGACAGTATTCAGACTATCAGATAACAATAACACTGGGTCTAGCACAGAATCCACTGAATTAATAATGTCAAAAGGCAAACCTGGCCATCCATAGACTCACAGGTAGTTTAACTGTGTATGTTCCAATTTTCACATAGGCAGTACCTACACAATACACTATATTAGAAACATGAGAATTCAGCTAGTAACTTTTCAGAAGATTGAGACAGTAGTTAAGCTGGCCGAATGCCTAAACCAACCTGCTATCTTAAAACTATACAGTTTTCAAGGTGTTAGAATAAAATACATGAACAATTTTTGTGGTATATTTTATGCCTCGCTCATGATTAATTCTTAGCACATTCAGTGTTACTGTTCATTTACTTGAACAGTCTCAGTATGAATTTTTGACTTTCACAATTTGTAAATTATATTCTTTAAAGAAGTGGGTGGAGGAGGGTAGATTAACATCCTGTATAGGCCTGACTATCGCTATACCCATTGAATACTGCATTTATTTTAAGAATCATGTTTCACAGATGTTACATTGTTCACAACCAAATCAATCCATTATTTTAGGCAACTATTATGCACATAGACCCTCATCAGCAGGAAATACATTTTTTTCAATTTAACAGCACATATATTTGAGCCATATAACAAAGATTATTTCTGTCTTCAATTTTTTTTTAATATTTTGCTCATAAAGCTTTAAAAGCATTACAGCAGACAGTGTAATTATGTGTAGGTTGACCTCAGCTGGGAATGTAATCCAAAGCTTGATTTAATCATTAAAGAGTCAAGTCTTACAGTTCCTTTGCTATTCCTCCCAAAACTTTCCCTGTGATTCCTATTTTATTTTGTGTATTTTATGAAAACATTGCAACATGACACATACTCATTTTCAGCTAAAACAGGACATAAAAGTTATTTTTCAGTTTCTCCCTAAACTTCTTCATATTTTTTGATTAATAGTAATTGCAGAATACCCTATTTTCCTATTAATTTATATTGCTGGGATCCTGACAGCATTACTTGCCATTTCCAGGAAGAATTCTAAAGATTTTTAATTGAAGCAGCATATTTAATAGTACAGGTAAAACTAAGGATAGTTGTTTCCAGAAGGAACTACAGTACTGCAGACAGTTTTTAGATACTCCATCTTTTCCACTGAAGGGCAGTCCTAAGAGTAAAATACCACACCCCCTGCTGATACACTTGCAACAGTCTGCAATGAGCTCAAGACCATGAGTTCCAAAGAAGTAAAGCTCCAGAGTACATAAAATTTGTATGCAAAATTTTATCAACTGGACTTGGACTGCAATTTCTTATATCAGAATGTACTTAAAATTGTTTCTATTCTCTCTCTCTTTTTAAGCTATTTTTAAACAAACAAGCAAAAAATCTTGTTAAAAGCAACCACCTTCCCACACATCCTGGTAAATGAGCAGGAGTCTAAACTACATGAAATCTGTACTATAGGCAAAGTGCTTTTCTCTTTCGTACACGCATGGTCCTGTATTTATATGTCACCTGTTATGGTTAAAAGATCAAACCTTGCCAGGACATTTAGCTTTCTGTTTGCATGATTGCTTGCATTGCCATCAACAATCCTTACAAAAAGACCATTTGCGTTATTGTTGCAGGTGAATGCCCCAGCAACAGGCCAATGCCTGACTCTCCAATAAAGACCTATATGTATTACTATTGGGGCAGAAATCATCTCAAGAGAATACAAAAGAGGGATACAGAGTTGGGATAGCATAAACAAATAAGGTAATCCTGCCCAGCATGAGAAGTGCTGGTACCAGCACTAGATCTGTCTAACCCTTAAGATTAAAAGAAGATACAAATGAGTGAATTCCACATTAAAGTTATTTGGAAACCACACAGTTTATAATTGGTACATAAAGCAATCAACCACCTACTGAGTGCACAAAAATGTCCAATTTTTTCAACCCAGCTTCTGAAGACAGGTAATTTGACGTGTATGCAGATGCACTCCAAAGGTTATTGTCTCGATTTGGGTTTTTCTAAATGGCTGTTTAAAGAAGAACTGAGCTATTTAAAATAATCAAACCAAATGCACACATAAAATACACGTAACAAACAACTTCAAAGTTTGCAGTTATTCTAAGAAACAACAGCAAACACACATGCACACAAAACAAACCCCCCAAAAGATACTAGAAAGTAAACACAGAGTGTTTAAAACAGAAGAAATAAAAAGGAACAATTCTGTAAGATGTGTCTTCTAGGCCTCTGAAGAGCAGCTCATCTCAAGTGAGCCACGTTATTCCTTTTAAACCCTGTTTAAAACAGTCTTCCACCTCCTTGCAGAAACCCTGTGTACCTCACTGCCTTGTGTGTAAAGATGTATTTGATGAAGGTGGCAAGGTTTTGGTAGCAGGGACCTACAGGGTGTGAGAAGCTGCCAGAACCCTCCCCCGTGTCTGACAAAGCGAGTGCCAGCTGGCTCCAAGATGGACCTGCCACTGGCCAAGGCCAAGCCCATCAGCAACAGTGGTAGTGCTTATGGGATAACAGATTTAAGAAGGGGAACAAAAACTGCTGCACAACAGCAGGTTGGGGTCAGTTCATCACACCTTGTCTCTGCCGCTCCTTCCTCCCCAGGGGGAGGACTCCTCACTCTTGCTCTGCTCCAGCGTGGGGTTCCTCCCACAGGAGACAGTCCTTCACAAACTTCTCTGGCATGGGTCCTTCCCACAGGCTGTAGTTCTCCATGAACTGCTCAAGCATGGGTCCTTTCTGCAGGCCGCAGTCCTTCAGGCACAGACTGCTCCACCATGGGCTTTCCCATGGAGTCACAGCCATGTTGGGGGCATCCCTCTGCTCTGGCATGGGGTCCTCCCCAGGCTGCAGGTGAGCATCTGCTCTCCCGCTCCCCTCCATGGGCTGGGGGGGACAGCCTGACGTCTCACCACGGGCTGCAGGGGCATCCCCTCCTCCCCCACTCCTCCTCCCCTCCTTTTTCACTGACCTCAGTATCTGCAGAGGGATTTCTCTCACATTTCAATCTCCTCCCCTGCTGCAGGTTTCCTTTTTTAAATATATTTGGGTTGGCCTTGGCCCAAGGCAGGTCTGATCTGGAGCTGGGGAAGCTTCTAGCAGCTTCTCACAGGAGCCATCACAAGAGCCACCATTGCAGCCCCTCCCCTGCTATCAAAACCCCACCACACAATCACAAAACAATCGGTTATCTTTGTTTGTACTTAGGTTAACAGCTCCTAGGACAGTAACACTTACTTTTATTAAGTTCATTTATACTGCCTACCAAAATGAAAGTAGTGTTTTAATGTAGCCAAGTGAGCCAAAACATTATTTCCATGTATGCATCATTACTGAACAATGAAAATTCTCTCCTCCCACCCAAAATTCTAAGTAGACATCTCAGCAGAACTGTATGTGTATATATATAAACTTGCTGGAATACAGGCTCATATATAAGGCTTCAGGCTTAACACTGCCAACTCTAACAACATGTGGCGCACCAGATCTCTTCTGAAAGCTGAAGAAGATGTCGACAATTAAAAACTATCCATCTCCTTTTCTCTAAACAAGGCAAACATACATGTAACCTAGTGGTAAAGCTGCTTTTATTTTGAGAAGGTACTTGTCTGATCACCCTACCTTAGTGTGTGATGTGGCTGTGCCACTCCTGAGTTACACTACCATGACAAATGACTGCCTATAAAAAACAGGTATTTGTTTCAATTTAGTATATTACTTAGAATAGCACAGCCTCAAATAAGGTACAGAAATCACAGCAAACATAGGCTAATTGCATAGGAGCGCTCATTGTACAGGAATGCTAGGCTTTTTTCTGCTGTTAGTAACACAGAAATAAATACTTACATTGTAAAGTAATTTGATGAATAAAATAGATCTCTTTACTGTATTTCAAAATTGTTATGGCATTCTGGGACTCCTTCCCTTCGGAAAGGGGCAGAATAGCTAACAGATAAAGTCACTAATGAATCACTGATCGGTTGCAACATGGTAACTCTGAATAAAAAGACTTAGAGGCAACACCTCACCCTGAAGGCTTGGCAAAGATCTTATTCTACACGCGTCCTAATGAGTTCTAAGTCTTTTTTTTTTCTGCAGGAGACCAATTAAAAAAAAAAACCAAAGCCAGAAGACTCAGAACATACATTACATAAGTGTTCATGCTGTGCCCTAAAATATATTAACTTTTGGTCCACATACCCTCTTCCGTGCTTCTGAACTATACTGTTGGTCAGGAAAACATATTCAAGAGCCTCAAAACTGACAACTGTCTAAACAAACTAATATTTGCATACAATAAATACATTTACTTAGCAGGTATTACAACGCTACTCTTAAAACCCTTCTCTGTGTAAGGTTTGCAGCGTCAGGATACAGGCCTAGCCAAATACTCCGCTAGGGAGCACATGTTCTTTCATGAAAACAAAAGTGAACATTTGATGGGAAGAAACAAAATTTAAGAGGTATAATCATTGCGACTGAAATCAGCTCATGGGAATCATAACAGCAGCACTAAATTAGTACTCTTACCAGCTTTACAATGCATTTGGCATGGTAGCAGATATTCTCAAATGTCTGATAAATCTTATGTTAGGCTTTTAAAAATCTAATTCAAAGCAGGTAGAACATTGTGACAATACCAGATTCAAACCACTGGTATGGGCGAATTTACTTTTTAAAGCTAAGCTGAGCTAATGGCTTGCTCCTACCAAAGGAGATCCCACTTCCCACCCCCTTTTCCTTCTCTTCTTCCAACTCCACCCCATTCCTTTTTCGTTCTGCTCTCAGGTCCCCTCTTCCTCCACTGCACTGGCTTTGGTATTTCTCAGACCCTTCAACAAACTAACCGAGCATCTGTCAGAAAGCTGTTTCTGTAGTTTCTCTTGGATTAATTTACTGAGATTTACTGAGTGAATCAGCACACCTCAAGGACAGAGAAGCACAACAGGAAGGAACACAAAGCTGAAGGGGGGAGCATAGAAAGCAACAGGATCCCCCTCTTTCAGCACTAGCAAGCTGATGATCCAGTTCTTCAGCTCCCTTCAATAACGTGGCTGATGAACCACCTTTAAAACTTGGATGACAGCTGACAACTCAAACAGCCCTCTGTGATTTCTTAAGGCTGGTACAGTTCAACACTGTTTCAACCTCTACAACACCTCACATAATGGTGAAATTACAGAAAGGCAGGTCTAAGAAGGAAACAGCATTTCACATGACTAAATGCAATTTTTAAAGTTTCTAAGCTAAAATAGTGGGGTTTTTTTATTTAAACGTTCAGTACAATATCCAAAAAAAGCCCAAAAGAAAGCACACATTTATAAGCCCACTATTACTAACAAAAGGCTAAACAAGATATCAAGAAACTCCTGAAATCCCATATCTTGCACACTATTTTTCCTCTAACAGCAAATACCATGTAAAGAACAAGCTATTAAATCACCTTCATAACAGCACAACATTTCAGATAAAATCAATTTATATTAGCATCAGGTGAACAGACTTGTATTCTGTGGTGTTACCTGTTTGGGTTGGTTCTGTTCCTGTTTTCATGGAGAAATGAAGGGGAAAGGATACACAGTTTAAGTGTTATGGAGAAATAAAATCCACACGTGATAAAGCAACATGATAAAACAGAGTTGAAATAATAGATACCATTTACCTATTAATTCCATATTGCCAGTAGTTCGGGATTTTTTAAACTCCTCCCACATAGGGATTTTTTGCTGAATTATATTACTCTGAAGTGACAAAATGGTACAACTTAAAAATCTGACATCTGATGATTATGAACAAATAACACATTACTGAAGGCTGAAGAACTTGGGCTCTGAAGGCACAGCACTATTTGTAGAAAAATTATAAACTTTGAGAAGCTTCTAAAACTAATCTACACATTTTCTCCATCAAAAGTTTCACAACTGAATTAATGTATTTGTTTCTTCTTCTTTTTTTAAATTTTCCTAAAACAGACATAAAGCAGTGCTATTTAATGTTGGGTTTTTCTTGTGGTTTTTTTTTTTTTTTTTTAAAAGCCCTAATCAAAATTAGTTCTATTTTAAGCATGGGGTTCAACTAGAAAACCCAAAAAGGTTCCTTCTAACATAGTAAACTATGATTCTAAGTTATTGAAAAATCTTTTACAATACTCTCTCCTTAAAGTAGCTCAAAACAAGTCATGATGCAATGCTGTTATGTAAAAAACTGTGCTACTACTAATTTTAGACGGCCCACATAAATTGTCTGTAAATCATCATAAACAAATGCTAATTGATTATTCAAACAACATTTTTCAAAGGAAAAAAAGCAGCCATCCAGTTCCCTCCCACCACTACCATAGCATCTTTTCCAAAAGGTCATATAAACATTTGTCTGCTAACGCATTTTGTAAAGTACTGAAACAGTAGCATAAAACAAACAAAATTTTCCATTATCATTTAAGAAAGCAGAGGTACTCAATTTATTCCAGAAAAAATAAACCTTGCTGAATGACTGGAAGTGGTTTTTTGCACCTTTCCAGGAGTAACTCATTGACAAAAAAAAAAGTCCACTAAGCATTCAAATTCTTCTGAATGGGTAATGTTTGTCTGCTCCACATGTAACCAAAAAAAAAAAAACCCAACAACAAAAAAATCCATACTTTGGATAACTTTTACTATACATATACCACAAACAGAAAAGAACAGATAGAAAGGAAACCCAGAGACAAAGTCTTACAGTAAAAGGTTTTTAACTGAAAACAACCTCTGCCAAAATGTTTGCAACTGATGAGCGAAGTCATAGGCAGACACACCACCAGTGTTCTATTTACATCTACTCTGAACAGCTCCAGATGATGATTTTCAAAAACTAGCTTGCCAGAGAAGCTGTCTTGACACCAAAACACTTTTCTGCCTACAACTTGTCGTGGTTTAATGCCAACCAGCAACTAAACAGCATGCAGCCGCTCACCCTCTCCC
>JANZLQ010000079.1:57794659-57813363 GCA_026212715.1 Elanus axillaris | reverse complement strand
GGGGAAGCGGGAAGTGGGGCGGGGCTAGGCCGGCGGCCGCGGCCCCTTCAGGGTGAGGTCAGGTACCTTTTGCCGGCACCGTGGCTCCCGGGGAGGGGCTGGCGGGCAACGGCCTTTGCTCCGGCCCGCTCCTGAATCAGCGCTGGCTCGGCGTGCCGCGGCTCTGACCATGCTGTTAACCCCCAGTCAGCGCCGTGGGGCACTGGCCTTGGGCGGCCCGGCGCGGCAGCTGCCCTGCCCGCTCCCCAGTGGCCTGCAGCTAGTGCTGCTTTCCAAGCTCCTGCCCCCAGACTGGCAGAAGGTTCTTAAGCGTGGAGGTCCATCCTGGCAACAAATCCTCTCGCTGGGAAATGGTATCTGCAGAGGACTTGCTTCTCCTTTTCCCGGAACATGGTTTTCTGCATGATCACAGGAAGGGATGTGGTGTTCCAGTAGCTTGTTCTGGTCGTGTGACCTAATTCTGACTAGAGATTGAACCAAAATACTTCAAAGTTTGATCTGTTACCAAGAGCACTGACAGCATGCTACGCAGCAGAGGTTTGCGCTTCTGGTTAGGCTGCAGAAGAGTGCAGCATCTGTGACAACACCTGGAGACAAGGGCATGCTCTGAAATAGCCATCTGGGGCAATTGTGTGCTTTCATAACTGAAGTTAACTGCACTGAGACATGGCACTTTATGCTCATGTTGGCCAGTCCTACTTGAGAATTGGTAGTGCCTGCAGTGGTCTCTGAGGTTTCCAACTGTATTGCAGAGCATGTAGGTTACAATAAGGCAGCGCAGAGAACTCTCATAAGCATGTCTGAAAGGAGTGATTAATCACCTGTGATTCCAAGGCCAAGGGCTGGTTTCCTGGAGTCCTTCGGGATACTCCATTTCTCCTTTTGTATAAATGGAAGAAAAAAAATACTTCTTACTATAACAGTCCCCAAATACTTGCATCAAAAATGAGATCAGTAGACAATATGCATTGGTCCCTCTGTGATATTGCTGTCCTGCCCCAAACTGGAGGAAGCACTGGGGAAATAAAACGTTTTCATTTGTGTTCACCAGAGAAATAAGAGTGAGTCACTGCTTTTTTCTGAAGTTACTGTATTGACTAGCATCCTGTCCCTGGAGGCTGAAGTATTTTAGGAGGGCCTTTGGCAATCCAAACATTCTCTGGTCATTAACAAAGCAACCTCATATTATACAGGAGAATCGAGGTTACGTCTTGAATACCCCAAGTCACAGCTGTCAAAAAAAGGAGGAAATTACAGCTCAGCAGCCAGAGGGATGAAATCTGTATTCTAAAGCTAAGGGTGATGTGTGCTGTACATCTCGGAGAGCAGCATTCTTTCCTATTACCGTACATTTAGGAATCAGATCACCTTTGAAATCATCTGGGGATTTTGATTATACCCCATGTAGAAGTGGCCAAGCAAGCAAGCAAAGATGCATTGATGGAGGAAATATAGTCTCTTTCTGTTAAGTATTCAGAAACAAATTCTCAGGAAATCAATGTAAGCAGCAATCCAGTTTTGTCCGTAGTAATGCATGAAAGAAAAAGTAAAACAATGAAGGTGCAACAATATATCTATATATATATCCAGGTTTAAGAGAATAAAACATTGATTCAAAATTTCTCATCAGCCAAAGGGACAGTGTCTTAGTATTTCAGGCACATTACTGTAGAGGCTGAGGTCTTTGAAGCAGTGTTAGCCTGGCTGATCTCAGATAGCAGAGGGGCAAGCTGGTACAATTTAAAGATGATATTAGGTAAACGTAGGATTTGGGAGCTGGCTGAAAAGTAGCCTGAAAATCACTCAGCTACAATCAAGTTTCTGATAGGCCTCTTTTCATGCAGCAGAAAAGCTGTGCCATCAGCTGTTTTATTTTGCCAAAATTGTACCCTTACAGAAAAACCTACAAGACAATAGCAGTTTTTCAAAATCACATTATCAAGGTGCACTGAATAGCCTTCAGAGTAACTTCTGTGTTAGGGGACAAGCATAACTTGTCATTCATAAAAATATAAAGGACAGGCTTTTCAGATGTTGGTGAATTGTTCATAAGGGTGGTTAAAAGAAATACATCACTGATTTCTATCAAATGAACCATCAAAAAATTAAAAGTACATTCTTAAAGACCTGAATTACCTTCTGAACAGGGCTTGTGATGGGGTGTACTCTTCATCACTAAGCAGAAGTGGGTTAGGTAGCACCCAATCAGCCTGACCTGTGGTTGATTCCCACACTTTAAAAGGTGACAAGTTTGCAGCAACTGAAAGAACTACTGGGGAGTGTCTCTGAAGAAAACCCAAGCTGTCTGGAGACAAGGGAACTGCTGCCATGCTGCTGCCGAAGACATCGCACTTCAACACATGAGGATCCCATCGCTATTGTGGAAACTGCACAAGTGAGAGGCCTAGTTAACCTTACCAACAGGGCTGTTGGAAGTAGCAGCTACTCAGCTGACAAGCTGGATTATTATATTTTATAGAGCCAAAGCTTTTTGAGAGCCACAAGCGTCCTGTTGCTAGTGAGCTGAAATGTAAGATTAGGAATTCAATTGATGTCCTTTTCTTTTTGTAAGAATTGGGTCAAGTGCCAGAACTTTTAAGGCAGGGAGTACTTTTGAGTCATTGCTATCCCTGGACAGTCTCCAAGCAGTGATGTGTAGTAAGATATTGAATTAGTAAGCCAATAAAGAGTAGGTTTGCAAACTTCCAGGAGTTACTCTGTGCTTTTTCTGCCTTGCAGTATCATTTCCCTGAGCCTGTATCTGCTGCTTCTCAGACGTGATGTCAATTCAGGCCAGTGTTGGGAGAACAAGGAAACTACAGAATCCAAATTCAGCACAAAAAGTAGCCTTGCCTAGGCAGATCCATACATAATAAATGCAGAACCGGGCTGATGATGGAATGAAACCCTACAGAACTGCACGTATGTACTTACTTGCACGTGTGAGGTGGATTAGTAATTGCCGGGTGTAAAAGGCTGGGTCCTCTGTAGACTGAATATCCTGAACCACTGCAAAGTGATCTCACCCAATGCTGCCTAAATTGTCTTCTGCATGCTGATGTTGTGAACAAGAACAGAAATTCTCCTCTAAGTGTACAAACATTCCAGTACCTAGTGTGTGACTTGTACAGCATGCTGCGGGCTGAACTGAAATTACACGCTCCTGGATCTGAAACTTTGAACACCTTGCGTAAACTAGCTTTAGTACAAAGAGGTTTTGAGAAAACCAGGTCTCATCTGGGAAACCTGACTTAAAAGTTTGATCAGTTCCAAATGACTGCTGTTGCAAGGTGACTTCTGTCCAAACACAAGACTCTTGTATTCTTGGTTAACCAGCTGTGCAATTCCTTACAGTAGTTGAGATGAAGGCAGGAGGATATTCAATAGCATCCTTCGAAGTACTGTAGTGTCAGGAGTATTTTTAGGTGCCCTGAAATTGCTATTATGTATTGTGCTTAATGCAGCTATGCTGGACAAGCATTTTTAATGGGTTTCTGTTGATAGTATGATTCAAATTTTAATGTGGGCAAGCCAAATAGCAACGTCTGTTTGTTGTTAGTGGAGTCGTTTTTCTGGCAAAAGTTTTAAGCGTGTTTTTGAGAGTCTGTTTGTGTGAAGTGAGTCGAGAATCTGGCTGCATGAAAGCACTGTTGACTTTGTGATGGCTTAGTAGCAATGAAACATCCACCCAAAAGTGTGCTTTCTAGTAATTGTTATATCTGCACTTGAAATTCTGGAAGTGCCTAACCTTAGCAGCTCTGCTGTAAGAGATTTGGGGTAGTTTCCAAGGACAAGGAATTGCATTGTACAGCAGAACCAGGATAGCTGCAGTGCATGTGATAGGCCGTCCATTTTATAGAGGAAAACTGTATACTTTGGGTATTTATTCTGGCTCTAAACCGAAAAATTTTCTGCAACCAAATATTATTGCAGTTGTAGAACAAGTGGGGTTATTACTGTGTGGTAAGCTTTACAAATGTGTGATAAACCGAACGTGTAATGTAATCTCTCGCTTACTGTTAGAGGACCCAGTATTTTAAAGAGAAATCAGTCTTTCCGTGAAAGGAATCATTCATAAAAGTTAATCTCCCTTTTAGACAAACAGGTACACTGGCAAAGTTAGTCTGTTTAAGTGAAAGGCAGAATGGACTTAATGGAGTAAAAATTACATTGGTAATACTCAAGAATCCTGCTCTGAAAGCTCAGATAATAAAAAAAGCTAAGTTTCCAATTTAAACTTTCCATCGTAGTGGGAAAATTCTAAGTTTAACTAATAAGAGTGTTCCTAAATTGCATGAAAGTAAGTTAGCAGTAGTCTCTGTGGTAGATAAAAACCAGTATGTAATGAGACAATTGCAACAGTCCTGTTTTGCAGGCTGGGTGATTCGGGAGTGGTGGTGCTTGCAGCTGTCTTTAGTGGTTTACAAAGCAATTCATCAACTTGTTTGTTTACAGAAGCCATATTCTTATGTGCTCCACCCAAGTACATGGGGATAGGGAGAATGATCCTGATGACAGAACAATTTGTAGCTTTAAGAAATATAAAGTGTTTTAAAAGTACTTGATTTTTGTTGTAAGTGCAAAAAATGCAAGAAATATTTCTAAAGTAAAAAGAAACCCCAACTTCTTGTTGTGCTTAATATCTCATAATTAAACAAAGATAGTTTTATCAAACAGTTCCCCAAAAGTCATGTTTTCTTTGAGGACAAGGGTGAAAAAATCCAGTCAGTATTTTGAGATTCTTCAAAATACTGGTCTGTGAAGGAGACTGCTGCTTGTCTCTGAGTACAGTGTACTGAGCTGTGCAGCAATATCAAGACTGTAGTGGAGCACTAGAAGATATTCAAGGAAAGGGGAAGCAATGTGTTTAGCCACATCCACAATTCAACTCAATCAAGAACATTTGTAACTAGGCAGGGAAGCCACAAACCACAGAACAAGCATGGTGTTATAATATATGAAATACCTACTTGAATCTAAAAAAGGAAATTCTAGTTCCTGTGGCAGTGAATACAGTCTGCCTTCTGATTAATCAGTGGAACATATGACAAGCTCAAGTTGAGATGTTTTTAAGTAGTCTTGGAGTTCCACCCTCTTTCCCTGATATACTGATGGAGAGATTCATAGCCTGATAATCCTGGTCCATCTGCAAGATCACACCAGGCCTATACTAAAATAATTTGAGTGTATGGAAAAAGATTTATCTGAAGAAATCTGGATTGCCTTTTGGGTGAAAAGAGTGAGTTGAAGATCATTTAGCTTTCAACCACTGTATTGAGTTTATGTGAGTTTTGGTAGGGGAGGGGGCTGCAGGGATGGCTTCTGTGAGAAGCTGCCAGAATCTTCCCCCATGTTCAGCAGAGCCAATGCCAGCCAGCTGCAAGTCGGACATGCCGCTGGCCAAGGCTGAGCCCATCAGCAACAGTTGTAGTACCTCTGGGATAACAGATTTAAGAAAGGGTAAACACTGCTGCACACCACCAGCCAGAAGAACGGAGTGAGAATATGTAAAAGAAACAACTCCGCAGACACCAAGGTCAGTGCAGAAGGGGGGGAGGAGGTGCTCCAGGTGCCAGGAGCAGACATTCCCCTGCAGCCCGTGGGGAAGACCATGGTGAGGCAGGCTGTCCCCGTGCAGCCCAGGAAGGTCCACGATGGAGCAGATATCCACCTGCAGCCCATGGAGGTGAATGGTAGAGCATATATCCACCTGCAGAACTGTGGAAGACCCCACAACAGAGCAGGGGGATGTGCCCTGAAGGAAGCTGTGACCTCATGGAAAGTCCATGCTGGAGCAGGGTCCTGGCAGGACCTGTAGCCCCATGGAGAGAGTACCCCATGCTGGAGCACATTTGCTGGCAGCACTTGTGACCCTGTGGAGGACCCATGCTGGTAGCAGTTTGTTCTGAAGGACTGCAGCCCATGGAAGGGACCCACGCTGGAGCAGTTCATGAAGGACTGCAGCATGTGGGAAGGACTCACATTGGAGAAGTTCATGGAGAACTGTCTCCCATGGGAGGGACCCCATGGTGGAACAGGGTAAGAGCATGAGGACGAAGGAGCGGCAAAGATGACTTGTGATGGACTGACCACAACCCCCATTCCCCATGCCCCTGTACCGTTCGGATAGAGGAGGTAGAGGAATCAGGAGTGAAGTTAAGCCCATGAAGAAGGGAGGGGTGGGGGGAAGGTGCCTTCATTTTGTTCTTATTTCTCATTCACCCTAGTCGGATTTGATTGGCAATAAATTAATTCCCCAAATCTGTTTTCCTTGTGATGGTAATTGCTGTCCTTGTCCTTATCTCGACCCACAAGCTTTTCATTGTATTTTCTTACTCCTTTGTCCATCTGAGAAGGGGCAGTGATAGAGTGGCTTGGTGGGCACCTGGCAGCCAAGGGCAGCCCACCACAACCATTTTTCTTTTTAATGTGTGATACTAGCATTTCCCATAAACATGTAAGCTGTTGTTTCTTTGGTCTGAGGGAGGAAAACTTTGAACACTGGATGAGTCACTCATATTTCCAGTATGTTTCCAGGCTATCTGACCCCTGCAAGATTCTGCAGGGCTTATGTCATTGCATTATACACTGGCTGAGATGAGCCTAACAGACTACTGTAAGCACAGCCAATGCTGTCCTTCGGTCACAGCTTGGATGGTAACATTTCTAAATACATTCTCTAAAAGGCTGAGAATAGATTGAGTAATGGACCTAAATTACTCATTACATGATTAAGGGGTAAATGTACCATTTCTAGCCAATACTCGAGAGGACTTAGCTCCAATCTGATAAATTTAATCTATTAAGGTGACAAACACCTGCACTCAGCCAAGGAAGCATCAGGATTTGTTTGTATTGTTTGTGACTTTCAAAGCTGTCTTACCAGACAAGGAATTCGATCTCCAATCAAGACAGCACCTTCAGGGAGTGACAGGAAATTTGGCTTTTGCTGTCCAATTAATCCTCATTGCTTTCTCTATATTGCTTAAGATTCTAGGCATGATCAATTATCAAATTAAGTATCTGTGATTTATAATCACAAGAACACTGTCATAATTTTCTTTTCACCAAATTATTCTGATGTTTATCATTCTGCCCGTCTTTTGTACAAGTTGGGGACACCCATGAATACTTATTGATTTTCTTTATTATTCACTCACTGTCTCAAGGATGCTCAGTGCATTTTGAGTCCCTTGCTAGCCTCACTACAGATACTAGTGTATCTCCAGACTGTATGTAATCTCCCTGCTATTTCAGCTATAGTATTCTAAATACCCAACCTGCTTATATTGAAGCTGCCTTGTATACATTTGTGCAGGATTGAGTCACAGGTCTTGCTGCAGTATAGACATACTTAAAGCCTTTGAAGAGCAACAGCTTAAAAAATTAATTTTTGGTTGGCACAACAGCAAAAGAGTATGCTAAGATAGAGTCAGAGTTAGAACAGAAGCTAAAACTCAAGGCAGACTAACACCAGTATTAACAGACCATGGAACAAAAAATATTAGATTTTTATGATGTTTGCTAAGCACAGAATATTTTCCTAGGCATTTTGAAATTCTGTCTCCTAGTGAACAGCAAGTCAGCAGGCTAGAGCAAAGTTTAAAGCCTTACCAGCTTGTGAGTTCGACCATTTTGGGATCCAATGAGATTGGAGACAGTTCAAGACAGAGGACAGCCTGCTGGGTAAAAAAGTATACACTAGTGAGAAAATCTTGCAGCAAAATTCTCCAGAGCGCTATAGGAACACTCCACACAACAGCACAAACGTAGCTTATGGAGTGAAAGGTCACAACACTGCTAACGGTACAGGCAAGCCTTTATCCTAAGAGTTCATATTGAAGCATGTCAGGATGAGACTCCTACATCTGGGAGATCTGACGTGTTCTCCTCTACATGTCAGTAGAAGGCCTGACATTTAGCTTTACTTACAAAAGAAGTTCTCATCCTGATTAAACTGTTCTGGAGAGATACTGGATAGCATCAGCTGCTGTCTGTAGACATAGCTACAGCCGAAGCTGCTACATACTTGAGTCTGATCCAGTTACTCAGTACAGGAGAAACAGATGGTATCTTATTCTGGTTCTGCCTTCAGCTGAATTGCCATGTGACCCCACTGCCAACACTGAGGAAGGGAAAGAGTCATGGTAAAAAAGTCCAAATCTTCTGTTGAGAGGCCTCCATGCTTCCCAGTGGATGGATAAAATGCCTCCTTAAATCCAGATGATAGGATTTTGAAGCGTAGCAAAGTCTGAGAGAGATCATACAGAGCTATAATTTGTATTTTAAATGAGAGTGATGAATGGGAGATGAGTTTTGTTTCTTTTTGTAATGTCACTGGGCATTACTGTTTGGCAAGCCTCTAAGTAAGCATTCTGCAATGAAGCAGCAAAGTTCAAGGATGTGGGATGGAAGAGGGCGTAGTGTTAGAAATAATACATGTTTCTGTATCCGAATAATGTTCAGCATTTGTAGATAGCATTTGTTTCTCTGATTGTTTATTACTGTTTCATGATTGCTGATGAATAACTGGGCTGAAAGAAAACCAGGCTTGTAAAAAAAGAACAGCTTTTATTTTTAGAAATAAGTATTTTTCCTCTCAAGCAGTATCTCAAACTATTTGCACAAAAATTCACTTTCTGATGTCACGGTCTTCAGAATAGAAACAACGTCCATATCATTACCTTATGAAGTTGTAGGCAGAAATGAAACATGGCCTTTTTAACTGTAATTAGAATGTTACCGGTGTCAGATTTTATGCTACTATTCTCTAACCCATTTAATGAGTCTTACTGTTTTCAGTTCTTACATTTATGCCTCAGGCAAACAATTTATTCTATGAGCAATGGAATATTCAAAACTATTATCTTTCAGATTTATGTTCTATATCCTCAATTCAGTGTCCTAACTCACCTTGCACCCCCGCAAGGTGCCACCCCATCTGGGTAAGCATCAGCATGTGCTATGACTCACCTAAAGCTATGTTAATACAGGTGTGTCTGTCTTAGTTGGTCAGTCAGCTGATACAAAGCATCAGCGGTGTATATAAGTGTATGGTAATGGCAGACTTTTTTGAAACTTGTAAAAAATGCATTTAACCATTGACCACTAATTGAACCAGATGACCTCTTGAGGTCTCATCCAATCTGAATCATTTTGTGATTCAACATTGTTAAAATTAATTTACCTTTGGATACTTCAGCAGTCTGACTCATTCAACCTGAATTATTTTGCAATTCAGTGCAAAATTTGGCCAGCACATTCAATTATTAGGTGTGGAGTGGCAGGGGCACGAACTGATGGGTGGCGGTTGTGTAAGCCTTGTTTTCTCAGAAGATGAGGCTAGTGTAGCATACCCAGCAGTGGGTTGTGAGACTGGCACTTTGGTGTGGGTAGGTCAGGCTCTGCTTCTCCTATTACCAAGGTTTACTTGGACAGCATCTGTTCAACGAATTTGTTCCATACCTGACATTACTGAGGTGAAACCTAATGACACTACAAGCTATTAGCATATATTTTTAACAATCACCTATTTGGTTTTAATGTAATATAGCATGCATAAGACAAACCAATTTTTATTATGGTATTGTATATTTGCTGGGATCTTTTCTTCTTTTGCAGAGAAGCTGGTTATCCATAGGAATTATTTTTATTAATGATTTCTCATGCGCTTGTCATTAATTACCAGCTGACACCTTTTCCAGGCAGTCTTTATTCCTAGAATTGCATCATATGCCAAACACATCTTAACATTCTTTGCTGTTGATGCAAAATCTAAAGAATTCTGAGTTGTTATTCAAGTTCCTGTTGGTAATTTCTTGTCATCATACTGTGGCAAATCCTTACTGTTTAATTGTATCAAAGCTATATTCTGTATGTTTACTCCTTTTGGAGATATTCAGGTTGTCATAACCACAGTTATAAGAAATAGAAGACTAACAATGTTTAAAATAAGGCAGAGATTTCTTTTATTAGACAAATACAGTTGGGGGAAAAACATGCTTTTCTTTAAATATTGTTAATTGATCCTATCAGTAGCTGTTTAATTCTTTTCTTTTTCCATTACACCATTTACAGATCCTTATACCTCGTATAAGGTTTGTTTTCTTAATGATTATGTTATTTTCTATTTGTTGAACACTGAAAGATGGCCCTGTTTATTTTGCGTGGTAATTCCTTGTTTGTTTACCAACACAGAAAAGTTATTTATGCATTAATTACTCTATTTCTGCTTATTTAAGATATCACTGGTTCTTCTCTAATTAACAACAGCATACTTTTTAGTGGCTTCCTGTTTTCTGTAAGACTTGATGGACTTTAACCTATTCTGTCTTTTGATCATTTTCAGCCAAAGTTTTGACTATATCTGCTGACAGAAATGGACCTACTGAAGATCTTCCCTTGCTGCAACTAACTTAAGTCAGCTGCAATGTATTCTGATTTTACGGGGTATGTCAGAGGGTTTCAACATCTTGAATCAAAAATTTCTATCGCCTCATCTCTTGCTTACCTTTGCTGCAGTTAGATGCTGATCATTTTCTTTTGGGAATGTATGTTTCACTGGTGATCTCATTAATAACAGGAGACTCCCCATACGGTGCCTTTGTTTAGCATTCCTTCATTTTAATTTCACAAATTTTCCTGAGGATTCTGAGTGGTACCAAATCTATTTTATATGATAATGAAAATTATTTTTTATTGCAGGACCCTATTTTTAATTTGTGGAACTGCAAAAGCTTCAATGCCATTTCAGTCATCAAAAGTTTAACTTCAGTGTAGTTGATTTGTAATTCCTTATTACAGCTACCAAATGTGAGTCTCTGCAGTCCCTCAAATCTGCATTTTACTACACTAATGTTTTATAGACATGTATGTGCTTAACTTTGCTACTCTGAATTGTCTCACTGACTTGAAAGGAATGTCTTCCATTCCAAGTAGTACAGCAAATATTCCACATAAGCTATTTCTCTTGACATGTTTGCAGTCAGAGCAGGCACTACGAAGTAGGGGAAGGGATCTGGGAACAGGCTGGTATAAAAAGAGGAACCTGCAGTGGGGCCATAGGTGGTGGCAACATACTTCTTTTGTTAACCAATTACCAGGAGCCTGGCTTCAGTGTAATTTGAACACAGCTTTTAAGTGGCTGCTTGAACAGAACTCAAGGTAAGCTTATCTGGCTTGGGTGGAGTCAGATAGTGCTACTTTTATTACAGAATCAGGGGCTGTGTTTGGGAAGGACCTCAACAGATCAGGCAGAACATCCATTCCCCTGAAACATAATCTACTGCAGGTAACCTGTTCTTGCCAGATGTCCCTGCCCTATGTCCCTGCCATCTCTTTCCTGATGTGTCTAACAACAGAGATTCCTCAGTCTTGTTAGGTGAACTATTACACCACCAAGTTTTCTTTGTGATGGGAAGATGTTTCCTTGTGTCTATATTGGCTAGAAGCTGTGATATTAGCATGGAATAATAAATTGGGAGAGGATGGATGCCTGAGAGCCTGGAATGCATAGAGAGTCTTTCCAAGGAAAGTGGCTACACAGAAGACAGGGCAGAGCGATGCAGTGGGAAGAAATGGACATGCTGCAGTGGCTGCTAAGGCCAGAAGGGAAGGGTAAGCTGCCATGGCGTAACAAATTATACCATAGTTGTAGGCCAGAATCTTGTAGCCAAGAGTATGAATGATCTGAACTATGAAAAGTCACTCAGGACCCATCTTGTCATTACTGGAAGAACTGTGTTTTCTCAGGTTTATGTAACCAGAAGTAAAGACTCTGAGTTTTAGCATAAAGGACTGCTTTTCACTTCAGTAAAGGGTATCAGGGTAAGAGCAGGTCTTTGCTGGGGAGAGAAGAGATGGCAGGGGCTCCTAAGTCAGTAAGGATGGGGGTGTATACCTAGAGAATGGCAGCTAAGCAGTGAGAAGAAGAGCACTAGGAAGAAGAAAATAATGAAGAAACAATGGCACAGTTTGGCACAATGTTTATGGAGTCATCTGAGGGGGATGGATAGTGGCATCCTGTATTAATTAGAAGCTTCAAGCCTGTTTCACTGGAACAAATTAGTCAGGAGGGTCAAAGGTATTTATTTATATGGCCCACTGTACAATACTGAATAGTTAAAGTCTGGCTGTCCAGAGACACCCAAATGTCCTTCAAAAAAACACTCACGTCTAAAAAAAACAAACCCCCAAAACAAAACAGAAGTTTAAACCTTTTTTAGCCACAAAGAAAACAAAAAAGCAGGGAAAGTGGTTCAGAGAGATTTTAACCACATCTCTTGCTTCCTTTCTCTGTTCTACATAGCTGCAGTAGTGGCTGTTGGGTTTGTTTTGTACCTTTTAAAAAGGGAAACTGTTGTATTTGGCAGCCTTTTAGGTGATATTAAAGATGGTAATAACTATTCTTTTTGGGTGAAGAAGAAGTTAAGATGATGAGCCAGAGCTGCTGTTATTACTGTTGTGGTAAAAGCTTGAATATGCCTCCTCAATGATGAATTAAGAGAAGTACACACAAAAGGGGAGAGGAAAAAAAAAAAGCCAAGTTAGAAAATGCACCTTCTGTTTCTGCTCCTGACTTTATTTTACAGCATTGTTGCTAGAGGAGACTGAGCATAGCACATAGTGACTCCAAAATTTGGCTTTTACAAGCATTGAGCTGTTGTTTAAAGGCATTGCTTCACTCTGCCTTCCTGTTTTAGACTTGCATCAGTGCTGCCAATAAGAGTGATCTAGCTGGCTAAGATGTAAGCTGAAGGCCTAGGAAGAGGCACAGAAAGAAGATGATGCTGGGGAAGAAAAGAGGCACAAGTGAAAATATGTGACAACAGGAATGCAAGTTGTCTTCCAGCAGCTGCATTTGCTGAAGCTGGAGGAAGAGTCAGCATCACCCCTCTAGACACTGGTCTAGTCAGGATGATTCTTAGGACTGTGGAAAGAGGACACAGAGAGGTCACAGTGGATCTACTTGTTTGCCACACAATCTTTTCATGGTCCTTGGATGTGTACCTGGAGACCTTTCTAGCTTTAATCTTCTCTGACTTGTATAGATAATACTGGTTTACAGCCTGCAACCTCTGCTCAACACTGATGTTTTCTGGCTGTCTTTTCCCTGTCTGAGCTCCTCTCAGGGCACGTGCCTTTGAATATCAGATAATCAGATAATCTGAGCTGCTGTTCCTATTATAGTTTGAGAGCCATGCATAACTCTTCAAATACCACAATTTCCCATGCTGCTAACTGTAGCATGTACTGACTAAAGAACCATTACACTTCTATGTAAGCTGGAGTGGATACAGGGTAAACAACAACTAGCCATCATTAACCATTTTCTTCCTCACCTTGGGAGGAAAACCCAATTTTGTAAGATGATCGTAGAGTGGTTTGGGTTGGAAGGGACCTTAAGATCATCTAGTTTACCCCCCCTGCCATGGGCAGGGACACCTTCCACTAGACCAGGTTGCTCAAATCCCCATCCAGCCTGGCCTTGAACACTGCCAGGGATGGGGGCATCCACAGCCTCTCTGGGCAACCTGTTCCAGTCTCTCACTACACACATTGTAAAAAAAGTCATGAATGTCTATTTCATGTTTATTTTGCTGTGTCTCTTTTAGGACTGAATGATCTCTCTGCCTTTCTTTGTTCCCTGGTGTTCATAACAGTTGGTCTGGCTGGGTTTCTACACAGGACCCCAAGCCCTGTATTTCTTTTCAGCCAGCAGCAAAATGTTCTTTTAACCTACATTTAATAATAATTCCCTTCCTACAGACTGCTTAGTCATTCCTATCTTTACTGCACAATTTTGGATTAACTGCATACCTTCTTCATACCGACTGAGATGGACTTTTCTGCTCTGGACAACTTGGGACCTGTTGCTGCCCCTTAGGCCAGGGCCTTGGTGGGAGGCCAAGCCCCTTCACTCCCTTGGGCTTGTTGGCAAAGCCAGCTGAATTTGTATGAGAAGATTTGAAGAAAACCAAATATTTTATTCAATTTTGTTCACTTTGACTGTAAACAAAAACTGTTTCAGTGACATTAGATAGAACTGCAAAAAAAATTGTTTTAATTTTGGTTTCTTTCTCAAAGGTCAGAGGGAAACACTTTTATTTCATTATGAAAATGAAATTTTTGAATTCTCTTAAATAATATGAACATTTTCCTTGTGAAATATTGAGCAGTTTTGAATTTATTTTGCTGGAATACTGTGCCTTGTAAAGGACAAAGAAGCAATGGGAACTATTGTACCTTTGACCTACAAGTCAAAAGTGTTCTGAGGCCCAGGAGGAATAAATTGGTGCCTGAATAAGGGTTAAGGACTGTTCTGTAATTAGATCTTCCACTGAAAGAAACAGTTTCTTCAATTTAGCCACATGCATGTACTTTACCACCAATGAACTCTGTCAATAACAGAAGCTGCAGCCTGGAGGGAAATGGAAGGTACAGCTGTAGAGCAGCAGGGTAACTGCTGGGTGGGAATCTGCAGTGACGAGTTTGCTGGAGAAAGACCAGTGGCTCAGAAATGCACTCTAAATAATTTTAATGGACTGTAGTCAATGATGGAGGTGTGAAGCAAGTCAAGAAAAAGGAAGGTTGAAAAAATATAAGATATGCTGTGATGCAAATTCATTTTCATGATGATGTATCTCTACAGTTGTGAAACACTGAGATCATTGGGGAGGGCATGGTGAGTGTGAAAGAAAAGTGAAACAGAAAAGCTTTCAGAGCACTGCAGCAAAAGGTAAGCAGTTTGTTTCACTCCTTCCTCCTCTTCTACTCTCCCTGCTTTTGTTTTCTTCCTAATTTGGTTATTGTTTTCCTCTTTCCTATCTAATTCCATCACTTGCATTCTTGTTCTTGGTCTTCTTTGAGTGCCCCAATTAAAATCTAACTACAGTTTTGGATTAAAAAGGGGGATTTTCTCTACTGCATTTTCCTTACACAATGTAATTTGACTTAAACTGGTTTTGGTGTATGACAAAACTAAATTGAAATTTTGTCCCTGTAATATTTTTTAAAGTTCCAAGTTGTCTTCTCCCTTGCTTATGAGTATATACATTATAGAGTTAAAGATATTTTATTTTCTTATTTTCTTCCTTCAAAAATCACTAAATCAAAGCAATACTCTTTGTGCCTTCATCTTTGATCAGCTCTTCTCTGCATACTTTTAACTTCTGTTTTCTTTCATTTTGCAATTGGCACTGCAAATAACAGAGGTTATTTCTGCCTTCTAGCTGCAATTCCCAGTTTCTGTGAGACATTTTGTAGCCTTTTGATTCCAATGTGGAGTCATCTCTGTGAAAAGGGCATCATTTACAACCTCTTGCAATAACAAGAGGGAGGAAAATAACATTCTTAGTATATTCCAGTGTTCAGCAAGTACATAGTTTTGTACCTCAATCAAAGTAGTGTCTGGAGCAGCACGGATACCCTGAAATACAATGTAATACATGAGTCTGGTCAAATCACTGCATTGTTTCTTCTTTTTAATTTTTTTTTTTATTGAAGGAAATCAAATTGTGTAGTTAATTTGTAATATATATGTCATATATTTTGTTTTCCAATGTGGTGACTTCAGTCAGTAACAACTTGTACTGTTCTCACTAAAGCTGTCAGTATGTGCATTCAGTTTGCTTCCTGATTGACACGCGAGATGAGGAAGGAGCAGGCGAGACTAAGATGGCAGTCTGCATTCTGGAGGTAGCACTTTGGCTGCTAGAGAAGGCACTAAGGAGGTCCATTTGCATCAAAACTGAATTCCAACCTAGGGTTTTTTTACTCAATGGTTTTATATAGACATAAAGTACAGACATAGCATTGTGCAACTTTAATAAATCAAGTAGTTGAAGACATTCCTTATTTCAATTTCAAAAGCATACGCCCAAACCCCAGAAATCAAACTAGCTGCAGATACATTCCAGATAAATCTTAGATTTTGGTTCCAGTTCCTGTACAGCTCCCAAATTTTCTACCTTAATATTGTTTCTCCATTTTGGCATGAATAATTCAATGGTTTGGAAGGAATCACAGGGTATTTCCAGTAAAAGAAGAAAATGAAGATGCAGCTAGGTATTTTATGATGCAATCCAGCACTTTTAGAGAGGCTGAGCATATTTCTTTGAGTATATTTGAACTCAAGTAACAGGAGCAAGTTTTTCTGTTCTCAGTCCCAAGCCTTTTCCAGCACAGACAGCCCAAAAGCTGCTTTAATTTTGTTGATGGTCATGTTTCTGCCACCGTTTTGCTGATTGTGTCTTGCTTTTTTGCTGACTTCTCTGTCTGCATCTGCATAGCTTCTCTTCACTGCTCTGTTTGTTAAAAACATGTATACATACGAATGCCTACACAGATGCAGACACACACACACAGTTCTGCATTCAAATCAATCCCATACCTCTGTGCTATTTCCCACACTCAGGGAGAACCCATGGGACTCTACAGCTCAGCTGTTGTCCCACCCTCAGCATGGCTTAGTCCTTGTGTGACTGATTTGCTGCAATTTTAGCCATCGCTGAACAAAGAGGTCCCTCTAAATTGTTTCCTGAAATAGGCTGAGTGGAAGATAATTATCATGCCAGCAACTTCAGCGAAGTGTTGCAATTGCCCACGGATCAAAAACTCGTTCACTGGGAACTTAGCTGATGGAGAACTACAGAAAATTCTTCATGGCTCTATCATAGGAAAGTGAGTAAAACATAGGGGTTGAGTTCTACTTCTGGGATCGCTCTTCATGAGCACAGGGTTGTCTAAATGCCACATTTTTTAATGATATTTTTTAGTAAAAATGTCATGTTTGTCTTTTCCCATTGGGTATCTACTCAATTTGATCATTATTTTCAGTATTTAAGTCTGAAGGTTTTATTGAAATGCAGGCAGAGAGTGCTTAAAAATAGTTTAGGGCCCAAACTGCCAGCATGTTATTAGTTTCCAGAGATCTATGGATGGTTATGGTATGTTGAGACTGAAGTGCAAGCATTACCTTGAAGTTTGCTGCAGGTAGTCCTGTTTTGGCAGAGTCTTCCCATTGTTTAAAGTTTCAAGAGTCCAAAATTGCTTTGTTAATTTTTAAATTTTGTTTTCTGTTGCAATTTTAAATTTTAAAGAGATGTCTTGTAGGTTCTTCTCTGCTGGATCCTGTAGCTGCCAGTCATTATTTGTGACACAGATTTGAAACGTATATAGGGAGTTTTCCTTCCCTAGAACAGAGCACTCCTCATGGGTGGGTTTATGTTTTCCTCTGGCTCTCAAATGAAGTATTTTCTGCAGTGCAACTTATCTTCTAGCTTGAAACTGCTTAGACAAACAGTCATTTAAACTTTTAAACTATTTTATTTCCAGAGATTTAGCAATAAATATAAAATGCATATTGATCCTTGGAGCAAGTCTTACTTCTTTTTGATGAAGAGCTCTCTTTAATTTATACCAGTAAAATTATCTGTTCTCTTATGATATTCCTCACCATGAAACAGGCAAAGTTATACTTCCCATGCAGTGGTATTATCTATCATATTTAGGGACCTTGTATTTTATATACTTATTCACTTATTTTTATAGAATTTACATTTTAGCTTTCTGCAAAGTAATGAACAGGCAATTTTTCGATTTTTAGGTTGTATGTGCCTTTATAATATATGTTCTTTTATCTTGTTTCTTTCTAGGTTATGTCTTTGAGTGCCACTGAGAAAGGTATTCCCAAGTTTTGCTTATTGCTATCAAAGCCAGAAGCCTCTGAGCCACCGAGAGATTTGTTTCATGCCCTGTGTCACAATTTTATATTGTCATTTTTATGTTAAAATGACAATATGACAATATGAGGTTTAGATTGGATATTAGGAAAATTTTCTTCACCAAAAGGCTTATCAAGGACTGGAGCAGGCTGCCCAGGGAAGCAGTTGGGTCAACAGTCCTTGGAGGTATTTAAAAGACATGTGGATGTGGTGCTTAGGGATGTGGTTTAGTGGCAGACTTGATAGTGTTAAGTTTACAGTTGGACTCAATGATCTTAAGGGTTTCTTCCAACCTAAATGATTCTGTGATTCTGTAATTTCCAGGCTGTGTTTATATAGCTTGTGATTTAGGACAAGACTGGTCTGGCCTATTTGTGGGGGGACGAAATGCAAAAGGGTTTTGGATGCTTTCCTTGCTCCCAGTTGTTGCTACCAGTAGAGCAAGTAGAGCATGGAGCATAAGCAGATGGAGGTGATAGTAGCAGAGGGGACAAAGCTACAACTAGAACATACTGCAGAGCTCCTGTACAGTCACTGCTTTCTATTACAAGCTGCTCTTCTCCTGACAGGTGGGGCAGGTGGTGCTCGAGCAGTAGCTCTACCCTGCTTAGATGCCAGACTATGTAGCCATGAAGTGACATACTTGCAAGAATACTTTTTCTTTCCCAGAGTAGGGCAAGGGAGAAAAAGGGAAGAATTAGAGGACTATGGATCTCTGATGATGTGGTTCCCAGCCTGCTGGTGGCAATAACAGCTACATATTAGAAAAAAATTCTTTACTGAAAGGGTTATCAGGCATTGGAACAGGCTGCCCAGGGAAGTGGTGGAGTGACCATCCCTGGAGGTGTTAAAAAAATGCATAGAAGTGGCACTTCAGGACATGGTGTGGTGGGTTGACTATGGGTGGACGCCAGGTGCCCACCAAAGCCGTTCTATCACTCCCCCCTCCTTCGCTGGACAGGGGAGAGAAAAAATATAACA
>JANZLQ010000079.1:57765517-57789660 GCA_026212715.1 Elanus axillaris | reverse complement strand
TAATGCTGCAGGTCCCCCCCCCCCCCCCCAACAGACACAAATGGTCTTTCAGGTCAACAGTGCAAATACTAATTATCTTTAAGAGACCTGTCTGCCTAGCAGAACCAGCAGAACCAGTCACATTAAACATAGGTGTAGCAGTATGAAAGTAGGGTGGAATAACAATGATTTGTCTGAGACAAGAATTCTCATATGAATAAAAGCATCAGGAAAGGCAGTAGGAGGTTTAAAGAATATAGCCCAAATTTGCTGTTCAGTTATGGGGGACTCTTGCCAGGATAGCAGACAGAAACCTGGCTGAGAAAGCTGTGACTACAGTGGATGCAGCACTGCATGCCTGTCAGATCAGCTAAATTCTGCCCTATTGTGTGGTAGATGCAGTGTTGTATGGCATTTAATATTACACACAGTGTCTCTTTGCCTCTTTATTACTGCTCACTGTGAAGGACAAACTTACAAGTAGGCAGCTTTAAGGATGGCTGGTTAAATTTCTTAACTACTAAGAATTAAACTTTGGAAATTCTGCATTCTAATAATATCGGGTCCTCAGAGTAGTGTTGGAGGGAAGGCAAGGAGAAGATAGTGTTTAGATATATTTTAAGTTTTACATTTGTTATCTACCTTCCAGCTATTCTATCCACTGTCCTGTTCCTTATAATTTAAAATGTTTGTCTACATTGTATGCCATATGATTTCTTAAAATAAGAGCTGAGCTGGCCATATTCAAAGAAAAACTTCAGTCCAGCCATTTTATCCTAGCAGTAAAAGAAGACTGAAACGTTGCAAAATTGGAGATTTAATTAGCTTTGATAGTTCTTGTAAAGAAAACACTTCCCTGTTAAGTAACAAATACAGGTGGAATTAAGTCTGTTCTGAAATTAAATATAAATGAATTGCTCTTCAGATTTCTGTCAGTCCCTACAAAACCGAGAAGCCATTTGAGGTTCCACCTTTGCTTGTCCTGTAGCCATACAAAGAGTCGCCAGGAGGCAGTATTTGCACAGATTGCTACAAGACTGTGTTTTTAAAGTTCAATTTGATGAGATTCATCATACAGAAAAAGTCTGAGCACAAATTATATAGTAAGAAACAATATTTTTAAAAAGCTTTTGCCTTAACAGGACACATCTTTGATTTTCCATGAAGCTGTAGTACTGTGATACTACTGAGAAATGCCTTTTTACAGAAAAGTTTGTAGGAAGAACCATAAGGATCTTCCAGCAGGCAGCTGACATAATTGAAAAGAACATGCAAACTTCCCTGCATACAAACTTTTCCTGTTACAGGAAAAGACTTCCCTTCCAAATGTGGCAGAAGAACACAGCTGCTTGACCCAAAGAAGAGTACTGACCTTTTCTTGTTTTCTGTTGGGTGGAACTGCCTTACTTTTTTTGGTTTGTTTAGAAATAAGTATTGATCAAGGGGTTTTGCATAACACCTGCTAAAAAGCTTGTTACCCTATTTGCCGAAAGGCAAAGACTAACCTTCTGGGCTGAACAGGTTTGATCTCTTTCTAGCACTCTTTTGATTTGCAAACACGTAAATTGCAAAGCAGGACTTATTTGCTTTTGACCATTTATTTCCTTCCTGTGTTTTAGTTGCCACTTGATATTTCTTCAGTTGCACTGAAATGATGACATGCAAATGTTTACAGATGAATGCTACAAAACACTCTTGAACCACACATCAATAACTGGTAATGCTTGTGAAGCTTTTTTTGATTGATGCGTGTTTACTGTTGCTTTGTTAGTCATGAGATAGAATCATGCTTCTTCTCCCTACTCCAAACATATATTTTTTCAATCTGCCTTGAAATTAATTTCTTAGCAACTAGCCTCCATAATTGCATCAAGTCCTGTTACCCAAATTTGCTTTTCTTTTCAGATTTACATCTTTACTGGACGCAGAAGCTCTGAGATGAAGTTGACCAAAATATAAAGAAAGTTCATCTTGGGTTTCCTAGCACTGGGATTTAATTGATTGCTGTCTCTCTCAGCAGTTTTGTATATACCTCTGTATATACTATTGACCAAATTTAGTATCATAATTCTATGAAATTGTATGTAGTGGAAGTTGATATCTCATATAAAACTTACACCACATGCCACCTCTTTCAGTGAAGTGAAACATAAAGAAAAGGTAATGAAGAATTTTTGTAATAAAGCAAGGTGCTGAAATAATATATTTTATGATAATATTCTACCTATCCTATTTCAATGGGGCCTATACTTAAATAATTTAATGCTGTGCAGCACGATATTACATCAGTTTATGTTTGAGATTTTAAAGTCAATGCAGTAGAACAAGACAGATATATGAACTCACTTCTTTGAATGCTTAGGTTAAAAAATGTCGCTGAACCTACCACTGCATTTGTGCATAGAGTTGAAAAAGAAGGCATGAGCTACAAGCCACTTTAGGAAGAAATCTGTGGTACATGGAGATTTCAGATTTGGTGGGATTCTTAGAAAAATCTCTTTTCAAAAGAACAGGAAAAAACCTGGGGTTTCTGTGATTTTCTTCCTTATTCCAAAATGTCCTTCCCTGCAAAAAAAACTCTCCTTGCTTTCCTGCAGTTTACAGATAAATCAGGCCAACACCTGACCTTTAAACAGCAGGGGTTTAGGCCTTTTTTGCCTGGGTTCTGGAAAACTTCGGAGCTGACTAAAAATGTAGCCATCTTCTGATCTGCAGCACAGAAAGCTTGCAGCTTCTGAAGTTTATGGTTTGTTCAGATCCTTCTTGTGCTGGTGCTCAGCCTTGTGAGTAAAAGCTTCTTTAGATAGCAAAGACTTTGGATTTTCTCTTCTGGATCTGAACTTCTAAGGTTCAGATCACTTCACTTTTGCTTGCAGATAAAAAAAAATATAGAGGTAGGAAGCTCTGGGGAAAGATCTGATGAACGTGATCTCTGGGTTTATGATGAAACACAGGCTCAGAAGCCACAGGGAAAGAATGAATGAACTTGGTCTGTTCAACTGAGAGAGAAACAAGGAATATATGTAAATCTTCAAATGTATAAAAGATGTCAGCAAAGATAAAGGGAATAAATTCTTCATGTCTTTAATGAGCTGCAAAGAAATAATGAATTTAAATTTCATCTAGGAATATTCAAATCAGGAAAAATTTGTTAAGAAAAGTGAAGTAACCAGGCTGCCTAAGGTTGGCACAGAAGCTCCATCATTAGATGTGTTTCCAAACAGCTTAAACAAATGTCTTCCCCTATGAATAGGTGATCCTGCCTTAGGGTACTAAATAGAGGGGTTGACCTCCTAAAGCCCCTTTCACTTCCTATCTAAGTTTTCAGACAGGCTTTCTAAGGAAACAAATTTCCCAGGATTGTGCTGTCAGTCTGTCCTATTTCCTTAACAAGTCATGTAATAAACCCTTAGAAATATTTAATAAATCTAACAGTTCCCTTACCCCTCACTAAGATGTTACACAGAAAGAAATGGGAAATAAAGTTTTGTTGGCCTTGCTGCTCAGGGATTTTGAGAGGGGTGTTGAGGTAGGGATGTTGGGGGGAGGGGGGTTGATAGTCCGAGGTTCTGTAGTGATCAGTAAAGCACCCTGTCAACTTGTTTTCATCCCACTGTCAATTCCTTTCTAAGCCCACCCTATGGTATGAATCAAACAGGGATGGTATAGCTTCCTCCTTGGGTCAGCTCTCATTTTGAATGGCTTCAAGTAGCCTTTTAAATATTTCTCATCATTTTTAATGCCTTTTAAAATTCAACCTTTTTAAACTGGGTGTGTAAAGATAAATTATTAAAATCATGTTTGATCATCTTCTTAAATACTATGGTTCTTCAATATTCTGTGTTGTGAACTCATTCACTTCAATACAGATTTTTGCATGTTTGGACAGTTTCAACAAAGTCTGCCCAGCTGCTTATATAGAGAATGATGGTCAAGCTGCATCCTTTGCCACAGGAAGTCCCTAACCTGGTAATGATTGTTCAAAACACTTGTTTGTCAACTGTAACTTGTATTTTAAGCCACTTTATCATGCATATGTCTTTAATGCTGCATGTATTTTGGCAGTGATCAAAGATCTGCCCTTTTTGTTTTACAGATTCTGCAGGGGTAATGTCCAGAAGGGTTTAGGAAGGAAAGGAATTTAATGTAGTGAATATATACTTACATGGATGCTTTCCAAATAAGCTACATTTTAAAATATGATTTCTTGTCTACTTTTGGATTTCAGGCAAAATTTCCAGGTAGTAACTATTCCAATCTGTTACAAGCTTGGTGAATGCAGATGGCCTTTTCTAAAATCTGTCTGTCAATAACAGTCTGAAAAGGATACCTGAAGTTTGCATTAAAGTGTTGCATATTTAAATGTTTCCTGAACTGCAGAATATGAACATGGATAGAATAATAAGCTTATACATAAAAAGTAGTCCAACAAAAGCATTAAACACTAGCTTTGAGAATGACATTTTCATAAAGGTAGTGGCTTTCATGTAGAATGGATATGGGAAAGAGATTCTAGACAGAATTCTAAGTTGTTTGGTATTTCACAAAAATAAACTATGGAAATTGGTCCCTTATGGGTTCCAGGTGTACGATACCCTTCACAACAAATTTCATGTACAAATGACTGTGGGTTTCTTAACTTAGGTGGATCAATCTATTTCCTAACAGGTTTTTTCATATCTTTTAATAGCTAAGATTCTTGAGTGAATCAGTCAGGTTAAAAAAATCATGAAATGTTCTACTACTCTTATAAAGAGGAGTTATATTTTAGGAAGATTCAGGTTTTGAGTGCTATTTTGAGATAACCAGGTGTTTCCAATGAGATACCCAGAAATCAGTTGGATCACTTGAAAATTAGTTGTTTACTGGAACTATGTTATTCTGTTTGAGCTCTCATGATTTAAGGTGTGAAGATAATACAATACTATTCCATCGTATTACTTTTAATTTATTTGATATTTTTTTAAATTTCAGAATAATCTCTTAAGACTTTTAGTCTCCGGAGGAGTAAATCTTGTATATATGATACCCCAAGACAAAAAAAGTGAGTTATTTACCTGCCATTTTTTTTCCCTAAAAGTTCTCTGAACCTTTCTCCTGCAAGATCTCATTCTCTTCATCTTTTGATTCTAATTATAAGATATATTTTCCAGTTTACTTTTATTCTCTTGAAGTCAAGAAAATGATCATAGATAACTGCGTGTCTGAAGCATTGGCAGCTTGTGTGTCCCTGAAGCAGTCCTCAATAAATCTTGAGGTCTGAGGAAGCTCCTACATAATCCCAAACTGAAAACAGACTCAGGAGTGAAAATCCATTGATGCTGAATTTATAGATGGCTTTTTCTCTTTTCACAGGTGAGTTGAGTCAATTATTACTTTCCATGTATTTCTGTGTCTACCCAATTAATGAAACCTAGCTAGCAGAGCTCAATTATTGTGAGAATCCAAACCTCCTTCTGACTGTGTATTCTCTAAACTATTTGTCCAGAGAAAGATTTTATTATCAAAGTTTGACATATTTAATCTGTAATCACATCCTTTTTGCATTTTGTCTTTTTCATTACATGTTAACTGATAAATCAACTGGGTACTCATCTTCACAGATTTTCATGTGAAGCATGAGATGGTCTGTAGATAAATCATTCTAACATTTACACAACTGTATTGGATTAGAACTTCTGTTTCTGGAAGAGCTCCTTCAGCTGTTGTTCACTTGTTGCTTCTTTCTGTTGCATCAGCTCCCTGGCTCCTTTGGTCACTCCCCAGCCATCTGGCTTTGACATTGAAGGACAATATGGCCTGCCTGAAGCAGGCTTCAGATTCTCCCAGTATTCTTTTCTTGCCCTAAAGAAAGAGAAAGAAATTCAGGGTTTTTTTCCAGCACCTCACAATACTGAAGGAAATGGGCCTTAAATGACCTTTGCAAAGGGTCATCTAACAACTTGGACAGCTTGACTTTATATTTAGATGCAGAAGTATTAGTGAAAGCATGCAATGAAATGCTACATGCTTAAAAATCATCTTTTCATCCTTGAAAGGAACACTGTAAGCAACTCACCATTAGGAGCTGTTTAACAGCAATCTGACCATTTTTGGTCTTTCAAGAATTGCTTTCACATTAATTCAGACCACATATTGATTTTAAAGAGGGATAAGAATTTCTGGAGCTCTCCTACTGTGCCTTCATCCCTTTCCCTACTCTCAGGTCATGTTTACTTCTTCAAAATTATAACACAAAGAGTGTTTACAGTGATATTTAGAGCTCCATATCAGTTAAACCACACTGCATGAACCAATATAAGCCTTTTCAAGGAGTATGCTGCTGTGCTTTCCAGGTCAGGTATACGTACCTTGCTCTGACCCAGGGCTTGGTATGCATGCTCAGGCTATCACCCCAGCTACCATGTTTCTCAGAAGCTTCTGGCAAAAATCCTCTTTCAGGAGCCAGCTCCTCAGCTATTGCTCGGACATGATATGGCTCAAATCCACAGCAACCTCCAATGTAACGAATTCCTAAGTCATATGCCTTTCTTGCATATTTTTGAATATCCCATCTGGTTACAATTCTTGGCTCCAGACCTGCAAAGACATTCGTATCTTAAGTTTCCACCATACTCCTTTCAGCACATTTTTTGGTAAGAAATCACTTTGTTAGAACACTTTCACACTGTTTGCAAAACTGGTTGTAGATGTACATGTACGTGTTTGAACTGTCTGAGCTAGAATTAATGATGCAAACTTTCAGAAATCTAGCTTTCAGATTCTGCTGTACTCTGCTGAGGTACACTTGTAAGCTTTTTTGGCCTTGCAAAACAGCACGTAATATCTTCTGAGACTGATCAAGTCCTAAATCACATGCTTCCCATTCTGACAGAGTTCTTAGCTGAAGTAGTAGAGTACTTTCAATGTTACACCTGCATTCCCAAAGGGTTCCTAATAAACAATCAATATCTGG
Organism: Elanus axillaris; assembly: GCA_026212715.1. Taxonomy (NCBI): domain Eukaryota; kingdom Metazoa; phylum Chordata; class Aves; order Accipitriformes; family Accipitridae; genus Elanus; species Elanus axillaris. The sequence continues at coordinate 57,782,726 of JANZLQ010000079.1, read as the reverse complement.
GAAAGCTGTGAAAGGAGAAGCTATCAGCCTGCCTGCAACAGGAGTAAGCCTGCTCATTATTCCTCAGGAATGCTTACTACACTTTTTCCCATGATCAGCTAGTGGCAGCCAATTGTTTCACTGACAGCTGGGATCTCTAGCTATTTCTTAGCCCATCCCTTATTAGTTATAATCCCAGCCATAAGCAGCTTGCTGCCTCAAACCACTTTGTTCCTTGTAGAAAGTTCTGTATGTAGATTAAGTTAGGATGCAATGTTTATTTTGGACCCTTCTCCCTGTTGCAGGTTGTGGTGAGCAGAGTGAAGGGATAACAAAGCTGAGAGGAAGGACTTGTGGAAGGAAAAGAACAAGGAAAAGCACACCTCAAAGGGAAAGAGGCACAAGAGTGGAAAGAACTGGAGGCACAACTGGAAACAAAAAAAACAGGGACTGAAGAAGAAACTTTAAGGAAAAAAAAATACAGGAATAAAGGAATAAAAACCCTCCCACTTCTTTATGCACATCTGCAAGGAATAAAAACCCTCCCACTTCTTTATGCACATCTGCAGGAGATGAACAAGCATGGTTATTAGGCGAGTGCAGCATGATGTCTGTGCACTGAACACTCTGCTGGGCAAAGAAGATGTGGTGAGGCAGTAAGGGTCCATCAACATGTCAGAGAGGTAGGATTCTTCTCCCTACATCCTTTCCAAAAAATGCCAAGCATGCAAGCAGGTAGTACAAAGCAGATCTATGGTAGGTCCATTGGGTAGTTAAGAGATTCAGAAAATAAAAAGCAGAAAGAAAAAAATGAAATGTTCTTAAACAGAAAATTATTGGTCTGAGAGAGAAAGACTGGACAAAGGACAAGTAGGTGGTCTAATATCAGAAGGAAAAACAGATTAAGCTATCTTGGAAAGCTGTTTAAATAAAAGTAAGCTTGTGTACAGTCCTGCAGATGTGAAAGAAAGCATCAGAAGCACAAATTCATTATTTTCTTGTGTCTCATACCATTGAAAAGCTAATGCAAAATAGATACAAAATTATCAACAGTTAGAATGCAGCATCTTGTACGCAGTTTATACCTGTATAAGCAACTAAACTCCAGGGGAACAGTGTAGAATGCTTCCCCATCTTCTCCATCACCCACCTTGTCACACTCCATGGGAGCTGATGAGATGCATCCGAGGGATCTGACAGATGAAGTTGCTCACCCACTATCCATCATATTTGAAAAGTCAAGGCAGAGTGGTGAAGTTCCCACTGACTGGAAAAGGGGAAGTATAACCCCCATTTTTAAAAAGGGAAAAAAAGGAAGACCTGGAAAACTACAGGCTGGTCAGTCTCACCTCTGTGCCCAGCAAGATCATGGAGCCGATCCTCTGGAAACTATGCTAAGGCACATGGAAAATAAGGAGGTGACTGGTGACAGCCAACATGGCTTCACTAAGGGCAAATCATGCCTTACAAATTTGGTGGCCTTCTATGACGGGGATACAGCACTGGTGGATAAGGGATGAGCAGCTGACGTTATCTACTTGGACTTGTGCAAAGCATTTGACACTGTCCTGCACAACATCCTTGTCTCTAAATTGGAGAAGCACGAATTTGACAGGTTGAGCACTCAGTGGATAAAGAATTGGCTGAATGGTCACACTCAAAGCATTGCAGTCAAAGGCTCGATGTCCAAGTGGAGAGCAGTGACGAGTGGCATTCCTCAGGGGTCAGTATTGGGACTGGCACTGTTTAACACCTTTGTCAGCAACGTGGACAGTGGGATTGAGTGCACCCTCAGCAAGTTTGCAGATGACACCAAGCTCACTTGGTGTGGTTGACATGCCTGAGGGATGGGATGCCTTTCAGAGGGACCTGGACAATCTCAGGAAGTGGGCCCATGTGAACCTTATGAAGTTCAACAACATCAAGTGCAAGGTCCTGCATATGGGTTGGGAAAATCCCAAGCAGAAATACAGGCTGGAAAATGAGTGGATTGAGAGCAGCCCTGTGGAGAAGGACCTGGGGGTGTTAGTTGACGAGAAGCTCAACATAAGCCAGCAATGTGTGCTCACAGCCCAGAAAGCCAACTGTACCCTGGGCTGCATCAAAAGAAGCGTGGCCAGCAGGTTGGGGGAGGTGATTCCGCCCCTCTGCTCTGCTCTGGTGAGACCCCACCTGCAGTACTGCGTCCAGCTCTGAGGCCCCCAGCATAAGAAAGATATGGACCTGCTTGAGTGGGTCCAGAAGAGGGCCACAAAAATGATCAGAGGGAAGGAACACATCTGCTGTGAGGAAAGGCTGAGAGATTTGGGGTTGTTTAGCCTAGAGAAGGCTCCAGGGAGACCTTATAGCAACCTTCCAGTACTTCAAGGGAGCCTACAGGAAAGGTGGGGAGGGAGTCTTTATCAGGGAGTGTAGTGATAGTGTGAGGGGTAATGGTTTTAAACTGAATGAGGGTAGATTTAGATTAGATATTACAAAGAAATATTTTATGATGAGGCTGATGAGACACTGGAACAGGTTGCCCAGAGAAGTTGTGGATGCCCCCATCCCTGGCAGTGTTCAAGGCCAGGCTGGATGGGGCTTTGAGCAGCCTGGTCTAGTGGAAGGTGTCCCTGCCCATGGCAGGGAGGTTGGAACTAGACAATCTTTAAGGTTCCTTCCAACCCAAACCATTCTATGAATCGGTCCCTGTGCTTCAGGAGTATAAGGACAGCAACAACCTAACCTCTCTGAAGAAACAGGGATAGACCCTGCTATAAGAACCAGCCACACATGTTGAAACATGGTGATTGAAAACAAGCAGTATTCTATGAAAAGAACTTGCCACATAGATCACGTTTTGTGGGATTTTCCCCTTCCCAAAATTCACTAACATTCAATACATTTCTTTTCTTGGCTTTATTCAGAATTAAATGTCTATAGTTTAACATTTTATGTTAACATTTATAGTAAAAGATATAGAAATTTCCATCCACTTTTGATGAGAAGATTGTAACCTGCTCCTAGATTTAGTCCTTTATATATATACTCTTGAGATAATTGGGTATGCTTTGACTGACTGGGACATTTCTTTATAAAACATTGTCCTTGATCAACTAGTGACATTTCAGAGCAATTGCAATAACACAGAAGGGAGAACATAGAAAACTGGAAAAAGTTCTACAGATAAATAAATACTGCTGGCTTCTAGTTACTGGAGTTTGCCATTACAACATAGCCAATGGTTTTCTAGAAACTGAGATTTTCTTGGCCTGTACAGAGGTTATGTACACTTCAAATACTAAATACCTCTTTGTGCATACTGCCTTCCACGAAAAAACAGAGTTAACTGGGTCAGTTTAACAATACTTTACCAAAATGCTTATCTGCCATCAAGCAATCAGTTGCTCCTGGGTATTGAAAACAATCACAAAATGAGCCTTCTCCAATTGTCTCATGAAGTTTCTGAAAGCTGAGATCTCATACAGATTGCTTATAACATATAAGCCAAGAACCATAACACACCAAAGAGTGAATCCTTCAATTCAGTTGATTACTTACTGCATCTGTTCTATCTATTTTTGTTTGCAATCAGAGGAGTTAAATGAAGGAATGAATAGGATAAATGAGTTCTTAACACTTTTAAGCATCCCAGAATATTTTCAGAACTCAGATATGTTATTATCATTTAATGAATGCCTCAGGCTCATGCTTTATTCTTTTTCCTTTGTTTATGTAAAAAGAGGAATTTAAAAGAAAAAAAAAATCTTCCTGAAAAATCACATCTATATCTCTTTTTATTTTTACTACAAATTCCAGTTTTGAATGTTTTAATACCTTATTTTATAAAGTATATGATACCTGAAAATGAAAGCATTTTTCTAATCAATTTTAAAATGTTTAGGCTGATTTTGTCCTCTTGTCTTAAAGGTATGTGTTCTTTTATACCCCAGGCAGAAATAAGCCCTAAATACACAAGCCTTATATACACATAAACTAGCTGAATCTTTCAGGTTTTGTAGAATCTCTCCTGAGCATGTATGTGATGAATCCATCTCCAAACTGCTAATCCGTTTGTTAACAACATCAAAGAACATATTCCCTCTTTTGGTTTCTCTCTGATCTCACTTATATGAGACAGTTACACTTGCAAGACTGAATTGCTAGAAGTGCAATAATCATGCACCTATGTCTAGTTCTGCATATGCATTGTACATTAAATCCCTAAGCAGATAAACATAGGGCTTTGGGGATAGATGTCACAACCCAGAATTCTGGGGTTCTTTTAGTGTATTTGCTCTTATTCATTTCTTTGGACTGTTTATACCTGTCCTGAACAAGGTTCTATAGCACTATGAAGAACTACATTTTTAAACTGAGTTTAGGTTGTGGCACTTTAACTGTTTACACCATGATTTCACTTTCAGTACATGCTGTGATACCACTGAAGTACTCTCACTGTGTGTATGATCTTTAATCCAGTATTACACTGCAATCCCTCTGTGGAAAATGCTGGACAGGATAATTGGGACTCAACTTAATGTATAGAAGAACACCTTGCAGCTTCATCTTTACTAAAAGCTGGGAAAAAAACAGAACAGGCAACTGAAAAAAAAAAAAAAAAAAAAAAAAAAAGGGAAAGAAGAGATACCCATGTCTTACCAAAGGGAAATTCTGGAAGATCAATAAACCCCTGCTTTCCACAGTCAGGCGTATGGAAAGCAAGTGGTTGGGACATCAGGTGGGCTTTCAGTTTAGCAGCCTGCAAGCCGGCTTTCATCAGTTTCACAGTTTCCAGGGAAGTATCTGGATCAAAATGGCAGTTGACTCCAACAATAGAAGCACCTAGAGGAGGAAAATAACTTCAAGTCACATCTCCTCAGGAAGTGAGAGGTGAAAGTTCTTAGCCAGAGCACTCCAGAAGCAGAGCAGTCCATCTTTACACCACCATTGTGAAAACAAGACAGTTGGGTTAGAGCCAGTCTCAATTCTTCTGAGGTTAATCATGCCATTTACATCTCAGTTGCACTACTCTTTACCTTCCTGATGATGAATGACATCTCCCACCCTCATATAGTTGCTTTTCGTACCAGTGCTTAATCCGTGAAGACTGATTATGTACAGCCACATGTACAGCCACATATACAAATAACTAGCAGGACTGTAACACAGGTTCTGCCTTTGGATTTGAGCTGTAACTCCAAAGGAAAAGAGTAGTGGAGCACAGGTATAATGAACCCCTGTACCATCATTCATCATGCTCCTGATTAATTTCTTCTGCCCCTCCCCTTGTCCTGCAGAAAACACAGCCTTTGATAAGCAAAAAGATCAATTTTTTCATCGTCTTATTCTCTCACCCTGGGTTTGAACTGTGTTCCATACATTTCTAAAAACATGAGCAGAGAATCAAAGGTGCCTTTGGATTCTGCTTATGTTTCCAGCATTTGGGGTTGGCTCTAATCAAATTTGAGTAGGTTTAGGATTTTGCTCTGTTCAGTATCAGCCTGCCTGTGGCTATTGCTTCCAGTACCATCCTGGTTATCAAGGATTTCATAGCTGCATTTTAGTGAGTTTTTTAGAAGACTGCTGTAGCAAAGTACACATAAAAACTTTTCCTCAGTGTCAAAACTTTCACCAGATAAAATTGCAAAGCTGCCTACTTGAGATACACATCCATTTAACTCAATACTTAAGGACTTTACTTTATTCCATACTTTTAAATGGCATATTAGAACAGATTCTTACCAGCCTTTACCAGTTGGACAGCACATTGTCCAGGGGGCACGCCATGCATGTCTCCTTCTGGACCAATGCACATAGTAGCTGCAACTGGTTTTCCAGATTCTTTTAGCACTTCAACTGCCCAGACAGCCTCTTCAACATGTTCAAAATACTGGAAAAAATTAAAACTGGACTACTTTTGTTTCTTGGAGGTGAAGTATAAACACATTAATCCACACCCCAAATTCCCCAGCAATACGACTTGATTATTTTCTGATTTACACTAACATAATTCAATTGAGTTCACTGACCACACAGTTAAGAAAGGGTTTTAGAAAGTCAGTAAGTAAAAGCAAATAAAAAATAATGATACTCTTGTTTGAGAATAAGAATGCCCATACAGGAGGTTAATCAGGGATTTACCCCCAAAGAACTATTTTTATCTAGAAAAGTCACCTTAGGTTGATTGCTTAAGGTGTACATGAAGAAAAAGGAACTAGTCAAGATCACATTAATCTATCCCCTTTGGGCCAATACAGAATTTGACGTGACTGAGTTAGAAATTTAGGTTTCAAGGTCCTATTCTAGGATGCTTGCAAGTGCTGGTGTGCATTTAGAAAAATACCGATACTACCAGAATAAAAGCATAACAGAAAATTTTAAAGGAGGAAGCAATATATACTTGTACTCCCTAAAGTAGACTAGACATCTTAAAGTTAACACTGTGCTTGTTGAAGGCAGGTACTTTTTTCACATATTTACCTCTGCAATTAGGAAGTCCACATTCTTCCTCATAAAGACATCCAGTTGCTTTCGAAAGGCTGCTTTAACCTCTGTTTTATCCTTGCAGCTTAAGTATGATGGTGTTTGACTGACTCCTCCAGCCACTAAAGCATCGCCTTCATTAGCCACTTCTCTTGCAATGTCACAAGCAGCTTCATTCACTTTCTGGCACTGTATGAAAATAGATTATGTAAGTTTTACCTGGTCAGAGATATGCATGTGTTTTCAGAGCACAAAAAGCACAGAAAGAGTCAAAAGATATAATGGCTTCTTCATATTGTTTTATAATTTAAATGAAATGAATTTTTTAATATATTGACTAGGAAGATCAGCTTCTTTCAGAAAATAACAAGCATTAGGAAACAAATTCTTGCCACCTCTAAGTTGTCATATTATCAAGTACTACAAAACCAGATTACCTTTAATACATCTTACACAAATAGTCTATAAAAAGCAGATATTTGGTGTGAAGTGGAATTTTCTTTGCTTCCCATAAAATGAGTTAGCTACACTTAAGTGTATGCTTTTATTCTGACATTTTATGGGTGGAAAACAAAATACATAGTAATTTCAATTGACTTTTTAAAAAATATATTTTAGTATTTTGATAATTAAATAAATTAAGATATAATATTCATACAGAGTTATTTAAGGCATTTTTTAAAAGATATCATAAATTATCCAGAGTTAACGTTACTCATTTAAGAATAGTAAGGGGAAACTTATCACTATATGTGATTAATTAATCACCTAGACTGAAAGACACATTCCCTCTATACCTAAATCAGGATGACTAGAATAGCTTGTGAAAAAGAGGTTATGCTGAGAAAAAAAGATTTTGGGAAAAGACTTATTATTTGGGATAGGTAACAAGTATTGATTAGAGCAGGTTTCTCTGCAGCCAATGGACTACTTAGAATCTACATTGGTTTCTCTCAGCTGAAGTTTTGTATGGCTGCCTCAGAAGACCCAGCTGATTCTTAAGGCTATTGCTGACAGATTGTCTTCCATTTGCACTTGTGCTCAGGTACATGTTTGGGAACTCTGGGAGATGGAACCACAAACCAGTTAAAGACAGGAGGAACCTGCTTCCAGACCTCACAGCAAATCAATCTTGAAAGCTTTGCTGCAACACATTCCCAATACCAGGTACTCTCCCAGCACTTACAATTTTGCATGGCAGCAAGAGTTGCAACATGGCTTGTTGCAGAGGCACTGTGTTTCTGGGACTATCACTTCAGATTTTTCAATGTTGCATCTACTGAATGTAAAGGTACAGCATTTCAGACAAATTTGGTCATATGACATTTTGATATGGCCTCTTAATTAAGCCTCAGGTGTTTCCCTAGTGTCCAGATTTTTCTCATTTCTGACTTGGGATATCTTCCAGATACAAAAGCATTCCTTCCTCCCTATCCCCTGGAGAATCTTTGCTATTTTGCAGAGGCTGAAACAGACAATAGGACCAGAGTGGAAAGGATCACAGAAAACATCCAATGGCAAACCTTCTAGTCTCAAAGGAACTATCTAGAAATGTTTGTGCTAGAAGTCCCAATGGAGCTGGGGCCTGCATCTGGTGAACACACCCAACATCCTACAATTCCTTTGTGTAGGGGCTAAGAAAACACCAACATGATGCTTCTATGGCTGTAACAGATGACCCTTACACATGAGAAGGGGAATACTGACCACTAGGTATACCATGGACTTTTTAGTTGTTACTTTATTTAAGACATGGTTCTAAAAACCATTCAGTTCTCATTAGCTGCTCATTATTCTCTAGGATTCTTCACCATTTTTGCAGCTGATTTGTTTCTCTGGATGTTAAAGCATTTGGTTTTTTTCACTGATTTTGCTCTCTGTGCATTTAGTCCTCCCTATACTCTTTGTATCAAAACTCTAGTACACTAATCTTCTCAGACAGGAGAAACACGATGTGGGCATCCTCTTTCCTCTTTGCCCCATTTTGTTATTTTTTTGTCCTTTAACCTTTCCTTTCTTGCTATTCCAAACTCTGAAATTGCACCATCTGATTCTTTGGTCCTCAAATATAGCCAAAACTGTTATGATAAACTGTGAAAGCACTCAATCTCTCTACTAAATCTTTTGAAATTAATCCATTTATTTGATATCTCCATCAAAACAGAGTTTTACTCACACTTATTTTCTCAGCTACATAATTGCCCCTGTTCTCTAGCTTGTCCTCACTGGCATAAAAGGTGAATGTCTGCAGAACATTGGATCCAGCTCTGAGGAACTCCCGGTGAAGCTGACGAACTGCGAAGAAATAAGAATAGAGAAAGAAGAGATGTTTGGTACAGTTACTGCTGTTATTATCCCAAAATGAAATGTTTATTGAAGTAATGTTACTGTAAAACAAGTGATACTGTGTTTCCTAGAAGAGCAATTATGAGAGAGTAGAAGCAGTACCCCAACGAGCTTAGAATTTCTTTCTTCTCACTCTCAGAACATCATGTAGAAAACTTTCTCCTTAGTTATTCTCTACTAAGAATGACTGAAGGTTTCTACTTAGTTGATCAGTAGATTCAGTTTTGCATGCCACCTTGCCAATTTTCTACTTTCTGCCATCCTTCAGACCTCCCAATTTCATTTTATAGAACTCCATAGGGGTTTAGGAAGGGAAAGCTGAAAAAAGAACACGCAAGCATAACAGGGAATACCAGACAAAAAGATTATCAAATGCAAAAGCAGTATTTTCTTAGCTTCTAGACTATGAAGAAGAAAACAGAAGAACAAATCACAGCAACAAATTAGGGGACAAGATGATATTTATATGGAAGATCATAGTGTTCCATTACCTCCCCTATTTCGTATTTTCTGGTTTTCTCCCCTTCCAAAACCCTAGCTGAGTCTAGTCAGCCAAAACCAAAGCTCTATTTTGCTAAATACCGCCTTAATTAAAAGATGATTTATTGCTCCAGAAAAGTGACTCGCAACACAGACTTAAATTCTTCTCATAAATCAGCACATGATGATTTTACTACAGAGCCAACACTACTTTTGGAGGAAAGGTTGGCATTACTTTTAATGGACAAATTTCCTACATTAGGACTTTGGGAGCAGGCTCTGTAATGGTAGTTCTACCTTCATAACTGTAAGCAGTACACTGCAATCACCATAGTAGGAACAAAACAGGAGCTATCAATTGATTTTATATGTATACCCACAGAACAATAATTATAATAGAACAAGAATTATAATAGATCAGTAGAACACTACTGATCATGTAAAACAGAATTAAAATGCTCAACAGCTTATAGCAAATACAGGAATAATTTATTCCCTAGATACCATACACAGCCACAGGAACACTGCAGTTTCTGTGGTAGATATTTGGAAAAGTTTTCCTGAAGTCCTGGTTTATTGTACCTCATTGTCTATAGACAATCTGTGTTATTATGGAAATGTGTGAATGTGTTGTAAGAATAAAATTACTCCCTTCAGCTGCAACAAACGCAGCCTTCTATGCCAGAGAAGCTCTAACAGCAGTTTGAGTTGCTAGAGTAAAACTGCATACATGCAAGCATGTCTGCTGTCATTGAAGGAACAGTGTAGTGTCCCTTGCTTTTCTCTACTAGTACAGTATTTAATTTCTAATCACAGCCTTGGGTAACCACACTGTGATTTAACACAGTGCTTCTTTACCCAGCAGTCACAAAGACCTATCTAGGAATATGGATAATAGCAGAGCTACAGTTCAAAAAGTCCCTGGAATCTGCCTGAACTACCAGGATCAAATTTCAGTCTTACAACCTTTACACAGAGTCAAAACATTACTAGTGCAGGGAATATTCTTTTTCCTACAGCATTAAAATAGACTACTGATGCCAACTAAAAGGGCTGTCTCTGTATGTTTGTAGTGTTCTGTAGTTTGTTTTTCCATTCTCCCCTCATCAGAAATCATTGATGAAAACTAGTCAGGAAATGGCAAAAGGAAAAAAGAATCTACAGATATTTTCACAAATGCGCTATGAAATGTCCATAATAAACAAGATTTTTTTACCCCCATGGTTAGTGCTTTTTGAATATGGTTCTTTTATTCCTAGACAAATGCCTCGGATTTGTGTGAATAAGGATGGTGACATAGGTAGGCAAATGAAATATAATCTAACACATATGAATAAGGAACTTCATATCCGAAACTATCAGGTATGTGAAGAGGAGACTCTTAAATGGGTCTATATTTTGAGGGAAAGAATAGTGTTACAAGTATCAGCCTCAATCTCATTCAACCCCAGGCAAATGGTTTTCACCAGGAGAATACACTATTACTATTATCAAGCCCACAGCAGTCTGCACTATCAAAACCCCAAACCACTCTGTAATTTACTTCTGGTGTGACTTCCAGCATGTTACTAAAGCTGTGTTTTCCTCCAGCATTTGGGAAACAGGGATAACAGCCACATACGAGGCTAAAAAATCACTAACAATCTCATGCATTTTAGGAGTCAGATGTATAACATTGAGTTTTCATTTCATTCCACCATGAGTTAGACATTTCACAGAAGACACAGACTTAAGCTAACAGGAGATGGGGTCAGTAAGTGCCTATGCATATTGCTGACTACAGAGCAATACCTGATCTCTCTTGTAACAGAGATAATGGCCTTGAACTCACGCTTCCTCCCTCTCCCCCCTCCTTCCTTGCTGCTTTTCTCAGAACGTCCCTCCTTTTGTCTCTGTCTTTACGAAAAAAAAGAAGGTCTGGTAGTTGTATGGTTTTTACACCAGCTGGCTCAGGCAGTTGCTCCTTCTGTTCTTTACACTTGCTTTCAAAGTAACATGACCCTTGAGCATGCAGGAGCAAAAAGCAGTAATGGAGGGGAGGCACCATACTACATGAAAAGAAGTTAACACATTTCCAGTGAAGGCTTTATTTATAAATAGCCTATAAGGGGCTTATAAAAATTTTATAACTGTGTTACAGACATGAGCAATATATTCTAGCAAATCAGCAGCAATTCTTAGAAGGCTAGATTCTAACATGACTACTAATAACTTATTTAAAGCAAACCTGTGTGCCAATTCATCCAATTCAAGCCATCTGCAACTGTAAGGCAATGTCTTGCATTCCCCATGGACTGAGACCTGCACTTCCCAAAATGACATGTGGAGAAGATCAAGGGCTTTTGAGGTGCAAAACAAGTAAGCAAAGGGTAAATAAAGAGCACGGGGTAAGTGCTATGATTTGTAAGATGGAATGTGTAGGGGCAGACAAATGTAGAGGTAAACAGAGAGAGGTGATGGGATATCTTTTGGGGAGATAAGAGTCAGCAAATTAGCTTATTGCCCTTTAAACATTTGGAGGTCTGCATTATCTAAGGCTATCCATGACCCTAAGTTGGGCATGCTACACATAAGTGACATTTGAAGGCTGAGAAGGATTAGGGTGAATAAATAGGTAAGGTATACAAAGCAGTGTAATAGAGGGGGCTAAGATCTCTCTCCTTCTTCCCCTCCCCTTCCTTCTTCCCCTGTATAGAGGAAAAAAGACTAATTTGGAAGGGCAAACACTTAAAACAGAACAAAGAATTTTTTTTTCCCCCAGGATATTCTGAATTGGCTTGCGGGACTAACTGCACATCATATTACTAGGGCAAATGCTTTCTTGTAATGAAGCATGCATAAATAGATAATAGCATCTGCTTTTGCACTGTTTGTGCTAAACACTATAATCTTTAGGCTGGAAGGCATAAAATGATAACTCATTTTGTCTCTGTCCACTTTAAGAGAGTTACTCTATTAAATGTTTATTTCAATTATTAAGTTCTTATGAGGTTTATCATTCCCCATTTCACAGTGGAGCCAGATACATTAAATACTCCTCTTCCATTCCATTGTTTACTAAAAGCTGCTATTTTCCTGAAAGAATTAATAAACAAACTGTAATAATTTATAACAATATAAAAGTCTTAGAATGACTACAACACACCAAAATATACAGTTAACTGCAGAATTCTTTCTCACAAGATGTTTTAAATTATAAGCTTTATATCAGCTCAAGTTCAGTCTGGACAAATCCATGAGAGAGACTGTATCTGAGTCGAAAAGTCCCTGGGCTGCAAATCATCGAAGACTGGGAGACCATTCTGGAGAGGTATCACTATATGTTTATACTATTCATATTCTTACACAGCCAACTGCTTTTGGCCAGCGTCAGAGCACGAAAAAGGGGTAAGATGAGCATTAGGTCTATAGATTCTTAGGCTGTTCTTAACAGTGTAATTTTACAGTGTCAAGGAATTCTTCTATTTAAAAACCCACTACAAGTTCCTATATATTTATTTTTTAGCATCCATGTTTACATTCACTACAGGATTCCTGTTTCCCAGTAAAACTGACCTGCTTCTGGATGTTCTACTGTTGCTTCAGGAGTCCAAGGCCCAGCTTTTACATATCCTCTCTTTTCAAGAGCAAAGACAAATCCTCCATCTCCAATCACAATTTCTCCAGCATCTAGGCGCTCTAGAATACCCTGAAGAAAGCAGGAGGAAAGGTTAACAGTTACAGTTCTTCATTTTTGTGGGCTTCCTTTGTCTTTGTTGCCATTTCCTGTATTTGCAAAGCAGATATGAGTATTTGTGGGCTACCAGAAACACCTTTGCCATAACAAAGTAATACATTTCCTTCTTGAAATTCTTTTTAAAGAATGGTAGGTGGTCTGTTTTGCAACATAAGGCTTTAATATATGCATATATACTACATAAGACTTTTCATTGGTCAGTTTGATTGTATTCCAGAAGTATAGTCCCCAGAACTAGAAGCAAATGGTCCAGTTCCATTCCTGTGAAAGTAAAACACCATCTTAAATTCTCCTGTAAAATATATGTGAAACTTGTTAAAATGAAACACTAGTATCACCGACCTCTTTATTAGCTTATTTGCTCTTTAGCTATGAATGCCATCTTGACAGACGCTCAGCACAAGTAGCTTGTGGCACAAGATGGCATAACAGGCATCACAGAAAAGTAAGCATGTAACATTTTCCTACCAAATAAGACACATCTCAAAATGCTGGCCTCCATTTTCTGACAGATTTTTACTAGCCTAGGTTTGCTTACCTAGACCTACAAAATGAAAGAAAATGATGCTTGTTTTTCACAGCCCTGCCTGAAATATTTTAAGATGCCAAATGACAAACCTTACAGCACCCCATGATTAACCTTGCTTCTGCCTTGAACTGCATGCTAATGCAAGGAAAGCAGTAATTTTTTTAATTATTTTTTTCTAAAATTGAAAAACATGAGAACAACATATATTGGTTGCACCTAATATATATTATTTTTTGTATTCCTTTCATTGCTTCATTGGCTTGTTCAAACTTTCCATAAAGTACCTTGCTATTACACTAAAGAGGACTAATTTCTGCAGTTGGATTACAGCCATAATTCTGTTTACTTTAGGAAGTGGATGAATGCAGACCCATTACATTAACAAAGGTAGTGGGTACGGGAAAAGAAATAATCAAAGGTAAGACTGAAATTTCCCTCCACAGTTATCTTTTCTTGATGGCACACTAGCATGCTAGTAGATGAAATCTGAGGGAGTGGGAAAAAGAAAAGCTTTGTGGCCAAAGAGTTGAGTGTGGTTTTCATGCTGGGAGAAAGGTTTTTTTTAATAATTAGCCTGCAACATTTAGTAGATTATCTTTCCCGATAATGTCTCCTTCATTAATTCAAGTATCTGCCATCATACATCCACGAAAGACAAACACTTATGAAATCTCAGCACTGCCCTTTCGGTGGGATGAGTGTATGCCTTTCCAACAAGAAGGAGCACTGTGCCAACTATGCCAGTTGCACTACCAAGCAGAGCAGTGTAAGGCTACTTGGAAGCTACAAAGCCTGGCTGAGAGGATCGGCATTTTTGGCTCAGGCACTGACATGGCAGGCAGCAAGGCACCAGAACTGCTTTGTACAGTGCTGCTGTGCTTGGACAAATGTTGGCTTGCAAATCTCTGCATCACATTCCATTACACATTGTGTACTTGCCAAAATATTGACCTGATTAACTTTGTAACTTTAATAAAGTGTGCAAGCTTTTATCTTTATTTTAGGAGGACCAGGGCAAAACTCAGTCATCAATACTCAATCTCCAAAACTCCGTAATTTTCAGTGAGTTTACCACTCATGCCTGTCTACTAGGGCAATTCTGTTTTAAGTGCTAATGTCAGGAGGCTTTGTAAAGGTAGTGTTTGCAATTAACTAGTTTGCAGTTATAAGAGTATGCCTCAAATGAAGCCAAAAAAAGGCACCCAAGGGATCACTGGTTGAGTCCCTGCTTCCTCTGCCTGCCAAGGAATCTTTTATAGACAGAGCCTGCTTCAGGAGTTTAATATGCAGAGAACGGGAGTGAGGAGGGAAAATAAAATCTTTTAACATTCAAGCAGCCTCAATCATTGCTTGTTAACTGAACATTAAATAATAGATACATGTTTGAAACCACATATAGGTATTATATTTAAATGCACTACAACTAACAGATTTTTTTTCTTTTAAGAAGTCACTTCTAGGATTTAACAGCACTTCTCCCTCACAGTTCTAGCTTTTTTAAACTGCATTTTAAAGTCATCTTCACTTTTGACACACAGAAACAACATAAGCCATGACTGAATAGATCACAGCATCCTGACACATAATATATTGTGATATATTAAACCTAGCATCTGGGCATCTAATAGCAGGTGACATAACTATAAAGCACAAAGTACTTAATACAAACTTACTTTGTCAGTTCAGATTGCCTTAAAATGGAAATAACTTTTTGCAAACTTTATTATAGGACTGATATAATCTCTTCACACCATTTTTACTTTATCTATAGTGGGTAAAATACCATTGGTTCAACTAGGATATAGCTAGCCTAAGTTCAGTGTCAACATTGTTTTGTTCTGCCCTGGAGGCCAAAGCTGCATGCTCATGTCTAATCCAGATCAAAATTATACTTTCAGGTCTGATAGTATGGAGATCTGGTATTAAATAACAAGAAATAGTACCTGTAAAAAGCTAACCAAGGCTTTTTTTTTTTTTTGAGCCATCTTTTCATTGTTTTACTTTTGCTACCACAAATGAAGTGGCACCACACAGTCCACACATCTATCCATGCAAAGAGTGCAAATGTCTGTGTGAAGATACTCCCTCAACCACTTTTAGGAATGTGACTGAACCATGTAAGTGAAAAGCCCACTTGGTCTATCTATATCCTACCTTTTCAACAGTGGAGAGGAAAAACCATCTCAAAATAACTATTCAGATCTTAAGTGAGTCCTCAAGAAAAGTTTATCTCTGCCCATCGCCTGTAGGGGTAACTTAGGACAATTGCCTTCTGCTAGGTGTCTGAAGTTACATGGCATGAGTATGGGCCAAAAAATTGAAGAGCAGAACAAAATCCTCCCCACCTCCTTCCCTTAAAACTGATCTACCTGAAAGGCCTAGTAGGCTCATAGGCTTCTTCCCATATCCTTCTGTTGTCTTACTCTGGACTTACATGCTACACATAAAATTCAGTAAAACCAGTTCTGCGAAAGAAGTGTCCTGTTAATGATAATAGTGTCCTTCCGAACAGAAGACAGAATATGCGATTCCACTGACCTTCTCAACCAGCAGTGCAGGGTATATGTCAGAATTTGATTTAAACATTGCTCATACATTTGCCTTAATGGCCAGAACAACTGATGCCTGGATAACTTTTTTTACTGGCTTATTTCTTTAGCTAAATGAGGGTGCAAAGGGCATGCATATATTGAAGACTGCGCTCGTATTACAAATGCTGTTGGTATTCAGTCATATAAATCAAGAGAAGAGCAATTTGTGGCTTTTAAACAGAGTTGGCAGGATGCTGGAGACAGAAATCCCATCCAATGATAATTTATGCTTAAAATATTTACAATTTTAAGGTGTTGCCAACACAGCTTAGTCTGCCTATCAAGTAATACTGAGCAAAACGTTTTTGGAATTTGCTGGCTGCAGTCTATGCCTTCAGAGAAATAAAAGTTCTAGGAGCTGTGACAGCATCAGGTTCAATCTAGTCTGTCTGTCTCATAACGCTGTCCAAACGTCTTCAGCGGCTCGACGGTGGATAGGTACGCTTGTTACTACTGCGGTTTGCTTGAGCTTTTCACAGTACGACCTTACCTGCAGAGATACGGAGTACCTTACCCGGGGGGTTACCGAGCGCGGTTGGCGGGTGGCGCCCCTTTGGCCGCAACTCCCCAGGAGACCCTCCGGGCAGTGCCCCGGGGGGGCGGGAGAGGCGGCCGGGCGCGGCGGGGCCACAGCCCGGCCCCGCGCCGAGCTCTGCCCCGCGCTGCGCTGCGAGGCTCCCGCTGCTCCCCGCGGCACCGGCGCGGAGCTGCCTCTCCCCTCTCGCCCGGTCCCGCCGGGGCAGTGCCCGCGCCGCGGCCGGCCCGGCCCCGCATCCTCAGCGCCGCGGGCTCCCCCAGCGCTGGGCAGCGGAGCGGAGCAGGGGAGCGGGGAGGTGGGAGAATTACCCTTTTGCCCTTTCTCGTGGTCTTCCCGATTGGCAGCATCTTCCTCGCCCCGGGACACCGGCTGCCCGACTCTGCCCCGACGGCTCGGCGCGAAGCTCAAGCTACCCTCAGCGCCCAGGCCGCGCTTTTATAGCCCGGGGAGGAGGCGGGCCGCGGTGGGCAGCGCTGCGGGCGACACCCCCGCCCGGCCCGGCCCCTGACCCCGCGGGTCGCCCTGGCACGGACCGGGGCTGCCCC
>JANZLQ010000079.1:57724058-57765163 GCA_026212715.1 Elanus axillaris | reverse complement strand
CGGCGGCGCGGGCGCTCAGGGGCGGTGAGTGCGGGCCAGGGCGGGCAGGGGCGGTGGGGAGGCGCGGGCAGAAGGAGCCGTTAACGGTGGTGGACCGTCCGCACCGCCTCGAGGCGCGGCCCCCGAGGGGAAAGGCGCCTGGCGGGGGCGGTGAGGGGAACCGGCCCCTTCGGCCGGCCTGCGGTGCTCCGCCAGCCGCCGGTCGGGGCCCCCGGGCCTCTCCCGGTGGGCAGGAGGCGCCTCTTCCCCTCTGCGCCTCGCAGATCTGCCTCCAAGACCAGACCCAGCTGAGCCGGTGTGGAGAGGTCCCTCCTGTTGTCCCCTGGGCCCCTGGACGAGCGAAAAATGGCCTGTTTTAAACGGCACAAGCGAACACCTGGGTCAGCCGTGCGGTTCGCGGGGAGGGTGCCCCCCGGATCCTTATCAGGCGCCCGGGTTTGAAAGGAAAAGGTTTGAAAAGAGCTGAAAGCCAGGTGTGTAAATCTCAGGTTCATGGCATGAAGGAAGCACAAGAAAACCCTCTGCGCTTGACCTTGGTGACCATGTGCCTCAAAATTCAGCAGAGGAGCTGGTGTAAGTGTCTGACACCGGGCTGTTAAACAGCTTACTGTTAACTTGCAAAAATTAATATGTAATCTCAAAAAAAGAACACATGCCAGTGTGTGGTGCGCCAAATACAGAAAACCTGTGGTGTCCAGCATTCCCATTTACTTCACTTTTCATTCATTGCCACATAGCGAATAAGCACGGTGCATATTCCTCCTGCATTTGCATTTAAAATGTTGTATTATTTTATAAGATCTCCATTCATAATACAACTAACAGCTTTGATTTCTGAGTGGAGGATGGGTGGAAGGCTAGTTACACATTAGAAAGCCTTTTGCCAGAGAAGTTGCAAAAGCTAATGTACGAGGAGAGGGGAGATAAAATTGAGTATTGATTAGCTGTCCTGAAGGGACAGATACTGAGGTTTCACAGTAGTCTCTACTGCTACTGTACTAAGAGGTCCTACCTTGTCTCGCATCCAGAAAAATGGCTTTTTAAAAAAAATTTGGGATAAATTCCCAGATCTGGCTTGCTGCTTGGCTGTCAGTGGATGGGGCAGTCAAGAGGAGGATCAGATGAGATGGAGGAGAACAGGGCTGCCTATGGCAGCCAGTCTGGTTTATGCTGGTTTAAAGTGGTTGTAAAAATCCAGTGTGATATAGTAGCAGGTGCAAGCCATTGACAAAAACTTTTTTCTATAATGTTTTGACTTCAGCAAAGTAGAACATGTCAAAATAGACAGAACATGAAAATAGATATTGTTTCATTGTTCAAGAACACGTACGCAGATGTAGTCTCCTGACATTGACTTTAGAAATTTATTTAGGAGCCTTACTAAGCAGACATTTTTTAAAGACTTTCTCTTTGCGTTGCGTGTACTGTAGCACTTTTGAAAAGTCAGGATCTGACACTGTCATTTCAGGGGTACAGTTCGTTATTGAGAAATAGGATCTACATATAAGGGTATAGTGGACAAATAACAAAGATTTAAATTTGTGAGTGGAAGCTAAACTTGCTTTGGTTTTTTTTTTTTTTTTTGTATTACTAATGTTTATGTGTATGATCCTTTAAGAACATTTAGTTTAAAAGAAGAGTGAACAGGTTAGGTTTTAAGTCAGGTGTGTCTAGACTCCCAAGCAGGCACCAAGTTACATTATGGTTGGAGTAGTAAACAAAAGAGATGGACAGAAGTGCAATTGTCTTTTTGTAACTGTGATTATTTTTTTCCCCAGGAAACAAACACCATCAACTTCCTTGAGGAAAGATAGGGCAGACACAGTGATCATCGGAGGTGGTTGCGTTGGTGTGAGCCTAGCCTATCACTTGGCTAAGGCTGGCTTGAAGGATGTTGTTCTGCTAGAAAAATCTGAGCTCACTGCAGGATCTACTTGGCATGCAGTAAGAAGTGTTTTGGTAATCTCTCAGTTTAACAGCAGTTTGTGTATCTAACAGTGGTGGACGTTTCATTACCTTTATATTCCCTGGCTTTCCAGCGATTAACTATCTCGGTTATTTTATAGATACAAACTTTAGCACTGAGTTTTTTATAGATTGGGTGTATGAGTTTTGAAAGGTTGGTTCAGCTATCCATAGTACACTTTTCCCATTTTTAAAATTTGAGACAAATACTGCATTTTGAAATTACTGGAAGGTAACTGTTAGTATTATTATTATATGTCTTTGGCAGTTAACTGGATGTAGACTTTAAACTTCATTTTAACTTGGTCTTTTTAGATTTAAGGTTTTATTTCTAAGGTAATCTAATTTATATTGCAGTCTTTATCATTGAAAGTGGTTGCACTGGCATTGCATCAACCAGAAATGTGAAATCTGGTATTACTGTATGTGTAATTATTTTTTATATATGTGCCATCCTGAAAAAGAGGTGGTCAAGAAGCAGCATCACTGCCCAGTTCTCAGAGAATATCACAATCCCAGAAACTGATTTTTATTAGAGACGAGGGCTTTCTTTCCTGCCACTGCTGACATTACACAAAATCTTGGAGGAGCAAAGCTAACAACTGTACACTGGGGGTTTTTTTAGGTCTGGATGTTTGCCTCTACTCCACAGAAAAACGCTAAAAAGGCACACATGTAATAACGGCAGGGTGGGGACACCTCCTGTAATAATGCTAATCACATGGACATATTAGTGCACAACATGCATGTATGTAATTACATATTTTCTATGTCAATGTCAGGAGTAGGTAGTGTAATGAAATGAAATAAAGCTTGCCACAATAATAGATGCTTTTTCCATTCATTTCCATCTACACTTAGCTGAAACTGGGAGAATGTTATCCCTGTGTATAGCAATACAAAACAGTAAAAAACCCAACAGTGTGCTGTCTCTAGAACTAATCTGTTAATACAATAGAGCATTTATGCAATACTTGTAACTATAGTATCTGAGTGCCTTTCAGGAACATGTTAAGGAGGATGACTCGGATTATATTTGATTTGCATTCTCATACTCCTGCCTGAGGACGAAGTCTGAAGTTTGAAATGCTTCATTTTAGTGCACATGCTTTGTGTGTTTGGGGCCTTATGAGAGAACAGTAGTTAAAAAATGAATTTTTTAAAAAATCACTGCCTGAAATGTGTAAGTAGGTTTATACTTCATTTTACTTGCTTTTCAACAAAAAAAGCAAAAGAAAACACATTGTATGGAGTTAGGAAAAATACAATTCAGTAATTATGTCTGGTTTAGAGTCATACCACAGCCGATGCAGTTCAGCGAACAGAGCAACACTATGCATAGTTTCAGATCATGTGTCTTGTGTATTGAATCATAACTATGAAATGCTCAAAGAAATACTTTAAGTGCATGAGTGAGGCACAGACTGAATTCTGTTTACCCAATGCATATATATGTGCAAAAAATAATAAAAATCACCTAATTGATTAAGAAACCAAGATCATAAATGGGGGGTTGTTACTAAATGTTTCCTTTGTTCTTGTTGTTATAGTCACTCACTCTAGCTTATTGCTCATAGCTATGTAAAAGCAACCTCTCCTTCAGTATTTTTGCCCTCACTTCTTAGTGATTGCAGCAATGGAGCACTGAGTGAGGAACTCTGTTTCAAAGGTAGGGAGGGACCCAGCGCCCAGCAGAAAAAATGCCTGCACTACCAGTATTGAGAGGGCTGCCTTGTGGCCCCTGTGGTAACAAAATTTGATGTGATTAACACAGCAAGACACCTACTTATGGAACAAGTTAAAATGGATGGCTGTTAGGTAAACTACACAGTATACTATCTCTTTTCATTAAACTCAGTATTAGAGTGCTGTGCCTGAAGATGAAAAAGTTGGGTAAGTCTGTTTCAGATGATGAGAAAGATCAAAACTGTGACTGTGGGTTCTTTGTTATAGTGGTTTTCTCACAGTGGTACAGTACTAGATACAGATGAAAATTACACATATAGTTAGCATGTGAAATGGCACGCAGCATATTGCCTGCAGCCACAAATGTTCAAAGTTTGGTTCAGATGTTGCTGTACTATGGCACATTTTCCCTCTTGCACAGTCCAGTAAGTCCTGCCAGAGCTTAGGATCATATTTCATATAGATCATATTCCTGCTAAGTGTTGCTGCCACAATTTTCTTCCACTTCGCAGGTCTGAGATAAATTTGGCTGACTTTCATGTTATTCATGTTATTACAACAGCACAGAAAGTGTGCACATTTTTATATTACTGGTAGTAAGGAGATGTAAATAACAGAGCAAGTGCTGCTCATTTTTATACCTATCTAACCATGACAAAGTAGTGGTTATTACACGTGTGTAAATTAGGTCAAGGCTTAGGCTTTAAAAACTCTTGAAGTTGTACTATTCTGCAGATCAGATAGTTTGCAATCTCACTGAAGCCCTAGGGGCTGAATAAGATAGATATAACTCGCTCAGCAAATAGATTTTTTTTGAGTTGTTACTTTTTAAAAAGATATTTTCTAAGAAAATGTTTAACGTATCATTCTGTTATGTGACACCTTTTCTTGCAACATGCAATTGATTTTGCTGCTGCAATAAAGCACAGCACAAGACAAATAAAAACTTATCACAACTTGGTCAAATTTGCAAGAAGTGATAATATAGGGTATAACAGTGTTAATACCATTTTCCTCTAGAATGATAATTTAATAATGGCATTAGTATAAAATCTGATACAGTCTGGAATAGAACAAAACTGATACATAAACACTTCAACATATAAAACTTTCAACTATAAAAATGCTTTAAAATCTCTGTGACAATTCTCACAGCAAATTGGTCATTCTTTGTTCATGTTCACCTACAGATGCTCACCTGCAATAACGAAATCTCTGTCTTACAAAAATAGAGCAAAACCTAGAGCAAATCTCAGTCAAACACAAGAATGGTTCACCCTGAAACTGAGGAAATTAAGTAGACACATTGGGATGCCAGCTGGGCCAGATAGGGAGCTCATGACTGAGTTCCAGAGCAAAAACACAGTATAGGAAAGGTAGAAGCAGTAAAAGGCTGCAAAGGGGCAATTTAGAAAAATTGCCTGGGCTTGTGAAGAGGGTGTTAGGAAAGCCAGTGCTCAACTAGTGTCAAGACTTGTAAGGAACATCAAAGGCAACAAGAAGAGGTTCTACTGCTGCGTTAGTAGTAAAAGGCTGAACAAGGAAAATGCGGGACTGTTGCTGAATGAGGTGGGTGATTTAGTCACAGTGTACACTGATAAGGCTGAAGTACTCGATGCCTTCTTTGCCTGAGTTTTCACTGACAAGGTTTCTCAGGCCTCTATGCTCTGAGCAGGGTTCAAGGAGAAGAGGAATACCAGCACTGGATGAGGATCAAGCCAGGGATTACTGGAAGAACTTGACTTGTGCATACATATTGGACCAGATGAGCTGCATCCAAGAATGCTGCTGATGGCACTGCAAGGCCCCAGATATATTACCTTTGAAAGACTGTGGAGATCAGTGGAAGTGTCCAGCTTTTGGAGAAGGGCATATGTATGCACCTTTACAAAAAGCCAAAGGGATGAACAGATGACCTAAAGGCCAGCTAGCCATACTTTGATTCTTGGGAAAAACATTGAGCGAGTCTCAGATCTGGGCCCATAAAGGAGAAAAAGGTGGCTGGTGACAGTCAGCATAGATTTGCCAACTGCAAATCATGTCTGACCAAACCTGATTGCCTTCTATGATAAAATGACCGAGTTTGTAGACAAGGACTTAGCAAGACTTTAGATACTGTCTCCCATAATATTCATGTATTCAGCTGAAGATTTTACGGTCTGTATGACTGGACAACTAGATATCGTTGAAAGACTGTTTGGATGGTTGGGCTCAGAGGGTAGTGGTTAATGGCTCATACTCTACCTAAAGTCTGGAAATAAGTAGAGTGTTGCAGGGGTCTGTCCTCGGACCCATCCTGTTTAATATCTTTATCAGTGATCTGGAGTAGATTATGAAATACATGCTCATAAAAGTTGCAGCTGACACCAAACTGGGAGGACCAGTCAATGCACTCAAGGGCAGGGCTGTCATGCTGAGGGTCCTAGTCAGACTGGAAGGATGGAAGGACAGGAACTTTATGAAATTTAACAATGACAAATGCAAAGTTCAGTACTTGACCAGGGAAGTAGTGCAGTCTTTGTCCTTGGAAACTGTCAAGACCAGGCTGGAGAAAATCTTGAGCAACATGGTCTGATCTTATAGCTGACCCTGCTTTGAGTATGACATCGGATAAGGAACTCCTGAGGTCCCATTCAATCTGTTTGTTTTATTGTCATTATTTTATGATTCTATGATCTTAATTTTTATATAGACCAGTCAAGTTATAGTTGTCTCCCTGCTGCACTCCTGAAGTCAGAAACATTCATTATCTGAAGCCAAAAACCATCAAATGTGTTTACAATTCTTTTCTTCACTTAAAAATGTCAGAGAGAGAAGTTTTGATTTAATTCCTGCAATTAAATGCTCTTGAATATCTGTGGTTTTATAGCTAACTAGCCAGTGACTTGTGGTTCATTTGGTTCAAACTGACTTTACTAACAGTAACCACTAAAATGGAATTTCCCTACATCTGGAAAATACATTACTACATTTGGAAAAATAACAGAACACCAGAAAATGTTTACATGAATAAAAGAAGACAGTAAAAATAATATCAGATGACAAAATTTGCAGGTACAAGTAAATTAATTACTCACAGGTTATTTACATGGCTACAGAAATGTAAACATTTCAAAGCCTAATTTATTTCTTTGTTCTGTATACACAGGAAAAGGCCCTTAGGACTTACTTTTTAAGAAATAAACAGGTTTAATTACAAATTGTGCAGTGAAGCAGCCCTGAGTTTTAGTTTGAAGCAATTAAATATGTTCACAGCAGCATAAAAAGACATGTATCAAATGAGATCAAAACCACATTAGTTAAATATCTAGTCTCCAGCAGTGTCCAGTATAATGATGATCTGATATGATAATAAGAAAAGGACAAGCATTATTTTTCCAGACTATTAATTTAGTCCAGGGACTTGCTGAATCCAACATGTCTTCTCTGTGCTTAATGTGGCCTTTAGTAGATTTGTCTCCCTCCCACAGATTTATGTGATCACTTTTTGAATGCAGATTGTTGAGGTAATGAACAATACCAAATATAGGGAAATAGAGCCAAATTTATGAATAAAATACAGGCACATCTGAAAAATATAATCCTGGTAAATTATTAATTTTGTACCTTTTTCCATACATTTATTTTGGCATTTCATTTATGTGGTACACTATGATACCACGTGTAAACTTTAAGATATCAGAAAGATAAAATCCACACAAAGAAAGATAGGAAAAACTTTCAACACCATGGCTAGTGTAAAGACATACTATTAGTAATGCTGAAGAGTTACCATACTCTTGCTCTGAAGATACTGAGTACCTGTCATCTCAGTCACTGAGTGTTATTTGGTTTTTGATGGAAATGGTATCTGAGTTTAAGCCATTTACTAAGAGCAATTTGAAGTTAATTGTTTCTGAAGAAAAAGATCCAGTCTTAAATGTGAAGCTGCACCAAGAAAGATGGGTCAGAAGAGGCCATGGTTTAAAAAAATGAGGATATGTGATCTAATTCATGCAATATATGTTGATATTAATTATAGAGAAGTGTAACATTTAATAGGTTCTTAGCATAATTAAATCAATTTTAATTAAAATATATCTTTAAAGACCACTAAATCTTGTTTTTATTATTCATATGTATACACTTATTCCACTAGGTTTAAAAGTTAAAGCCTTAAAATATGTAGTACAGAACAGAGTTGACAAGTTAAAATCAAGACTAGTTAATGTGTATGCATATGAGGCATCTTAGAAGGAAAATAACAAAACTCTACTATATGTGTTACTTTTCACCTTTATATTTCCTGCTGTGTTTTTCTCAGAATAGCAGTGAACTCAAAGGTGGACTCTGGTGTCTAGCTCCCTTACGTGAAGCAACATTATATATGAATATGTTCTGTTTTTGTTAGCAAAATATGCACTATTTATATATAAAGTATTTAAATCAGTGTAGTAACTTATATTGAAAACCTAAGGTAATTTTGCATTTCTGTTGTCTTATATGGAAGATTAGTGAGATATCAAATTCAGGAGATACAAAGACATATGCTTAACTTCAGTAGTGCTTTAAATCTGCTTTTTTTTAAGTGCTAAATGTCAGCAGTTATGAATGTCATTAGATTGATGCAGCTGTCTCTATTGTAGGCAAGCAAACAGCTTCCTTAAATATAGAACAGGCTGTAGTAATGTCTTGATTTTACCTTTGCGTGAACCCAAAAGGGCTTGATAGCTTTCTAAAGTCAGACTTGGTAAAATGATGTGCAAAATACATGTAGTAATTTCTTAGCCTACTTCTGAAATATGGTAATTGCTCTTTAACTGCCACATGAGACAACTGTTGAGAATAGAAGAATGTTGACTTCCACCACCCTGCTGTTCATACTCCACGGAAGTAGTAACACTTGTTAAGATCTGGTCTTTGTGAAGGTTTGGTTTCTCTCCCATCTCCATTTGCAAAAAGGAAAAGATCCTACTACAGGACATTTATAGTGAATCAGTTGATTTAGTTGATCAGGAATGGAGTTGTGTGTCTCTTCCAAAAGATTTAAATCAGACAACTGAATAATTTAAGGAAGAAAGGAAATGATAGGAGAGAACAACTGCAGCAGTATCATGGGTTGAAAAATTTGATGAGAAAAGGCAGGTGGAAAAACATGTGTGCAGAGAAAAAGAATGCCATAAGTAGGGAAAGGATTTTATTTTTATTTTTGTAGCAGTTGGCTCTATCCATGTGTTGCTTTTCTTTACAGTATCTTGACAGTTCCTTTTTGAATGACAGTTGGAAGGAGGGAAAGAGGGCACTGCATTTCTAATCATATCTTTATGTTGTTCCTATTTCTTATTTGAGGCTGGTTTAACTACTTATTTTCATCCTGGAATAAACCTGAAGAAAATCCATTCCTACAGCATCAAACTCTACGAAAAGCTGGAAGAAGAGACGGGACAGGTAATCTCCTTAACCTTTAAAGTATTACTGCAGATCAATACTAACTTTACTAATAGTCTTATAAAAAAGTTTGGAGTTGACAAGTCATATATGTGTGTGTTCATGAACATCATAAGGCTCCCTTCCTATTGAAATATATTCTCCTGCCTGCATATCTATGCTATAGTCTGGTGCTTAGTTACTAAATATTTTAGATGGTTTCCCAGATGCCTCTAAAGTTTAAGAAAATTATTTTCATAAAACATCTCAGAAGCTCAGCAGACTGAGAGCCTGCAAATTTAGCTTGGTATAGGAGTTAAAATAGCATCAAGGATCTGGAATGAATGGATTGATTATGATACATTCCCACTTTAAACATGTCCACTTAAAAATTCATATGATATGATGCTGTCTGTACTTGAGAAGATTGCTGCAATTCTTCCCATCCCTTTCAGAGATGTGTTTTTATTTAGTGACTTAAGGAATGGGTATGCAGAGAAACACAGGAGTCATCTTTTTTATCTGGCATCACTCAGCCATATAGATTTCATTTACTAAACTCATGCTTGCTTCAGACTGCAGCAGAAATTGCATGATCCTCACTGTACTAGGCTACAAACTTGATAACTGTAATAAAATGTTTTTTTCTTCATTCTACTGCTCAGCCAGATAAGATACTACAGCAGATTATCATTGTGAGTTCCACTAAAAGACTTACTCAGCCATATTAATGTCCTGAGGTAACACAGAAAAGGTGAAATAAATAGTGCGTACCAGAAAGCAATCATTCAGTGACCGGCTATATAAGTATTTCTTTATTAAAAAGACAAAAAAAGGAAAAAAGGCGGGTGGTTATTCATTGTGTCAATACAGATGCTTAGTCAGTTAAATATATTCCGTAGTGTATTAATACAAAATTATGCAGGCGATAGACTCTTATAGAAACCATTATATATTTATTTTTGAGATTTACCTGATTCTATATTTGAAAGTATATGAGTGCATAAATTCAAATATAAATCAAATCTTCATAAAAATAATATTGTCATGACATTCAATAAAAGCATTTTACAACTGTTTTGAAGATAGTATGTATTAACCTACGAAGTTAATTTGATAAATTTTAAAATTTTAAAATTTTATTTTCTCTAGGAGTTTACATCTAAGTCCTGTTCCTTCAAGGGCACCTAACTTATTTGAATCTTTTTTCAGTCATGTTAGTTGAAAAATTCCTGTAGACTTCCCATAGCATAGGAGAATTCATTTATGGAGAAAAGTAATGGTTCTTTCAGTAATTCACTTTTGCTCTTTGTTTTAGGCTGTCGGGTTTCATCAGCCTGGCAGCATCAGAATTGCTTCAACTCCTACTAGGGTGGATGAATTCAAATACCAAATGACTCGTGCTGGTTGGCACCCAACAGAGCAGTACCTAATCACACCTGAGAAAGTACAAGAGCTATTTCCCTTATTGAACATGGATACGGTAAAGAACCTAATTTTATGAGAAATAACTTCCATTGCAATAAAATAGTGGTCTATCAGATAAGTAGACATAAGGTCTGTTTCCTTTATACAAATTGTACTTGAAATTATTGGTTTTCAGTGAAAAAAAGATGCATTATAAAATAAAATCACTCACATGCATTTTAGTGCATATTATATGCCAGTGTGCATAGTATTAATTATAATATATATATAATATTATAATATTAAAGCATAGCAACCTTTGATTTCATGGGAGAACTGAGCAATTTTACTTCCTTTGACCATTGTTAAGTTGGATAGCTGTAGCCCTGATATTATTAATATGTTTTGAAACGGTTTTGATTTAGCTCGTAAAGTTTACTGAATTCAATAAATAAAGCGTTTTTTAAAAAATTAGTTAATTCTGATAAATTTTATTTTCTTTCATTTTGTGGGATTTTGCCTCCACTTAGGTTTTAGCTGGCCTGTATAACCCTGGAGATGGTCATATTGATCCCTATTCTCTCACTATGGCCTTGGCTGCAGGAGCCAGAAAATATGGTGCCCAATTAAATTACCCCATCCAAGTGACTAATCTGAACCCCCGATCAGATGGGACATGGGAAGTTGAAACTCCACTTGGAATAATTCGAGCAAAGAGAATTGTGAATACTGCAGGTGGGATTTAACATAAGCATTTGTATACTCTTCAGATTTACAGACTAGCTGACATGGAGCATCTGTACTGAATTGTGTGGATTACAGGAATAAGTAATATATGTTTTTGAACATTCACCTAGTTTGTGGTAAAATGTACTTTGCACATATTACTTTACAGTGTTGTGAAAATTTAGCTCTTATGTTAATTATGCTTGACTGGGCATTAAAAATAGTTCATCCTGGTTTGACTCCAGCAGTTACTAGTCAGACTGTCTTGTTAAATTTTAGTAGCAGAAGAGACCTTTACTCATCTACAGTTAGTTGTGTAGAAGGGAGGCTACTGTCTATGCATATTGTCCTCTAAAATCTTATGAAAGCTACTTAGGAAGGGAGATAGGATGTACAAATGAAGTAGAAATATCTTCACTGTTTTTTCAGAGGCAGGATTTGCAGCAAGTAAGATAACCCTGCCTATTTCAGTATTATCTTTCTCTAAGATATAACTCTATCCACATATCCTTGAAACAGAAGATTTTTGTTGCGCTTTGAGTAGTATTTTAAACATGCACTTGGCTTAACAATACGTTTTTTCATGCAATGAAAATTTCCTAACTCAAAGGCACTTGTATTTTTTTACGTATGCAATTTTTATTCTTCATTGTGTTAAAGAAACCTAACTGATGTTTCTGCTTCAAAGAGCTTTTGGCCAAGAGTTCCTTGGATCTGTGTTTGTTTTCCTAAACAAGTTGATAGGTCTAAATGTATTCAATCAAATTTCACTTAATTTTTATGCTGCTTTATACTAATTATAGAAAAATATATTATTGGTGAAACTGTTGGCACCTCCTATGTGAAACGTGTCTTCTGCTTCCTAGTAGAAGACTTTTGGTATTCAGTTGTTTGAAAACATGCTGAATATTTACCATGTGGATGAAATTTTTGCAGATTCTGTCTCAAATTGAGTCACATCTGTGTTTTTAGGGCACGAGTCTTTCATACATCCCATCTCAGTGAAAAATCAGACTTCAGTAGGAATCTGTGATGGCTCAAGAGGACTTCCTGTTCTTGCTCAGATGGGACAAGTGAGCTGAGAGCAAGGATATGTCTTTATAATTCCTTTCTACATTATAGATGTAAGGACTGGCATAAGAAGAGTAAAGTTTGAGACAGCAGAAAAGAAGAGCAGGGATGGGAGAGATAGGGATGGGGAAGAGAGAAGATTGGAATAGAGAGAAATTTGGAGGGAATGGGATAAAATGGTCTGAACTCTGAGAGGATGAACTTTACTGGGTGACCTTTCTTTCAGTGTCTGGGATGTAGGCAGTCCTGTGTCAGATCATTCCAGGCTTTCAGTAAAGACTAACTGGCAAACCCATTGCAAAGTGTGCTTTCTTATTATATTCCTCCCATACTTAGATGATCACCTGCTATTGTGATAAGCCTAGCTAAAATAGCAGGGATCTGAAAAAGTTAACCTTGAGGTTCTAAGCATGTTCTTCATGAGTGCCACATAATGACACTTTGGTGAGAAAGAGTATGCTTTTTAGAAAGCAAACAACCACACAAAGAGGGAAACCAAATGAACAAAATTTACTTAGACCACAAAGTCAAGCACTTAGAAGCTGAGAGGCATCAATATTTGGATGACTTTGGACTGTGAGTTCATGGCTTTCAGGCATGAATTATAGGACAGCATTCAGTTACAAAATCACAAGCTCTCTTACTAATAGGATTCTTATGTCATTTGTTACACAGTATGGTTATATTACTCTGGGAGTGATCGAAGATTATGGAATGGAAAGGCAGCTCTTTTCGCAATCAGACTTCTTTAGGCCACAAACTTCTATGCACTCATTATTCCTAACTATTGGCTCTGCATCATATGGATGAAGTATCACAGATGTAGTAATTTCCTTATGTGTAGTGTAGTTATCTTTCTTTGTCTTATGTATCAAGTTGACATTAGGCTATTTTCTATAAAATGCTTTTCAAAGTTTATTTGCAAAAATCAGAATGCACCCTTGTTAAATTTTCATAAGTTTTTTTATTATTTAAGAAATTATTAAACCAACAATATATTTAGTTAATTCTCTTGTGTAGTTAACTGTTCAGCCAAAATGAATGTTTGAATCACATACTGCTTAACATTCTGGCTAAGGATGTGAAATCAATACTGTAAAACACATATCTCTTATAAATGTTCCGTCAGCTAACATTCATTCTTCTTCTCAGCCTTGCCTCATTCCACTACAGATCATGACTGGTATAATTCGGAGCTCATATTTTAGGCTCATGTTGCAATATGAGCAGAGAAAAATGTATCAGAAGGCTGTCCACATTCTCTTTCCCCCTCGTCCCCCAACTGACATCTGCTGTGGAACTGGAACAAACTAGTTTCAACCAATCTTTAGCTGTTCCTATGTGAGATTTCCATTTGGGAAGAAAGCAGATGCCTAATAAATAATCCCTGACATGAACTAACTGGTACTGAGCCGACTGAAGTGATTTGCAGCCTATTTATAATGGAATGTCTGCAAAAATAGTTAATTTAGTTTAGATATACAGTATGTACATGTATATAAGCACACACTGGCAGGCATGTACACACTGCATATACAACCATTATAGGCAGTGATGGAAGATTTTCTTTTTTAAAAACAAGAGATAGTCAGATGACATAGTTCAGCAGATATGCTAAGTAAAACCACCACTAAATATTTCAGCATCAGATATTTGCAATCTTTACAATTTAATCTTCACAAATGTCCTAGAGATACAATTCATTCCTTCTTTTATGTCTATGAGGTGTGATAGGACATGTCATCTGCTTCCAATTAGAATTTTGTATCAGAGAACATATTCTTCCTTTTGCCATTTTTGTGTTTGTAATAGTTTTTGCACATGGTTCAAAAACTTTAAAGAAACTGCAATATTTATCGTTTAGTAAATGTCAGCTGTTATTATTCTGTGCAATTAAATAAGCACTTATTGTGTGACTTTTTTTTAGAAGTACAATATCTAAGTATTTTATTTTGAGCAAACCTAAACTATTTGCCTGTAATTCAAAAGCAATTTAAAATCAGCCGTGTTTGTAATGTAATTCTGCAAACTTAAAGGCTAAGAAATTTAATATTATTTTGAAAGAAACAAAGTTAAATTTCAAAGACCTAAAATTAAGTCCACCATTTTTATTGTCTTTGAGGAGCTTGAATATGCTTGCTTTCTAAATTTTCCCACTGATTCTGTTTTAATGAGTAAGCAAAACAGTGAATTTATTAGAAGCACATTCTCAGAGCATTATTTCTTTTCCAAATATTTCCTTAAGTCCAAGCAATTTTTGGCAGGAAAACAGTGCATGATACCAGAGATGGAATTTTCTGCTACTTCACCTTTCCTTCTCCTCTGTGGATAATTAGCTAAACTTACCTTAAAATAGTTTTCTTTGTAGGTGACATGGAAATGCCCAAATGAAAAGAAGTTCCCTAAACATTGTTAGACTCCTTTTAAATCCACATTTGTATTTGTCATATGTAATGGAGGAAACCCTTGCAGATGTTCTAGGAATTCAACTTTATGAGAATTTTTTGTTTTGTTGTTTTTTTGTTTGGTTGGTTTGGGTTTTTTTTTTTTGAGGGGGGGTGGGTTGTATAAGGGAGCATAAATCAGGTTTCAATAGCCTTAAAGCATGTTTTGGATCACTCGCTGTATGACTATGGCATGAATTTCCCTGAGCCAATTTAACAGACTTAACAAGTGTTAGGTCAGTGAGTCTCCTCCAAGTGGTGAGGATGCCATTCAGAAGCAAAAGCCTTACTTATGATAAATGCAGAACAATAGATACTGGGTTTTAGTATTTACTAGGTGGGGAACTTTTAATTGAACAGATCTCTCTGTCGTGATCCTGGATTTCCTGCTCCCTTGCTTTAGCTGGCTGCCAGTAATTGTCAAGTGAGTCACCACAGAAAACAGTTTCCTCAGAAAATTTGCATTTTTAAAACCTGTGGGTGTTAGAGCCTGAGGCTGGTTGGTAATATTAAGTAAGAGACCGACAGCCCTCCTGGCGTGGGGGAATGGCACAAGGCCAGCACAGCCCAACTCAACTTTCCCAATTGCCTTGGCTTTAGGCCATGCCAGAGGTGAGAGGATGTATTCCCAGGTTCCTGTTAGCAAGCAGTGCGGGCCAGCTGCTCCCCGCAGGACAGGGAGCCAAGCTTGGTAACAAGGCTGGCAGGGCAGAGGCTGAACCTTGAGCAAGGTCTCCATCCTACAGGCCACAAAGGAGGGAGCAGGGCCGGCCCAGGCCGCGCAGCTGGGGCCAGCCCACCATCCAGGTCTCCAGACAAGCTTGTGGGCTTGAGTCACAGGCAGACACACAGTGATGAAGACAGGCTGAGGCCAAGCCAGGAAGCTGATCCACAGGTCAGGATGAGGTCTTGTGATGGTAACCAGGGTCCGATACTGCCCACTGATCAACAGGCAGGACTGTACAGACAAGACTAGGCTGAGGTCAACCTGGGAAGTAGTCCACGGATCAGGGTCTGGATCAATGAGGTCCATGGCCAGGCACAGGCATGGTTGTGACAGAGCTGTAAACACAGGCACACCTGCAATCAATCCAGCTCAGGCAGGTTTGAAGGCCCCGTGCTGACCTGAAATGGGACTCCTAGGCCTATAGGCAGGGGCGTGGGTGGAAGTCCCAGGTGAGGCTGTTCAGGATCATTAATGCCTGTTAGTGCCCTCAGGGCCCTGAGAGCTAAATTTTGACCAGATCTCAGAGAGCCTGGAATTGAAGAGTGAGGTGGGAGCGTTTAGGTAAGACAAGTAGGCAGCAAAAAGGAGGAAAAGTTCTACGTTAAGCTGGGTAACATGAGTGTAAGTCTCAGTGGAAGGGACAGGTATGTGAGGTAGCAAATCTTGCTGTAGGTACTTTTCATAAACAGTTTGGAGTCAGCTGGTTACACAGTAACCAGGCTGACCCCCCTTCTTTTCCCGGGTGCCACACAGCACACAGCTGTTTATCTGGAAGGCCTCGCTATGTCTTCCTCCTCTCCCATTTTGCCTTCCCCCAATTCCCGGACTCCCCTGACACTCCTGCTTCATTGGATATTCCCCCTTCTGAGATCTCTGCTCCCTGATACAGAGTCAGGAGAGTGGGGCTAAGGAATATTCCAAGCTGCTTAGAGCAGCTGCCATCCCAGTCAATTGTATCTATCTGATTCCAGGTCTATGTGTTCCAACCTCACAGCAGATGTGAGCCATGATGCAGAGCCCAAACCAATAAGTTTGGCAGTTAAGTGGCTTCCACTCCTAGACTTTGACATGGGTACCTCACTAAGTGAATGTGTTTTACCAGGTTAACCTTAATAGAGAAGAATAAGGTCTTCTTTAACTTATGCCTAGTAGTATACATGAAGGAGTTTGAGCAGCCTTCAGGGGCAGGGAAATTGTTGCTTGCATTTTCTGGTAATAGTTTGTATCAGAACTTCTAATTGGACAACTATGGGAGAGCACACTGACTACTCACCAATATGAACATCGTAATGAATTGATTGCTATGTGAGAGACATAATTAATATGGGTCACATGATGCTTGTGAAAGAGGAAAGAAACTTAAATTCTTGAGGTTAGCTGGCTGAAAGTACTGCCTTGCTCTATTGGGGCATTAGGACTTGACTACTGTCTTGGGAAAGTATGTTGGCTCATTTGGTTGATAGTAAGAGGCTAGGTTAACCCCTATGGTGTGAGCTAATTTATTCTGATTTTTTAAGTGTCTCTGACTTTGCTAGGACTACACTGCAGACCTACTTTACTGAAATAAACCATGGGGTTTGTGGGACTGTTAATTAAATTTTCTTCTGAACTTTTAGAAGCCTGATTTATATTTTGCTAAGTATATTTTTTTAATATCTGTATACTAGAATAACCTATGGAGGTATAATTAGGAACAAGGGCATGGAATTATGGAGGGGAAATTATGCTGCATAATATGAAAAAAAATTGAAAATTGAAAGTATGGGGGGAAATTTCTTTGTCATATTCCATAAAGTTCAGTACTTCCTGCAAATGTTTTGCTGTTATTTTCCATTCACTGAAATTAGTTTTTGAATATTTCTGTTTTGGTTTTTGTCTTCTCTAGGCTTCTGGGCCCGTGACATAGGCAAGATGATTGGCCTGCAGCACCCTCTCATACCTGTTCATCATCAGTATGTTGTCACATCAACTATTCCTGAAGTGAAAGCCCTAAAAACAGAATTGCCTGTGATTCGTGACTTAGAAGGATCATATTATCTAAGGCAAGAAAGGGATGGTCTTTTATTTGGTCCATATGAAAGCGAGGAGAAGATGAAGCTGCAGGACTCATGGGTAACAAATGGAGTCCCACCAGGTAATCAAGAACATTAAATCTCTAAACTTGATAAGCACTAGCACAGATTTTAATGTGTATAAATGCCAGCCTGTCATGCTGCCTTATGTGATGGAAAATAGAAAATATTTGCCATGCATGATTGCAATGCAAAACCTTTTTTTCAAAGGATAGCTGTAACTCTAATGATGAGTGAATAGAAATAAAAATGTAACATAAGAAAAAGCCTGTCTGAAATAGGCGCAAAATGCACATCTACAACATAGTCTTACCATGCTCTTTGAACATGTGCCCATGTGTTGTGATTAGATGCAGTCACCAAATCTGTGTTATGTAGCCTTTTGCAACTGAATAGGGATTTTTCTAAGCTATGGTTCTGTCCAGCATTCTCATAGGGGCTCTGGATTTTTGCTATTCCCCCAGAGATAATGTGGTTGTCAAATAGGAACACAGGTATAGGAATGGAATGTCTTAGACAAAAGGCTGTGCATGGATATAAGTGCAAGAGTTATTGATTTGTATAGAACTTTTGTACAAAAAAATCCTAACTATGTTATACTGCTGCTTATTAAAAAAAAAATAAAATGCTGTGTTATATCTAGGCTCCAGCTTTCCATTCACTTCTAGACAGAAAGTCATAATAAGTCAATAGTGTTGCTGTTTTTAAAAAAACCACAACATGTTTCCTAAGGAAGAGCAATCAGCGTTGTTGGGCTTTGGATTGCACTGTCACAGCTTCCTGAACTTAACTGTCTCTGGTAATGTCAAGTCCCTCTATAGAGTGATACTCAATAATGCTTAGGGTTCAGACTCAAGGGTGAAATATATCCAGGAATTCACTAAACCCCATAGAAATCATAAGCTGACACAAGCAATATCTTTCTTCCCCTCCTCAAATTGTTGGCATATTGAGAAAAATAAGTGGGTCTTATTTAACATAAAAGGAAGTTTCTGTGTTTCTCCACTTCCTTTCTACTTCATTGTTGAATTTGCATGACCTTAGGGTTAAACAAATATGTATAAAGGACAGTATAACTGCAGTGACAATAAACTTGATCCTGCAGATAACTAGGGATTTATGCATGCCATTTTTCTCATGTTGGGTGGCAAAGGCTTGAACATACTTACTGATGAATTGCATATAACTTTTATATATGTAGATTGCATAACTGTAGTTAAAATGTAAGTATTTTCAGTGTAATTGGGTATATAATACGAGTCAAATATTTGTGCAGGTTTTGGAAAAGAACTTTTTGAGTCTGATTTAGACAGAATAATGGAGCATATTGAGGCTGCTATGGAAATGGTCCCCGTTCTGAAAAAAGCAGACATCGTAAACACAATTGCGGGTCCTATCACCTATTCTCCAGACATTCTTCCTATGGTGGGACCACATCAGGGTGTCAGAAATTACTGGGTAGCTATTGGTTTTGGGTAAGTAAATTCTTTGTGACAGCTTTTGTCTGTCATATTGTTAAAATGGCAGTCAGCTCAAGCTTTGCAGTTTTTTATGGGTTTGGGGGTTGTTTCGCACATATTTTTTTGTAAAACATAATTGGAAATAGTCTTAATTACCACTACCCACATAAGAGAAAATAATACTTCTCTCTTACTTGTTCTTCATAACTGTCACTGTTTTTTCAGTTTGTTTCCTCCTTTTATTCTGGAGGGCAGTATCTGTAATAGTTTATGAAGTAAGAAATGGATAGTACTTGGTACTGTCTCCAGCAAGTTAAAGTCATGAAAGTGCTGGGGTTTACAGTACGCTTTCGGGTTCATTTTATGTATCGCTTTGAATTACATTGTGTTCAGCAGTTTTCTGGTGTACACAGGAACCAGTGTCACTGAAGTTGGACAAGAATGAGTTGTAAAGGGAGAACTTTTAATATGAAGTATTAACTTCTGAGTGAAGAGTTGAAGGCATACTGAGCAGAAGGCATTGCTGACATACTGGGTGACTGGCTGCTCCAGGGGTACAAATACAGTAATGGTTCTGACTGTTGAAGGTTGAGCTGAAAAACCCTGTTGCTGGGTGTTGGAGGAAAGCAAATGAAGAGGGCAGTGTAACAACAGGAATGAGGGTTTTACTGGTGTCATTCTCCTGCCCGTTATGGTATTTTCTCTGACTGATTTACATCTTACATACTCGTCTGCACTGAAGTCAGTGGTAAAACTCTTACTGGTTTCTCTTTAATTGTCTTAGTTTGACCATTTATTCAAGAAGGATAGAATGAACTGAATACAATTCCAGGCACATGTTATTGAACACATTCTGTTTACATTGTTTTTCCAATTGCCTAATTTGCTGTTCAAAATCCAGCTCAGCTTTTTCCAGTTTTCTTTCAATCCAAACCAAACAAACCCTCAGATCATAAGATAAGGCAGTATCACTAACGTGCTTTCCGAGGCCCTCAAAATAAAAAGGCTTGGTAATTTTGCAATGATTCATTGTGAAAGGTATTCACCTTTGCTGCTTGGATTTAAAGAAAAAAAAAATATTGTTATCTTTTAGTAACATTTGCAAAACTTAGTTACAAAAGTGGTTTGCCTAGTCCTTGTTCTCCAAAAAGACTGTTAAAGTTCATTACTCTGCTGCCCAGCTTTGGAGCCTGTTTTCCTTCACTGGTATCAATGGGAGTAGAATCAAAGTTCCATATAGGAAAAAATGAAGACCAGTGTTATATGCTTCTTTAAGCAACTTATTTCAGGAATTTGACTCATCTCTGAATGTTAGACACAGGTCACAATTTTGTTTCTGTCATTGGATTGCTTTTTCTGCTTTTCAGGGACTTTTGACTCTCTGTTCTATGCTTGTGGGTCACTGCAGTGTTTCTACCAATGTTGTAATTTTTTGTGTGCATTAGCAAATCCTTATCTCGTAGTCAACTGGTAGGGACATTGTGACAGAGGACTTAGTGCTGTTAGTTTAGAGGATTTTATTATCTAAAGTTAGGAGCTTGCTAGGCATTTTAACGTGCAAAGACATTAGTAAGTATAGTTAGCAGAGCTTGTAGCACTGTTTATTATTAAGGTTGCTCAATGCTTCCCATTTTCAGTTACTTACAGCTTTGAAATTGGTAGGCTAGAATTTTATTCAGAAAAGTTTAAGTCAAAGCAGTGTAACCACTCCAAAGAATGAGATTATTGGAAGGTATGTTGTTTTGCTGTGTTAAGTTTTTGGGGGTGAAGTCTTTCTTTTGAAAATCTCTAATCACCCTGTTTTCTGAGAATGAATTTAACATTTGGCAGAAGTGAACTTTCTCCCAAAGATATGCATTTTTGTCATTCTTGACAAAATCTATCACTGAGGCCTGCTCAAAATCCTTTATAAATGTTACAGCTCATAAACACTTAATAGAGACTCAGTAAATCTTGCACTAAGATTCCTGCATTCTACCTACAGTAGTATTCCACAGCCAGAGACTGAACAGGAGTTTTTCTGTAGGAATGTGATAGAAAAATGATTAAACCTGGGACAAAAACACTAGAAAAGGGACCATAGTGTGCAGGGACTCAGATTTCCTAGGAAAAAGGAATGGAATCAGTTGAAAAATTATGAGAAGCAAGGACTCATAAACAAGTAAGACACAGTAATAGAACAAGGGCAACAGGGAAGATACCTGGCAGAGACTGGAAGGAGAGAAAAAAAACAGAGAAGGGCAGTTTGTGTTCATTAAGGAATTTTTCTCTAAATCCTCATATGAAGACTGAGATTCCTAAGCTGTACCACTCTTTACAGCTACTTGTAATATCCTATCCCTGCACGGCATATGTTTCATTCTTGTGTAGCAGAACTGCAATAGATACATTAACACAGTCAGCTCCCCATTATCTAAGGTACTGAGGGATTTGGGCAACCTGTGTGATTTAAAATCTCTGATAATGTAGGCCCAACTAGGAGCACCAAGATCAACTGGTTGTGCAGAGGCAGTGATGCAAAGCTGTGCAGAGACCACTAAGCCCAGCTGCAGTCCGGTACCTGGAGTAGCAACTCCAAAATGCAGGGCAGCTCCCCAGACTGTCTTTCTCCTAGGGTTATCCTGCCATCAGTTCAGCAGTCTTCAGCTGAAGCTATAAAACCTCATGGTATTTGGTCTGTCGCCGCCCCCAGTCACACAGTGGTCTCTGCAGTGTATTTTGGGGTGCCTTTGGCTGCAGTGAATGTGTAGGGAGACTTAGGCTAAAATTTCTGGAGCTGTTCTTGAAGGCGTTGTAGCCATGGTCACTAAACTTAACACCCATGAATTAAATTAACACCAGCAATGGCTAACTCTTCTGCAGTACTTGCAGAGTGGCAGTTTACAAGCACTCATCCTTACTCCATCAGCTGATCTGATAGAAGCTTGTGCTGAGCCTAAAGGAGTGTGTTTGGCAGAATTACTGCATGTACTCAGCTGTTTGATATTTCTGTTTTATTTAAATAAATAAATAAGGCATAAAACCCCACTACATCAAAGTCATCTAATGAAAATTATGAAGTCAGGCATTCTACAAGTGCCAGAACTGAGCTGTCTGTGTAATCTGAATTAATTCTTCTTATGCATATAAGTTAGAATTAAATGATCACATAATTAATTTTTCCATAAGATCCTTGCCTATTTAATTGAGGACATAGAATTCAGAATGCAAAGTTGATGAGCAGCAATTCAGGTTTCTTTTAGCTTCTCTCTCTATTCAGTGTGCATGTCTGTGGTTTAATTGATGCATGCTAATCTAAACTTGGTTTTGGACAGACTCACTATTTCTTCAAGGATTTTTCTGTTGTGCTTACTGGAGCATTTCACAAATAACTAAGAATTTATTTTCACATCTCCCTACAAAGAAACCTATTTTGACACCTTTTTTTTTTTTTTTAGATATACCAAACTAATTCATAGAGGTATTAAAACAAAAAAGTTTAGAATCATTTGGTATTAATAATTATTGTCATTAAACATTTCAGTGTCAAATCTGAGCTACCTGTAATTTAGCATTATATGGTACTGTTTGGTTGTATGGAGACTGAGTAGCAACATACACATGTGGCAGCACAACAAAGTTCCTTGTCCCCAGTTGTCCAGTTCAGGTACCTCACAGGAGCACATTTCACACACAGCTTTTTCCCTACGGATGTCAAGATATTAAGCATTTTGAAAGTTAGAGTTATGTACAAAATGTTTAAGTGAGGAAACCTTAAATCTATCACTTCCTAACTTTTTTGAGCATCTACTTTTGCTGTCTAGTGTGGTTCCTTTAACGTAGGTTTCTACAAGGGTTCTCTACAGTGTGATCCCTCACACACTCATGTGAGTGTGGACACTTGCATAAAAGCCTCAGGAGAGACTTTTCCTACAGAT
Source organism: Elanus axillaris (assembly GCA_026212715.1). Taxonomy (NCBI): domain Eukaryota; kingdom Metazoa; phylum Chordata; class Aves; order Accipitriformes; family Accipitridae; genus Elanus; species Elanus axillaris. The sequence continues at coordinate 57,742,282 of JANZLQ010000079.1, read as the reverse complement.
TCGTAGCAGAAAATCTCTACATGTTTACTCTGTTAGCACAAGCTTTCTGGAACCAGTTCTTTTTGTAGTTGTAGTGGAGAACAGACAAGGTAAATCAGGTGAGAAAAGGCAGCTCTTAAACTCTGGCACTGCTGCAAACAAATCATCTATTTTTGTCCCCAGTCCCTCTATGTTCACCAATTTTCTGTGGAGCAATATAAAAAGTACTGCTGGTATTCAACTTCTTTAAAGCTATCTCGGTCTTGTTGTCCCCTGACTTTTGCTGCTCTTGCTCTTGTCACTGTAATGTAAATACTTACTGTAGTTGCTAGAATGTTTCAGTCTTGTTTTCAAATCTGAGTCTGGTTTAATCCAACCTGATTGAAAAAGAAGAGGTATTCTATGACTAAAAAGTATATTTAATAGATATCAGAAGTTTGAGAACTTTCTTTAGTATTAATTGTTAGAGAGTTCTAATGTCCCTTGAAAAGATTGTTAAATTCTGAGCTTTAGAGAAAGAAAGAGCTTGCTGTAATCTCAAGCACCACAACTGCTGTACATTAGCAGTGGAGTTCTGCTGCTGACAGTTGGACAGTAAAAACATCTGTCAATAAAGTATGTAATCTTGGAAAACAAGACAAACCAAACCAAACAAACAAAACAGAGGGAAAATTATTAAATACTTTAGGGGTTGTATTAGTAGTATATGCTAGTACTGATTTTAAAACAAAACAAATAAAAAAAGACTTGGCACTGCAGGACTTTTTCCTGTTTTTAAGGTATGGCATTATACATGCTGGTGGCATAGGAAAGTACCTCAGTGACTGGATCCTTGATGGGGAACCTCCATTTGACCTGATAGAATTAGATCCCAACCGCTATGGAAAGTGGACTACCACAGAATATACAGCAGCCAAAGCAAGAGAATCTTATGGTTTTAATAATATTGGTAAGAAGGTATTTTTTTAATACGTTTATATTCTGAAAATGAATTCCAGCAAAGCCTGCCTCTAGATTTCTCTGTCTATATACACGTGTTCTATCTTGGCGATGACCTTAGTATTCCATAATTTTTGGTTTTATGTTTTTTTTTCCCATTTAGTTGGTTACCCTAAAGAAGAAAGATTTGCTGGGAGACCAACAGAGAGAACCAGTGGTCTGTATGATTTGCTGAAGTCAAAATGTTCAATGGGCTTTCATGCAGGATGGGAGCAACCTCATTGGTTCTACAAACCTGGAGATGAGACTGGATACAAGTAAATGAAAGATTACTCACCCCTCACCCCACCCCCTGATAAAATGTCATAATAGCAAGGGCCAGCTGAGGTAAATTTAATGAGAAGCATACATTTATCATTCATTTTGCCTAATGGCATCTATTAGGTAGATCTTCCATTCTTGTTTTTTCCATAGTTTATAATCCATTTCACTCTGATAATGCAGACATTTCAAAACACACATTGAGGTATCCTGTGACTCTCCTACGTTTGGGGTATCAGGAAGCAGCCTAGCTCAAGGAATAGATTAGAGAACAATTTGTTCACTATAAATTTGTGGTTTTCTCCCTTTCTTATTATTTGATCAGCAGCACAGTATAATGTTTTCATGAAAAAGCTTGTTCCTCTCTGTATTATTCTTAGGAAAGGAGAAGTCCAATCCTCCTTTCTTTTTTTCTTTTTATTTTCTTCTTTACGCCTGCCCACCTAGTTACTTGCTTTCATCAGAGTGCATCCAGCAAATAAATGTTTTCCACAGGGATACTGGAGTCTCAATCTAAATAACGCTCATAAAGGAATAGAGACACACTTTGCTATTCAGAAATAAAGCCTTTGACACCTTAAACTCAAATAAATGATTCAGCAACAAAGTATGCTGTAAATTTACACATGACAGGCTACTACTTCTTCTAACATTTGAACAGTTCACAGTTTATCCTGCAAAATGGTTGATAAAATATCAACCCATATCTTTCTCTGTTGTTAAAGGATTTTAATAATTAAGCTATGTTAGACCAAGGAAAATATTGGGTAAGCTACCTACAATTAGGAAAGTCTATCTCTTTTGAATGATTACTAAACTGAAGAGACTGAAGACTATGTTTTGCTGAAAAGAGCACAAAATTTCCAAATTGTGTTTTATGTGTGTAAATGCTCTGTTTCAGACCCAGTTTTCGGCGCACAAATTGGTTTGACCCTGTGGGTCGTGAGTATAAACAGGTTATGGAAAAAGTCGGTGTGATTGACCTGTCACCATTTGGCAAGTTTAAAGTAAAAGGCACAGATTCTGTTAAGCTGCTGGATCATCTATTTGCAAATGTTGTTCCAAAGGTAAATGGGACAGTGATAACTGTTTTAATGTAGGATTTAGACAAACAAGAGCTGTTTCAGAAATGGAAAATGAAACATCATATTATTGCCGTATCTTTCAGATACCAAACACTCAGATCCTGTGGAGAAATTGCTGTGTCAGGAGGTGTATTTCACTTGGTTAAGAGCACAAACAGGGGGTTTATATTAAAGCAGCCTTAAGTATAAGTACCTTTGGCACAGATCATTGAATCATAGAATGGTTGAGGTTGGAAGGGACCTATGGATGTCATCTTGTCCAATCCCCTGCTCAAGCAGGTCACCTGGAGCTTATTGCCTAGGACTATGTCCAGATGGCTTTTGAGTATCTCCAAGGATGGAGAATCCACCAGCTCCCTGTGCTCAACTATCTTTACAGCAGAAAAAAAAGCATTTCCTTATGTTCAGACAGAACCTCCTGTGTTTCAGATCTTTGTCTAAAGAGGTCCAGGTGAATCTCACCTGGAATTCTTTTACAGTAATAAATAGTAGAATAGCTTGGCAGCTGCCTGCCTAAAACTGTGCTGTACTGTGGCAGTTTCAGGCAGTAGAGCAGAGCAGTGGAAGGTGCTTTTGCCTGACCATAGCTGCATGTTGTATTCTTCCTGGATGCCCAAGGTAACAGTTTTGTTGTTTTGGTTTTTTTTTTGGTTTTTTGGTTTTCAAATGTGACCTCTGCTTGTTTTCCACCCCCTCATAATGACTCTGTTTTACAGCTGACTGCATGGAGCAGGCAGCGTTGCAAATAATTAGGATATTCCACTTTCAGCTCACACCTGTCCTTTCTCCACAAGTGTGGCTTCTCACAGATCCTCAGAATATGATCCTGTTTTCAAAAATGGCATACTGCGACAAACTATCCCTGATTTCTTATTCTTTGTCCTCAGTTTATGGTACTGCTCCATGAGGCCCTTTATCTTCCTTCTTTGTCAACCACTCTCATGTAGTGTCTTTAACTTTAGAGATATACCTCCAGCAAGCAGATTGTTCCTTTCTGAAGTGCTATAGACACAGGATTTGCTCATTTCAGCACAGGCTTTCAGTAAGTTTTAGCTGCTTCAGACACCAGAGGGAGGAAGCATAGGAAAACATTAAGTACACTGAGACTATAGTTATGAAAGTAGATAACTTCTCAGAGGTCAGAGCCAACTGCATAGGAAGGCTGTACACAAGAATGGTATCTTACTGGTTTAGGAGAAAGGAAAACCTGAAGTGCCATGTAGTCGTATTTTTTTACTGTATTAATTTTGTGATAGCATTATAGATTAAAAGTTTGTCTTCCTTCTAGCCTGGAATAGAGGTGGGGTAACCGTGTCATTACAGGACATGGATGACACTTGCTGAATATATATATTTATCTGGTAGAGGGAAAGCAAGATTAAACAAGAAAATGTGAGAACAAAATGAGTGTTCTTTATGTCTTTAATCAGTGTTGCTAAGGGGAAAAAGAAAGCTTATGAATCCACTTAAAAATTCAGCATTCACAACAGTTGGTTATTTAAGCCGTCTGATTTTTGCTACCATTCATGCTTGTCTGCATCATAAATAATTCATTGGAGTTTCTGGAGATATACTGGTATCACAACCAGGTTGACTGTGACTAGCATCACAACCTGAAAATTCAACTATGTGCCTGTAATATGCCAGTAACTGTATTAATGTAATATGACCTTGCAAAAGAATGTTAATACTTGCAATATTTGTCCTTTTTCCATTCGTTTTCTGGAATCTGGGCTAATTGACAAGGTTCTTATGAAAGCAGAATGAAATAAAGAGAGACTAAATTCTGCCTCTGGAACCAGATCAGAACAACAGCTATGGCACATTCATATTTCTGTTTCTATGGATAATATCTGTATGAACATGTGTATCTTTTATGGTTACAGCTAAGTAATTGTTACTTGAAATTTTGCTTCTAGAGATCACATTCCTATATAGAACCTGATTCAAAGGTACAGAGATGTAGAAGGATAGTCAGCAACTATATAAAATATAAAAGCATACATAAATCAGGGCCACAAAAGCATGAGCCAATTCGGTATTTATTTCTTTAAGGGGAAAAGTATATGTTATCTTTAGGATCTGAAAGCCTTATTCACATGATTGAAAAAGAGTATTTATGTCTATAACACACATAGAATTTTTTATTCTGATGATCAGAGAACAAACTAGAATTGATTGAATTTGCATTGAAAACACATTCCTAAATCAAATGTGGCTTAAGAATACCTTGTCTAATAAACAATTAAATATTTATAAAGGTCCTGATTTATCTTATTTTTGAAAATTTCAATTATTTTCTACAAAAAGCTCAAGTTAGGCCAGTTGTGTATCTGTCCACTCCTATTACTCCTACACAACAGAACAAACATAAAAAAAAAATTCTAGAGAAGACATATTTCCATACATTTCATAAAGTTTAAGAATTCAAATGTTTTATTTTGCATTCTTAATAATTGCAATTTTTACTCTGTAGGTGGGTTCCACAAATATAAGCCATATGTTAACACCGAGAGGAAAAGTTTATGCAGAGCTAACAGTCTCTCAACTGTATCCTGGAGAATTTATGCTTGTAACTGGCTCAGGGTCAGAACTCCATGATCTGAGGTTAGTTTATTTTTGATACAGTAAGTACATAGTGCTATACAGTGACATTAATATAGAAACCTTTTTACTAAGTGCCAAATTCTTAATTATTACTCAATAAACCTTTCACTAAGTTCACGAAAATTCTACTTATTTATTGATTTTGGTTTCTTAGAAATGTGGTTGACTTGAATCCTGAAGTATAAGCAGTTGCATATTCAATTATTGCTGATGTAAAGAGATGGTGAATTTACTGATAGTTATGCAATATACTTTAATGGAGGTAGTTCTTGTTTTGTTGTTGAACCTGTTTGTGTTTGGCATTGCATGATGGAACACAGCATGGTTGTTCTTTTCTAGTGTTTTGTCTTGCGCAAAGAAGAAAATTGGCTTTAAACATGGATGACCCCAGAGGCACTGACCTGGCCAATACAGATGGGTAGTGCATTCTTCCTGACACTGTGATAATGTCTTCTGGTTTGGGCTCTGGCAGCACAAGCAAAACAAAGGCAAGAAAGGAAGTAGAAGCAGTTGCAGGATTACTTCATTAAAATGCTTTTCATAGATGAGCATTGGAAGTGACATTTCTAGTGCTATTAGTGGCTGTACACACATACTAAGAAAAAGAATTTTTCTTACTGGAGATTGCTGACAAATCAGTTATTCAAAATGAATCAACCCATAAAAGACTGAAATTTGCTACCAAACAAGCACTGAATAATGTACTGTTTCATTACAGTCCCATGGGAATCAGTAGGACCATTGTCACATTCAGGAAACAAATGGCAGAGCCAGATCTAATGTATTTACTTCTACAAAATTTGTGCAGTCCTGTTTGGTACTCCCCTGTGCCTGAGATCTTTTAACACTGCTTAACAAATCTGTACTTCATAAGATTTTAAAATACACTCATTTCATTTATTTTGTGAGCTTCCTGAAAGACGATACACAGCTGATGGTTTTGATTAAATCAAAACTGAACTTCCTGCCAATACTTTAAATACTGTATTCAGGAAAGAACAAACCTGGTTGTACATTTCTGTTGACACAGGAATTTATTTGGAGATTTCTTATGTTCGTTGTGTTTATTGCTTACTCTTTCTGTATGTTGACTTTTTATTAACACATTCTGTATCCAAAGGCAAATCTGTGTTCAGTCCTATGAGATCGCTTCTTTCTCTTATCTTGCAAATACTGTTCCATCCATTTAAATTCTCTCCTTTCCTGGCTGAATCCCAGATGCCTGTGTTCCTATACCAGTATCTCGCCAGAAAACACTATTTAGCCTCAATGATGGATTTGACTGTATAATGTGGTACGTACTTCCATTGGTTTTGCGAAGGTGTGGGACTCTCAGCTGCTGGGAATATGAGCGCTAACAAAAAAAGTATTCCTTTTTAAATTTCATGTAAATCAGTTATTTTTAATTTAAAAAAAATCAATGTTGTTTTTTATGTGCAGATGGATAGAAGACAAAGTAATGAGAGGTGGATACAAAGTTGAAATAGAAAACGTGACAGATGAGATGGGAGTACTTGGTGTAGCGGGTCCCTATGCACGACAGGTCCTCCAGAAGTTGACAAATGAGGATCTGAGTGATGGTTCATTTAAGTTTCTCCAGTCTAGACATCTGAAGCTTTCTGATATTGCTGTTATTGCCATTAGGATATCATACACAGGTAAGCAATAGAGAAAACAGACTCTTACGAAAGGAGAAAATGAATAAAATAATAAGTGTAACTACAAGTACATTGAAAAATAAATCTCATCATGTACTCATAAGCAATGGACTCATTAAATTTTATATATAAATGTGTGAGGAAACACAGTACATTGATTTTAAAATGTGATATGGTCAGGGTCTGTGCTGAGTTTTCCAAGACCTTTTTCTCTAGAATACCCTATAGTGTAAATATTTACTTTACAGAACAAAAGGCCAGTTCTGATAACCTCTGTGGTATTTGCTGCAAAACCAACGTCAAGAATTGTTTTTCGATTACCGTATATTAGTGTTTGTCATGTACCTTAAAAATGTAATGCTGTACTGCTGAGTATTTGTTTTTCTCAGTTAGTTTTTATTTTTATTTCTTTTTATGTCCATCTCTACTGCAGTAGACTAAATTCAGAACATTCTAACACAGCTGAAGTCCTTGTAATTCATACTGTCTCTATTGCACTAAATATGATACAACACACTAATTTTATGCTTATTTACACTCAGTTACATTTGCTGTTCATTTGCCAAGTCATCATCTGTTTATAATGCCTTGAAGTCACAATGAGAGATGAAGCCTAATTACATGACCTTTTCTTATCAGTTATTCTGATTCCCCCCCCCTCCCCCAGGTTTCAGTTAACACTTTAAATTAGAATAATAGTACCACTGCTCAAGATCTAGGGCATAGATCCTCTGGTGGTTCTTGCAGGGAATTAGGCTTGCTATATGATAGCAGAATTGACCCTAAAATGCAAACTAACACTTACAGCATTGATTCCCACTTTTTACCAAGGATAGGACTATATTTATCAGGATTGTTTCATTGTTGAGCTGATGAAACCATTAATCTTGTTTGTGTAACAGGTGAATTGGGCTGGGAGCTCTATCATAGAAAAGAAGATTCTGTAGCTCTTTACGGTGCAGTCATGGAAGCTGGTCAAAAAGAGGGAATTGACAACTTTGGAACATATGCTCTGAATGCTTTAAGGCTGGAAAAGGGTTTCCGAGCCTGGGGGGCAGAGGTCAGGAAATGTAACTTCTTTGCTATTGCTTCTGGTTGATTTTATGGTTGTTTGGTTGGGTTTTTTTATTTATTTTATTATGACTATACAGCTTTTAGTCAGAGTTAACACAGATAGTATTTGTTCCAGTTTCTCGATTTAGCATGAAAAGAAAATTAACCTTGAGCAGGAAAATCTGCTATAATTCTGAACAGTGTGTTTTCTAAACAAAATAACTAGTATACCCCATTGCACTGCTGGCAAAGAGACTTGTTTTGATTCACTGATGTTTTTCCCTCTTATGTATAACAAAATTATGAGGATTTTGCTGAGCTCTAGTGTTTTGAAATCAAAGGTTTCGCTGATAGATTCTGAAAATGTTTTATTTCTGTAATAAGTATGTCATGAGAGGCCAATTATTCTTGCTTCATAATGGATTTGGAACTTTTTCATTTCCTGTTAGCTTGTTTCTGCTGAACTTGCTCACTTACAATAAAGAACTACTAAGGATGCCTAGAGAATTTGGGGAAAATCAGTATAATTTCTGCTTACCTGAAATTTTTCCTAATTCCTTTGGAAATAAAAAAAACTCAAGAAGGTGAAATGGTGGGCATTTAGGGGTCCTTTTTGTTTGCCCTGTGATAATTATTTTTATTCTTCTTCAAATGCTGTAAACCAAATCATTCCTCCCTACAGCTAACGGGAAGGTAGTGAATAAAATTGGCTTTGTTTTGTTTTCCCCTCCAGCTAAGACATTTTGCTGTGTTGCAATTAATGTGTACACCCCAGTTACTCAGTCTTCTGCAGGTTCCATTCTGCTTTGACAAAAAATCCTGTTTCTCACTGAAATGCACGTTTACTTTGCATATCAGAACTTAGATGACTGTTTTACATATCTATATTAGGCATAATAGTAGATATTCTGTTGAAATCACATATTGGAAGCTTACAGTGTATTCAAATGGAAGTTGCACATATGCAACATGAAAGACATTGACTCAGGAGTAAATAGAAGGATACATAGAATGAATAAATAACCCCTCCCAACCCAAAAGCTATTATGGTCCATCATGTACAGGCGGTGACTTTATACTTTTTAACAGATGAACTGTGACACTAATCCCTTGGAAGCTGGACTGGAATACTTTGTAAAGATAAACAAGGTATGTTTTATTATTTTCCAAGTGTTCTATTATGTCCACATTATTCAATTAAGTGTTCGAAAAGAAAAATGTTATTATCTGTAAATAGGTTTAGAAAATGAACGAAGCAACTATAAGAATAATTATAAGAATAATTACTTTATAAGTACTGATTTGTTTAAAAAAATGTTTTGTATTTTTCTATGTTTCTTGCTAACAAAATTATACATTAGATCAGCAAGTTACAAATACTAAATGTTGTCTACATGAAAAATAACTCTTTGTGATTTATTTTCATAGAGAAATTTGATTCATCTGCCTTTGTGGGCATACAGTATCTATATACAAGCTGAACAAGCCTATTCATATTGTGAAAATGTTTTGCCTGCTTGTTATTGTTGAAGATGTCTGTAGAATCGTTTTCCCTGGCTACAACTCTAGTACAGCAATTACTGGGGAAAAAAAATATATTTTTTAGAAAAACTGCTGACTGACAACTTGGATATAAGTCAAACATAAGTTAAATTAATATATTGGTTAAAAAAAAAAAGTTGTTCATAGGATTTCTGAAGAAGTCCTCCGCTCATAACTTGTTCCTGATTGACTTTAAGTTGAGATTGGAGCTAATTGATTTAAAATGGGCAGTAAAAAGGAAAAGATGTTACTCTATCTCCTTTTATCAGAATCTTCATTTTCATGTATTAATATTTTAGCAAAGCAAACTCTTTTATAGTCTAATAGATACAGAAATTGTTTGTAATTCTCTTTTCTGGTCCAGATGAATCCCAAACAAAATGTCCAAACTCTTGTCAAATTGAGGACCTTTCCATGAAACCTGGTGAAATTGTTTCCTCTGCAGCTCTAATACCATCTGTTGCTACCACTTAGCCCATCAACATGAAGAGCAGTTGCCTGCACAGTGGATGTGAAGTTTCTAATGTAAAAAATCAGGTCCTAGACATTTGACGTTAGGTGCCCTAACTGAGGGGCTGTTTCTATCTTAATTTTTTGCCTCAGTTTTTCATCTGTAAAATAAAGTGCCAATATTTTTACACAAGGAAGATCAAGAAGAGAAATTATTGTTTGTGAAACATCTCATCTTTACAATGATGTAAAGTGATATAGGGACAAACTGTGTTCTTATTTACATTCCCATTGCACCTGAAATTGTGATAAATCAGATAATAAATGACCCTTGATATTTTTTTGCCATGTTATGTGGGTACACTCTGGAACTGTTAAAAGGAATCCCAAACTTTAAGTTACAGCTCCAAAAAAACAACAAATCTTAAATTTTGGGTAGGAAAGAATTATGACGGCATGTTAAACCTAAAAAAGGTGCTTTTATCTTTGTGAGAAAATTTCACCCACCATATCAGGGACAAGCCCAGGAAGATGCTTTTTTTTCTCCAACTGTTGAACCTGTCTATAGATGTTAAGATTATTCAACCTATGCAGGATTGAGGCAAGGTGCTCGCAAGGATGTTAATGGCAGTTCCTACATGTAGCAGAGTTACAAATGTCTCCATGGAGTAGTGTAATTTGCCCTAATCGAGTAAGTGACACATGCAAGAGAAATACAGAATTTTATAGGACAGGATTATTTTGTATTTACTTATCAAGGACTTTCCCATCTTGAGAAGAGTATTAACAGGATTGCAGGGGAATGCAATGAAAAATAATGTTACCATTAATAGATTTTCTTTCCACTGCTATTTCGTACATCTGTTTGTTTTTTGAGGTTTGTTTGTTTATTTTAGTATAAGCAGGAAAGCAGTCATAAGCAGGGCAAGTGTTGCTTGCCAAGATGCCCATGCAAAGCATATGAAGGCACTAATGTGCATGAAGCACTTGATTCTTTATTGCTCTGCACACTTGTCTGCATGGTTGAAATGCAGGGTTGGAACAGCTCTCTGGAGCAGATACTGACATTGTAGATGAATGGGTGTGGAATGAATCTCCAGCATAGATGCAGGATGTCAGCCTAATACATTTGCCAGTTTTGCTGAACTGATGTGGAAAAGGAAGTAATCAATGTTTATTTATTGACTCAAATGAGGGCAGTTGTGACTGTATGTTGACACTGCAGAGGTGCATGAGCAAACTCAGATATTGGAAGTGGTCTAAACACAGTAGCATGAGCACAATGTGAGATTATTTACTCTGCTTCTTGGCAATTTGGGGCTGTGAGTCCCAATTCCATGCCTCTGGTTTTGCTGTTTGGCATGGCATAGTCCTTGGCATTCCTTATAGGCCACTGTGACTAAGGACAAGCAAAATACTCAGTCATCATCTGTTCCTATTGTTAAGGAAACTTCCCCCCCCAGGGGCAAACAATATAAAGACTATAAGCAATAAATTCTTAAATCTTGGTCTGTTGGGTTCCTCACAAGGATTATTCCTTTACACATGCGCCCCCAACTGGGGCAAGTGCTGATTCTGTGGAAATTAAAACCAAAATGCACTGTTCAGTTAATTACTAGAGTGCTTCTTGCTGTGCAACAAGCAGCTGAAGTAGCTTACAAAATGGGCAAAAAGACTTGAGCATAAGTGATCCCTGAGTGGTATGTCATGGAAAATTTGGGCAGTTTCTAAACAAATTAAAGTGAGTGAACAACCAAATGCCAGTGAAGGTAATACAATCAAAAAGCATTTTCATTTCCACGAGAGGACATTCAAATATCTGGGGAAATGAATATGAAGATATGTAAATTCCCAATAAAATCCTGATATTTCTCTGTGTTTACCAAGTTTAGTGTACACATTGTCTTCAGGTACATACAGACTAGTAATTTTTTTTTTGTGATAAGTAACAGGGAAAACTCTTAAAAGCTTAAGTTGAATTCCCCCCCCCCTTCTATTATAGCATGACAATAAACCTGTTCCCTCAGGATTTCTGTGGCAACTTTCATTTTACCAGTAAGGCGGAAGACATGGTATCGTTCTAGGTGGTTTCCTCTAGACTCTGCTTCATACTCCTTTTTTCTTTAATACTGATATTAGTTGCTTCCTTGCACAGATGAGCAAATAGGCTGTGATTAAACAGAAGTGGAGGGACAGTAAAAGATTAATTTCTAATTTAGAGTATACAATATCTTCATAGATTCACAACAAAATCCGCCCATTTTAGGGGTGGGAGTTTTAATACCTGTTGTCTTTCTTTTGGTTGTTCAATTACATTTAGTAAATTAGACAAGTTGTTAGATAGCCTCATCTCATGAATAAGCTACTAAATATTTGATAGAGTCCTAAAGGGTTTTGTAGCAGGAAATTCAGGGAATATCCTTAAAGAAGAAAAAGTTGCATTTCTTTTTGCCCCACATTCCCGAATATTGTTTTAGTTCTGCCACACATTTGTACTTTCTCAGGTTCAAGTGGTCAAAGATAGAGTGTATCACATCTGAATGCTTTTTATTTTTCAAAACCCTGTTTTAAACTTCATGGATTTTTCAGATACTGTCATAGAAAAAGATAAGAATGAACTATACCTGTGTTTACCTTGCCATATGTTTAAAAATTTCGTATGTGAAATTACAAAGACCTTTCAGTCTTGAAGATCCCACAGTCTCCCTGGGGAGCCTCTTCAGGTAATTTGCTATCCTTATGTTAGAAAATGTTTTCTTGCTACACTTTAAACATATGGCTGATTATTATGTCCACTATGGACATACAAAAAAATACTTCCTTATTTCAGAAGCTGACTGCATCTGCAAAACTTGCTAGCATGTGTCCTTTTGTTCTTCTGAAGTGGTTGATTATTTTTAGTTAATTTAATATTCTTAAAGCAGCCTGTTTTTCTCCTGGGAGTAATGGACCAGAAGTCCCAATAAAACCTCCGAGTCAGTTTGAGTAGCTCACAGGAATGAACATGTGATTCCAGTAGTGCCAACAGGCATCAGGAGCGTACAGCTACAGAAGTCCGTAGTTAACTGTTTGGAGGTGGCAGACTTGTTTTGCTATATCCAAGTCTGCCACCTCCTGGTCACTCCCTCTGCAGCAACAGTTCGCTGCTATTTGGGAGAAGAATGCAGTAGATGATGGAAACCCTTTGGGACTCTGCTTTAGTGCCCTCTTCCAGGCCAGCATCTGAGTGCTTAGCTAAGATTTCGTGTTTGTTTCCACTAGGAGGAAATACCGTTTTCAGAGGCAGTGTTTCTTTGTTGCAATCCTGTTTATTTACTGGGGAAGTTTCTTTGTTCTCCATTACAAGCTTCTTTCCAGATTTTACAAAATCTCTCTTTTTTCTTAGGTCTACCCTACCAGCTTTTTCTTTTTTCTTTTTCTCTTTTTTTTTTTTTTTTTTAAATCTTTCTCTTTTGTTTCCTGCTTCTTTCCTTGTCTGCTTAGCACTATTCTTGTCGTACCTCCACTAACCCTACTTGGTGACTGCCTGAATTTCAATGTCAAAAAATGCCTCAGACTGCAAGTCCTACATCTTTTTCTCACTTTGGCATTTGGTGGCTTCTACTATTGCACCTATTAGACACATGAGCATTTAACTACTTTGTTATTCATTATGAATAGCAGTTGTGTCATATCCAACAGCTTCTGCACAGATGGTGAAGGACAAGCTACAGTCCTTGAGTATTTACCTAACCTCTAACGTAACTATACACAAGTTGTTATCTCACAGGAAACTAGGATGAGCAGTTGTATGGCAGTTCCTCCACCACTTTTTTCCTTTGGTAGCAAGTTTAAGCCTACAGTTTCATGCCCTCCTCTTTCCAGTCATTTGTTTTCCTCCTGGCCACTCTGCCAGAACTGCTCCTCAGTTGTGTCAGTCCAACTCACTGTGTTACTGTGGTCTAAAGTGATATGTCCTGATTTATTAAAGTGCAAAACAATAAATTGCTTTAGAGAAAAGGCGCTTTTTTTATCATTTCATAGGTGCAGTTTGGAGAAAGAACACCAAAAAAGTTTGAACTGGCAAAATTGCAGAGAGCATGCCTCCCAAAAAGGGAGCACTACCAGAATTATCAGTCCTGCTGTGGGCCTCCAGGGCTTGGGCCACCAATACCACCCAGCGCTAGGTGAAGGGAGCGGGTGGGGAAAGTGGTAGAAAAGAGATGCACATGCTGGCTCTGAGTCTCTGCAGCGTTGCAGCGTATGTAGTCATTTGTATCATCATGTGTGTAAAATGCTACTGTTCTGCTCTAGTAACACCCTATGCTTTCAGAAACATGGGGGCAAGGATGGAGTAGGGGCAACTAGAAAAACAACCACTTGTAGCTGGTTGCTTGTTTTTCACTTCTTAATTATTTGTTGGTTTTTTTCTTTTTCCCCACACCATCCCTTAAAAAATCACTGACTTGTCTGTGGGACTACAGCAAATGATTAAAATTAATCTTCTCGCTTCTAAAATCCAGTGTAGGGCAGGCTTAGTGGGTGGAATGCCTGACACTTGCTGTCCAGGTCTGCTGGGAGCAGTGCTCCAACTTGATGCTGGACAACTTGATGCTGGACAACTTGATGCTGGACAGGCTGACCTTCAAGAGTTTCTGTAGCTCCCCTTTTTGCCATTGTCCACCCTTCCTTCACTTCTCCAACTTGCATCCCTCCTGTTCTGAGAGGAATGACTGCAGTAGTGACCCTGACCCCACTCCGTAACCTGGTATAATACTGTGTTTTGTGCCAGCTTTATTCCACACAGGAAAGGAAGGAGGAGGGAGAAGAAAGAGCACAGGCTTTACTGAAGAAGGGATAGGTTGCCAGGGGAAAGCAGAGGGATCTGAAAAAGGATGGAGTGATGGAAGCTTACTAGATATTTGAGAGTGGGGAAGAGTAATTCTTTTTTCCCTCTCTCTTTCAGTCTCTATTTATTATGCCTATAACATATTTATGAAGTGTACTTTTCCACCTAAATCCTGTCCCCATTCAAATTAAAATTTAGGAGTGGAACCATATTCATATTCCAACTTCATTTGATGTTGAGAGGGTCATAAAATGGAGGATTTCTTCCATAAATTTATACAAAGTATGAAACGCATTGGAAAGAATTTGTGATGATTTTGTTACCTATATAACATGCACACCAAGGTCACTCCCAGTGTGTTTGTTGGGCCATGTAAAGAAATAAATACCCACTAACCTGGGAATTTTGAGCCAAAATAGTTCAATAATTCATCAGTTTGTATCATTCAAATTTCTTAGAGCTGACCATTTGCATACAAGAAGGGCTTAGACAGATTGAATGAAAGATGCGGTGATGAGGGTGCCATACATACTGACTGGCCACATCTCCCTTAGAGAATTGTTTTGTGCAGTGTAAAGTGTAGCTTTGGTTTGCTACAGAAAAAGAAGCTTGTCAAATATTTGCTACCTGCAGAGGAAAATGATCTTCAGTTAACACCCTGGTGAGGGGGATATCATTTGGAATGTTACCCTGAAATTATTGAAAAGCATCTAACTAAGAATAATCAATTTCAAAATACTGCATTGATGCTGTCTCCAGTGTGTTGTAACATGATGGTTATAGCAGATCACAGCAGCTGTTGGTGCTGCCTTACTCAGTTGGGTGGCTTTGTGTAGATAATTTGGCTGTATGCCCACAGTCATAAGTAGCATACCAAATAAATGACACATTTCATTATTAAGAGATTTGCATATCTTTGCTGACAGTTCTTGTTGAATGGGAATGACATTTTTCTTCCTAGATACCTAGACTTTATTCTGCTAAAATGCACAGTCTAAATAAAAATAAAAATTTAAAAAATTGCAAGTTTTATAGACAATTTCTATTCCTTTGCTTCCCTTAAGCCACAAAAGATTTTTACAGAGGATTGGAATTAGGATCTGCATGCCATTAAAAGCCAAGCACACTTGAAACACAGTAAGTTAAACTTTTCAGGATACATCACTGTGCCTAAAAAAGTCACCTTATAGGTTATTGTCTCCTGAACACTTTAAAAAAAAAGCGGTTTTATCTTGTGCTAGCAAACACTTGGTAACTTGCACAAGGTAAAAGTCTGTTGAAGAGAAGGGCAAGGCAAATACACATGTCCCATAAGTTAATAGATGAGATAATCAATAGACTCCATTTCGCTATCTGCTGTTTTAAAAACTTAACTGATCTGTCTTTGTGATATGATTTTCTATTATAATGTGTATGTTAGGTAATACAAGTAAAAAGCACAACCCATCTTTTTGTTTTTATCTTGTGAGCTGCACTCAAAGAATATGAAGCTAAGCAGCAGATATTGTCTTTATCTTGTATCTAAGAACTGGTTTTATTTTATATGGAAAATACTACATCTGCCAAAGCTTAATGCTTTGGGACCTCATGCCAAGATAATGTAAAGTCTTCTGTATTCTAGGCATAGCTTGTTAAGACTGTCCTTACTCTAACTAGTAAAAGTTTTACATTGTTACTACATGTCAAGTGATTATTTTTTTAAAACTAAGAGACAATAAGAGCAGCTTTAAATTTGATATTTTTTTTACATTGGAATTGTTCAGGGTTTTCCTTTGTTTCTGTTCTTTTTCTCCTGGTTTTAGGTTTCCGGGTTTTTTCAATATTAATTTACTGAATTATACTGTTTTGAATGGGATTTTTTTCTTGCATTATATTTAGTGTAACAAGCTAAAACAAATAGAAGCAATACCCAAACTGACTGTTTTTCTCCTAGAAACAGGAAGGAGTTGTTACCAAGAATAGCCAGACTGAGGTTGAATGAATCAGTTTCCAAAATGCTGTTTTGATTGGAAAGAATGATCTTATCCACACACACTCATAAATCAAAAATGAGTAATGGTAGAAATATGTTAGTGCAAAACTGATATGGATACCCAAGAACTATAAAACCAAAAGACTGAACTAGTCAGATTCATATGCTTAGAATTTCTTAAGAAGTTGCTTTAAATGTTTAAAAAATGTATATATATACATATTTTTCTGCAGTTGTACGTTATATATGCACATATATTTTCACATATATATTTTTATTTTTGTTCATATACTGTTCATTTATGTATGTGTGTGTTTATGCATGTACATATACATACACAATTTTTTTTCAGACAGTGTGTGTATATACACATATTTATATATTTGTGTATATTTTCCAGAGTTTGAATTCTAGGTTATCTCTTGGTTATTTTTCCAAGCCATGATTCTAAAAAGACAAGTATATTTTTAACCTTCAAGGAACATAAAATAACAAAGAACAAACACACTCCATGAAATCCCCCAAATCCGTCTACATTTAGAAGAACCATGTAGTGGTTTACTCCAGGTGGCCAAAAGCCTGGCCAAGTTAAAACTAATTGGGTAAGAATTTAATTTTTTATCTGTAACCAACAGACAAAAAATGATCCAGACATACATAGATTCTAAAGCCTGCTAGCTGCTTGCTGTAATGGTTTCCATATCTAAAAGGTAATTAAGAAATGGAAGTAAAAATTATTTTTGCTGTGAACCTCACGGTTCCAGTAATTAGTGTATTAACAGGAGTTAACTGTCATCTATACAGTTAATCTGGAAGTGACCCATTAAAGAAGTACACATCTGTTAGTGGGTCATACTGAAGGCTGTGGTTACGATTGCTGCATTAACCTTTATGGAAACTGTTCTTCCATTTCTAAATGAGGAATTCATAGAGGTAGAAAGTAACCAGAAATCTTGAATTAAAAAAAAAAAACCAACAGCCCCCCAAATGAAAATGATAAATGTTTTATAAGGCTTTCATCTCTCTCTATGTCTATGCACTTGCAAGTATCTGAATATACCAGAAAAAAGGAGCCATGCTTTTAGTATAGCAGTAGCTACAACATCCCCGAAGTCACCGATTACAAACTTCTGCAAAACTTAATGGTGACTCAACTGCGGAAAAGAGCACAGTAGAAGAATACTGTCAGAAGCTGGTTCTGAGTGTCCTCTGTTGCCAGTCTTTTATTATCACAAGATCTAAAGATGGGAATTTACAGACATTCATTGTGCTGGTTTAGATGCCGTAGCATAGCACTAACATCTCCACTGGGTTAGCAAATACGACAAAGGACTGAAGGGAGATCATACCTCTTCCAGAACAGCAGCTGGAGGCCAGTCAGAAGGCCCTAGGGCATATAACATAGTATTTGAATACTTGTGTTTAGTTCCACAGTTACATTCCTTGCACCTAAATACCAGATATTACAGTAGCATGTATAGGAGGGAGCTGATTCATTGCTAAGTGTACCTGTAGAATGTTTACTTCCTTGGTATTTCTTTCTGTCACTCAAAACATTTTAGCTGTGTATTGTGCTACGGTATACAGTCTTATCTGCATTTCTAGTTGTGGGCATTTCCTTTCATAAATATTCCTGCATAGTACAAATGTAATTGTAGGAGACAAGGACACCAGGTGGTCATCAACAGGTCTCGCTTTATTGCATTGTGCATCGATACTAATACTCTTCTTAATTAGCCTCATACATATTGCAAAAGCTAAGCTCATTATTGGTTATTGCTTAAATGTCA
>JANZLQ010000079.1:57701519-57714515 GCA_026212715.1 Elanus axillaris | reverse complement strand
CCCCCCCCTTTAGAAAAGTCAGGAGAATGAAGAGAAGTTCTGGTGAGATGCAAAAAACTGTAGTCGTTGATTTTTCTGAGCAAAGTCAGTAAAAGTTGCTCTGTAAATGCTCAGTAAAGTTGCTCAGCAAATGGTGCTCTCTTGCAGGAAGGGCAATATGTTCCCTTGATGGAAAACAAAAAGCTCTATGGGTGTATTTGAGACACAACAAGAATTACATTAGCAGAATTTTATAGTAAAGCTGTAGTTTTCTGTTTCTATTGCCCCTCCAATGGAAAGGCATTCAGAAGTTCTTCCAGCACACACACAAAAATCTGTATTAAGCACTGAAAACATTATAATGCATCAGCACTCTGAAGACACTTTTTTGACTGGCTTTTCTGCTGCTTATGTTGAACATTCAAGGTTACTCTTTCCACTGAGAGTATACAGCATCAGTGTGAAGTATGCAGCATATTTTTTTTTTTGTCAGCTGGTCTCAACCAAATGATCTTGGTTCATTTCATTGGAAACACACATTTTGTGTTAGCCATCAGAAGGACTGTGCTTGCATTTCTCTTACACTTGCAGTGTGATTGAAAAATGCAGCAACAAATGGGTATTTCAGATGCAATACAGGGAAGCAGGGAAGAACCTGAGTTCAAATTAAGGGCAAAGTTATTCTCTAATTCATGCTGGGAGTCTCTTATCCACAGTGTAGATCTCTGCTGTGTATTCTGTTCTCTTTTTTTTTTTTAATGAAACCACAATGGGAGTTCCGCACTTGGAACACGTACAGAATAAGCATTATTTATGCTGTGAAGATCAGAGGGGAGAAATTTTCCCCAAATGTGATCCTTTACCACTATTATCGACACCGCTTTCTGTTTAACTGTGAGTCACAACCATGAGCTTGAATCACACAAAGCAAGGGCTCTGAAGTCCTGTTCTGTGACCTAGACTTTCAGCAAGAATGTTGGAGGTCAGAAATGAGATGCGTTCACAGAGCTGTGCATTGAAGCTGTCTATGCTTGCTCATATTGTGTCTGGCACTAAAAAATGCTATTTAATTACCTTTCATATATAAGAAATTCACACAAAAAATTAAAAAGTGGTTGTTTTGTTTTTTTTTTTTAAAAAGCAACAACTAACTGCCTGCTTGTTTTGTTGATATTGGCAACTGATTGTAGTGTTACATCCAGAATTTTGTGTATGAGTATTATGCATGTAGACTTGTCTCCTGCTTATATCCATCACTTCATTTTTAAATAAGTACATATTAAATGGTATGTAGTGGTATCATGCCTGCTAAATAACTGTGGGGATTTTAAACTATTGTATCAGTGTTGCTTTTAGTTCCTCTTCTTTGCTTTTTATTACTATGAAATATTGACTATTGCCTCCATAATTTCAATAGTATTTAAACCAAAATCATACAAACCCCAGTTTTGCATTATCGAAAAGATGGCAGCACTTAATGTAAACAAAACTTTTGGGGTTTGGCTTTTCTGTAGTCTCCCCATCAGAAATAGGCAACAGCAAGAAAGATAGAGGGATATGGGTTTCATCCTGTCTTCTATATTCTGTTTATCTTTGTCTGAGGTTGCTTGCATGGTGCATGTTACTCCTTTTATTTATTTTTAGTTGTAAACTTCAGAAATCTGCTTTGTAGGAATATCATAGGTAGTACGAGTCACTTCATTGACATCCTCTGTTTTTAACAATACCAAGACACTAACATTGTTAAATTGGCTTCTTGAACTCTGTAAGTTACATATGAAATAATTTCACAGTTCCCTTTTAATGTACTCTCCAGTGCTGCTTCAGTTGGATGGACCTTCACACTGATCTCCATATGGTTCTGATTAAGTATGAGAGCATAATTGCTCATAAAGCCCCAGCCCTTCAAAGGAGCACTAGATATATAACATTTAACAAATGTTTACAGAATTAAACTGTGGATGAATGGGATATGCCATCTTATTTCTGCCATCTTTTTGTAATGCTTGTTACACCCATTATTGTTTAGTTGTGGATTAAAGGAACCTATATGGTCACTAGTATTCAAGGTTAAATTGCATTTGATTTTTAAAATGCAATATTACAATATCAGAGAGAAAAATAAAAACCTCAGTATTGGAAAACAAAGCCAGAATTACACAAAGAAGAGAAAGGGGCAACACTGTCTGTTATCCAGTTTAGTGGTTCATACTGTTTTGGATCAGTGAGACAAAGGTGGTTGAAAATCTGTCCTCATCCGACTTCCCCAGTTATTCATCCTCTGTTAAGGGAATTCTGCTGCCTGGCTGGTGGTGGCACAGTGGTAAGGTTACTTTAGATGCTGTGAGATTCAGAATTAGAAGTGTGTTTCTGTTGTTGCTGATTACAACTTGTAAAACCTCTCAATGCAGTAGCACAACAAGAAAAGGCAAAAAAAGTCCCCAAACCTTTGAGTTTCTTTTTAAGCTTTCATCATTGTGAGCTCAGGTGTTGCACAGTGGAGATAAGAAACTTGAGGAGAGAGAAAGAATTTGCTCCTTCCTTATTTTACTAGGAGCAAGTATGAGTTTTTGTCTGTTTCCCTGATTGCCTGCCTCAGGTATCCAAATGGTGAAATATCTTCTCCTTACTGTGGCAGACTGTCTTCTAATGTAGAACCACAGGTGAGTTCAAAAAAGCTTAGGAAAAACTTTGAGTAAATAAGCTTTCTCTGTTTTTCCTCATGACTCTTCCTTGCATGTCTTTCAGTATTTCTTCCTTGTTCTGTACATTGTTTTAGATAACCACCATGAATTTACATATATATTAGGTACTGTTAAGTTACCAAATACTATTAAAGGTACTAAATGTTAAGATACAGCCAAATATATGCCATTTACTGATCAACTAGTTGCTTAACTAGCATTAACAAAGGAGATAGCTACAACATCTCTTTTGTATGATTTCATTATGCTTTTAGAACCTAAATTTCTTCTATAGCCAACTTTTGAACTTTGAATATACAAGGAAAAGAGGACTACTGCTTTTAGTATCACTAGGAATCACTCAGCAGAACGGATATATACCAAATCTGTCACATAGAGTACTAATGTTTTTTAAGATCTGCTATTATATTATCTTAAATAGCTTGATTTTATAGAATCATAGAATGGTTTGGGTTGGAAGGGACCTTTAAAGGTCATGTAGTCCAAACCCCCTGCAATGAGCAGGGACACCTTTGACTAGATCAGGTTGCTCCGAGCCCTGTCCAACCTGACCTTGAGTGTTTCCAGGGATGGGGCATCTACCACCTCTTCGTGCAACCTGTTCCAGTGTTTCACCACGGTCATCATAAAAAAATACCTTCCTTTATCTGGCCTGAATCTACCCTCTTTTAGTTTAAAACAATTACCCCTTGTCCTATTGCTACAGGCCCTAGTAAAATGTCTGTCCCCATCTTTCTTATAAGCCCCCTTTAAGTACTGAAAGGCCACAACAAGGTTCCCCTGGAGCCTTCTCTTCTCCAGGCTGAACAACCCCAACTCTCAGCTTTTTCTCACAGGAGAGGTGTTCCAGCTCTCTGAGCATTTTTGCAGCGCTCCTCTGGACCTGCTTCAAAAGGTCCATGTCCTTCCTGTACCAAGGACCCCAGAGCTGGACACAGTACTGCAGGTGGGGTCTCACCAAAGCGAAATAGAGGGGCAGAATCACCTCCCTCGACCTGCTGGCCATGCTTCTTTTGATGCAGTCAGTTGCCGGCTCATGTCCCGCTTTTCATCTGTCAGTACCTCCAAGTCCTTCTCCACAGGGCTGCTCTTAATCCACTCATCTGCCAGCCTGTATTGATGCGAGGGGTTTCCCTGACCCACGTGCAGGACCTTGCACTTGGCCTTGTTGAACCGTATGAGGTTCACATGGGCCCACTTCTCAAACTTGTCCAGGTCCCTCTGAATGGCATCCTGTCCCTCAGGTGTGTTAACTTCACCACTCAGCTTGGTGTCATCTGCAAAATTCCTGAGGGTGCACTTGACCCCGCTGTCTATATCACTGAGGATGATATTAAACAGTACTGGTCTTAGTATGGACCCCTGATGGACATAGCTTGTCGCTGATCTCCATCCAGACATTGAGCTGTTGACCACTACCCTCTCAATGTGACCATCCAGCCAATTCTGTATCCACTGAGAGCTCCATCCATCAAATCCATATCTCTCCAATTTATAGATAAGGATGTTGTGGGGTACCATGTCAAAGGCCTTACAGAAGTCCAGATAGATGATATCTGTAGCTCTTCCCTTGTCCACTGATGTAGTCACTCAATCATAGAAGGCCACTAGGTTGGTCAGGCAAGACTTGCCCTTGGTGAAGCCAAGCTGGCTGTCTGGAATCACCTGCCTGTTCTCCATGAGCCTTAACATGGCTTCTAGAAGGATCTGTTCCATGATCTTCCCAGGCACAGAGGTGAGGCTGACAGGTCCATAGTTCCCAGGGTCCTCCTTTCTACTCTTTTTAAAAATGCATGCAATGTTTCCCTTTTTCCAGTCACCAGGGACTTCACCTGACTTCCATGACTTTTCAAATATGATGGACAGTGGCTTGGCAGTTACATTAGCCAATTCCCTCAGGACTCTGGGATGCATCTTGTCAGGTCCCGTAGACTTACACATGTTCAGGTTCCTCAGGTGGTCAGAAAACTGAGCTTTTCTTATAGTGTGACTGACTTTGCTCCCCCAGTCTCTGACTTGCAGTCCATCCACTTGAGAGGTGTGAGAAGAGAGGCTGGCAATGAAGACTGATGCAAAAAAGTTGTTGAGTACTTCAGCCTTCTCCTCTTTCATTGTTACCAGTTTGCCAGTCTTGCTCATCAGGGGGGTACACTTTCTCTGACCTTTTCTGGCTGACATACCTGTAGAAGCCCTTATTATTCTTTGTTTCCCTTGCCAAGTATAGCTCCAGCTGTGCCTTGGCCTTCCTGACCCCCATCCCTACACAACTGGGCAGTGTCCCTATACTCCTTCCAGGATACCTGTCTCTGCTTCTACTGCCCGTGCATTTCCTTCTTGCCCTTTAGTTCAACCAGCAGGTCTCGAGTCAGCCATGCCTATTGCTTGCCTTCCTTTCCCAGTTTCTTACGCCTGGGGATTGAGAGCTCTCATGTTCCGTGGAAAGTGTCCGTAAAGATCTGCCAGCTCTGTTCTGCTCCTTTGTCCCTGAGGGCAGTTTCCCAGGGGGTCCTACTGACTGACTCCTTGAACAGCTGGAAGTTTGCTTTCCTAAAATTCAGGGTCTTGACTTTACTCTTTGCCTGTTCCATGTCCCTCAGGACAAACTCCACCAGTGCATTATATTACAGAAGGTCATACAAATTGATCAAAATGGAAATACTTAGCTTTTTATAATTTTGTATTTCATTATTTCTTTAGTAATTCTTTAATAGAACAAATGCAAGTAGATTGTAGTTTGACATTTTATATACATAAATTTTTAGATTTCCCTTTTAACTGATTAATGTTGTTTGGAACAATGCAGAACTGTCTCACACAAAGTTTTTGTATTTATTTAGAAATATTGCTTCTCCAAGAGACTTACTTTGTCAATTATGGACAGCCCTTGCTTCTATGAATCGATATAGAAACATAAGGAAGATCTATCATTGATTCACTTGGGAAAGAAACATACAATATTGTCTGGTCTGGATTAAGAATTTGGAAGAAGCTGCAGGTGTTGTAAGATAGCCCTAGTCAAATAAGTAGTATCTGAAAAAGATTACTTGAATCCCTGCTGAGATATTCTGGATCTGTTTTCCTTCTCTGCTTTTTCATTTTTTTCATACCTATATGCTCATATAAACTATGGTTTGGTTAGTGTATCTGTTTTGTATATTTATGAATATTCCACAATTAAAGTATGCTCCAAATAAACATGTGAGGGAAGGCTAAACTCTACAGAAGAAATGGAGAACTTCCAAATAAAAGCTCTGCACAACTGTCCTTTGTATTCTTTTCTCTCTTACTTTCCATTATTCCATGTTATTCTTGCATAGAATATAACAGATCTATATTTGTGGACAATTTTGCTTTAGCGTGCATTAAAGGAGTAAGATTTTCCCTCTCTGGCTTAATTCATGGGAGGGTCTAATCAGCAGAATTTACTTAGTGTCAGAATACAAATGCAGTGAATGCCCAGAAAGGCATAGATTTTACAGATTTTTGAGTTAAAAAAACCCAAAGAAACACTAAAATCCATAAAAACATGTTAGTTATTCCAAATTACAATTTATTATAGTAAGATATTGTATCAGTTAAAAATTGGCTGACTTTAAAAATTTAAGTTTTCGATCATAGTTTTATGCCTTTGCCTGTAGATTTTCCTGATCATCTGTTTCTTTAAGATTTAGAAGGGGTTTAAGATGGGCCTAGTGTTGCCCATCTCCTGTGCATGCAGAAAAGGAACTTTTTTTAGATGAAACAGGGTTGGGAACGATAGTGGAAGGTTTTAATGTTGGAAAAAGGTCTGTAAAATAGCTAAAGCTAGAAGATGAAAAGTGTGCATATTCAGAGCTGGTGAAGTTGAGCAGGGTGATCTTGAAAGTGACTATATACATTAGTTGTGGATGTTAAGATTTGGCCATGGGTGAGTGTATCAGATCATGTAAATGTTTTGTCTGGTGAAAATGGCTTGGAGAGCTCTTACTGCAGTGTCCATTGCAGGTTCTTCAGCTCTTTGTACTGATGCTGGAACTAATAAGCTATTTCCCCCTCTTTTTGTAAGGATCCTTGTTTGTGTTTTTCAGTTCCTTACAGGCCAGTCTTAATCTTTCCTCTCCTTTCTCTGTACATTCCTACTAATTGTCTTTATGCCCTTTGCATATCTCTGCACCTCTGGATACCCTCATGTGCCTCCTGTGACTGGAATATGTCTCTTACTATGCAGCATCTATCTTTACGTTTCTGTTTAAGCAGGAAGAAACACCCCCACTTTTTATCTGAACTTTGAGCACTGCTGCCGTGTGGAATGCTGCCTGTGCTTGCTCTTAGGTTTGACCTCTAACTGCATTTTCTGAAGTTAAAATATAGCCAGAGCTTTGTGTACATTGAAGTAAGCTGATCCTGAATTCTGTGTTAAGATTCCAAGTTGCTGGGACTTGGTTGGGAAGAACCAGGAATCTGCAGCAGTAATTTCACTTACATTTTAATAATTTAGAGCAAATAGCTTTACCCAACTACATATGAAAACAAATAATGTAGCAACTGCAGTGCATGTTTTTCATTATTAACATCTTGTATTATATACTATCTACATGTTTAGTCTATGCAAAAATTATTACTGGTCACTGCAGAGAACTGCATGTATTGGAGCACTGCACTACTGTTATTTTGCAAGAAGATATTTTATCAAATTAACAATGAACTAGTTAGAATATGTTGACACATGATACGTAAAACTTAATGTCTGTTTTAATAGTTAAATCTCTTTAAGTCTGCTTTCTGTTTGCACTGCAGCATTGTAACATATTTTGCAATCAAATAAGTGTTTGTAAAAAGTGGATCTTAAGAATGGCATCCTATGCATGCTTTTCTGTCAAGTCAGAATTTTTTTCAATAATATCCTTCCATTACTGTTTTCCTGGGGTTAAAAAAAAAGTGGCTTCTATTACTTTTCTCATGAAAGCTGTACATAGTTGCAGCTGAGGCCGCAAATTACATTAATTCCTATCTCCCTACTTGAATGTATTGTACATTATGCTGCCACCAAGCTGTATTCCAGTGATTTCAATGGATTGAAAAAGCAAAGCCTTTGTCTAAACCAGTTTAATAATTACATTTTACTGACCACAAATGGCTCACACTGACTAGGAGATATAAACTACTGCTGGCCAACAGTTACAGTTCATTAGAAAGCCAAAGGTAGCAGAAAGAATGCGAATGCAAAAAAAAAAATTAAAAGAAAAAATGCATGCCTCAGGAGGAAGAATAGCTGTTTAGACAGTGATGCTGATGACTGGGACTAAGGGTAGGAGCTTTTTCTGCCCACATGTGCCTCCCTTCACAGGCTATTGCCCTTGAGTCTCCCAGCTGCGTTCAGGGACTGCATGCGGCTTCCTGTGATTCTCTCCAAGTGACCTTGGGTAACTTGAATATTTTTAATAGTTACAGTGGTTTTGGTTTATTAATCCAGATAATTTTGATGGAACTGTGTTAAGAGTAAGCACATACGCAATTATACCAGCCTTTTTTAGGGACTGT
This sequence comes from Elanus axillaris, assembly GCA_026212715.1. Classification (NCBI taxonomy): domain Eukaryota; kingdom Metazoa; phylum Chordata; class Aves; order Accipitriformes; family Accipitridae; genus Elanus; species Elanus axillaris. The sequence goes on along the minus strand of JANZLQ010000079.1, from coordinate 57,706,311 downwards.
TGACCTCTTTTGTGATCTGAGAGCTTTTAGTTAGCTTAACATTTTAAATTAGTTTAGTCAAAGCCAAAAGAGCACATCTTGCTGCAGCCTAAGGCAAGTGAGGAGTGAGGCTTTGGGAAAGCATGGGTCTGAGAACCTTGACTAATTTAACAGGTCACTTACTCTGTAATCTTGAGAGAGACTGGAAGTTGGATTTTTTAAGAATTAGTAACTCCTTTGCCAAAGTGGGAGTAGGGAGAAGATGGGACTTCTGGACTCACATATATGGGTCAGGTAGTGGTTACTCAGGAGAGCAGACAGAAGTCCTTATGAGGAAGGTAAAGCTGCAGCTGTAATTGTGGAGACTGGGGGAGCTCACCACATAGGATGCCACCACTCCCTCCTGTCTCACCCTTGCTTACAGTGACCCTGCCCATTTGACTGAAACAGCAGATCTTTGCTAATACGAGTTTGGACTGAGTAGGCTGAGGGAGGATCATGTGAGTGGTTTGGTCAATAATGTGAAAGAAGTGATAAATTCTGACTCTTGGTGGCATCAGGGATGACTAGCAATAGTAGACGGACTCCTTTTGCAAGCATAGGTTGAACCATGAAGTGGATGTGCTTTATGACTTTCATATCACTACATTAGATAAGGAATTTGCTGAGGAAAAAAAGGCAAGATGTCTTCTGAAAAAGAAAGGGTTAACTTATTTCTGAAGTATGGGTGTACTGGGAAACACTAGGGCATCCAGGGCTAAAGCTCCATTTATAGTGAAATACTGTCTTTGAGCAGAGGAATCTGTTAGTGCATTATGGATTTTTCTGCTTTCCCAGTGTCAGGAATGGAACAGAAAACAGTTAACCTATAAATGATACAGTTTCCAGGACAGACTTTTGAAGGAATGATCATTAGGCACAAGACCATCAAAACCAAAATGCCCACCAAGAGCAAGATATGCAATCAGACTATTCCTTTGAAGTCTACAGTTGTTTCTGTTGTGCATACAAACAGTGCCCCTTTGAAATCGCTGAGCTATATATGTATATTTGAGGACTGAATGTGGTCTGTAAAGCTAGGTAGTTGCCAAGAGGAGAGATTTCACAACTTCAGGATTCAGGAAATATGATCAAAAGTGGCAGAAAGTTCAAGGATGATGGCGCTGGAGAAAGGTTGGATCTCGCCAAGAGGAAATTGCTGAGCTACCATGGTGTCTTGCAGGCATATTGCAGAGATTCAAGCATGGGAGCAATTAGAAGAGGGCATGTTTTGTCATGTAGCTGGGAAAAAAAATAAATCACAAAGTTGGAATAAAGTAATAGTTTTTAAATTAAAAATTAAGTGCTCCTTCTTGTCACTCACTTGAATGTAGCATTGATGTGACAAAATTGAGGAGGAGAATATTAGGCACACTGTAAACATTAGGGTTTTTTCTGTTTATTTGAAGAAAATAAGTTCAGTTTTATCCAGCTTAACATCGTTTTTCTTAGATTCAGTAGTGTGTTACTCAGCCATTGTTACCTGTGACCCAGGAAAGATGTTAAAGCAATAAGTAACAAGCAAAAAATTACTCCAAAATACTCATTCAGCAAGTATGTTCTCTGCCATTTCCTCACCTGGAAAGCATAATCCATTGCTGAAAAACAGATTTATGAAAACTGGTTAAAAATGCGGCTTAGATCATTAAAGGGAAAGAAAGTTATTTATGTAAACTTCCATTTCTCTTCATTACCTGTGTTTCTGTGTTACAACATTACCTTATCAAATAATCCCTTTCCTCCCCTGTAAGCTTGATTGCATTTAGCAAAAGCTGAGGTAGCTGTTGGGAGAGACCTGGTCATTGCTGAATGTACCTACACAAGATTGATGCATTTTCCACCTTGCCCATGCATGTTGAATAAACTTAGGCTGTTTCATTTCATTGTCATCTCTAGGAGAATGAAACAGCCTATAGCAGATGGAATAGTTGCAACAGATCACAAAGCAATTAACCTTTTTTGTCTTCCCTGAAGTTTAAGACTAGTGTTATAAAGAATATTATTTTCTTTACTCTTTTATTGATGTATTTGGTTTAGAGAATTGTCAGTTGGAATTTCATTTTTTGTGGTTTATGTGCTTGGTGTGAGAGTTAGCTAAGGGACAGATACTTCTTACTAAGGTGTGTGCTGCCTGTTCTTTCAAATGTCCGGTGTGGTAAGTAATAACTAAAGAGTTTTGTTCATTTTTATGTCTTTATGCCAGCAGACGTGTTTCTTTCTGCTAGTGAATTGAGCTAATATATTCTGGGTATAGCTAGGGTCTCAAGTGATTAAAAACTCGAGTCACTCCTCTCAAAGAAAAGTGATGTGAAAAACAGATGTAAATCTGTCCAATTGCCGGAATCAAGTCATAGTTTGCACTGTGTAAAGCCAGTGCATGTGTCTACACTTAATATTAAGAAGAAAAAAAGACATCTGGCTCATAGCGGGTGAGATATACAAGTTGTAGACGCACAGGAGGAGTTGGGTTACTGCTGGATGACCAATGGTCAGCTGAAATGCTGCTGACACTGAGTGGTGGTCCTATCACTACTGCTGTTAGAAGCAGACTTCCTAATTCCCTGCATTGAGGTTTCTGCTGTGCCTCGGCTGGTTGGAGCCTTTTGACACGGGGCAGTTTTCCCTGGCTGCAGGCGGTGTTGTTGGAAGGAGCCCATCAACACCGCCTTCCTGTGCGCAGGCTCAGCTGGACCATGCACAGACCTCTTCTTCCTCCTCAGCCTTTCTTCCAAAACCTTTCCCAGCTGTATCCTGATGTGCTAAACCACTTAAATTAGCTCCAGATTGCTCTGTTTATTGTGTGGCACAGAAGTGACAGAAGGCAAACAGAGCAGTCCCCCCTCAAGTAAACACCAAGGAAGGGGGTTGGGTGGGGTGTGTACAGGATATTAGGATGGAAAATGTGGGTTCTGGGCACAACCCTGAGGCTTTAATGCCTGTACATTAGATCATTTGTCTCTGCTGTTTGCCTGTAATTTTAAGTTTTAGCAGCTCCGTATCCCTAGAAGTGGTTTTTTTTGTTGTTGGTTGTTTTGGGTTTTTTTTTCTTTTTAAAGGGAAAAAAAAGGTGTTAAGTCAAAGTGGTCATTTTGTCCCTCTCCCTCAAAAGACAAAACTGTAGGAAAATGAAGTAATGATCCCCTAAGGCTGGCAGCCTTCCCTGCAGGCCATGCACACCTTCACATTTCTGCTGCATCTGAAGTCAGGGACATCTTTTCTTGTGCACTACTCTGATCAGCAATAGATGTAAAACTAGTTTTCTGCTGGCTCCTGTCATCATGGTAGGAATTGTATCCTCTTTTCTTACCTTACAGCTGTAGCCTAAAGTACAAAACCAGCAGGTCTGAGGTCAGGTATTTTCCATACATCTGGCAGTATGGATACGTTGGTTTTGGCTGATAGCTGCTTATACACGTAAGCACAATAACAGTGGCCTGACTTCCTGCTTTTTTTCCTCCAAAAGCTGCTATAAATATGCCTTCTAATTAGATCCATAATGTTTGGATAATGGCAGTAGGTTTGTTCTAAGAGAGTCATGCTGCTTCCAGAAGCAGAGGAAGAAACCCAAATGTGTTCAAAATAAACTTCCGAATGCTTTTACTGAATAAAAACACCTAGATGTTGCCAGCTATTGGACAGTCTCTGCACTTTGAAAATTTAATGCTTTAAATTCAGTGCTTCCCAGCATACTTGTGGTCATTTGTCAGTCCTGTCCAGTCCTCCTTTTATTGAGTGTCTGTCTACCATATGGACATATCTCTTCTGTTTGGTAGGGAGAATGCACTTGGAAACTAAACATTCTTCTGAGTTACATTTACAACACTTACTTATTTTAAAGGGAAAGGGGACCATATAGGAGGGACTCTGTTGTTCCTTTTAGCAAAAAAAAAAAAATCACCTCACTTTCACTCTCATCTTCATAAAGCAATTAATCAACTAATCAGAAGCAAAAAACTGGAATAAGTACCAGGAATTATTATTGACCATATTTCCCCTTCAAACATTTTGTGCACATATTTCATACTAGATTACATGCAGTTGATGGCTTTCTTATGTCGGCAGCCTTCAGTTTCAGGAGTAGCAGGAGCTTAAAATGTTTCTTTTTCTCATTATTTTGAAGATGATTTAATTTGATAACGTATTGAAATGCCCAAATCTGCATTATAAAATAAATCAGAGTTGGGTTTTTTTCTGGTCTGTACTCACTTTAAGGATACCATGTGGCTTTAGACAAGCCTTTCAAACAGAGCTTGGCATGGTTTATGTATCAGACAGATGTGTGCTAGATCAGCTTACTGCAGGGGCCCATGAGGAGAAATTAAAGGGTATGGGAGTTTTCTTTTGCAGTGTCAGAGAAATTCATCAGTTCAAAAAAAGTAGGAGCTTAAGCACAGGTGGAAAACAGAAAATAAAGATGGAGCATGCCCATGTTGGATTTGAAAAGTACTGTAGATTTGACAAGTATTTTGTAACTGTTTTCAGGAAGAAAGGAGACATAGGTGTTTGTAGCCAGGAGCCAGAAATGTTAGGCTTGATCTTTACAACCACTAATGGTTGGTTAAAGTTATTAAGCACCGGTACATGATAAATGATTAATGAATTGAGTTGTGATATCTAACCGTATTTATATGATCCTAGATCTTAAAGTTAAGTTTTACTTTGCCCTTGCAGATGTATTCAAAATGCTTTCTTTGTGCTGTGTTCTGAACAGGATAAAGAAAGTGGTTGCATATTCAAAGACTTTCTTGGCACACAGCACTTGATCTCTCCCCCC
>JANZLQ010000079.1:57670979-57691649 GCA_026212715.1 Elanus axillaris | reverse complement strand
AAACCAACCCCCCCCCCAAAAAAAAAACCAAACCCCATATCTTGAGTTCAGAATTGTTTTGTTTGTACCTTTAGTAGGATTACCTGTTTTGAAAGACCTAAGCTTGATTTCTTTCTTAGTGCTGCCTCTGTTTTGAGGAGCTATGGGGTAGTTTTCTGTACTAGCTGGAGTTTGTGGAGAGCTCATGGCCTTGTGCCCAGGTGTACTGTATGGCTCTTTTCCAAGTGAAAGAAGATAAGGATGTGCATAATTGAGGCCAGGGACCATTAACCACCAGGAAGGAATAGAGACTCCTGTCCAGCCAGAGGAAGTAAAATGCTTTAAATGCCAGTGTTACTGTGGGAAAACAGCATCATCAAGATCCTGGGGTACTCCTAAACCATAGATTTCTCTTCTAGCTACCAGCAGAATTCCTGCCATCTTCAGGTTTAGTTTCAACTAGGTATTTTTTGTCATGGACAAATCTTCTCAGATCAGGTTACTTCAGGAGGAAAATTATATGTGGGGAAGAATAGGTACAGCTGTGCAATTTCTGCATGCTCCTGGCACTTCAGTCTTAATCTCTTTGTGGAGGGACTGAATTCAGTGTTTACTAGCACTACCAGGGAATAGATGACCTCCAATATTTTTGGTTGTGCCAACTGGAGGACCTCTGTCTGGAGAGGAAAATAGTCAGTTTTTTGTGAAATGTTAGGCTGCTCTTTGGCTGACCTTGCAGCCAAAATGTCAAATTTCACATGATTTTCCCATGTAATAAGGAGAAATGAGTGTATTAAATTTCATGATCATAATTCAAAAGGTCACTTGAATATTGGATAGCAAACAATGAAAGCACAGTGCCCTTTTGGTGACATCTGATGGAAAGTTCAAATATGTTGCTTTTCTTGGACCAGATGGATCATAATGTGTGAAGCTATAATTTGCTAAGATTCTACTTAAATTGAAAAAGGAAAATTAATAGCCAATCACTGTGTTACATCTGTATTTTTTTCAGTCCAGTCTAATACAAATAGCTGCATATAGTTCCTGTGATTTTTTTTTTATGTTTTTTTTTTTAGGACTTTAATACTGAGCCTACTGTTTCACATGTCTGTAATCAAAATGGAAAAGGTTATAAATTTGGAACCTCAATTTAAACATTCAGAAGAATATATGGGCAATGCAGATACTCTCAGAAGTTACAAAAATACCGGATCCATTCCAGTATCTGTTTATAAGTGATCAGTATTTAAAGGACATGTTCTTAATATGAAATTGATTTAATAAATATAAATAATTCTGAAAATAACTGCATATAAATACATATTTTTAATATAGATAATGATATAAATAATATAGAAAATAGAGATAGATTTTGAAATTGTAAGTATAAATTCTAAAATCCTAGACCAATATGAACTTTCTGTCATGATTTTAAGATGAATGGCAGTCCAAATTAGGAATTGCATTAACATTAATTTCTTGTAGTAAATAGACGTGCTGAAAACCACACGTGTATCCACCTGTTCATTTCATGCCTCCTCTACTTAATTTTGACTTGAATTACCAGAAGAAAGTCAATGGTTAGGAGCAAATGGCATGAAAAGTTAAAGTTCAGGAGCATGTGTTTTTTGTGGACAAAAGTATCTTCTCTGGTATTCTTTTTAGCTAGCTATACTTTAAGTTTCTTTCATACAATGCATGAAACCAAGGAAACACGATGTTCTTGTTCTCGTTGTTTGAATTTCTTTGGTAAAAATTTGCATGCTGCTTAAAAGCCCTTTGACAGGGACTTTAAACTCAAAAGCTTGTCTGCTCTTTCCAAATTGATCTGCTGACCTACTAGTGTAGGAAATCCTGTTGCAACACTGTCTCAGTGAGAGACCTAATGGAAGAGGAATGTGATTTTATTCAAAACAGACAACCGAAGTAAAGCAGGTTTTACTCGCACTCTCACAGTCTGACACTATCACTCACCAAAAGGCCTGTGTCTAAGAAGTCTGCCCAGCAGCCAGGCACAAGGGCAGGGCTTCTCAAGCCATCCATCGGGCAGCCAGGCGCCGTGGTGCTTGTGACCAGGCCCAGCACCATGTCGTGATTGTGCAGAGGTCTAGGGACACCAGCTATGAAGTCCTTCTAACATCCTCTGTGTTCTTCTTAATCATGCACAGGTTCTGGTTATGCCTTTTAGTACCCTTTTGGTGCTGCTTCTCTGTCCTGTCCCGCCTCTGTGACTCACCAGGTGCACTGTTTTGTCCCCAGATGTCCCTGACCTGTGAAACTGGCCTACACATGTTGGGGTCTTGCTGACCTGCTAACCCGGGTGTCATTAACCTAGGCCGTTAGGAGACCCCATTCCCTGCTCTGTGGTCGCACTGTTGTCTCCACACACAGACCTTCCCATCCTTTCTCTATTCATACCACTCTTGGCCTTTCTGCTACAGTTTTCTACAGCAGGCCACCAAAAAAAAACTTCTGCATGCAAAATTTTATTGCAGCATATCTTTACACCAGAACTTCCTAAACTTTATTTTCCTCCAGTACCTTTGGAATGAAATTTAACTTTCCCTTTAGTGTCTCTAACTTCTTTTCAAAAATAGCTTAGGATAGTATCACTGTACCAACCCATTTTTGGATATCCATCAGACCGTTCCAATCTCAGATAAAAACCTTCTACATAAATCATAGTAGATTGCACTTTTCTAATACCTCAGATTACTAAGAGTAACATGGCAGTATAGCTGGAACCTCTTAAAACCATGCACATATTAGAAATTATTTCTGAATATACAATGATAATATCACTAATATGTTTTACAAAAAAAGTAAGTGAGAATACAAAGAACAACTGATAAAAAACAATACTAAAATGCAACTAGTCAAGGAATCTAAACTGTTCCGCAAGTTTCCAAGCAAGTATCTGAAAAGGCACTTGCATTTCTAAGAAACATCTGTTCTCCAGATGCTTGCTACTCCATTGAAATCAAGACACTAGGCAAAATATTTTTCCCTATGTAGAAAATTGCCCTGGTTGATACATTGCTTTGATATATTTGGGTTTTCAGTACTGAATATATAGTATGTCTATGCTTAGAAAAAGGAGTTTATTTTGCATTAGTAGAAAAATGGAAGATCAAATGATAGAGCACATGAAGCAGTATGATAGGCACTGAGAGATTCAGGATAAAATGCAGTCAAAATAAGCAGGTTTTCTTCAAAGCTTGATAGCAGTCATAGGCTTTCCAGTTTTACTCATACATTTTGCAGGGCAAGTGTCAGTTTCATATTTTTGTAATGTTGGAAATATTGGAATTGATTGGATGAAGTAGATTAAGCAAGATGAGCTTGAATTCTTGTGTATCAAATGGTTACATTAATTTTAGGAATTAAACACCTATTTGAAAAAAATTTCATTGTTGTGGTATAAATTAATGCTGAAAAAAGAGCAATCTAAAGCTGAGACTAATGTTTATTTCTAGCATGTCTGAAATACAATTGCTCTAAGAAAGTATTTACAGATACGACCCAGAGAAATATAATTTATGGCAAGGTTATAAAGGCTTAGATTTTTCTGAGTGACACTGAGGATGTTTTTGTGCAAGATAAACATATTTACCCTGAAAAAACTTAGATTGCTTCCCAAGGATACCTTCTGCCTATTTAACAACAACAACAACAAAAGTGAAAGTTCACATGTAGATATTTGTTCATGTTCACTAAGGAGTAATAGATCTCTATGTTTTAAAAACTTTGCAAAGCAGAAGACAGAGCAACATTCTCAGCATAAACTAGCTGATTCTCATACCAACTTTGAAGTTAGTCCATATGCTTTCATCAAGATGCTCTTAGATAGAGGCCTTTTTTTGAAAACAATACCTTTTAACTGCTTAATTAAATAGTCAGACATGGTAGAATAATAGCTAGACAAAAGAAAAAGTTCCTTATTTTTAGGGAGAGGAGCAATGCATTAGAATATTGGAGTCTAAAAATAAATATTCTAAATAAAGCATTGTAAGATATGGTTACACTGGAAGCTACTAAAATATAAAGGCAGGGTTCCCTAGAGAATCTTACTGCTTTCTTATTCTAGCTCTGTTGTCTAGACCATATTCCTGAAGCAAAATATGAATCTTTTGTTCAGGATGTGTCTTTTGAGGGGACTAAGGTCAGCATGGAACTCCATAAATGGGAAAGAGGACAGATTTAGGCACAGGGAAAGGGAGCTCCACTACAAGTGTAAATTCTCTACTTCTTGTCCCCAGGACCTTGTTTCTGTTTTTCTCGTGTCCTTTTCTGCCAGCCAGACACTTTCTTCAATGTACCATGCCATCTTCTTTTCTCCGGCTATTGTTTTGTGAATAAAATATGCTGGTTATAAACTCCATGTTGTGTGCAACACAACTACTGGAATAACACCCAAACTGAACAAGCAGTTCCATGCCAGTTAATAGTGCTACAGAGCTTACTGCAGTAATGCCATAAGCTCCAGGGAGTATATCTCATGACTATATATAAATTGCATTTCCAAGTTACTAATACCAATATTCTATCCCAGAAAAAACCAGATTCAATAAAAATGACAACTGCAGCATGAAAAACTTACATTGCAGGTGTAATCTTTATTTTTTGTATTCTACCAGCTGTGCAATAACATTCATAGCCATGTTTAGTGTACAGTGTCCACCCTCCAGATTAAAAGCCATAAAGGAAAATACCTTTAATGATATGATAGTAATACTAGTCTGCTCAAACTGCATGAATATCCTCGGTTCTGACTTTCTACCTGGTACTGTATGAATATTGGATGTATAAATAGGAGAAGCATATGGGAGTTACTTTTTTCTTCTGTATTTGACCTTGGTGGAAGATACTAGATTACTTAGCATAACTGGCATTTGCTTTCTTTTAAAAGGATACTGAAAAATAGAGATACAGCTCAGAAACTGCAAAATAAGAATATGTCCCCAAGCAGTTACTGCAGAGTCATTCACATGCTATGAATTAGCATCCTAGTTTAACTTGTGCTAACAGGTTCATGTTACCGTTAGCTATGAGCAGATGGCAAAAGGCACACTTGACCACAGCTGTAATTGGAGCACCTAGAGACAGTAAGAGTCTATTAAATCTAAAATAAAATTTCGTTAAATAAGGCCAGGTACTCCTTAGTTAAGAGTGTGACTACTATAGATACTAGGGCGTGGGGGAGCTGTGGGGGAGTTAACCTTTCACACACATTTTGAGAAAAACATTTTTGTCGCAGTTTTTATACACTGAATTACTAATATTCTAGGCTCATTGTTGTACTTCCTCTGTATTAATTGCAAGGCTGTATTTTCTGAACATATTTAATCTTCCATCCAATCCTCCTTGTTACTTTTGTACTTACACAAAATATATAGCATATAGAAATTGTTTTAGAAATGGAATAGAACAATATTAATTTTAATTAGTTGTTACTGGAAATTTTAAATTACAGGTAAATATTGTTTAATTCTCTATTTTATATATTAAAATAACAGTAATTTTTGAGGCTTCCACTGACTTGTATTACCTGATTTTTTTATTCTTAATGTCTAGTGGTTTAGGGGCCCTGGTCGAATTTTTGAGTCTCATATGAAGCTCCTTAACAAAAAGAAAAGAATTTAAGTTATTTGGAAGTTTCTAAAAAGATGTGGGTTTAGGCTCACTGTCAAATAATAAAATGTTGTTGTGTCATGATGTAGCCAAGGTTCTTTCTAATTATGTCTTCCTACTCATGTTGCCATTTATAAGGAGTAAATTTGTTTTGCTCAGTTTTTTTAGGAGTGGGATTTACTCGACTCAGAAAAATTATGGGTAACTTCAGAGGCTCATTCCACACCATCCCTATGTAGCCAATGGCTAGAAAAAGAGGGATGATTTTTTTTTTTTCCCACAAGAAGGTTTAGGGTATCTAAATAATCCTTGTGACCTCAATTACAAATCAAATGTGGGGTTTTTGAGGGGTAGCCAATGCATCTAGTGTTTTTTGAGGCACCCAGCCAAAATGCTTTCAGCACTCATTCAGGTATGCAGAGAGCATAACAAGTGCCATGCCAGCTTACACTGCAAAATTTGATTTTTAAAGTTGATTATTGTAAAACCCTGCTTTGGTGGGGTCAATTCTGTACCCTGTAAACGTATGAATAATCCCAGTAAACACCAGTGAAGTCAGGGAAGACTGATAGGGCAAAAGCTATTGCTACTAGGCTGGAAAAGAGCATTCAGATTAAAGTTGATAGCAATTAGTTTATGGTCATAAGCTCATTTTGTATTAGTATGACAAAAACACTTAGAATAAAACATGCAGAATCCTAATGAGCTGTGGAAGGAAATTAACATTTCCTTTTGAAATCTCTCCTAGTGAAGGAAGACCTTCCCCCAGAGTGGAACTGCTACATAACATAGACCCCATGTTTGTGGATGACTTCCCATGTGAGTATGCTACTGATTTTTTAAGACTTATTAAACATACAGTTCATCTTCTGAACACTCCTTGTTTTCCTTAAGTGAAGTATTTCCTTCTGGGTGAAACAAAATAGAGTAGGATGCCTTCTACTTTTAAGTAAATAGCTTTAAAATACAGAAACATCCACCCCCAGGTGCTTTAAGTACTTACTGAATCACAATCAACACACGCTTCCTATTTCAGAGAGCTTTGAAGCACTGCTGAGTAATGAATAAAGTACTTTGGGACATGGATATGTTGAGGAGCAGTCATGTGCCTGAGATGCACCTAGAGGCACACTGCCAAAAAAATCTACTAAACCCTGTCTTCAGTGCTTCAGGTTGGCAGGTAGCTCCCAATGAAGGGCTTGCCCTAACTCATCTTGATACATCGTTATAATACGACCTTGCAAATGGAAACTTGAGTTTGTGAGAAGCTGAGAATTTCCAAGCCTTGTGATTGCTGTTCCATAATCACATGGGTTGGATCTTTAACACCATAATCACATGAATTGGAGCTTAAGATTGCCAATTCTATAGCTCTTTAAGCACAATCTGTTTTATGATTCAACATTATTAGTTTGCTAAGGACTACAGACTTTTCAAGCAGAGATTTTTTTCATAGAGAACATTGGAACATGTCCTTTCCAGTGTTTTTGTAGCATTTCTGTATTTCATTAAATAAAGAAGTAAATCCAGGCAGAGGAATAGCGCACTTGGCACAGTGATCTGTTGCCTGTAAGACAGATACACGTTGAGCTGTAGTAACTGGATGAAAAGGGGTAAGGTTGCTTTCTGCAATGCACATCTGGTTCTGTGATGCTTTTCTCAGAAGAAGCAACATCGTGCCTATCTAGTGCTGCCTGGTCAGCACTGCCTGCAGATAATTCCTACACACTGATGGAATTAAGGTGTAGCTACTCCAATTTCCCTTCAAAGGATGCTCAGTGAGTCATAGCATTCCTGTATGATGTTATACCCTGATGTGGTATTCTCAGGCATACTTCAGAGACCATCTTTTCCTTGTGGGAACTGTGGTGATTGAGCTCAGCAGAGGTGTTTGGGTAGGCAAATTGTAAATAGAAGGCGGATGAGCAGAGGAGGTTTTCAGGAGCCTAAGCTCAGGAAATACTTCCCAGGATTGCTTCCATAATGCCATACTCTGATGGTACTTCATTGTTTGCTACATATAGCATGTCCTTGCTTTTTGTGTGCATTGCATGAGATGTGGGCAGGGACAGGGGCAGGCGGGAAAAAGCTGTAGTAAGTGGAACTTTTATGCTGGATGAGATGTGACTTTTTAGCATCACAGAGGAAGGTGTATGCATGCCTATAAATTTACAATGTTTTTATGTACCTTTCAAAACTGGAGTCATTAAAAACAAAAAACATAACTCTTCACCCACATGTCCTTATGCACCATGTAGTCTCTTCTCAGCAGGCCTGTAATTTTGGCAAGTTGCTTTGTGCCACCTGTTTTACTTTCTCCCTTAATAGCAGTTTTGGTCAGGAACAAGTAGATTTGAACTCCAAATTAGTATACCTTGCATTTTTCCCAGTTTTGATTTTACGATACCATTCTTACAGGACTTGAGAGTAAGTAATTGTATTTCTGATAGGTTTGACAAGATGTATCACTGTTACACCTGACAAAATATACATTAGACTGTGCTTTTTCAGATCACTGTCTTCTAATTAATGTACTGTTTCTAATGCAACAGAGCATGTTAATTTATGGTCCTCTGTTGGGGACAAGAAATCCAGCTTTCTTTGTACTTCATCTATTGTTGTAATGTCCTCAATTTCTTATAAGTTCACTGGAAGCTGGAAGGGTTTTGTGCTTTGCAGTATGAGTCATTGTATTATTTATGGTTCTGTTTTTGACCCAGCTCGTGAAATTATGCTTTATCAAATAAGGATTAAATTTTCTATTTAGCCATCTGAGTTATTAGGAGTAACTGCATATGTATGTAACTTAGCTGATATCTACTTAGTGTCTGTTTTTCATTTGTGAAAACTGAGTAATAAGTTTAGAACTAAGATCCAGATAAATTATGTTAGTATCTCTGTTACGAATAGATTAGAGAGACACAAAGCTTGGAATATATAAGTACTTTCATATTTTCAGCAATCATGTCTCTCTCTGTGTTTAAAAAAAAAATAATCTTAAAATAAACTGCCCATAATACCTTCCTATCCTCAAGGTGTTAAGCTGTGTGTCACTCTGTAGTCTTGCTCTTTCCTTAACTGTTTATGGTTTCCTTAAATGTTTTGACATCAGAGTACTCTTTTGCCTATGGTGCTAAAATGTATGTGTGTATGTTTCATTGGGATCTTTCTCACCTCCTGTGTAGTCTTTGGCCTTCTTTATGCCCATCTTGCCCTTGTCCTAGTCAACTTAAAAAATCACTTCACCTAAATCATCTTGTGTCAGATGAAGTATTCATATCACACTAATACTTTTGGTTTTGTCGAAATTGAATTAGTGAGTAAAATAATGACTGGAAGATACAGATTAGCTGAATCTTGGGGTTTGGAGAGTACTGTGGAAGAACAAAGAGGAAATCAAATCTCAAGATACTGTTAAACATAACCAAAAAAACTTTCAGGATAATAAATTTATGGATATATAACATAAACTTACGGATAATCAGGGAAGTTCTGATCACAATATTATTAAGGAAGACACTGTACTGTTGTAGTTGTGCACACATAGGGCATTAAGTTACTGCTGTACTTCCACTCAGTGCAGGTTCAGTGCTCCTGAACTCTTGAGTGCTTTTGCTCATAATATATACATTCTTTCAGCATAATATTTTTATTTAATGGATGCATTTATCTTCATCTCTGTCTGAATAAACTGGTACTATATATTTTTAGTAGCATGACTGATGGGATGTCTCATAATTCATTGATTATTTTTTTTTGACTGAAACAGGAAAACTGAGCTTTGTTCTGGTCAGATTTTTTACACCAAAATAAGCATTCCTTCAGGGAAGAATTTGTGTGAAAGATGTTAATTAATTTAGTGTCAACTCAACTGTTACAGCCAAGTATTCAACAGAATGTTAAGTTAAAGGTAGGACATGATGTCTTGATTACAGAGCTAACTACATCTTTGCTGCTGTGGAACTGACCTTGATAAGCATGCTCACCACTCGTGGGGTAACATCATACAACTTTTCAAGTTCTCAGACTGAGCGCTGATTTCTAATGTCTAGGCAGCAGCCAGGGTTACTTCAGCATATCTGATGAATCTACTGATGAACATCTAATTACCTTTTTTCAGGAGCTCATGCCCAGTGGTAAATAAGTAGTGTTGTATCAAAGTACTGTACTTCTGTCCTATTGTTAATACTGAACAACATAAGAGGGAAAACACTGTAAACTAGTTTGTCTGGAGTTCCATTTTACAAAAAAATGCTGACAGATCTTATTTCACTGACTCAAAATTTCAAGTAATTGTCTTCTCTCTCAGAGGCAGACTTTCTTCATCCAAATACAAACCTTTCCGGTGGTCTGAAACATATTGCAATGTTTTAGACTGTAATTCTTCATTTGTTGTCTTCAGGGTTTATAAAGGAGTTCCTGTCCCTGACCTCAGACTTTGCCTGCAAACTCCCTCTGACATGTGGCAGCCCAGTGGAGTGCTTGGGGTTAAAAACAATGTTTTCTCTCAATGAACTGATCTGATTTGCAACACAGACCTACAACAGTTGTGGTGGTATAATGGAGGAGGTGGTGGAGTGAAAACCTAGGGTGGGATCTTCAAAAACTAGGATGAGGAGGGGGGTGGGTTGCGGTCTTTGTAGTGAAGCCAGTCTGGTGGTGAGCTATTGCCAAGATGGCCAGCCTGTCCTCTCCCTTTCTCCCATCCTTTCCTCCTTCCCTTGGGTTGGATCTGGAAATCACATGTCGACAAGATGAGTCTTCTGCCAGATCAGCCTTCAGGCTATTCTGGGTGGCAGAGAGAAAGAGGAGGAAAGGTTTCTACCACATCAGCCAGATGAATCAACTTGCCCTGTAGCTGTATGGCTGGAAGCAGTGCGGGTGGGGGGGGAGGAAAATGTGGTTGGTGGCAGATGGAAGGACTGGCCACAGGACTCGGCATTTAAGATCAGCTCAGGCCACTGGGGAACCTCAGCCAGAGGCAGTAGTTTCATGGAGTTTAAGCTAGCATAGGTTGCTGCTGCTGCCAAAATGGAAATTCAGCCTCCCACAGTGCCTTACCACTGCTCCCCTCTCTCATGGGTCACCAAAACCACTCACAGAGTCAGACTATGAACCAGGTCAGGGTATTGGTTCGGGTTTTAATATACCAACCTCCCCCCCCCCCTTTATTTTTTTCCCCTTCGGATGTATGTTGCATAGCCAAGCACTCATTTTGGCACAAAGGATGTGACTAGAAGGAATTCGGGGGACAGGTGAGACTGATTCTGTTGGGTCTGAAATTAAACCCTGAGGTTTCTGTTGCATAGTATGCATCGAAGTGATCCAGCAGGCTTCTGCTGGGGATGTGCTTTGCTTCCTCCGCTCCCCATTCCCATTTCCAGGCTCTTGACACTTATTTTGCATTAATTCTGGCACTCCTCCGATACCTCTGTGGACCAATCCATCTTGCTAGCCTGGTTTTCCTCTGTCAGGTAGGTTGAATCTGCTGACTGAAGGGGCCGCTGGATGCCAGAGGCAATGCAAGGCAGGGATGAGGAGGGCTGTGTGGTTGGCAGTGGGGAGGCAGAGGGAGAGCCAACCCTCCTAGCGTTGTCTGGCTGCTCCTGGAGCCAGACCCCCAGGGGGAAGGAGTGGGGAACCACATCTTCTGGTTAGACCTGGCTGTGCTAAACCAGTCCAGTGAGCTCTGCAAGCGGAGCTGGACCCAGGCTCCGCCAAGATGGTTGCTCCTCACCTTCCTTGCTAACAGCCATCCCTTTTGCCTTTCTGGTTGTTTCTTCATTACCCTGTTGATCATTTTCGAAAGTGATGATATATGTCTCAATTGCTGGGTCTCAGTGTAGACTTGTAATTTATTAAAGAGTTTGCAATTATGTAAAAGCAGGACATCAGTATGAAAGATCAATTGTCTTCTAGGTTTGGGTCTGAAACATCCACATTTTCTGTTAGTTTCAGGAGTTTGGTAGTAAAACAGGAAAATTAAAACCAGAAAGCTAAAGTCATGTTGAAATATAGTATCATTTTCTCTGTAATGTATAGGTTAAGAAAACACAAATATAATGCATAAAGTAACTTAAAAGTTGCATAAATAAGAAATCTGATTTACCCGTGTTGGAAGGAAAAAGAATAAAAATTGTTTTGCCCGATTTCTGTGACTTTGTCTTTAAAAAAAAAAAAAAAGAAACCATGTTGATGGTTTGGCAGCTCTGCCAGTGATGTCAGCTCTTCCATTGTGAAAGACCTGCTTTCTTTTAGACAGCCTTATGGCATTTCATCAAGTTTTGGTGATTCAGCTGAATTAAAAATGAACTGGATTTAAGTCTAAATTCCCCTAACTGCTAAACCAAACATATTTCTGACCACACAGTCATTGCTAGATGGCCTGTCTTGAGGCAGTATTGAAACTTTATATCCCACAGAAGGCAATTTTATTTTGAGAATCAGAACTAAATGACATGGTGAAAGGAAATGTACCCTTTAATTCAGAATTGTTAATCAGAATCTGTCAGTACATACTGCATTATTTTTTAATCTGACTTGCTAAATTTATTAATGAATTTAGTGAATTTCACAAAATCATAGACTACATGTGTGGCATCACTTTCTCTTCAAAAAGAATTTGGATTTCTTTAAATTAGAAAGATGTATTCAAAATAAATATGTTGTTGGGTGGGGCTGTTTTAGGCTTAAAAAACTTTTACCTTCTTTTAAAATTCCAGACTTAACCATAAACTAAAACTTCAAAGGCATAATAAAATTGTAGGCTACTAATTGTAGTCAATTTATTTTGAAGATACCTATTCATAGAGGCAGACATCCAAGACAGAGAACTTGTAAAAACAGTTTGTGATTTTTCTCCAAACTTTTATTAGCCTTAAGCAAAATTAATCAAACTTTACATCGCTCTCCTTGACATTTGAAAAAAAGGCATTACCTCATATATTGTGCTATTAATTGCCAAAATAAATTATTGCATATAAGGGGCTAGATCTGCTATATGCAGAATGAACAAATGATATATTATGAGAGAGAAACCATTTCAGTTCTGAGACTGATGTATCATTCATGGGCATTAAGATTGCATTAAAATGGCTGTATCATTATATATTATATCCATACACATACTGAAATGATTAATCTTGATTAAGAAATAGACACTCTAGGCTCCTTTAGGCCCCTTTTATTACTTATTTTGCCCAGGTGAAAGATGATTCCTGAGACTTTGCAGGCCAGAAGTGATTTCTTCCCCAGTTTTATTATTGATGATCTAGCTGGTTTAGAATTATTTAAAAAAAAAAAAAAAAAAGAAAAGAAAAAGAGAAAAACTAATCCCTGATAATGAAGTTATTCAGTAGCAGGAGAAGAGGTAGGTATGCATGGATGAGTGTACTGTGTGGGCTTCAAATGGGATAAATATACTCCATGTCTGTTCCAGCCTAAGACCCAGAATCCACTCTCAGATTCAAAAATGTACAGAAAAACAACTAGATGGTTAGGTGACTGAGCTTACGTAGTGACAGCTGGAATGGGAGAATGGTCAAGAATGGGAAAGAAGACAGATATGTTATTTCCTTCTCCAAATTTCCATTTCTTTGCAAAGTTACTCATATGCATGATGACCATCTGGACTCTGTCATCTTTTCATTACAAGAAAATCATAAATTGCGATGACCCCCTGTAAGGTTCTAAGGCAGGAGTTGCCAACATGTGACCCTGGAGCCATGCGTGGCCTTCAACCAATTCACGTGGTGGTTTTCATGCTGGTCTGGCAGTTTTGGGCAGAGCTCAGCTCCACTCCCTAGTGGGAGGCTGCTGTTCCAGCCAACTCTGCTGCCATTCACATCAGAGATAAGTGCTGTTTTTCTTTTGGCTCTCAGCTATATGAAGTTTCTGAGGTGTAGCTCTTGCTGTTGGGAAGTTTGGCCTGTGGTTATACATTGCCTTGGTTCTTAGCCCGCCTGCATCTCTCTGTGAACCATCCATCACTGCAGTATTCAGTACTAAGTGTATGGGGATTGCACGTTTGGTGAGCTTCATAAATACTAGTCCTCACATTTCCTTTGGGATGTAGATAACATTTCTAAGTTGTAAAAGAGATTAAGTCACTTGATAAACTGTCTAATGCCGTCATCATGACCAGAATTCAGAAATCCCTCACTACTGCTTCTTTTTTATGCTTCATTATATACTATACCTATTTGACCATAACACTAACATTTTATATTTTTATGCAGGTCTTGACATAAATGTTAGATTACATTTTTCAAATGAAATATCTCTGAGCTGAAAACATATAAAGTTTTAAAGTTTGTGCACAGAGTGTAACTGCTCAGTTGTCTTTACCTTGGAACACCACTACCTTTCAGTGATGCAAGTGGGGTTTGGGTGTTTCACATATACGGCCATCTCAGCATGATATTTGATGTCTTCAGTAATTCATAAATACTATTCCATTCAGTTCAAATCTGTTTCCTGGAAAAAAAAAAAAGGAAGATTTTTACTCTTTTCTTATATTTCCATCAAAAGTGAAAATCAAGTATTTCCTTTTACTCTCATTTTGTGATGTTTGACCTTGTAAGCTGTTTGAACAAGTTTGCTCTTATTTAGAATAAGTTTAAATTTTTTATTCTGTAATTGTATAGGAATGTAATAATCTGGATAAATGCTTCACCTGTTGATGTTCACAGGGATTTTTTGCTGCCATGAGTAATTCTGGATTTTACTCAATTGTTTGTGTGGTGTGGGTTTTTTTTGTAAAGATATAATCTATTCTAAAAATCAAGGTGAATACTTTGAAACAAGAACAGGAGTGTTCTCATATGCTTAATCTTGTTGAAATTGAGAAGAGTGCATTTTGAAAGGTAAGAGACTGAGCATGTTATTCTAGTATAAATCTTTCATTTGGAAAAAAGGAATCAAACGTTACTATGAGAAAACTGAAATTAGAAGGGATAATAGTGGATCTATATGTTCACAGCATTCAACTAAGTGAGTCAAGATAGGTGAGCTTTGCTGGGTGAGTGTGTCTACAGCACAGCCCTGTACCTTGTCAACATGACAGGAGTAAGTTATAGTGTCTCAGGGCCCATCTGTTTCTTCAAGATCAGTATTCTATTCATTCTTCCAAGGTTAAGGTCACAGCTATTCCTCAAATGTTTTCATTTTAATAAAATAACAGAAAGACTGAGAGTTTTGTAGAAAACTCATTATTGCCATAAAGCAGCAAAAGGTCACAAAATGTCTATCCTCAGTGAAGCTGGAAAGCCCCTTATTTCTTCAGTAATTCATTGTCACATTATAGGCTGGAAGAGCCCTTGACATTTCCAGAGTTTCTTTGTGGAAGTGAAATAATTGGTCTATACATCAGAGTTCAAAAAAAGAAAAGTCAGTTAAAAGTCCATATATGCAAAGGCCTTGTTAGCCCACAGAGCCATCTGCACTTCAAAATGACTGTAGCAAGCTTTTCCTCCCTTCTGGCACATTTTCACAGACTCTCACATTAATTAAGGCATCAGAGCTACAAACACGTGTGCAACTTCAGCAGTTATCAATAAAGACCTTAAGAAAATTTACAGAGGATCGAATGTGAGATTGGGCACTTTTTGCCAGAAATTATTATATCCTGGTTGACTGTCTGGTGTGCACTGGATCCCAGAGCTGAATCAGTTGCAGGAGGAACATGAATTGCATTCATGCCAAGGTAACAATATGCACTTTGCCAGAGCAATAGGGAGAATTTCTTTAAACCCCTCCTGGAGTTTGCTTTGTCTTGTGTATTTCTCAATGAAAACTAAGCAACAGGCTGCTTCACAGAATCAAGTCTAGCAAAAGCTAATTTTTGTCATGAAGTTTCCATTGTATAAATTGCTAAAAATAAATTTTCAGTATAACACCATCTACAAAATTTCTAATGCATTTAGGTGAAACACAGTGCAAAATTTTCTGCTTATGGGCAAGTGATAGTTTTGCTTGGGGAATCCTCATCTATTTGTATCCAACACTTTTTATGCTTCTGTAGCTATAAGGGAGAGAAATACTCCCTCTTCACCTCTAATTCTGTTTATAGATGTATGGAGAATGGCCACGTGTTTCCATATTGTTGACAAACAAAGGAGGCATTTGAAAAGACCTTATGTTTATAAATAGAAGATATACAAGATCTAAGTGTGTCTCCCAATTGTAAAAATATCAACCATGCCTATTGTTCTTTTGCTTTTTTTTTCTCAATAAAATTTTCTTTGAAAATGCAGTCTTACTCTTATCTTGCAGGTGAGTAGTTGATTCATATGACTGGTTTAAGATTTTAGGGACTGTATAAATTATATTATTACATTACAGACAGTCACAATTTTCAGACTATTTAGAAGAGACTTGATTTAATATTTATCAGTGGAAGTGAAAAATGTGGTGCTTTTACTGCACTCAACGCTATAACCACTGTGGTCTAGTGTCTATATAAAAACTTGAACCATGTTCAATATATTATTTCCTGATGTTTAAGAAGAAAAAAATCTTGTTAAAGTAAAGCATGTTGGTGCTTAATCCAAAAGCATAAAGCAAAGGAATTCAAATAGAATGGAAATCCAGTGTCATTTCTGACCCAGTTCATAGATTCATACTGCTTTTTTATGTGTGCAGCTGGACAAAGCGAAAGGTACAGCTTTCCAATTGCTAAAATGGCCTTCGCTAGAAATGGTATATGCTGAAATGTATTTATATGTTCTTATGTTCCCACATTAATACTTTCTGCCACCTTCTGTCTGTTCTCCCCAGATCCCAGTACTTCCAAACTAGAAAATACCAAAGGAAATCTGGATTTTTTTTCACATGCTTTTCTGGTTTTTATGGTGTAATGTAAAGTCCCTAATTTGGATGTATTTGTAGACTGCCTGCAAATCAAACTATAGACCAGACTGCTTCCAAATGAAAACCACCCTGTGTCTACAGAATATTTTGCATCAATGGATGCTAGAAAAACACATAGATAATTGAATTAAATTTTAGAAGATAGCAACAAGTTAAGAATCTGTTCCAAATGGTGTACCCACTAATTTTCCTTACTTTCTTATGTAAGTTCGAAGTTTTATGTAGAAATTCGGTATGAATGGAGATCAAAATTACCCAAACCCATCTGGATAGCCCGTCACCAAGTTAAATGCTTATTTTCTGTGTTGTCATTCAAAATATTTGTATGTATTATATCATGTGAAATGGAAAATGTGGAGAAAACCTCAATCCTAGAGTTTCATACAGTCTGTTGGGGAGAAATCTCTTTTGAAAGATGGGAGATCACAGTTCAAAACCCTTTGTAACCATCAGGGTAACTCAGGGCATGAATTTGGGTCCCCCAAACCCAGAAACATATCTCCAGTGTTGGGCTAGATTTTTTGGAAGGGGGAGAAAACCTCTCATTTTGTCAGGTACATCCTCATGTGAATTTAACCCTTAGTTTTCAGTTTAATTTTATTTTTATTAAAAATGTGTGGAAGTTAAACGTTTTATTGGTCTAAGTCTTTCTTTATTTCCAGTTTACTGAAAATTAAGTATGTTCAGCATTGAATTGGCATCTGTTTCTAATTGCTTTAGAGGACAAACAATAATTTATATAGCATGCAGTTGGCTAGGGCTTTTGGTGTGACCTGAAAATTTCTTCCTTTAGGGAGGAAACTATTGGACAGTTGGAAAAATGCTGTCGGAGGAAAGTTCAGAAGATGTGGTTGTGGGAAATGGTGCCGACCACAAAGAAAAGTTATAGGGTGGCTTCCTGAGTTTTACTGCAGTGAAGTTATGGTTCATTTCTCAACTTTGTGTTTCCCTTTCTGGCTGCATGGTCCTATAAAGAATCACGTGTTTCGGTGGCTGTTACCTGATGTCTGCCTTTATTCAGCTCTTTCAGTGCTGCAGGGAATATCAAACGATATGTTTAAGTAAACAGTTTCTAGATCTTAACTTCTGAGCGTAGTGACATGGATTTTACAGCAGGAAAATGACTCTGGGATTCAGTTTTCTCTGCTCATCTGTAAGCCTCAATTTTTGGTAACATTCATGGGGTTGTGTGCTGTTACTGGTTGGTTTTTTATTTATTTATTTTCTTAAGCTTTTTCTTTTGAGATTTGGCAAATAGTGTATTGGCACTTTTGTTTTGTTTTGATTTCAGAATCACTTTAACTTGGGGATAATTTGGGGGGTTGGTTAAAATGTATGTGTTGTTGCCAGAAATTATTGTTGTGAATACAAATGGGGAAGCCTTTCATATAAAGGTTTTGTGGAAAACATACTGTGTCTACTGAATTGTATGGATAAAGGGGAATTTAGCTTCATTTGTCTGATTAAGAGAAGTTGGTAGGGTGTAAATTCCTTGTTTGTTACTACTGATGCTTAACCAGTCTGAACCAAAGCCCACTGGAATTAATGGAAAGGTTCCCATCTGTGTCAGTGTGGGTTTTTTCAAGCCCTAACAGATCTCCCACTGTTCCACGGTTGAGCATTAGTAAGGGACAGTGAGCCTGCCAGTCAAGCAGGTTTTGTGTGTATGTATGTGGTGAGATTTCCAGGAGGATGAAAGCTGCTTTCATGAGGGTAATTTTTAGGTGGAGTTCCATAATATTTAACAAAGTCTGTGATTTTTTACTTATTGCTTCTGCTATTGTAGCACAAAACCAGGCTAAGTTGATTTAAAGGAGTCTAGTGTCTACTGATAGAAAAGTAATCATCTGTGACTTTTTGACTGCTTGGGTTTTCCTTCTTTTCTATTTAATGGGTACCATGTAAGTAAATGTTTTAAATACTAATAACAGTCAAATAATTTACGTTAGAACAGGAGCTGTGATGTGCAAAACCTTTGATTTATTTTAATGGAAGCAGTAGGAGAATGATACCATTACCATTTTTCTGACAATATATAGAAGCTGAAGAATACAGTAGGGATTTCTTGGATGAATAAAGTACTATGTTGATTTTAAAGATGATAATGAACATACTAGAATTACTCTGTATCTGTTTGGGTTTCATATGTAAGTGGTTTTTGGTTTACCAGTCCCAGACTTCTGTCTGGGGATGTCCTCTGTGGTTTTTATAGACTACTAATCAGATCACAAGAGGCAGGGAGGCATCGCCTTACTATGAAAATAATACTGGTTATTGTTTGTTGCTTTTAAGTTCTAGTGGAAGTAGCCTGAGTGGTTTTTTCCCAGTGTTTGGTTCAACTATTAAGCAGAATTCTACTCCATGACATACAGAATTGTCCACTCCTCTCTAATAAAAACATTTTTCCTAAGTAAAGAAACTTTTTTTGAATCATTCATAATGTTTTAGAGTATAACTTCAGCAGAATTTAAAAAAACGAAAAAAAAGATTGGACATCTAATTTATCTCCTTGAGACTTGTCATTGCCAGGTGACACTACCTTTTGAAAGCCTGTGTTCCTGGAGAGACAGAGTTCAGTGAATTAACAATCTGTATGCACAAGATTGAATTATTTTAAATGCAGTATCTTTTTTTGATTATAAGCATAAGTGCTACTTCATTCCCTAAAGCTGCCTTACTGCAAGCGCTGGTTTCTGCAGTTCAGTAGTTTCTTGCCTTCTGGCTATGTGATGCAAACTTGTTATGGCTGTGTTCCTTGCTCTGAGGGCATAACTGACAGAATCCCTTGATGGGTGCCTCTTGTCACACCTATAGCTCTGTATGTGTCTCTCTAGCCTTCATTAGCAGAGATATGTTTGAAAACATGAGCACTCCCAATGATCCTCCCAAGAGTTTTTGCAAACAGGCAGGACACCATTGTAGTGTTGTCTTAGTGGCGATTGTGTCTTATGTGGTGCCTACTGACAAAATGAAATCACTTTTATCACAGGAGGGTAGGGATGGCAGGGGACCAGCAAGCAGCTCAGAGAGGTGTTCTAGCTGTTCTGATAGCAATAAGCTGAGATGCTATTAAAAGAAGATTTTACGAAGTGATAGAATAACATGGAGGTTTTCCAAGAAACATCTTCAGTGAATGAAAAAAAAAAAAGGCATGTCATTGAATTTGAGGATGTAGCCAAGATAATATTTTTTCATAGAATGTAGTCCAGTCCAGTTGGAGCATGACTGTTACTGACAAAAGATGATTAATTTCTTGGGTAAAGAATTCATGTCTCATCCAGTGTTTCAGCATGTTTGAGATTTTCTCAGTGTGGGTACATGCTGTGTAGTAGTGCCATTCTGCATTATAGATGATGTCTAGTCAGGTCAGGTAGAGACTGTAGTCGCACTCAATAAACTAACAACTACCCAGATGATGTGGTTTCACTCAAGATACTTCATGAGGTCTAAGTAGTAAGCGCTCAAACTATTTGGCCTGTGTGTTACGTTGCTATGTCGCCTGTCAATTAAAACAGTAAGGTTTTGATTATTTGATTGCATTTGGTTCAATATCACACAAGATGGGAATAACCTTCCTTTGGTCATGCAGGGGATGGAAGCAGCCTGGTCCCTGGAGTTCCACATTTAAATTAAATACAAATTTAATTAGCAGAACATACATCTAGCAGAGAATTGTAATTCATGAGGGTTTGCATGTCACCCAATTTTGTAAGTGGTTTCTGAACCTTTTCAGTCGTACTGTATTATTTCTGAGATGGGAAGACCAGTACTGCTGTTTTCCAGTTGCACAGAGCTTTTTACTTTGTTCATGAGTCCTTTCCTAATAATTCCCTGCACTCAGGTTTCTTTTTGACCAATGCTGACATAATTCTGAAAAAGCGTCTGCTTAATCTGTCATGATCCCAAAGTTTCACTCTTGGACAGTTATGGGTGACATGCAGGCCATCATTTTATATGTGAATTTACAACTGTTACTTCACACATGCATCACTTCACCTGTATCCAAGTTAAATATCATTGCCTATTTTAATGCCTACTCACACCCAAATGACTTATTAATATGACACACCCCCCTTATGGGAAGGTGAATCTCCAGGGTGGAATGCAGTGAATATGCAAGAAATCTCTTCCATAATAATTCCCTAAGCAACATAACCTGCAACCTTAGATGTTAGCAACTCCAGGGAG
>JANZLQ010000079.1:57639427-57670005 GCA_026212715.1 Elanus axillaris | reverse complement strand
TAAAGCTAGCTTACCCCAGCTGCGCTGACACCTGAGGATAAGCTGGAACACAAGGGGGTTTATTTTCTGCCAAACTTATTTACCATTTAACACAACGGGTACAAGAAGTAAACTTTTGTTCTATGTGGATGCTGTTACGTATTATTTAAATATTGGATTGGAATAACCAAATAAGTGATAGGGGGTGTTGCATAGCCGCACAAAATTTATACTGAAATATAAGTCTTGAGAAGTACAGAGATAATTTTTAATTACTAAGAGAGTATCTAGGGAATCCTTTTGTGCAGTATACATCGTAAACTGCAACATATCAAACTATTTAGACATCTAGGTAGTGTAATATGCACACACACTTATGTCACAGGAAATGTTGGGGATATTTCTGCTTTGGCTGAAAGCTCTTAAATGTACTTTACACCTGCAGAGCAGTAGCACCTGTTTATTATTTGTTTCAGATGTGTTTCTAACTTGCACTGGAAAGAGTGTGAGCCATCTAAAATCTTAATTCACTCTGGGTTTTGTGGCTTTTCTTAATGCATGCTTTTCAGTCTTTTTCATCAAGCAGGTTGCAATTAAGCTTGGAGGTTTTTGTGATTGTATTTTTCCTGTCATATGGCTGAATCTGCTGCTATATTATATTATCATAAATAGAAGTTTAAGTATAGAGAATTATGATATTTTTCACTTTTTCTTTTGGGAAATACACTGTGAAAGGTAGATAAATTCTAACATCCTCATTCTGCAGATGAAGAAACAAAGATAGAAGCTTCATTTGCTTATGTTGTTCTAAAGGGCCCTGATTATTTATAGCTGCTTATAAAATGATATTTTTGTTACTGTATAGGATACTGGAAAATTGTAGAGGCATGCTCAATCTGGCAGTCACTCAGGCTGCTTACATTAAGTCTTTGGGCAGGGCTCTGTCTCCCAAATAAATAATAAATTAATGTTGTTTTGTCTTTCTCCAAAATTTCTCTCTAGTACCCAACATTGCTTCCCTGCACGCTAGTATTGTAGACCACAGTGTACAGAAATATAGCATGCTTCAAGCAATATTGTTTTGGACCCTTTAAAATTTGTGGTTGGGACCTTGCTAAATGGCATGTTAGAGAGAACTGTGTGCTCTTTGATCTCTTACCAACCCAAAAACCTTCTTCTCAACATGGATCATTTTCATCATCTTAATCATAGGCTGAAGGCAGAATATTTTATTTTTAGATGTACTGTCTATTTATATCTCCAGATTTTAGGTTTCTACCAATTGTTTGAGTTGGTCTCATTGAAAGAAAGAAGAAGGAGAGCTAGAGGAATAAGAAGGGTAATGAGAATGGTTATTTGATCTGTGCATATATCATATATATATATTGATATAGAATATGTATTCCCTATATATTCCCTTTTTAAAATCTCAGCTGAAAATTTGCAGTTTATCATCTTTCTTCTTGTGATTAAAAATCAGATAGTGAAGGTTAAATGAATATAATCTTAAGAAATTTATTGCATTTAATAAAATGTTTCCACAAATTTATCTTTCAGACTGATCTAAAGAATGAGCTTGTCTTTATGAAAAAGTTCAGATTGTACCTTTTTTTTGACCTTGCAAATTTACACAATATGGGTGTTGACTATCCTTAAATCTTTTTTTTTTACAAATTATGGTTATGTGGTACTTGAAATATTTGCTTTGCAAAGTAGAAAGCAAAAGATTGAAAGAAATCATGGGAAATATTTACAAAGGTGCTGACAGATCTGAATTTTCCAGTGTACCTACTAATTACTGTGTTACAGTGGCTTTTTGTTGTTTTCTTTGCTATTTTTTGTTTTTGCTTGCATTAGGAAAACTTTTTTTTTTTTAGTATTTGCTCTTGATCGAATACTAAACATTTCAGAAAATGCCAGTGAACATCATAAGACTTAGAAAAATAAGCTGGATTTATAGGCCCCACACAGGAAGAGTAGAGAGGTTCTGATAAGATATCTAAAGCTGTAAAATGTAGTAAAACTGGATCAACCTTTCTTTTTTTTATTACCATGTAGCATTGCAGGCATCAAAGGGTCACAAAGTTATTTTGGTGTGCAGCAGTAACAGAAGAATTTAAAAGTTTTTGTGTTGCACAGAAAATAAATGGATTTTCAGGCATTTTTGTCTTTTTCATGGTGGTTAGATAAATTAGCCTTTTTTTAATTTTAGGTAATTTTCTGATAGGTAACTAGGATTGTATGAGCCAAGGAATAGAAGGTCAATTCTCAAGCATACACACTGATCACCAGAGAAGAAATGTGAAGAAATGTTTCTTTCTATTTTCCACCTCCAGAAATCATTGCCCGGTTGGATAGGTGAGCTAGTGAGTTAAGCAGAAGGCTGTTTTAAGTGTATGCAAAAATACATAGGAAGACAGGGTTTTTCTGTCAGTTTTTTTCACCTAACCTAAATGATGTATTAAATCAGGGCTACACAATGGATACTGAATGAGATCAGAAGTGGTTTTTTGAAAGTCTGGTAGGAAAAAAACAGGGCTAAGCACATTGAATAATTTTTTATGATCTTCCCTATGCCTAGAGAGTGAAGTGAAAGAACAGATTGCTGGGCAAAGTAAACAGTTTTCTGTTTTACTTCGAATCATCAGTTATTAATTACTTCTTGGGGCACACTGCTGGATTGAATGTACCAAATAACTTCTCCAGCATGGCAAAACCTGTCATCTTGTAACATTTCTGTAAATTGTAGGGTTTTTTTCTAAATTTAAAATTGTATGACTAAAGCAGGAAATAATAGAGGTATCAGATTCTGATCTCCGTCACAGTAGTATAAATCTGGTGTGAATCCATTATTTCAATTATTTTACTCTTGAGTTATGTTCTGGTATAAGTGAAAAACCAGCCTTAAGCAAATAACCTACTTGTCTGCACTGATATGGACCAATCTGTGCATTGGAAGCCATTGCTAATATGAAGTAATATTCTTATTTCTTTATGCTACCCCTCCTTTTAAGAATAGCACTGAAAGTAAACTAGAATGTATGCTAGAAATTACTCATGGTGTTCATGTATTTGTAAAACTACAGTTAAACCTGAATTGGAATCATATATACTTACAGATAAGGGTGACCAAGATGGTGAAAAGTCTCAAGGAGGAACAAGACTTAGGAGGAACAGCTGAGGTCACTTGTCTTGTTCATCTTGGGGCAAAGAAGGTGAGGGGTGACCCCATCACACAGGATACAGCGGAGGGGGATGTGCTGATCTCCTCTCTCTGGTGACCAGTGATAGGACACGAGGAGGTGGAATGAAGCTGTGTCAGGGGAAGTTCAGATTGGACATTAGGGAAAGGTTCTTCACCGAGAGGCTTGTTGGCCACTGGAACAGGCTCCCCAGGGAAGTGGTTGTGGCATCAAGCCTGTCGGAGTTCAAGGAGTGTCCGGATGATGCCTTTAGTCATATGGTTTAGTGCTAGGTTGTCCTGTGAGGAGCAGGGAGCTGCACTCAATGATCTTTGGGTCCCTTCCAACTTGAAATACTCTGTAATCCTACACTTACCTTTTGTGAAAGTTTTGACACTTTCGGTTCAGTACGTACAGATATTAATATAAATCTACGTCAACATAGCATTTTCTTTTGTAAACAAAATATTTGGCTTCTCCTGAACTGAAAATAATTTGGTAACAAGCCTTGGGCAAGCACATAAATACACTTCTTTTCTGTGCACCCCACAACCTGCAGCTAATAGAGCTCCTGATCTTTATGTTGTGATTTTGGATATAAGAATCCTTGATGGGTTTCTCTTCTACCTTGTGAACCCTTTTTATCACTCAACCTGTATAAACTTCTGGCATCTACAGCATTCCATGGAAAGGAAATCCACTCTTGAGTTTGGTCTGTGATAAGGAAGTACATACTGTCGTTTATTTTGAATACATGAATATATGTTATGAATATACCATAATTTACTTGATGCCCCATTTGGAAAGACCAGTTGTTCCTTATTCAGCTTGTCATGGTGTCCTGTCCCACTCAGTGGGCTCAGGGGAGGTGATCTTTTAGATAGTCCTTTGCCACATACAGGAGTCATGACAATGGCTCAGGAGGGACAAGGAAAATTTCAACATCCCATTTCACTCAGCAAATCCCAGGGCAAGAATAATGACAATGGCTTCTAAATGCTCAAAATATGCTTTATTTAACATTGACTTATGACAAGAGTGTGGCTAATTTGGTGTAGCAGATATTTCAAATAAAAATATTGACACCTAACAGACATAGCAAAGTATTCTTAACAACAAGGTAGGAGGAAGAGAAGAGGTAAGAGAGAGAGAGAACAGAAAATAGGAGAGGTAAGTATCACCACCCTTGGATCCAGAGAAGAAAGAGTCTTGGTAGTAGCTGTCTGGATTCCTCAGGCAGTGGGCATGTGCCTGGGGGGTGGTGTCCCCCCACCCCCTGCTGTTTTTATACCCTTGTCAGAGAGCCCTTTGCACATGCGTTGTGGGGTTTTCTCTAAAGTTCTTGAGGAGGGAGTGGGGGGGTTGCTGCTGCTCCATTATCCCATTTAACTTGTTCACACAACTGCCGTGGCAAAGGGCCCATGGCAGAACTCCGAACCTGTGACAAAACATCGGAAGCATAACTGCTAGAAAACTTGCCAGAAAGACAATTGCCAGAAAGCCTCTTTGAGGCACAATCACTAGAAAGCTTCCCAGAAACAGTTCACTACCTCACCTCCACAGGGCACCTCCTGTTTCAGCTGCTTGCAGGTACCTGCTTGGTTGCTTGGTTGAGACAAAGTGGTTGCCAGTCTCTCACAGTCTCCTGGTCTCTCACACATGGCCACACAATTTCATAGACCTCTGTCCTGTCCCTTATCAGTTGTCTATCTTTGAGGATGAAGAGTCCTATTTATTTCATCATTCTTCACACAGAAGCTGTTCCATAGCTCTAATCTTCCTTGTCCTATCTCTTTGTATCTCATATGGGTTTTCTGTGTCCGTTTTATAACATGGGGACCAAACCCACACAGTAACCCATGTGAGGCACAAGGGCATGGGTGGTGGCACAGTGTCCCATTCTTTGCCACTTCTAATAGTGGGTTTGCTTTTCTTGACCACTGCTGGACATTACCTGTTCATTACAACTTCACAGACTCTTCCCTAAATAGCAATAGCTTGTTCATAGCACATTCTTTTGTGTATGCAGAGTGAAGACTGACTTTTTTCCCCAATGTTCGTTACTTTCCCTTTTGTTGTACTTAAGTTTGTGCCTTTGCAAGGCTTAATGCATTGAAAGATTGTTCACTTTTTACAAAAGTCCCACATATTCTCTGGTCATCATTCGGAATGTTATTTATATTCTTATCCAGGAGTAAATTTTTCAATGTCCTGCCTGAACAGTATGCTATGGAATATTCAGATTATCAAAATGGCAAGTATTTGCAAATTCAGCTAACTTTTTTGACTGATTCTTTCTGAGCATCTAGATTTTTCCAAGTTCATGACATTGGCCTTCTGAAAAATCAGGTCTCTTGAAGATACAAATTAGCTATGGAAAATTATTTAGGCTTTTACATCCTAATTTGCAATATCTATCTGTTTATAGAGACCATGTTTGATAATGGAAATAAGAGAACTAAGCTGAATTTTTCATAAGAGGCAAAGGATCATGCTTTTAAAGTATTTAGGTAATAAACTGCTTTTGCAGGTAGTAAGAGTTGGGCACTGCAACTCCTTTTAAAATCTGATCCTGAAACCATTTTTCAGGCTGTTAAGACTAAGGATGGTCTTGAAATATCATATAAACTCCAGAGTCACTTATGGAGGGCAACATTTTCTGAAGGACTTGTTTTTTCTATTGAGGTACAGAAGAACAGTTTTTGGTGACCTACAACTCCAAACAAAAGCATAGAATATTTAGATCAATTGATTGTAACATTAAATATTGGAAACTAAATATCTGAATGAAATTTCACTGCTTTCTTAACTAATAAAAGTTGTGTCATTTCCCAAGAGACTACTTAAAAAGAAATATAGCAGCTGGTGAGGCTCCAAAGTTGGGCTCAGGAAACAGTGGCTGCTGTTTGAAAATAAGAAAATTCATGGCAAAGGCTGTGGGTTTTTTCTTCTAAGGTAAAAACAAAGCTTTAGTATTTCATTAGCTACTGATACATTGGTGATCTAATGGCAGAAAAATAAAATGTCTAGCCTCTTTGCACAAGCAAAAGCATCACATTTTTTATATGTAAGTCTATAAGGAGAATATGCAGGCATGTGAAGGCAGACTTGATTGCACAGATCAATAAAAGGCATCTGTCCTCTGACTGCTGAATTAGTCCACAAGGCTGTTGTTACTGCCTTGTCAACCGTAATGGAAAAAAAAAAAAAAGAAGGAAAAAAACCCCAATGATTTAGAACAGATGCAGAGAAAAACTGCTTAGATGTTATGGGAATGAACTTTTTATCTTGCAAAGGAAACAAAAAGAATGTGACTTCTTTAGTCTGCCGAATTGGAAAAGGGATCCCTGAAAAATTCATACAGCAAGGGAGAAGACTACGCAGGCGTTTTGCATTTCAACTGCACTAGCAGAAGCTGAGGAATGAAGAGAGAGGTAGAAACCTAACAGCTGAACTGAAGAGAAGCAGAAAGGCACGTAAATGCAGGGGGAGGAATATCCATGCTTGAGGTGAAAGTTGTATGATGGGAACAAGACAACTCATATCAAGCAGTAATTTTATTTATCTTAGTTCTGTATCTGGTGCTTATATAATGTAATAAACCAGTAGCCCTGTAAATATCCTGTGTAGAGAGCATTCAAACAAGCATCAGCCTGTTTTCCGTAGCTGATATATCTGATAAAGGTTGACCCATACTGCCTGGGAAGCAATGCACTTGTCTGAATAACAGACAGTACATTACTTTGGCACGACAAGTGCTTGCAATGAGTGAGTTAACACGACTGACAGTTCTGTTTATAATAGCTGAACATGAGCAAATTTATCTTTTTATCTTCAAGAGATTTTGCTGAAAGATAATATTCTACCAAGCAGCTTCAACTACAAGCTCTGGTAAAAGCATTTCTTAGTTCAGAAGTTTGGTTTTGTTACCTGGATCAAATAAGGGTTTTAAAAAATTATTTTATCTTCTTGAACCTTATTTTAAGTCTCATGCATGGCATTCTAAGGATATTTTGCAAAGTATATCTAAAAATACAATCTTTCATACTGTTTATTTAAGTATTTTAAATAATTCATCTTGTGTAATACTATGGCTTCACATACCATATCTCAGCAATCAGAAGTATATTCTCCATGCTAAACCTTAAAATCAGAAATGCAGACAGTCATAATTTTTCCTTTAGACCAAGCCTTAATATTGTAATTTTGAGATGTAATGTTTAAAAAGCATGGTTGTGTTTTCTGATCTGCTGAATGTCTTTCATTGTGCTCTTTAAGACAGTAGATGGAAAAGATGTGTATTCCCAGTAGCAAACATTATGATAGAATAATACATAGCATAATGATTTTGAAAAGTAAGGAATATTAATCTTTAAACTGTTTCATATCTGCCATGGACATCACATGGCTGTGTGGGCATTTATCTTTCAGAAGAGATACTTCTGGGGGTATTTATGAAGTTTTCCTTGTTCTGCTAGGGGTCTGTTTTTTTTTTTTACTATCAGCTTCAGTGCTTCATGATCTAAGATGAGCTGAAGGCCCCTCATCCTGTGTATGCATACTCTAAACAAGTAGTCCCCCTTTTATAGCCTTATTTACCTGGGAACATTACACAAGTCTGATGTAAACAGGGAACATGGGTATGCACAAAAAGTGCTTATTAAAGAAAAGCTGATTCAAGTATGAAGCCCAGTAGTAAAAGAGAAACTTAGCAAGACCTTCATAAAACTAGAGAAACTGTGTCCCAGCATTTCCTTTCCAAACTTCCTGTTTCTTACCTCTATCACATCTATATTTGCCCCACTGTGATGTACAGAATTTACTCTTTTTAGAAACCTGTAGTTCTGCTCCTATATTGGATCTCACATGATCATTGTACATCTCATGGATTCTCTTTTTCATTTCAGTAGCAAATATCTCTCAGCTGGTCCTTCAAATTCCCTAAATTGATTGAAATCTTTTGAAAGATGCTAGAAATCAACACTGGTTTGTCTCCGCTTTCTGATGTCTTGTTTCTAGTCTGCTTATAGAGTTGCTTTCTGGTGGTCTTTTTGTAAACAGGTATCAGCTGGTACAGTTAATTTAAAGCCCTTAGATTTTATGACTTAAACTCCTTCCTTGTTTATGAAAGCTGATATGCAAGCTGGTTTGGATGCTCCTGGAGTTTCTGTCTGACTCCCTCCTGGTTTCAGTGAAAAGCTGGTCTCCTGATCAACCTTGTATGCACATTAATTTTTTTCTCAGCTCCCTCCTGTAATGAGCTTCAGGTTTCCTTTTGAGAGGGAATTTGCATATAGTTGACACTAGAGTTTTCTGCAGTATCTGGATATGGGGCCATGTCACATATGCGGCTCTACCAAAGACAGCATGAAGACATGCCTCACACTGTGTCATGACACAGAAGATATTAGAAAAAAATTCTTTACGGAAAGGGCTGTCAGTCATTGGAACAGGCTGCGCAGGGAAGTGGTAGAGTCAACATCCCTGGAGGTGCTCAAAAAATGTGTAGATGTGGCACTTCAGGACATGGTTTAGTGGGCCCGGCATGGTGGTGTTGCGTTGACGGTTGGAATCGATCTTAAAGGTCTTTTCCAACCTAAACAATTCTATGATTCTACCTTGCTGGCCAGGTGTGGATCTGTGTGAATGTAGCCAGCTGAGTCCAGAGAGACAGCTCTCTGCATATGGATAAAAGTCAGGACCTGGGACTTGGTCCCTGGAGTGATCTAAGAGAATTAACAGTAGTAGCATGATTCAGGAGATCTTTCAATCCTATATTTCTAACTGACAAAAGGCACAGGTACTTGTATGAGCAAATTTAGCAATTCCAATCATCAGCATTCTTAATATATGTATATGAGATACACATGTAGTATCTGTATACAAAATGAGTCCAGTTATCTGGACTCAGGTGTGGCATTTTCCACTGGTAATTTTTTGGGGTGCAGTTCAAGTTCTGAGTTAAATACATCCAGTGAATCAGAGCACAGATCTTTGCACACATATATAACAAATTCTTTATCCAAGACACAAAAATAAATGGATGATACCACTCTTTTTTCCAACAGAATTCTAAAAATTACTTCATGCATGTGCAATGTACCTAACTTCATTTACTGCTTCATTAAGGTCTTGGAATTGACAACAGGACATCTTTACCACAGAGCATTTCTTCTCCATGGGATGATACACTTTTCAATATATCCATGCATGCAGCAATCCGACACGGAAAATGGAAGTTACTAACTGGATATCCAGGTAACAAAGCAACTCCTTTTTGTACAGTGTGTTGTATCTCCCACCCACACCAAGCAGTTTAATTCTGTTTAATGTATTTTCATTGCTTTTAGTTATTTGCTAACTTCTTGGGGTTTTGATCACATGCAAAAATCTAGAAGGAGGACTTCTAAAATCAAAACAACATATTCTTTAATTTTGCAAATATTTTATGTACAAATGACTTTCACAGTAGTGGAAAAACTATCAAGGGACCCATAAGGATCACTGAATCCAAGAAGAAAGTCCATTAAATTGATTTATATGAAATTAAGTGACATGGAAGTTTGAATCCCAGTGGTGCAGCTTTTTTGTATAAATAGGACTCCTGTATAGATAGCCCCGGACTAGAGAGACTCTGGTGCTGGGCTAGAGTTAAGGAATGCAGCAACAGTCACTGGCCAGTGGATTGTCAAGGGACCTAGTGAATTTGTCCATTACAGTATAACTCTTTGTCTCCACATTGCTGCTCTGTGTCTGAGAATTAACCCTTGGACTATTCCTGTTTCTGCAGGCTGCAGTCATTGGTTCCCTCCACCATCTTTGTTCAATGAGTCAGAGATTCAATCATCTGATCCACCAACAAAGAGACTCTGGCTTTTTGATATTGTTCATGATCCTGAAGAGAAAAATGATTTGTCTGAAAAATATCCTCATATGGTAGAAAAACTGCTGTCACGGCTTCAGTATTATTATAAACGTTCAGTGCCTGTGTTCTACCCTGATGAGGATCCCAACTGTGATCCAGCAGCAACTGGGGCTTGGGGTCCTTGGGCATAGTGCACAGCACTGCATCCTGCAAAACAATCCTGTAGTGGAGTCTGGTTTATGGACTCAGGGTCCTAGTCACATATTTCTTACCTTGTTCGTTAAACTGTTGTTAATTGTGAGCTCATTCCTTGAGTAATTCAGTATTTCTTACTCTTAAAATATGTTGGGGATCTTATTTCAGTCTTTTGCCACTCCTTCCTTTCCAACAATTGCATGTGAAATGTTGGTAAAATTATAAATCTATTGTGAAAATATTCTTTGTCCAGAATATGCTTTTAATGCAGAAGGTAAAACATTGCCTCCGTCCTTGAATCATGGCAGCAGGAACATCCAGAATGCATCCATCTTGTGGAATAAACTGATTTTTGCTTTCGTGTTTATCCAGAAGACAAATTCTATTGGAAGTTGTTACATATCTGTAAAGAACAGAAAAAAAAAATACAACAGTTAGCAAAATTTTTGCCTTCAACATGCACCTCCATCCAGAAAAGGGAACAGACAGAAATGTCCCACAGTAAACCCCCCACAATCTCCCAGAATACAGGAAAATCCCTAATCCTTGTTCACTGTTAATGTATCAAACCGGAGTAGAAAGTGGTGGCCAACTGGACTGCAGGGCTGTGAGGCAGAAGGATCTTGACAGGCTGAAGAAATAGGTGAACAAAGACTACATGAAATTCAACAAGGGCAGAGTCCTGCATTTGGGGTGGGATAGCCCCATGCAGGACTACACACTAGGCTATAACTGAATAGAAAACATTTTTGCTGGGAAAAAAAATCTAGGTGTCCTGCTGGACAATAAACAGAACAAGAATTGCTGTGTGCTCTCTTGGTGAAGGAGACCAACCACATGTTGTCTCATCTAAGTGAGAATATAGCCAGCACTTTAGGGAAGTGTTTATTCCCCTCTATTCAGCACTGGAGCATAGCATCACATTTGGGGCTTCCCTCTACAAGAAAAGTATTGACAAACTGGAGTGAGTCCAGTGGAGCACCATGCAAATGATCATGGGAAAGCTAAAGAAATGGGTTAGTTTAGGCTGGAGAAGAAAGAGAAAGAGGAGATTGCTATTTTCAGCTACCTAATGTGAGGGCATAGAGAAGGTGAAGGCAGACTCTTCTCAGAGGTGCACAAAGATGAGAAGCACACAGGGAACATATGGAGTTCCAATTCAGTATAAGAAAAAAAAAAAAAAAAAGTCACAGCACGAAGTTAGTCAAATATGGGAACTGCAAGGTTATGGCATCCCTGTCCTTGGAGATGTTCAGTACATGGCTGGAGAAGACCCTGAGCAATGTGATCTGTCCCTGAAGTTGGATCGAATTTTAAGTTGGCCCTGCTTTGGTGGGAGTTGTGAGGAACAATGAGGTGACCTCCAAAGGGCCCTTTCTGCATGAATTATTCAGTGAATCTATGGATCAACAAAACCTTACTTTTATTGCCTGCCTGGTGAGTACCCTTTCTTCTCAGATTTTGTTTTGTTACACCATAG
The DNA here is from genome assembly GCA_026212715.1 of Elanus axillaris. Classification (NCBI taxonomy): domain Eukaryota; kingdom Metazoa; phylum Chordata; class Aves; order Accipitriformes; family Accipitridae; genus Elanus; species Elanus axillaris. The sequence goes on along the minus strand of JANZLQ010000079.1, from coordinate 57,658,304 downwards.
TAGAGACAGGTTTCATCCTGAAGTGGGCTCTGAGCCATGAAGAAACCAGGCTAAGCAACATTTCTTGGTTACTCATCAAATTGATGTAATATCAACCCACCAGCTCTCTTAATGTCTCAGACCTCTGGCGTCTGGCCAGAGTTCTTGTACTGCTTCTCAGTGTCCTTAGCCAAGTTCTCAGGCTGCAGAGCTTAAGAAAACTGAAAATGCATATAAAAATTAACATAAATTCCTGCTTTATGATCCAGCTGATTCTCCATTACACTGTCTTATATCTTGATTGCCTTTTCCACCTTTGATGTTTTCGTACAAGAGGCAGTGAAGCCAAAGTTTTCCAGAAGCCTGTTCAGCTGTTTTTCTTCTTCCCAAAGAGCCTCGTGTTTCTCTCTCTCCTTTGTCACTTCTGCTCCTTTATTTCAGCATTTCACCTATTCTGTTTCATTCAGCCTCTTCAGCCTTGAAGATGGAGAAAGAAGGAAAATAGTTTGGGAGAAAATAATTCTCCTATAGTGGACAAACATATATTCTCTGTGGTTTGGCTGGATATATTCTGGAACCCTGTTTGAGACCAAAGTTCCATATCCTTTCCATTCATCCATCCGTGGCTGAAAGTAGATGGTTGCAGCAGGATATGACCAGAGCAAGCATATGTGATAAGGTCTTCAGATTGTCCCTCACATTCTAAATGATGACTCAGAGCCTCAGAGATTTAACTTCTATGTGTTCAGTTGCTTTCAGTGATTTTATTTTCTCTTCCATGAGGTTCCACAAACTTGCCATTGGGGTCCTTTGGCACAGCACACAGCCTTACAATACCTTCTAAACTGTTGGTATTCACACAATCATATGTTTCCACAGCCTAACTAGACACGGTGCGAAGAATCATCTCTTTGTTTGTGACCTGCTTTCAGGTAATTTGAATTTTCACTGGTAAAATACATATGCTGTGACAGAAGCTCTTACTATACAACATTTAGCATCTTTCATATTAACCAATATCTTTAAAATGTCAAAAAGAATTTATATGTTCTGCAAAGCTAGACTCCAGGCTGACTCCTGATCATATCTCCTTCCATTTCACAAAACACATTTAAGCTTTTCTGTCTATCATGTGTGACTGTTCACTCAACTCCTGCTCAGATTTTAGCTAACACAGCTCACGCAAAGGCCTGATGTGTGTTGGGAGCAGCACTGTTAAGTCAAAGTGAGAGGAACATGTAGGCAGCCCACAGGAAGGCCTACAGGTCATTACACAGCTGTTATCACCTGCAGTTGCAGTCTCCCTCAGCCATAATCCTTGCTATTGATTGTCTGGCAGTTCCTTCAAAATCCACTAATTTACGGAAATTGTGTAGACCAAGCTTCCAAGCTGCAAGGTATAAATACGTCACCTTACCCAAAGAGGCTTTTGAAGCGTACCCAACAGCAACCAGACTGCTCAGGCTTTTGTGCTTCCCAGTGTGGTACAGGGGAGCCCTGCAGTGTGACAGAGGAGAAAGGATGAGCACTCTCATCACTGGCTAGGTAAGTATTTTGCTTGAGTTACGCATTACAAATTAGACAATTTGCGAGTTAGAAACCTCATGAATTAAAGGATGAATTAGTGAATTCACTTGTTAGACTAGTCTATATGAAGAGCATTGAGCCCCTGTTTGGTGTCCATATTTGTTTTCTTTCCTAATGAGCTCACAAAATAATCTACAGAGTATGTTGTCCTGTAAATTTGAGAGATCCAAACAGGCAGTGACTATCTTGGCTTCAGAGCACAGCCGCATTTCACTTTTGAGCTTTTGAAGATTCTTTATGATAACTGAGGCTCAGGCTCTGTTATTTTCTGACCACAGCAAGGGATGGAAAATGTAAGCAACAAAACCTTTTTATAAGCTATTGCATCACCTACACAAAGCTTGCATCTTCCTTTAGTAGTACTAGAAAAAACTTTATTGCAGTTCCCTTCCCTAACTATTGCAGTTTCTTTATTTTATACCAATATAATGATTTATGCTGGTTTATTTACTGCAACTTTAAGTTTCATATCCTAATTTTCTGTAGCATATAGTTAGTAATGTGGTTTGGAATATGGGATTCTGAAAGAATAAGGTGTCAAATCACCTTGTGCAACTTTTAGATTTACTATTTCTGTATGTTATGAATTAATGTTACAGGTTGGCCTTCAAATGGCTTTTTGAAACCAATCATCCAAATATCAGAGGTTCCATCTGTTTAGTACTCCATTCCTCATTTGTTCAGACTGTGTTGATCGATTTATTCTTGCAATCAAAATGCAGATGGAGAAGTTGACAGCCATTCACCAGTATATAAGGCAAGTAGATCCAATGAATTTACATTATTCTCACTCTTGAAAGAGTTGGCTGTTTTTTTCATAGCACATATTTAGTTAGCACTCTGTCTACACAAGCAGACATGTAAGATGAGAAATCTAACTGTTCTCAGTCAAAACTCACATATAACATTTTAGTTTATAGTAGCAATTACAGGATGTGGTTGCCACAATAACAAGGGACTGGACATGGGGGTGGGGAGAATTTCTGCCCTACATTCCTGTCTGTCATTCAGCATTCGGCACTCATATTACATGAGGAAAAGATGTTGGCTTACCTACAAAAGTGGGAGCTCTTGTCAATTATATTTTCAATACAGGCACTATTCTTTTTATGCTGATATCCAATTTCATGGAAAAGAAAGAAACATCAGCAAACTTGTAAAAGCTCAAGTAATTAACGTGTTTGAATCTTCTGTCAGTGTCAGCTCCTTAAGAATGTCTAATTTTAATTACAGAGGTAAACAGAGCTTTTATATATTCTCTTTTCTCTGTGTCCTACAATCTGCACTTTAATATCTTGCTGATACTCTAGTCCCTATAATTGACCTGCTAGGAAAAGACTGTGGCATGTCACTGTCTTCCATAGCTATCAAATTCACCCTCTATTTCCTCTTGTTATATTTTAATACCCAAGGATTCATTATTTTCTCAGCTACAGTACACATAATTATTTATTTTGCTTCCTAATTATTTTCCATGGGTGGTCCTTCATAAAATATTTTAATTGAAATGGGTCAGGGAAAAAAACCATCTGGCTGACACATTTAGGTTGGCATCTACAAAGAGCGGTATATTGTTCAGTTGTTTCAAATTGGGAAATAAAGAATTCTTTATATATTTTGTGGTTACTTGAGTAACATTCAAAAATGCCAGCATTCTGAACTGTCTAAATAAAACCTCATTTCATCCCTTTCCAAGTTAGGATTCATTCTTAATCTAGAAAACATCTGAGGATTTTAAATTCAAAAGTCTTCATTTTTACATTGTAGAAATGATTTAAGCTTCAGAGAAGTAACCAAGTTTAGGAAGAATGCTTACACTGGCTACTCATTTTGCATTTCTTATTTACAAGAGGATGGACAGAAACAAGGAAGGGATGATCTTCTAAGCAAAACAGAAGATCTAGACCTGTTCCTGAGTCAAAGGCCCTATATTCAGCCTGAAAATAATTTGTCCAACTTTCCTAAAGTTGATAAATGGGTCTTGGATGAAACTCTGAGTTTAATCCTCTTCAGAATCTCTGAACAGAAGAACCCAGAGTTTAAACCCATGTAGTCTGTGTGGATTTGAAGCTCCACTAGCAGTCCCTGTTGGCCTCTGTGAATTTGCCTCTCATCGTACTGACAAAATGTGGTTTAATGGTAGTATTCCCAGAGCTCTTCCACGTTTTCTTTAAGAAGCAGTAAATGAGCTTGAGGTTACACTGAGAATCCTATTAGACCTGTGCTATACTTATCAAAGAGTCCTGATGGAAGGAGTCATAGTAACAGAGCTACTGATAAGGCACATGTGATGGAGTATGGCGCACAAAGACATGCAGTCTGTACGTGTAGTCATGTTTGTAATCCTAGGGCCAGGGAAGCCCAGATGAGAAATAGGCAAGTGAATTACAAAACACAGAAGTCAAACAGTCTAAATGAAAGAAAACTTGACAAATTACAAATATATGTCAAGCAATACATGGTGATCCAGAATCTAACCATAAGTGTGGGCTATGCTTAGCCTGGGAACACCAAACCATTTCCAAGACATAGCAGCTGTCAAGGGAGAATTCATTTTCCTGCCTACCTGCTCCTTTGCCAGCCCAACACAGGCTCCCCTCCAGCTGGACCCCGAGGCTGTGTCTCTTAGAACATTAACCTTATCTCTGATGGAGGGGTCAGAGGACCCTTTCTACAGCCCAGCCCTTCCCTTGGCAGCCCCTTTGCAGCCCCACCCTAAATGGGCCCATAGGTTTCCTATCTTTCTAGCTATAAATAATCTAAGGTAATGAGGAAAGTAGTGCTTTTGCTAAGAGAAGGGGAAAACCGCCCACCAATTCTAAGTTTGAGGAGGTTTTAAAGCATATTTTTTGCCAGCAGGTTTCCAGCTAAGTGTTTTAACCCTTTCAGCACACTGTCAGCTGCAGGCAGTGGTCTTGATTCAGTTTCAAGTTGCATTGTTATATAGGAAGATCCTCGCTCACCATATGGTATAGAGAGTTCCCTGGGGTCCCAAGCTGCTTTTTCTGATTCCAGTGCTCTCACATGTCTTCTTCCAGTGATGTACAATGCATGTATGAGGTCATCTACATTGAGCAGAACTGCTGCAAGTAACAGTAAAGACATTTTGGCACAGATCAGGCAGAGTGAGTCAGCCATCCAACCATGGATGTGTTCAGCAACAGCCCTTGTGATAATTGCATACTGTGGTTAGGAGAGGCAAAGAGGATGATGCATTAAGTTCTTGTTGCGTTAGTGTTCCCTCCTGAGTGTTATTTTTGCAGGGTGGAGTGGAGAGATATTGGAAAGGTTGGTGATATATCTGCTGCCAAGTTTCAAAAAAGTGACTACCGGCTGCCATCATCAAAGCAGCTATCAGATGTTGATCTCCTAATTCTGGCTAAAGTCAATAGCAACAAAGGCAGCTATATTTTGCTGCAGAACTATAGTTAGAAAAAAGTACAGTCAGAATCACTAGATTTGGATCTAAGGAATGCAGTGCTTATTTGGACGAGTCTTCAAAAGCCACAACAAGGTACTACACCAAAGCCACAGTTCTGGGCTGCCAGATTCTGGCATTCAGGACAGTGATAAAAATAAAAGAGCTCTATCTTGCTTTGTGCCATGCATTCTTGTGATTTCTTCAAGCAAAGAAGGAGTTAGAATGCAGTGAATAAACATACAAACAAAGTGAGCTCTGTTCAGTATTCAGCAATGCTTGTTGAGTAGTTTTGGACATAGAGCCCATGGTCATGAATGGAAAACTTTGATCAGGACATCTGTGCCCTGCCCAAATCATTTCATGGGATCTACAATTCTGCCGGGAACATCACTTGATGGCCCTATTAACCAGGGATGTTGGAGCTTTTCTGCATTGTGTACATTCTCCCAGCACACTCATGAAGTAGGAGTCATCAGTTTTTATTGGATAGAAAGCTCTGAAATGGCTTATTCAAGGACATCTGAGCCCTTAAGTTACACTTACATTTATCCTGCCTCACTGGGGAAAAAAAAGTTTAACGGGTGTCTCTGGACAACGAGAAGATGAATGTTGAGAGCATTCAGTCAGGGGCTTGACTTCACTTCTAGCAGACATACTCTTAGTTCCAGATTTACTTTATTTAACTCACTGTAACAAATACCTTTTTGGTTTTTTTCTCCATAGATTAGAGTCATGGCAGTTCTGTGACTCCAAACTGTTTTCTCGATGTTGCTCACCAGTGTGGGGTTATCCTGGAAAACAGTAAATTTCTGGAGGATCACAATTTTTTCCACTCTGCCCTGTGTATTAGTGGTAAGAGGACCCTTTTTAAAAGGCTGTGAAAATAATAACTGTCATCCTAAGAACCATGAAAACACTGCTGCCCTGTAGGTGGCCCTTATAGATATACTGAATTTTCACTTTAATTCTTGTCCCTTTTGCTTTGTTTTCAAATATTCTGTTCTACAAGTAATACTTGATTGATAAAACACTATCAGAAATAATCCCAAAATAGCTGTTAGTCTGGTCTGGTCACACCCCCTTGCCCCAGCAGTGACATGTTGCAGAAACAAAGCAATTTTCCTACCTTTCAGTTCTGTTTGGCTTTACTCTACAATGAAGAGAGAGCATGGTCATGGTATATTAAACAACTGGATAAGAGCAACATATACATTACCATGATTCTGCTTCTAGCTAAAGCTCCAAGAATAATGAAGTAGAGAAGCCTGGCTAAGAATTTGCTGATAGTTTTCTTTTGCCATAAATTTAGACCAAAAAAAAAAAAATCCAGAACAGCTGAAATGGCACAGCCTTTGGCTGAGTAAAAAATAGGCACATTTATAATATAAAAGAAGACTTATGAAAATATTCCAGCTGGATTTTGAGAAATGTAGGAGGGAACAGAGTAGAACAATTGCATTTCTGTTTATATTTGCCCTAGAAAGTAGCCCACTCTGAAGAAATATTTACAGAAGTGAATGATTGAGAGATTGTGTCTTACAGGCAGCAGGTATAAGGTGTCTGAAATTCCTGAGTTATAATTGCTTGTTAACAACAGGATTTTTTGGTAATTATTTCGCCCCACAATTCACAGGGATTTAATGTACATTGTTTTACATGGAGAAATTTTTTAATTTACCCTTCCTCTGTATTTGTAATAAAGAAAAGGCCACGGTATATTAAAAAAATGGCTAAAAGCAATATTTTCTTTAATTATTATTCCGTCACTCGAAAGTGGAGGGCATCTTCTTACAATTCTTACTGTTAAATAAAACTGCAAGAAGCCATCTTTCTGGCTGTAAAGACTGAGTGTAGCATTAAGAGGCAAGTCAAACTATTAACCCACAAATACTATTGAGGATTTTTGTACTATTCAATGATTTATGCACTAAAGTGTTTAACTTGTGACATACCATGTGTATGAAGACAATCCAAATCCCAAAACTAACCAAAGCATCTACTTTATCTAAGTTGGTTGTACTTCTAAGTTTCACATTTCGCGTCTCTTTCTAAATACTAAGATGAAATTACTCAGTGCATTAGCATGTATTTTTTCAGAAACAGTGATGATGCTGAGACCCTACTATAACATCTTTTAAGAGCCATTCTTCTCATGTCATATAGGAGTCTATTTGTAAGCATCATGAGCTGCTAGCAAAAGCTGACTTTTTAATAGCAGCCATTATCCATTCTTTTACTTAATAAGATTCAATGACATTTGTTTGATAGCATGTTCAAATAAAGTAATGACCTCTTTTTATATGTAAATGCTGGTTTTATCCATAGTTTATTTTCATTGTGCTTTGCATAAATGTACTACTGATGTGCATTAGAATAAAAGAAAAATGTTTTAAGAACACTTGGTTTCACTCTAAACATTAGCCAGGCTGTAAGTGACAATAACATCAATGATTAATTAACATCTGTGTGTTTTAGTTGCCCGTATGACAAGAGGGGAGGAGAGGATATTGTGAGAAATAGAGACAGGGCTGTGCCAAAAATAGTGCCTTTTGGAAAAACTGGATATTGGTCACTCAACCGGAGGGCAGTTCATGGTTATGTTACTGGTAAAAGAAATTACTCTCTCAGTTGATAACTCTCTCAGTCTTTAAATCTATGCATATTAAAAAACACTCTATTCTTGTTTAATGTTATTTTAGTTTTTTCAGTGTATGTTTATCTTTAAAATAAATGTTAGCTAGATACGACTCCAGAGAAAGATATCAAACATACATTTATTCAAAGAACTTCAGTTTCAAAACAGACCTGCTAATACTAGGAACTATAACAAAATTGGCTGCCTTGAAAATGTTATAATCTCCATTTCTTCATCCTTCTGCTCACAAACCTGGAAATGAAAGAATTTTTTTCATAAAGATCAAATGATTGCTATAAACTCTAGAAAGAAAAAATATGTTTAAGATAGAATTTTCTTTTGGTAGACCCATAATAAAGCCCATACTGGCCAGAGAGCCCAGTAAATCGGGCAGATTTCTATAGTTCTGAAGCAGGCCCACATTTAGCTTTACATTACTGGTTAGAAATCAAGTTCCAAAAAGCTGTAACAGTGGCGACTGTTCTTTCCATTAGGGTCCGAACAAGGAAATCCAATGTTTTCTGGTCAGCAATAGGAATTCAACTTTGTAATCTGATACTCTTCATTCCTCTCATCTCAAAGGCAGTAAACCAAAAAATTAAAGGCAGAACAGATTTTCAAATCGTGTAGCATTTGCAAATCCTCACACACCTTTAATGATTTGTTGGCATGTACAAACTGAAAGCTGCATAACCTGGCCTTTCTCTTGTCAGTTCCAGCTTTCATCACATCATCTAGTTATGCATGTTTCACTGAGAATTCGTGCTTTTGTGTTTCTCTGATTTCAGGCCTATTGTTCCAAACTCTTGAGGAATAATAAGAGTGACAGAAGAGCCCAAATCTTCATGTTATGAGGCTGATATAGCTCTAGTTTAGCCAAATGAGCTGTGCTAGTTTTTACCAATAAGTACTATGCAGTTATTAGAAAGATATTAGTCCCATTTTCTACTTTTTTTTTTTTATTTCTGCTCTCTAGCATGCATGTGGTAATGGCATGCTTCTGCATATTTATGTCACAGTAACAATTGGATCTTTTCATGCTCAGAGTGAGTAACTGAACTCTAGCCAGTCTGTAATTTCTTTCTGACAGACTCGTTACTTCTCTGCCAATGATATGGTGATGGTTAAGGCCAGCTATACAATCTAAAAACAGACAATTTTTTTTGTGAGCACAGTCTGTCCTAGCAAGCATACTTCTGTCCTAACAGCGTATAAGCCTCCTCATCTGATGACCACTGGCTGCATCGGTTGTAGAACATGGTTGTAACACACTGGATAGAGCAAGCAGTTTGTCATACAGTTTTTCTTGCTGCTATCATTTCCATTTATTCATCTTTCTGTGGTGCTATAAATGATGCATATATATTTTTACAATCATCATTGCAAAGTCTGTGGACTATCGACTAAGAAAGTTATCCAGTTGCTTTGGCTGCTTGTTCTCATTTAGGATTTGTTCAAATTCATGCTGGTGTCAGCATGCCCTCTGACTTCACTGGAAGAATTCAGTGCTCTTTGAAAAAAATCAGATTATTTGCAATGAAATGCTTATCAAGCATGGCATGAGCTGCCAACTCAGCTGGAACTGCGTAAACTTCTGTAAGACTTGTTTGTAGTAGGCAAAAAGGTAGTAAGGAGAGCAATATTAGGAAATATCTGGTTGCTGTTCTCTGAGCTTTCAATATATGTGCCACACTTTATGTGCATTTATTGAATTTATGCATCCTTAGTCACTTCTGTGACTAATCTGTTAGAGATGCTTTTGAATAGATATTGATTTTTGGAACATTTCTTAAAACTGTGATATTTGCTGGACTTGCACAAGAAGTTTTGAGAAGTCCACTCCTGCAGCTAGTGCAAATTTCTTGGGAAATCATAGCAAGATTTTGGTGAATTCTTACACCTTGAGTTTGAGTATATCCCTATACACCTTTGGTATATGACATTTAACTTGGATCCATAGGCAAACAGTGACAGAAACTATTCAGTAAGTTAGCAATATAGAACCCTGCACATTTCTGTATGTTTACTATAAGGAGGTTGCAACAGTAAATTCCAGGACAATGACTTTATGCTCATAGGAAATGATGTGGGTATTGTTCATTGTTGCTTTTATCAGTGCATGTTATACAGCTGAAATTTATGTATTGCCTACAAAGCAGAGAGGGATTAAGAAGAAAATGCATTGGCAATCACTACACCCTGTTCTTATAGGTCCACCACCTTAGACTTTCTACACCACCTTCTGAAATCAGCTGCTGAGAGGAAGGAACACTGGCAATAGTGTAGGGAAATGCAGTCTCAGGCTCTGCACTCTGTTAATTAGGAGCCTGAGACTCATGCTTAATGGTGATTCATGTTCCTTTATATTTTGCTTGTGGGAAAAGACCACATAAAGCTGAAGTACTTTCAGATAACTGTTGATATTAATTAATGAGTATTTTTTAAAGTTATTTCTAAGTTTGTTGGTGACAAATTAAAACTCTCATCAGTGTGTCATTTAACTAAATCAGATGAACATAACTGCCCCAACTGTTATAACTGCTTCTTTTTCCTACACTGTTGTTTTATTTTTTTAAACTTCAAAGTCTCCAAATTCCTTCTGATTGATACACTGATATTTTAACAATGTCTGTGTTGTGTACTGCAATCAGACAAGTGCTAATCCCCTTGAGGAATCTGGCAGGGCTGTGGGAATCTTCTAGCCATAATTGTATCTCTATCGCAAATGTGATTATATTGGCAACTTTAGCTGAGTTGACAGAATGTGCTGTTGTTGTTGAGGGTGGATTATATCAACTTTCTCTATTGACTCACAAGTCTAAGGGTCACTCATTTACGCATTCTTTGCTGTCTCTGGTAGGGATTTTTTTTGGTACTGTTCTGGAAGATGTTGGAAATATAAATGCCGGCTGTATTTAAACAAAGAAAGACTGTAATCAGAAAAACTGAAAGGAAAACCCAACAGGAAATCCTAATTACATAGTTAAAATAAAATTACTAGAGAAAAGAATAGATGGTGAATTATAATCAGTGAAACTGAATTTTAATGGTGTACTAATGGGGTAAAAAAGACATCTTCCAGGATGCTGATTGTAGTTCCACTTACTGTACAACCATGTTACCCAAGTCTTTGATTTACTTACTCAATAGTTTACAAGTTATTTTAGTTGAACACTCTAATGTTTGTTTTTCTTTAACAGTTTCAAAGTACAGAATAATTCCATTGTAAACTTATTTTGGGGGCAAAGGACTTTGCAGATGATTCATCAAATGCCTGAATGTGTAACCTCCTCGTATTTATTCAGTTTTTGGATCTCTGCCTCAAGCCATGATTATAATTTGTTCAAATTCTGGCACGGACCATCCATTTCTCTGGTAATAAACAGGGTTTCCCCAAGTACAGGGAGAAAATCTTGATTTTTATTCTCATGAATTACTCTACAGTTCTTCTTTCTCTGTATTTGCTTAAGAAAAATGGACGATACCTGTCATTCAAATAATCTAGTAGACCTACGAGTTGCAAAATATTTGTTCACTAGATTTTATTTTCCATGACCAGTGAGTGAAAAATTAAATTCTGTTTACTGTTTGTTAATTTATTCTGATTATAATAGTACTAAAGGAGGTTCAGGGCCATTATAGTTCTTTAATTAATTTGAAAGATGAGAGAAGAATAGGACCTTTATTTATTTTACTGCATATATTCTATCTGGGCTTCCTGAAGTCCACTTGGCCTACAATCAGTTTCGGAAAGACCATAATTTGGCTCCAAGTCAGATGTTTCAGTTGAGATCAGATAGCTAAAACCACAAGAATCTAACTTGTTAGAAATGGTGACTCTTCCAGAAATGTGAATCCACAAGACTGGCATACACACTGTATGTAGAGGACATACATAAATGCTTCTGCTATACCCTTAGCTTAGGGTTTTGTTAATTTTGCTGCTGTTATATCATTGGGAAACCATGTGCACTTTGCCATAAAAGGCTTGTTTTCTTTGTTTGTTCTTCCAAAGCCAGAGTATATATTTTGTATACTAATAGTGGCTTTAATCCTAATTTTCACTGTGTAGCACTTGGTCTGAAACTGCTTGTGGAATCATTTCTTAATGAGCTTGCACCGTCTCCTGTCCTCCTGCAGCGCTCAGAACGACTATGCATACTGAGTGTGTCCCTGCCATGCTGTGAATTCCCAGACAAAACATGATGCTTCCCCTTATTGGAGCAAAGAGGTCTAATTCTTCTTAGTTTACTAAGTTATACTTAGAATTTTATTTTTTAGGAATTTCTCCACGTGCTGTCTCAGTGACCTGTAAACAAATGTGACTCACAGGAAAGAGCATCAACTGAATTAGTTTTGATGTTAGGATACGACTTTCACTTACTTGTCATTCAGTGACTTTGCAAATGTGCCTACCACTTTCTTGTGTAACCATCCCCCAACTACCAAATAAGAAAAGGCTGGAAAGTACTAGCTGAAATTTGCTATTTTGTTAAAACTAACTCACCTAGTGAAAACATGTATTTTAAAGGTTTCAGTGGGATAGTTAGCCAGGTTTATTAGTGTGTGGTGGCCAGCATGGTATTATTTTGTGAGCTACAGGTGATATACGGTATAATTATTGAATTGGGCAATGATGCCATGCCAGGTGTAGGTAATAGCTAAGTAAGATCATTACACAATGAAATTCTAATTTCTATTATTTTGACTTTGCATGCCAGAATTTTCTTTATTCACTACAGCTCTTTATGGATGTTTTGGTACTGTGGAAAAGCATGCACTAATGACTATGCAACTTACTCTTGGTCAATATGTGCCTTATTTTTCTCTGTAATTAGTTTCTTCCTTTCTGTTTCCTTTTGAATTTGTTAGCCCTATAGTCATCATCATTAATGATATTTACTTTTAATCAGCTGTGGTATTTTAATTCTAATTTCTTATTTCTTTTTTTATATTATTCTCAATTACCATGTCCTTGCAATATCAGTACTATCTGCAGCTAAATGGAAGTACTGGGTTTCCAAGCTAATATTTTGATTCCATCTTATCTGTTCAAATAATGAAAGCATAAATTTCTAGGACTAATCACTGCAGTGTTTCATTAATATTAACTCCAGCTAGACATTTTTATTTGTGTTTTAATGTAGATCATTCGTCACTTCTTGGAAAGCTAATTTAATTCTTATAGAGAAGAAAAACAGAAAAATCCAATTTAAAGTTTTCTACTTACACACAAAATAGTTAAAGATGCAGTGTGACTTGCTAATACTCACTTAGCATGAGAGAATCTTTGACCAATAAAAGGTTACTTTAGTGCTTGTGTGTGATCCAAGAGATCATGAATTAACTGTCTTCAACAAGGATAGCTATTGCAGTAAAGAGTTATAGTTATATCCTGCAGTCAGAACTGACCATAAAATGGGAACAAGATTATTTGATTATTTCACAGACATGAGGGAACTGACTTATCAGAAGACAGGTGTCCTCATTTCAACTAGGGCAAAGTAAACTTTCTTCTTAGTAGCTGGTACAGTGTGTTTTGGATGTAGTGTGACAATAGTGTCGATAACGTAAAGATGTTTTAGTTTTTAAGTAGCGCTTACCCTAAGTTAGAGGATTTTTCAGTTTCCCGTGCTCTGCCAGCAAGCAAGTGTACAAGAATCTGGAAGGGAACATGGCCAGGACAGCTGACCTGAACTAGTTAGAGGGATATTCAGTATATAAACCGGGGGGGCAGTTGGCTGGGAGACCCCAATTGCTGCTCAGGCATTGGTCAGCAGGTGGTGAGCAATTGCACTGTGCATCACATGTCTTTTCTTGTTGTTTTTTCGGGGGGAGGTATTTATCTATCTATCTATCTATCTATCTATCTATCTATCTATCTATCTATCTATCTATCTATCTATCTATCTATCTATCATCTATCTATCTATCTATCTATCTATCTATTTATTTAAATTATATTCCTATTATTATATTTTATTATTATTGTTAGTATTATATTTTATTTAACACTAGTTATTAAATTGTTCTTATCTCAACCTAAAAGTTTTACTTTCTTTTTCTGATTCTCCTCTCCATCCCACTGAGAGCTGGGTATAGTGAATGAACAGCTGTGTGGTGCCTAGTTGCTGGCTGTGCTTAAACCATGACAACAGGGTTACTAGTGAACATACACAAACTCAAACAAATGGCCTCAAAGAGGCATTTACATTCCTTGTAGTGAGGTTGTGCAGTAGTGTTTACAGTGTAGATAATTTTAAAAGCTGTGAAAAACCAGACATTTTTCCATGAGAGCTGTCAACCTATTTTAAGACAAGGATTCAAATATTGAGGTTTTATAATGTGGCAAGAAGATGCCTCAGTTAAAAAATCCTGACAGATCTCCCATGCTAACATACACAGATATACACCTGAAGGGTAAATAAGCAAAAAGGTGAAAAGAAGTGTTACAAAAATGCCCGTCTTTATTTTAAAGGAAAGCCAAGGGTAGTGAGAAATACGTATTTTAGCATTTGGATGGATCCCTAAAAAAGTTTAGCAGCCTGTGGTACAGAATCCTTGACCTCTAGACCAGCAAAAGCTCCTATTTACATCTCATCTATTTATACTGAGGCTGACTTTCATGTTCTTTTAAAGTCAGTAAAGAGATACCATATCAAAGTGATGGATTCAGCTTCCAGTGAATAACTGAAGAAAGACAATGCTTCTACAGGGAAATGCCATAAATTCTAATTATCAGGCTCCTTCAGCAGGGTTTTCTCAGTCACTAAACTTGTTTTTGAAGTTTGTTTTAGCCGGCATTATGGTCAGCATAACATTTTATTGCTAAAAACCAGTAAGCTCAATTACATGGAATTTTAAACCAAAACACTCAATGAATGTTTTGTGGCTTAATAATAAATACAAGCTATTATTAAGCTGAAATACAAAGTTAGAGTATTACTTTACAGAAATGACATTTTTAAATGAAAAGGCACAATATTTTCCAAGAAGTTTCATGCAGCACTGTGCTCTGTGTGAAGACATCTACTCTAATGTGTTATGTAAGAAATAAGAGCTCATTGCATCCACTTGGCTTTACATTGTTATGCAAAACCCCAAACTCCATCACTTTGTCATTAACAGCTTTGGGTACCAGAACAATTGTAAATGTTCTGTAAATTAGGGTTTTTTTCTAGACTCTTGTTTGAGCTCTCTGAACAACTTCTGAGGTTATATGTTTTCTTCAAAATAATATAAATTTAGCAAGTTTGTTTGCTAGTTTTAAGCAAATGATTGCTCACTCTTCCAAGTTTATTCAGTATAAGCTCCTTGAAAACATCTAATATTTTGGCCAACTGTCTTAAATTTAGTGTCTCATGCTACACTGCACAATGAAATCTCATTTCAAAAGCTTTAGATTTTTTAAACTATCAAGCATAAACCTCTTTGTACATCTTACATTATTTTTTATGTTAAAATTCAGAACATGTGGCAGTGTTCCACGGGAGCTAATATTGTAATACTCTGTAGTTCGCCCAGTTAGGAGGAAATTGCTACATTGTAACTGTTACTACTTAATTGTGATTAGTGATTGACAAGGAAAAGCCTCCTGGTATGAGCTGGTGCTAGAGTCAGTAGACAGTCCATAACAAAAATACAGAATTCAAGCTTAAAAGGCATTCTCCCGATTAGTTTACAAATCTTTTCTTTTAGCAAGATCCAGGTTCTTCCAAGTCATATATACTGTATTTGATCCTCCACATTAAAAGATCATCCCCAAATTAATGTCAGTATGTACTGTGCATATCTTTCGTTCTTTGGAAGAGACATGCTGTTGTGTGCCCCTAGGCTGCCTAGGACATCTGAATCTCTTTAATCTGACACATGTCAGATTAGTACTCTAGTGAGGCCATAAACATGAACATGATGTAGCCCCACAGGATGTGAAGAATGCATTAATGCTATTGCAGGCTTCTTTTGAGAGAGTTGCTCTAACCTGTAATGTTATTATTTTTAATTCATATTTGATGGGTCTTGCAGGTATTTTACAGCTAAAAGTGTTGATTTTTAAAATTTTATATTATGTGCTAACTGCCTTCTGGAAAAATGAAACTCATTTTCTTAATGAAGATGGCTTGTACAATATGTCCTCCAAAGGCTAATTTTCAGTGTATTGGAATAGTCTGTGGCAAGGTCCAAGCAGATGGAGGAAGAGTTACCTCTCAGGAAGCTCAAATTTAAACACAGAAAAACTCTTCTTGCATTTTTTTTTGTTTGTTTGTTTATTTTCAGACTTCTGGTTTAACCAAAATATATAGTGTTGGCAAAAGCACTAGGCTGCATGCTTTCCAGTTTGGTTTTACAGTCAATAAGGTTCAAATCAGAAGTAAATGCTTCTGAGGGAGAAACAAAGATCAAGGTGAAAGTGTGATTCAAGACAGTATACCTAACTGTATACATGTAAATGAGAATTCCATCCTCCTTTTACAGAGTCTGGAAAGAAAAAGCTGATAGATTGAGCCTGTTATGTAATTTCATTTTGGAGATGGATGAGATGATTTCAAATTATCCATATTCAGAAGCAGGAGGGGTTCCAATACATTTGTGATAAGACCAGGAAAGGAAAATAGAGTGAAACTAGAGACACAAGACACCAGAAAGGGAAAGGATTTAAAAAACATCCTGAATCACTGTATGGCAGATGGCTGAGAAATAAAGAAGATGAGGATAGACTACTAATTTAGACTTCTGGGCTGGAAGGCATCATTATATATTCTGTAAGAACAGTTTTATTACAGTGCAAGGTGTGGAAATGCAATAGTCCACAGGACAAACCAAACAAAGAACAAAAACCAATTTGCATCATCATTTTTTCCTCCTTTTCCATCCTGGCAATGCCATGGTTGGTGTGTAGAATCCTGAGCATCCAAATAAGCATGAAACATGCTAGGAATTCACTTCCCATCCTTGAATGTGGGGAATGTGTGGAAATTAGTTCAAAAGCAGGACAAACTGCCGGTGGGAGTAGTCGATGTCTGTGACTGCTTATTTGTGTTCCTCTGGGTCTCAATGACACTCCACACGGAACTTTGGAAGCCTTAGCATAATCATGGTTGAGTTATTCCCTAGGCGGGATTGCTCACTGGGATGCCTATTTTAATTCTGAAAAATGTTTCAAGCAGTTATTCTAGAACTGGGATTACAGAGTAAGAAGCCTGTTCCACTTATTTCTTTGGATAGTTTGAATCTTCCTAATTCTTAAGCAATTTCTTGAAGTTTTAAATTGCTTTAAAAAACTTGGCAGGGTTATAATCTTTGAGATTTTCCTATTTCTAATGATGTTAGCATTGATGAATGAAAAATATTAAATAATTTTGAGATATATAATTCCTAGAAATAGCACTAGACTATTTCTTTTTATAAGTTGTAACACAGCCAGTACAACTGTAGGATATTTTGGACAAAGTCCTAGAAAATGCCTTATTTGTGATAAATAAGCTAGTAGTTGAAGAAAGTATTGGAGTTGCTTTTTTCAACTAGTTATATGAGTTGATACAGTAATTTCAAATCTTATATGCATAGTATTCTGCTCAAGATCATTAAATCATTCTACTGTATATGTTTTCTCTTAGCACTCCTTAGGACATGAAAAGAGATTCTAAGACTCTAAGAATCTCTCTTAGAAGAGAAATAGATTAGCATAGCTGAGTACTAATGTGGGAATTTCAATAGATGAATGTCATATTTAAAAGCCGGCCTCTTTAATTATTTATACCGTATGGATGTCTTGGTTTGTTCAGTAGAAAGGATACTGCTCATTTAAATTCCCATGAATTACTGCCTCAAAGTGCACTTAAAAATATTCTCTGCCCTAGACCCCCAAATTATGGGAAAGGAGATAAAACAGCTGTTACTGCTGTTGTGTCAGGCAACATTTATTTGGCTAGACAGCTTTTTTTCATACTACTTACAATAATATGTGTTTCAAAAATACAGATTAGACACAGTGATAAGTCTGGATCCCTTCAGTGAGCCTGAGTGTCTGCATTCAATTACAGCCTTCTTAAAATACAGTGGTGGATTCCTGCTTGTACCACACTGGCTGAATCCCAAATTAGTTTAACAATTACTGTCCCCAAAACACCGAGCTTAGTTCAGAGCTGGAGTGTGAGACCTCAGAATGCTCAACCAGGGTCAATAGATATCTCTTGACACCCACCAAAGGCCTTTGTCGCTTCTCATGCTGCTTTGTTTTTAAAGGTCTCAGTCTATGAGATATTCTGTTTTAACTGACCTTATTTCTTCAATTTGTTTTTATTTTGATGAATGCATGCTGCCGCCTTGCATTGGTCTGCAAGTCTGGAAGACTGTTTTCTTCATCACTTTCCCATGGAAGCTCTAAGCAGCTCTGTCCTTTGTCTCCTTTACTTGTTCCTAATATCAAAATAATCTGCATGTTATTAAACTAACTTTCCTGAGTCACCCTAGACTCCTTTCTTCTGTAAAGATGAAAATCTCGAGATATCTCTCTGGATATTTTGGAATTAAGCCATCAGTTCAACTTCAGTATGGTTAAAGACAACTCCTAGCCTTTGCTTCCAAACCCTCCTCCCATTTCCTTTCTCTCGGCAGACAACATCGCCATGCTTTCTGCCACTCAGCACTGATCTCTCCCTAGGTCCCCACATGCAGATAGTCTAGATACTGTACAGTGACTCAATACGTAACTTTGAGATAGTATGTCTTCTGTCTATCTGTGGCTAAAGCTCTCACATAAACTTTATTTTGGGTCTGAACTATAAAATTCCTTTTCTCTGAACTTGATAGATTCAATATGATACCGCTGTTATCTGCTCGGGATTTTTTTATTATCTACAACATAAGGTGCTAATTTTGAATGTCCTTTTCAGCTTAACAACAGCTTCTTCTCATCTCTCATTTGCTACCAAAGTGTCCATTATATTACAAAAAATCCATGATGATCAATTTGGGGCTTTTTTTTCTAAATTGCAAAAATGCTTATCAGTAGTTGTTATTTTTATTTAGTTCTCAGCATCCTTCTGCTTGTCTATCTTAGGCATTTGCATTTTTGTCTGATTTGCTTAGAGTGTAAGATGCTTCTGGCCAGGATGCCTTCATTTTACTCTGTGCTTATAGTACAGTGTGAGTATGACCCATGACCAAGGTTCCTACAAGCTGTGGTAAAACAAGTTGTAACAGATGGGTGTCCCCATTCTTCATATGTCTTTTTTTTTTTTTTTTTTTTTTTT
>JANZLQ010000079.1:57617734-57634188 GCA_026212715.1 Elanus axillaris | reverse complement strand
GGTGCCGCCCGCCGGCGGCAAGTGCCCCAGCGGCTTCGTGCGGGAGCGGGATGAGGGGAAGAAGGAGCGGGAGCCGGGCTGCCCCCAGCCAGGCCTGCACCCACCGGCCACGGCACCTGCGGCTTCTCCCGTGGGGGGACGGGCGGGGGCCGCTCGTCTGCTCGGCGGGCTGCCGGGGGGAGCGAGGGTTCAAACCTCACCTTGGCGCCTGCCGACCTCCGACGTGTTCTTCCTTCCCCTGGCCTTTCGGGTCTCGGGTTTTGGGAGTGGGGTGGGAGTGTGAGGGTATTTGTTTCTTAGGGCCCTTCAGGGAAGGGCAAGAAGTAGATGGCAGAAGTTACTAGTGAAGGTTTGTGGGTAGTTTAGGTATCGCTCCAAAGTGACTTGGTAACACACCGCTGAGATTGGTTCCCATAATCCAGGAGTTGCGGGTGCGTTGGAGCCACATCAAGTAAAACATGGGCTGGCAGTGCTCTGTCCGCGCAAGTGCGTGCGCTGCCAGTACCTGGTGGCAGAGCCGGCTGGGTTAGTCCATCGCAGTAAGTTTACAGCAAGCCAGAAGTAAGCAGACGAGACGCTGTGAGTGTGTGCATCCTGATGAGAGATGTGTTATTAGGAATAACTGAAAACAATTTAAAAGTTCTAGCTGACGTCATCTAGAAAAGAATACTATGTATGTTAATTAAAAGGTTTGGCTTTCTCAGGGAAACATCCCTAGGCACCATTACAGGTACCTTAATGAAAATGTCTGCTTGGTCCCAGCAGCAGAACCCAGGGTGGGTTCTGGCTGCACAAGCTCACACCTGCAAGGAGCCCCATTGTTTTCAGGGGGTTTGCTTTGGTCACAGAAGCCTTATAGAGCTGTAATTCTTTGAGGCCTAAATATATGCTGTGCACAAAGAGTGGCTTATTAGAAAGTGTCACTGACACTAAAATCAATGTTCCAGTTTATTTTTCTGAATAAAACATGATGCAAAAATATAATCCAAATTAATCTCTGGTGCTTTCCTGAGTATTTTCTCCATGTCCATCCATTGTTAGATGTAGGATATAGACAGACCGTCAGTCTGCTCTGTTAGGGGAGTTGTTAATGAGAGGGTTTTATCTGAGGCACAGTTTCATGGGACCATTCCTCCATTTTCATTGCAAATGCTAGTTGCAGCCACTCCAGGCTCAATCACATCACTGCTTTCTTCACAAATTTTCTCTCTCTGGCTCATGGAGTGGGTTTAATCAGTATGTAGGAAATTGCCCACTTTATCTTCTTTTTTTTTTTTTTTTTTAGTTAATAATCTGTTTTTATTAAGCATTCTGGGAAATGCTTGTGTGATGATGTACCCGCATGTCAGGCAAGTAACAGTGGCATGTCATTTGCTTTTAAGAGTATAAATCATTGGGTCTGGACACAGCATTTCTGTATAAGAATGTTATAATCCTTTTTCAATGTATTTAATCAAAGCATATTCCTCCACATCTCCTAAGTCACTCCTGATTGTGCTGGGCTGGTGAGTTTGAATCAGGAATACTGCCAGCAGAGACTGAAAGGAGGCCAGTAATTGCCATGATCCTTTTTCATGTTCTAGCTTGTAGCTGTGAAAATTGCTTGTGGTGTTCTGTAATACAGTAGGACAATGACATATTAAGTGCTATACGCTATTGTGTCAGCAGAACCTGGTTGGGCTGCAGGTGATCACATAGCTGGCACCAGGCAGGAAATCCAATGTTTTGTTTTGCATACGGTGTAGACATTACTGTTTAAATAATTATTACATGAAAAGGAGGATTCATTATTTTTCTGAGTGATGTGAAACCCACAATTATTATTCATAAAAATTTGTTTCTCCAGAAGCTTCTCCTTTGTTAGACATTCAGTACCAGTTGGATGGCTTCCCAGTAGAAGAGAAATGGTGGTTGTGATGAGGGCATGTGTTGAACACAGGATGGCAGCTCCTAGCTGACGTAAGGTTCCTGGTTATCCGCTGTTGGCAACAACCAGTTTCTAGGAATTTCACCCTCAGCATCTTAAAGCCAACCCATTACAAGAGGAAAAGGAAAGAGTTTCTTCACTTAGGAGTAGCCCCCACCGAAGTGGCTGGGCTTGCCCCTCACCAGGCAACAGTCCCAGAGCTGTTTGGTGATGCTCAGAGGGGGGGTGAGGATGGCTGCTCTGCTGTCCCTAACCGTCCTCCCTTCCTGTGCACACGTGTGCATTCGTGCACAGGCACAAGCTTACACAGCCCCTCTTCTTGGCTGACCCTTTGCACCATCCAGCCTGCGGGGAGGAGAGCAAAGATCAGCTTCTGAACTGCTGGTGGCTTTTGGCAATGAGAGAAGCCGTTTTATATCCCCATTCCTTCCTTCCCCATGAACAGCGGCGTTCTGTGTCTTCCCATTTGCCACTTTACTCTCTGGTTTTGGTGCCTCCCTTCCCCCACAACAGTTCCCATTTCTCTGCTTTCTGCCTAAGGGATAAATCATGTGGGGTGTCAACATTTTGAACTTATGTGGGAGCAAGGGCAGAGGTGGTCAGTGGCTGGAAGGTGTTGCTGGCTCTCAGAGCCCTTTCTTTGATGCAGAGACAATTGCTGATTTGATTACAGCTGACAAGTCTGTTAAAATGATGCCAGAGACTTTTGCTTAGATTATTTCTCCCTTCTGGTTTTCCTGCTTTCACAAAAATTGACAGGATTCTTCTGAGTCGTGGTGCCTAAAATCTGCCTTGGAAATGTGGAACTAAAAGGCTGTGTTCTTCCACAGTCATCATCCTACATACAGATTAATTGGAATTAAGCTCAGTGTCAGACCTTGTAAAGCCCAGATAAGTGATAATAACACTTGTTTTTTGTCTTTTAAAATTGCTGGGGAGGTATGGTCAGATAGTCTGAAAGCTGTGTAAAAAAAAAACAGTTCTATTATTTTATTTTTAAATAATCTTCTAAGTAGAGGAAATAGTTTCAGTCATTTTCATGTTGTATTATTGAAACTAGTTAATGCAGTTTGGAAAATTTTTTACTGCTGATCTGAGGTCTTAAATTTTTTTAATTGCCTTTGTTTCTCCCTATGTTTAGACTTTAAGAGGTCAAACATAAACCATGGATAAGCATTTCAACCCCAGTTAATTAGAGAATAATCATTTTCCTAGAAGTATTTTCCTAGAAGGTAATTTTGTGGAAGGTAATTCCAAAGAAAACTAAATCCACAATGAAAAAAAAATTAAAGTATGAATTTGCTGCAAAAGCAAGCGAGTGACTGCAAATATGCCCGATCTGTGTGAGTGGATCAGGAGTATATCTGAAATTCTGAACTCAGGGAATACACGTAGCAATTGGCACTTATCTTTTCCATGACTGAGCACAAATAAAGCACAGCAGAAGACATTTAGAGACTGTTGTGCTGGTCACACAATCAATAGGATCCAATTTCTGATTCAGTATACGTAATTAAAAAGATAAAACAAAAAAAATCACAGTCTGTTGCTAAAGATTAATTTCTACAGTTTCCCTTGTCTTCTGGTCCTTATAATCATACTATTTTTTTCAGGTTGGATCTGTATAGTAAAGTTAGATATGAGGTCTTCTAAAGAGAATGCAGAATGTTTAAGCTGTAGCTGCATGAGCGTAGTGCTACAGTGATATTTGTTCCTTGAAACATTTCTTATCTATATTGGTTTAAATGTTGCTGGTTGGGGTTTTCTTTGGGGGTTTCTTTTGAGGCCCATGGTGAAAGCATAGAAGCTAAATGATAAACCATGAAAATGAAATACTATAGAAAGAGGGAAAAAATGTCTTGGAGAAGGTGTATTGTGTTGCAGCCAGTGAGAGAACTATAATACATGAACCTAGACACACAAGGAAGCCTTACTTCAAGCTGATTTTCAAATCATTTCATTTTCACCTTTATACAGCTTCTAATGCTTAGAAAGGAGTAATGAAGCAATATTGCCGAGGCAGCTGTACAGCCTCCATTTTCATTGGGGTCAGTGCTCCATTTCAAATTACTTTGTCTTAATACTGTCTTACTATCTTAAAGACTGTGGAGTTGTTGTTAGATTTGTGTTTTATATGTAGTATCTAACATCTTACTGGTGAAAATGTCTTGGGTTTGAATTAGCTTTAGAGTTCGCTAATTGACCTTCATGTTTGCTAACATCTAACTTTGCATATGTTGTATGTATTCTCCTGCATCATTTACAACAATTCACCAATAACAGTATTAATGCTGTCACTCTGTTCCAGATGAGTAAGTTTTGTACATAAAATTATATAATAGGCTTTAATAGTACAATTTTTTTTAAAGTTTGACTGTAGGTTGTTGGCGTTTTCATCTTGCAGGATTCTTTTTAATCCCAAGTAGATTCTTCTGTTACGGTGCTCTAGGAAAAAATCTTGTAATTTTACTGCTAATAGAAATGGTCAACATGATAATTATAGCAATTATAACCTGGGCCTGGTCTGAACTGAATGCTGCATTGGTTTATTAAGAGCTGTACAGTTTTTAAACCAGCTTTGTACAAGCAGTGCCGTTTCTTGGGATGGCTGAGATTTTGGGTAGTTGTGACAGAACTTTATTGGTTCAGCTTCTGGGCGCAATCCCTTAAACTTGTTTGAGAAGGATCACCTGTGATATGGGAGGATAAATTCAGTCTCTGTGTTTGATCTTCTGTTGAGATTGCAGACGGGGTGCCAGTTGGTGCCATCTGTGTTTATAGATTTTGCAATAGTATTCACTGGGAGATTATCTGAAAGCCAAATCAGTTTACATAGGTCAGTGAATTGCAGCTTGCAAGGCTTATGTCTGGGATCATTGTAAACACATTTTTCAGAGTTTTCATTGAACTTTGATTTGTCAAAATGTGACCTCATCACTAAGGCGCGTGATGGTGCTAATGCACCGGTTTTAATATGCTGGCAAATGCATTTGAGAGAAACTTTATTTTGATGGTTATGTACTCTTGTTTTGTCTCTTAGCATGTGTGTGTATTGCTTTGATATGTCCTGTGCAAACAGTAATTTTGTGGAGGGAAAGCTGTGACAAAAAAATATTTTCATATGTAGGGGTGGTGGGTTTCTTAAATAAGTGATATATATGCAGTGCGGTAAATATAGTCATGGTTCCTGTGGTAAAGTACCTGTAAAAGAGAAGGTGCTGCAGATAAGAGTAGTTTGTCAGATGTCTGGAGGTTACTAAAGCAAGATTTGTACAGAATTTCTGAAGTGAGTTCTTTGTTTGCAAAGAATGGCAGCATCTTTCTGCACAACTATTCGGTACTGATGAATAGTACGTATTGAATTGTGCTTGTAATATAAATGGTGGAGGGTATCTCATGCAAATACTATAGCTCTCTTAGCCTTCTATGGAACTCACTTCTTTCACAAAATAAGGCAGTAACTATACTTGGCATTGTGACAATTTTAGCAATTGTAACTCTGTTGCAGAACAGACACCTGATAAAACCTGAGCATCATTCTGCACAGGCAAGTCTGAATAACTTAAAGTTTACAAGAAAATTTCAAATATGAGTTCTGTTCTAAATATGTACATATTGAACATATGTTAATTTTAAATTCAGTCATATTTGTGGATTTGTTTTTGTTACCGAAGAAGCCAGTCAAACTCTCTTAAGACGTGATTTTGGAGTTTTAGAAAGCAGGCATTCTTTATTGCAGTGCTGGGTGCATGGGGGATCGCTGCACCTGTCGTGCGCACTGTTACCTACAACAAGCACAAATTTCTATTAATCCAGTCATACATATTTATCTTATCATTTACATAGTGTCCACTCTTTGGTCACACACAGTGCAAGTCATCTCTTTCTCCTAGTTAACTGGCCTTGGCAATTTTTAATTACAAAAATTCAGCAAAACTCAAAGCTTATCATCAAGGTCCAAGGCTTCTTGTCTGTTGATGCACATCAGGCCTGAGCTCTCCTGTCTGTTGGAGCAAGCTCAAGGTTCTTCTTATCTAATTAGTATATACCAAAATTTCGAAGTTTTCAAGAAAGCAAAAGTTTGTTAGTGCAATGATACAGTAAAATTTTCCTTCTCCTGCCTTTGTTCAAGGCATCGTTTTTTGTGCTTTTAGAATATTGTTTTAACTTACGAGTTCAACATTAAGTTGTGGGCCAAGTTTGGCAGGATAATGAAATTACAGTTTTATGCTCAATAGAAAGTTTCATGCAATGTTATGTCTCTCTCTCTGCATTGAGTTTTCTCAGGACAGTGTCACTCTGGTATGGTTTACCTTTCAAGAGTTAACAAAGATCTCATTTTTCCCTGTTTTAGGTTTTCTTTAAGCTACTAATAGACATGGTACATGACAGCTGGCGTGCACGATTTTCCACAGACTGCCCAGCTGATAGCTCTGCTGAGATGCTAGATAATTTAGCAGAGGTATCCAGTTTGCAGAAATGTGCGTGAGGTTTATGTTGCGCATACATGTTTATTCAGTCATTAGTCATGATCATGACTGCATAAAATCAGTGTAATTACCTTCAACCAATCTTCATATCTAAGTGACCCAGACCACATTCCATGACAGCCCTGACAGCTTGAATTAGAGCTTGCCTTTCATCGCAGCCAAATTCGGAGTACAGAAATATCCAGCCTTTCCTGAGCTTGCTTAGTGCAAGAATGAGACATTTTAACATGAAAGAGTGAGAGTCTAGTCTAAAAAAGAGCCTTAGGAATGTTCTAATTCACTGATGCTTGACCAGCAGAGTTTACCTAGTTTTTCAGTTGCACATCACATGCATTGCACAGTAGTTGTGCAATCTGTTGCTTTCAGCATGCATCAAGAGTGTCACACATGCACGTATGGACTGTACTCTGCATATTACACATCTGCTTGCAAGCCACATTTAAAGAATGTCTGGGGAAGGTCAGAGAAGAGAAGTCCACGCTTTCAGGATAATTTCTCCAGCTCCTGGCTGCTAGTCTTCCTTTCTTTCTACAGGCTTCTTGCAGTTGGGCACGGAAAGGGTCTGAATGAAGATTTGATGCATGAGCAGGTTGTTTGTAACCTCATTTTTTCCAAGGCAGCCCTGTAGACACCCCCTCCCCCCATTTTTTTTTCTTTCTGTAAATTGCTGAAAAGAATTTATTTGCCTCAGGTTCCAAGGAAAAGATCATAAAAAGACAAGGCCTTATCAAGTCATCTAGTCCATTCATCTGCCTCAGGTTAGGATCATCCGTATCTATCAGGTTAGGATCATCCGTATCTATCAGTGCCTTGTTCTAAGGAACCCAACAGTCTCCCTTACATCATCATGCCATGAGAAAAATCTTCTTTTCATGTTATCCAATTCACACCTTTCTTGTAGTTTAACACCATAACTGTTCATCCTGCATCTGTCTTGGACAAAGCAAATAATTGTTTTTCTTCTTACAAAGACTTCTATTATGTTTCTTCTTAACTATCATAGCCTGCTAGTTCTTTAAGCTCAATTCTTTGACTTCACAGGTGCTGTTTTCTGTACACCAGTTATTTTTGTTGCTTTTCTTTGGGTTATTGTCCATTATTTCACAAGACATTGTACTTACTGGTCATTTTCTAGCTGGTTATTTTGCCTAATGGTAGCACCTTGCACATGTTCTTGCTGAAGATGACATTGTTTTTCCAGGTCATTCCTCATTTGTCATTTTGAATTCTCATCTTTTCCTCCAATAAACATGCTACCTTTTCTAGATGAACATGGTCTGGTAATAGAATAGCTTACTTTATCACATCATACAGATCCTGAAAATACTGAAACAAATATTCTTTGGGAATCTTACCTAAAAAAAAAGGAAGAAATTTTTAACTAGGTCTCCTTTTTCTGCTTGTAATGATCCTTTTCAGGGAAGGAAATGCAGAGGAGAGAAATTTTAGGACAAAGTATTTTCCTCATAGTGCAGGTGATTAAAGTTAGCCACGTGTATCAAAGGATCTGTGGAAAGAAAAATTCACCAGACTCCTCGTAGTCCTGTGGACTGGGGAAAGCAATTCATGCTGATTGTAATGCTCAGAGGGAAAACTCCTTTCTCCTCAAGTCTTTCCATTAATTTACAGGTGATGGAGGTAGATATTTCCACAAGAAACTGTTGGCCTCCATCCTTGTCTATTTATGCAATATTGATGCTAGTTCATTGTATAATCAAAGCCTGTTGAAAAATGCACTTTCAGGGGTATTAGCTGTCGTCTAAAAAATACAAGTTGTGTGTGAAAGAGGAAAACAGAAGGGTCAAACTCTGCCAGAATTACACGTCCATAAGAAGGCAGGTCAGAAAAGAATTTGAGAAGTAAGTTGAGGAGCAGGAAGTCTGCTACAGAGAGTCTGTAGGGCCAACAGATTATTGGGGAATAAAAAGAGTATTCAGGGAAGGTAAAATCATAGTAGAAAGATTAAAAACTAAGAGCATATTTTGCTTTTTTTTGTTCACTTCAAGGACGATCAGAGATGCATAACACCTTCCATACAAAGAACAATATAAGTTGGTGAGGAGAAAAGACAACTGAGGATGCGATGATAGTTTTATACAAACATGAACAGCATGGTGAGGGTGATAAGGATCAACTGTTTGTTGTCTCTCCCAGTACAAGAACTAAAGACCATGGAAATGAAACTAGAAGGTGTTGGGTTCAAAAAAGCAAAAAGAGTATTTTTGTTTCATGCACATAGCATTAAGTTGTGTAACTCCACAGGATGTGGTGGATACTGAAAACTTGTACTGATTCAAAGGGAGACTGGACAAAATGAATGGAAGAAAAAGTCTGTAGGGGATTATTAAATCAATAAGCATGACCTCTGGCTTTGAAAATCCCCGAGCTGCAAATTATTGGAGACTGGAGAGTATTTGGGGAGAGTATGACTAAACACTTACACTATTCTTATCCTCTTCCCCAGACATCTGCTTTTGGCTGCTCTTGGTGACGGGGGTACTGGGTAGAAGATTTGAACTGGCATAATTTTAGATTTGTCTTCTTAAATTGTAAAAACTGAAGACACATTTTTCTGTGAGTTAGCAGCTCAGGGTAGCATCTGCAAGTCTTGTACTTTGCAGATCAAAAGCCTCCTATTCATTTTCCTTATAATTTAAGACAGAAGTATATTTTTAACAAAACACAAAAATTAACCATGAACATTTGTCTGTCTCCTGCCAGTTGGCGTCAACTACAAATTATGTTTCATTTCAGTCATGCTAAACTGCCAGATGAGATAATACATATTGTCTCATTTAGGCAATCTAAGCAGCTATGTCTGTAATCCTAACTTGGTTTTTCTGATTTATTTTCTCCTATGCATGTGTAAAATTGTATTTAGTGTGGAAGTTTTTAGTTTCTCTACCCTTCTCCCTTCTACTGTAGGTACATTTTAACTGCTGACATGAACACAAAGTATGTGAGATTCCCTGAAGAGTTAGAGAAATGACTAAAAGCTCTTAGATCTCAGATGGGTATAGAGCAGTATAGAGGGAGGAGGATGCTGTGTTACTTACTACACTACAAACCCTGATTTAGTGGATTGATTTAGAGTGTTGATTCAATGGTACATCTTTAGGGCATGCACCAGCAGATCAAAAACCTATAACTACACTATGCAAACATTTTGTGTAAACATACATCATCAGCTCCAATTTTAATGTTAATGTTGTACTAGTAGGTTTTCTGCTCTGTCAGTTATTGTTCATCTCTCTACAACTCTGGCAATGCCAGACCAGGTATTGTTCATCCTCCATCAGCTGACCTGAAGTTGGTATGAATGCAGTATCCTGTGCTCTGGCAAACTTGACAGAAATGTGATTGTGTCGGCACCTGCTCGGGGGGTAAATTTGTATTGTGTGGTGATCCTACCAGATGGTAATGTACCAGATGGTAATCTGGCATTAATGAAGACACAGCCATGTGTTGCACATGCATTCTTTACTCTTCTGTCATGTATTAATATATTTAACACAATTTCACTGAATTTTCCAAAGTGGCTATGGCGGTTAAATTAACAATGCCTTTCACTCCAGACTGTATCTGCAGGCTTCTTCATGTCTTACCACCTAAATGTTTCCTCTGTTCTTGTAATGCCAAATAAACAATTTATCCTCCTTCTCTCTGTGGTCTGAGGCATGAGGGAAAGTAAATTTGCCTGGAGGTGGAAAGCCTGTGCAGTGATTTTACTGGCATAGAGGATTTTTTTGTACCAGGTATTAGACCATTCCATATTACTGGTGGTTGAGTTCCCAGGTTACCTGGTGCTGCTGCTGTGGAGGCTGGGTTAAAGAGGTAAGGCTCATGCAGGTATTAGGAAGTTCCTTCTGGAGCCTTTGTAGTCTGTTCCCATGCCTGCCGCTGAAGTAGACTGATCATACAGAAGCTCTGTACAGTTTACTTCACATACCGAGGTGGGCTTTATTGAAGTATGTGGGTTTGGAGGTAGGAGAGGAAAGGCAGCATTTGGGTTTGTGTAGGTGAGACTATTGAAGTTTGTTGTAAATAACTGTGAGTGCTGTTTTGTTATCGTTGAGAGGTTTGTATATAGTAGCTACTTAGATCTCTGCACACCGAATGAACATTAATTAATGTTACTATGGCAAAGTTGTTTTGTGACTACCTTAAGAATAAACTGCAGGAAAACACAGAAGTATTCTCATGTTCAAATATCATCATCTGATATCTGCAAATATTTGAACTGATGATGTATATACATATATACATATGCATGTAGCAGATACAATTCTCTTCTCTGAAGGTGTGTTAAAGCTGTGCCAAATGCAATTAAACATAGTCAACAGCATCACAGCTGGGTATTTTGGAATTGATAAAGGAAGATAAGTTTTCTGTTTAGACAGGAAAGTTGTGCAGCTCTTCTATTGGACTAAAGCACCTCTCCTGTATGGACAGGGGAAGGTTCGGCCATGTCATTAACTGATTATACTGAGAAGTATGTCAGGTAACATGAAGCTACTGTTAAGATATCTAACAGTCTGCCTTTTAGCTGAAGAATAATGCTAGGTTCTTTGCCAGAGGATCAGGGAATACATTTGAGGTGCTCATACTTCAGATACAATCTGTGAAAACAGCCCAAAGAAAATCTTTTTAATGTTTTTTCTCCATTTTGCCTTTTGCTATTGAGTTATACTGCAAAAGAAAGAAAATAAAAATGGTCTTGTGTCTAGCTATCAATCAACCGACAGATCATTGACCTATGATAGTGATTCTTCTAAGTTTTTATGTAACCAGATGTTGTGGTTTAACCCTGCTGGCCACTAAGCACTATGCAGCTGCTCAGTCACTCTGAGAGAATCGAAAAAAAGTAAAACTCATGGTTGAGATAAAGACAGTTTAATAGGACAGAAAGGAAGAAAATAATGATGATGATGATGGTAATAATAATAATAGAATTAGAATATACAAAACAAGTGATGCGTAATGCAGTTGCTCACCACTCACTGACTGATGCCCAGTTAGTTCCCAAGCAGTGAGATCTGCCCCACTTGGCCATCTGTCCCCAGTTTATATACTAGGCATGATGTCACATGGTATGGAATATTCCTTTGGCCAGTTGGGGTCAGCTGTCCTGGCTGTGTCCCCTCCCAACTTCTTGTGCCCCTTCAGCCTTCGTGCTAGCTGGGCATGGGAAACTGAAAACAATACTTAGCAACAACTGAAGACATCAGTGTGTTATCAACATTATTCTCATACTAAATCCAAACCATAACACTGTATCAGCTACTAGATAGAAAATTAATCTATTGCAGCCAAAACCAGGACACCAGACCATACTTTTTAGGAGACAACCGTTAAACGCTCTTTTTGGACATTAGATTATGGGTGGTAGCTCATTAATTAAATGGTAATCCAAAGAAGCTTTCACTACCATGCTTTCCTCCTGCAATAATCATGGTTAAAATTTTGAGTGTGGCAATAATAATTAATTTGATAATAAGAATAAAAAAATCTGTCAGACTTATAAGATGCTATTTTATTCTTCATTCTGTGATTTCTAAAGATGTCAGAAATTGTCTCAAATGCACAAGAAGTTAATAAAGAATTTAATAACAAATTAACAAATCTTCCATTTGAAGTTTTTCATTCTGAATCCTTGTCTATGGCCATAGAGTTCTCTGCCAAGGGATGGTCTACTGTTGCAGGCATTGATGTTTATTGCTTCACCTTCTATTCATGCTTGCTTTTGTGACTAAGTAGAATATATTCCTCTACTGAGTACAATTTTATTTTTTTTTCAGTGAGGATGAAGAGTTCAGATTTGCATCAAACAAGGCAGATAATTTGGAAAACAAATATGTCTTTCCAGTGTACTTTCCTCTACTGGAAAGACTGAACAAAGACAAAGACTTATCAAAATCAATGTTGTCATTGCCCCATTGTGTTTTTCTGTATCTGATAATGTGAAAGGTTATTCATAAGCACTGGTTAATTAAAATCCAGTGTATCAGACCTGTGTCTGTCTGTCTGGGCTGAGACATCGTTCATCAGCTGAGGGGAGCAGTATATGTGTAGCCATCTTTGCAACCACACGTAATATACTCCACATTATCTCATAAAATCCTAGACATTATGGCCCATTTCAGGAAGATACTGGTCTGATAAGTGAAGAATGGGCAATTACAGTCCCACTGAGTAGCATGGTCAAGCGGTTTGCAATCTAGGGGGACACGAAATTATCCAATACTTTTTTTTTGTGGACTGACTTAGGCCATATGTGCCCCTCCTCAGTCAAATTCTTAAAATACAAAGCTTATTTCCCATTTCTTTTTCAGAAAGCAGTGTTTTCTTTTAATGTTAGTTTCCTGTGATTTCCCGCAAAGCCTCAGAAGCTCAAAACATCATTATGTATCTCCTTATTCAGAGAGGAAGCAGGTATGGTCAAGCGTTTGTTTTTTCTAAAGGAACTGTGATTGATAAGAATAGCTAAAACCACTATGTGAAATAGTTACAAATAAGCGCTGGCTTCATATTCACAGCCTTCTAGAAGATCTCTGTGCGCAGGGCATTGTCCTTGTAAAGAGAGGAGCAGGCAGAAGGTCTAAGTGATGGTGCAAGGGCTCAATAGATGGACTCTGGAATCTGGGTGCCTCCTGGCAAAGCCTGCAGATCTCTTCTGTCTCCCAAACAGCTTTCTCTGAGTTTCCGTGCTCAGGGCAGGGAGCACTCTGCTGCCTTAGGATCGCCATGGACATCTCGATTTTGCTCGTGAGAGGCAAACAGCGTACCTCTTAATCTGCCTTTCTCTCATTACCAGATGATAGAAGTAGTCTGTCTGCTGCTGTTGCAGTGAAAATAGTGCCCTATTTAAAAAATAATAAATATATCCCCATATGGGTTCTGTCTGCTGTTTGCAACTGACAACTTCCTAAAGTCTCTTTGCTGTACACTACCATTCTGTTTTTGCACATGACTCTAAATTATTTGATCCTCAGTGAGTTACCTGTTCTAGTAGCTCTGGACTTAACTAGTTCAGAAATGTTTCTTTTTTTTTTTTTTTTTTAACATGCACATGCTGTTACTTCATTAAGGGTTGAGTGATGTGGTAATAGTCTTTGTTCATGAACCAAGAGAGGAACAAAAATTGCAGCTCAGTATTGTCCTTAGTGAGTAAAGGCTGATCCACATTTTAAGGTTTGAATCTTAATTTTTCCATGCCTACTTTATTTTAAGTGGGTTTTTTTTGTTTTGTGTGTGTTTTCATTTGACTGAGATAAAGATTTAAAGGGGAAAATTACTATATATGGCTATAGTGAGCCTAAACCTGTCTGTGCAGCAGAAGCTTAATCCTTTTTTTCATTTTTTTCCTTTTTTCTATGAAGTTCACATGCTCTCACAGTGGAATAAATGATTCAGCAGTTGGTCCCTCCCCCTGGATTACGGCTCTGATGAGAGCCAATTTTTTGAATGGCTCCTATTTAAACTATCTTGTTTTGAAGATAGGGTAAGTTTGGTTTTTAAAAAGGGCAGACATTCTTTACCTGTCAGCTAGTTGGAGGAGAGGCAACTGTTGAATGAAAAATTTCATATTCCCTCTGTAGTTTAATGTGATTGTGAAGTAGTTGGTTTTTCCTTTCCTTTTGAATGGAGGTTTGGATATTTGTAACTTGTAGGCTGGCACAAGATGATCTGTACCCACTTCTGTGGTGGCTGACTGTGGCTCAGAGAGTTCTGCAGTTCTGAAAGCTTTTGCATACGGAAGTTTAAAAAAATAAATGAAGCAGTCAACAGAAGGCTTTGTCTAAAAATTAATTTGATTCTGCTGTCGTGTTGGAATTATTTGGGAGTGCAAGAGTGTGCAGAGGCCTGTAGCTATTCCTTCAACCTCAAATGCCGCTAGGATAGCCAGTGTTCAGTCTGGCAACAGTAGTAGTTCTTGAGCTGCTGGTAACCATTTTGTGAATGTCTCTCTACTTTTCTAGCCATATGTAAGCGATCTGAGCATTGCCCTGAGTGGGTTAGTTTCTTCATCGTTACTACATGTGACTTTCTGGAGGGAGTGTGTGGTCCAAAAGACCTCACAGATTTCCTGGATGTCGCCCACACTGTAGTTGTGTCTGTTATTTATTATATCCTTTCAGAAACAGAAGATAAACTAGTTTCCCTTAATGATTATGGTTTTTTCATATGCTTAAATGAATTTCTGCCTTTAGAGGGAAGTTGTTTTGACTCTCTTTCACTTATTTGTCTGTGTACTAATGTTTTTGCTCAGCTCAGTTGGAAGCTTCACTACCTACACATTGGTTTGTTCCAGCACAAGGTAGATAGTAATTTAAATATGTGAACAGCTAAGCTTCTAAACACATGCACTGTCTGGAAAATATTATAAAAACAAATGGCTGTGTGTTGCAGTTTTTATGATATTTAATGTTTATAATAGCATGATTGCTTATTACCTAGTTGATTTTTAATTTTTTTGTCTTACGTACACACATATTAATATTTTTTGATTGGACATGTGAAGAACATATTATTTGACCATAACTGATATGATATCATAAATAATTTTTTAGAACTTACGGTTTGCTCTTGTGCAGAACTAATATATAATATATAATTTCTCAGGACAGGAATCTGTTAAGAAAATACCAGCAGCGATAGACATCATAGTATCATCCCTCATTCAGCATCAAGCCTCCAAAATTAAGTATCAGCAGGAAAAAATGATACTGAGTTTTATCTTGAAAAATGTTATTTAATACTATGAAGCTATGCAGTTTAAACTAAAAAGCAAATGGATCTGAGAAACCTAAAACCTGTTAATGTTTAAAGAAATGGGAAAATACGTAAGATCTAAATTTGAGATAGTAATGAAAAAAGATCAGTTTCAGTTGTCTGCAAGAATATTGTATGGACCCAGAAAAAGGGGGAAGAAAAAGTGTTTCTTCCCTGTTTTATAACGTCTCTCTGTCCTGGAGTACATTTACATTTACTTAAATTGCAGGCAGTTTAATGTACCTGTTATGAAAAGGTGTTGACAGAATCAAAGGAATTAAGAAGGTGTCAAAAGGATCAAAGGGTTGGTGGGATGATTTATAAGGAAAACAAAACTACTTTTAATGGCTTTGTTAAATAGTGGTGAAATAAGGTCAAAGAAGCAAGGTAGTAATAGGATGAAATGAAGAAAATGTGGGCTGTGTGTCAGCGTTACTTTGTGTATTGAAATAATTTTCTCTGGAACTGTTTTCTGTCAAATACCAAAAATTGCATTAGTCAGATATAAGATTAAATAGGATGCTTTGTTCAGAAAGCAATGCTGTGAAGAGCAGTCTTGCATTGACCTAGACTGAGCAGACTGTCTGTTCCCTGTCTCCAGTTTGTGGGCTTTGTTTTATTTTTAAATGAATTTTAGCTTCATTAGTGCTAAAGTTAACTAGTTCTTGAACTTGTGGTAGAAGTTGTGATGGAAACATATGTTGAATATTGACTTTAATATACAGAACCTGGAGGGTCATTGCAATACTTGGATGTGTAGGTTTGTAGTTAACCCTTTCACTCTCCATCTCTGGGGAACTTTTCCATTTCATGCATTTAAACTGGCATTTGTTCTGTTATTTTTACCTTTTTATGATTTTCTTTCTTGTTTTCTATAATAACGTGGTTGTACCTGTCATTCCCACCTCCTCTGTTTCTTGAGGCCCATCAGTCATAAGGAGAGGGAGGGCACTGAGCTGGATGAATTGCAAACTGTATCCTGTCCCTGTCTCCCTCACTCATGAGGACTCCACGGTCCCACCAGGCAGCAGGACTGGGCACTCCCCCACTGTGGATGCATGGCCATGTGATCAGAGGACACCTGCCGAT
Organism: Elanus axillaris; assembly: GCA_026212715.1. Lineage (NCBI taxonomy): Eukaryota > Metazoa > Chordata > Aves > Accipitriformes > Accipitridae > Elanus > Elanus axillaris. The sequence goes on along the minus strand of JANZLQ010000079.1, from coordinate 57,617,910 downwards.
CATGAAGCCAGAGATTATGCCCTACTTGTTACGTTGCCTGGGGTTTATACATTTTGATTGTGTGGCACTGGTGGGGCCGCACCTCGAGTACTGTGTTCGGTTTTGGGCCCCTCACTACAGGAAAGACATTGAGGTGCTGGAGCGTGTCCAGAGAAGGGCAACCAAGTGGGTGAGGG
>JANZLQ010000079.1:57605151-57617449 GCA_026212715.1 Elanus axillaris | reverse complement strand
TGTTCAAAAAACATGTAGATGTGGCACTTCACAACATGATTTAGCGGGCAAGGTGGTGCTGGATTGACAGTTGGACTTGATGATCTTGGAGGTCTTTTCCAAACTTAATGATTTGATTTGAGTGTATATACATATAGTTATTTATGACTGGATATGTGATATATATGCATATAGTTATTTATGACTTGCTGTATGTCTTGCAGTAACCAAAAGGGTGGACATTGAATTTCATTGAACGTCCATGAGACATAGCTATGCAAGTTCTTTTTCTTAGATCAAGCTCATTTGAAGTACTATTAGCTTAAAGCATAGACAACTACTGGGGACTTGTACCATCCCTATGCAAAATATACAGCTGGTAGTAAAGTCCCCAGTTTTTCATGTGTGATGATGTGAAGAGGTGGTTCATAAACTCATCCAGTGGAAGCTTTAAATGTAACCAACAGACAATGAACTACATCAAACAAAACAAGCAAATATGACCTCTGCTTTAAAAAATAGGGAAATGTTAATGCATATTTTTTTGAACAGGAAGAACAGCTGAGCTATTTCTATTCCCTTTCCAAAACCTTACAACTAAATTCCCTCTTATGAATTAATAAGTACTGCTCACAATGTACTTTTAAGATAACTCAGGGATCAACCACATCATAGTCATACAACCTTCTGGTGTTTCCTGAAGAGGTGGGTTGTGGCACACTGCCAGGAATTGTGGTTTATTAAATTAATTATCTATGGTAAATGCAAATTTTGAAGTTCTGAGGCATTTGTATACTTTGCAATTTGAGATAGGTTTCTATAATTCTGTCTGCTTTTATTTTTAGTTTGTGCATTTACTGTTGATACTTTAGAAGGAGGAATATTACCAAAAGATGAGCAAAATTAGTTCCTAATGACAAAGTTAGCTTATCCCTTTTTACAGTTATTTTGTCATCACATTGTTGACCTACTAGGCTTTTTAAATGTGTGAATGGTTTGAGTCAGTTCACTTCTAAAGAAGCAGTGAAATCCTCAACTGTCCATATTCTGGCATGGCTGCTATTAAGGAAAAGTGCTTCTAAGAAACCTCAGTATTCTGAAACATAACTGAGAGATATTGTTGTGTGATTAGTAAAACATGTACAGTATCAGTTGATCTTTCATGTATAGCTAGGGAATTTTTTTTTTACATGATCATTTAAAACAACTTCTGTAAATTTGTAACACTTGATTTGTTTTTATTCTAAAACAGGCTCCATAGTGTCCTTGTTTTCTCCTTTAAACAGATGAAGATGCAAAATTAGATCTGCAATTGGAGTTTCCTTTGGTTTGACAGGCACAGGGCAGCAGAAATTTGAGCCATCTTGGTTGTATGGTGTCAGTTTCTAGATAAAATTTCAAGTATTGATTTTTGTATTATAACATGACTGTTAAAGGGAACCTGTCTGTCTTGTTTCAGCTGAGATGAAGATACTTGCTTAAAAAGTGTGCATGTTCGCTTTATTACCTTGAATTATTTTATCTCCTACCCCTGGCAGTTCCTCAGAGCCTGTATTTATTACTCCTTTAGTCAATTAATAAACCTTATGTTGAGCATTTGAGAAAGAAATGAGTGCAGATAATAGTGAAAGGAGAGAGATGTTACTTAAGAGATCTTAAGTACTTAAGATGTTTACTTAAGAGATCTGTTGCTGTTATCAAGGAAGCACACACTGACCTGTATGCTGTGTAAGCTAATGTGTTTTCCATGTGCTCTTCAGTTGTGTAGTGTACATTCATGTACTCTGGGCATATGGTCCCACTTTGTGGCACTTTTGGTCAGCTTTTGACATACAGGTCTCATTAGTCTTCCATACTTGATGGAAAACTCTTGAAATTTTTTTATTTTCCCATCCTGAAATACAAACTTGCCTTTAGGAACGTGATCAGTGAGCAAGCAATTGTCACGCTTACATTGGTAATTGTGCATACATCACAGTGTTGTTACCCCTTTTTTTATGGTTGGTCATACTTTGATAGAGGAAGAAAGTTTGGAGACTGCATATCAGCAGCTTTGAAGAGGGGGTCCTGTACAGGGAGGTGGTCATGTGGTACCAAACAAACAGGGCACAAAAGCCTCCAAACATTTAATGACCATGTCCATACTGATGCTGGGTGTCATGTTGCTTATGTTGTATCGGCTTTTAATCTCAGCATGGCCAAGGGATAAACTAATGCTCATCTTTTGTCTGTTGCTTTAAACCATTTTTACGGAGCTGCCCTGACTTTGAGCTTTAGAGGGTTGTGAAAGAAACTGCTAGACACAGCTTGGGAAATGTTTGATTTTGCTCAGAAGAGGCTGGAACTGATCATACTGACCTAGTTGAAGTCAGGCTTTCTGAGTACTTGGTGAATAGGAATTTTCCTTTGTAAAATAGGGTTGTAAAATGAATTTTCAATCACTTACAGAAGCCTAATTTTATTTGTTTGTTTGTTTGATATAACACTGAAGATGAGAATTCCAATTCTTAAACATGGTAAGCCTGGAGAACAGTTACAGCATGAATTGGCTATGATATACTTTCAGGTGCTTTCAGGAGAACTGTAGGTATTAGTGTGACAGTTTCCATTTGGGTGTTTAAAAAACAAAAAAGGAACCAGAGTATGTTAAATAATGCTATGAGCATTGTGTCTACTTCTCTTTCTCTTCAGGAGTGATTACTGATCAATGTTGTCTGGAGTTTCTCTTTTTAAGGCTATTACACAGTGTTGAGTTCATGTTGATGAGAGTTTGGGATCTTTTTAAAGTTGTCTTAGAAGCTGACTGGCATTTAAGAGATGTAATCTTTCATTCGTTTATAAAATTCTGCTTACTAACTTTATGGGAAAATATCACCATCAATTGTAACAGGAACTGATGCTGGAAATGTTAATAAATAGGAATAGCTATAGACAGCCTTTAGCTATATATTTGTATTTTAAGTTTATACATATCTGTTGATCTAGAATGAAAGAAAATTACTTTTCTTAAGAGTGTTGAAAGACAGATTACCCATTTGGCAGTGATAGTGTTGCAGTGCCAGTAGAGATCTGACTTAAGTTTATAGAGGCATTATGCAGGGTAAGAGGAAATTAATTGAAATATATGGCTTCCACCCATCAAGATTATACATGATATATATACTTAGGATCACATAGATGAGAAGTAATTAGTTCTGCATGTGCAGGCATGCAAAATGTAAGCTGGAAATTTAATTAAAAACCCCAATCCAGCGCAGCTGATGTAGTCACTGTTAAAGCCCTTTTTCAGCAGCAACTGCCCAATGCCCATTTTCAGCTGTCATAAAATTCTGGAGGAACATCCAGGCACTTTCTTTGTAAATTGTTTGAGAGCACAGAATTTCCAGAGGGCCTCTCAGTCCTAAAGTCTGGTCTCCAGCTGTTGAATGCAGCTATACAGTAGATTCCTAGTTTTAAGAGGTTCACAGAGTATCTCTCTGCCCACTGTGACATGCAACTCAGAATGCTTCCCAGTGCCACCTGTTAAACTCTAGATGTATGTTCATCTCTAGGACATGCAGTATCTCTGTATTAGGTTCCAAATATAGAAAAATAACAGTTTAATTTTTACACCAATCCTTTGTGTTTTAATTTATTAGGGTGAGATAATAATCAGTGTTCTCAGAACGTGGTCATCTCCTGTTTCACCTCCCAGGTGACTTCAATCTGTGCATACTGAATAAGAACCAGCTACAAATTTTGTTTAAAAGAAGCCAAGACTCTGCCCCATGGGTGTGATTGTCCTTATCAGTCTGTTCAGGGCTGTTAAGTTTATTCTATGAGGAGCAAACCAAATTGCAGCATTACAGTTGGGGTATTACTCAATAGGAATGGTATAACTGTAAATTAGAGTGCAAAACCAGCAAGGATTTTGTTAGTGTTGTTCAGTATTTGGAAGAGACACTGTAGCTCTTTTCACAGGTTTATAACAAAACAGATTCCAGTCCAGTGACGCCAGCCGTTAAACAGCATTCTTTAAAATCACCAGGACTAAAGAAAGTGCATCCAGAAAATTTGGAAAAACTGAGCAGTGAGTTCTCTGCTCTGTTAATGCTATATACATACCCATCCTCACCATGTCTCCCCCCAGTTTTTTGTTTTGTTTTGTTTTTTACTTCTGGAGAAGTTTCGGGGACTAGAATATGACATAAGCATTTTGTTTCTAGTTTATTAGATTACATGTGATGACTTAATGTTGTACAACACAGACTTGTGGGCTGGATCTGTGTTTTATTATGGGCTGCTGGGGAGGAGAGGTTTGTAAGACAGCTGGATGTACAGATGGGCGGGTGGACTGTGCTGTCAGCCCTGAACAGTCAGATAGCTGTTGCTGCCTTAGGAGGTAAGAGCAGATTGATGGTGGTGGGCAGTTGTACACCAGAAATGATCACTGGCTCTCATTGCCAGCAGCTTCATCCTGACCATCTGCACCGTGTTGCGGTAGGCAGCAATATTTTGTTCCTCAAGCAGTGGGTGCTACCTGAAAACTGCACTCTGCCTCCTCCAGGGAAAAGGTACTGGGTGGACTGGATGGAAATGTCAGAAAAGTCGGGCTTTAGGGTAAGACATTGTGCTGTCTATGATGGGATGGAATTAATAGGTGCTGGAAGAAGTGTGTAAAACTAATACTAACTGGTATGGGTTTGTAGAAAATTTATCTGATAAAAAGAACTTGATTTTTTACATGAAGTGACAAGTTCAGTTGATGGATAAAGATGTTATAGGCTTAGGTCAAGTATTTAACCTTTCAACACCCATTTTTGTTCACAAAGTAGAACAAAGCAAAATCAAAGGATCAGCTTTGACCTGGCTAGATGACAGGTGCCTAAGGTAACTGTAAGTATGGAGTTGTCATTGTTTAGCTGGGTTTGCAGCTGGCTCTTCACTGATCTTTTTATTGCTGACATAAAACAAAAATCACATTACCCCTGCCAACCTCTGAAGTCTCAAAACCAGAGCTTGCAAGGCCTGAAAGGACCCCTGTGGTCAGGCAGCCTGACTTCCTGGACAGTGGGGGCATTAGGACAGTTCTAATTAATTTTCTGAATTAGTTCTTGTTTGAGCTGCAACATAAAAAGAGCACTGTGCATGTCCTGTGTGAAATGTGGCAACTCTCAATAGAGGGTCACAGCAGATTATCAGCTCAACATGAGTTCTCAGTGTAGCAGTATGCTTGGAAAGGACTAGTGCGATTCCTGGGTATTAAAAAAGAGGTGCTCTACCTAGGAGTAGAGGTTATATCATGTATTTGGCACTGGTACAACTGCTACTGGAATACCCTGCTAATGTCCATGAATCAAAGACAGTGTTGATTGTGACCAGAGAAGAGACAGAGAAGTCTATAATGGACTGAGAACTACACCCTATAGTGTACTTATTTGGTTTTGGGTGTCACTAAGAAAGTTATTGGCCATTCTAGGATCAAGATCACACTTTTTCCCCCCTGAAAAATAAACTGTAATTCAACACTGAATTGTTTCAGGGAAGTCATATGGCTTGAGTAACATAGCAGTTCTTCCTTTCTAGCTCCCTAAGGTATGAATCTAGTTCATAGAATCACAGAATCATAGAATGGTTTGGGTTGGAAGGGACCTTTAAAGGTCCTGGTTACCTAGTCCAACCCCCTTGCTTTGAACAGGGACATCTTTGACTAGATCAGGTTGATTAGAGCCCCATCCAACCTGGCCTTGAATGTTTCGAGGAACAGGGCATCTACTACCTCTCTGTGCAACCTGTTCCAGTGTTTCACCATGGTCATCATAAAAAAATACCTTCCTTATATCTAGTCTGAATCTACCCTCTTTTAGTTTAAAACCATTACCCCTTGTCCTGTTGCTACAGGCATTAGTAAAAAGTCTGTCCCCATCTTTCTTATAACCCCCCTTTAACTACTGAAAGGGCACAATAAGGTCTGCCTGGAGCCTCCTCTTCTCCAGGCTGAACAACCCCAACTCTCTCAGCCTGTCCTCACAGGAGAGGTGTTCCATCCCTCTGATTACTTTTGTGGCCTTCCTCTGGACCCTTTCCGAGAGGTCCCTGTCTTTCCTGTACTGAGAACTCCAGAGCTGGACGGAGTACTCCAGGTAGGGTCTCACCAGAGTACAGTAGAGGGGCAGAATCACCTCCCTAGACTGCTGGCCACACTTCTTTTGATGCAGTGCAGGATACAGTTGGCTTTCTGGGCTGCAAGCGCACATTGCTGGCTTATGTCCCGCTTTTCATCCCCCAGTACCCCCAAGTCCTTCTCCGCAGGACTGCTCTCAATCCCTTCATCCCCCAGCCTGTATTGATACCAGGGGCTGCCCCAAGCTAGGAGCAGGACCCATTTCACTTGCTGGTCAGAAGATTAGCTCTTTGTCTAGCTGTGTGTATTTGCATAGAGATCATCTGACAAAACCATGGCTTTCCTATGTCAGATTCTGGACTAATGTATGCACCATGCAGTACTCACGAACAGTGAAGTCTCTTAAGGTGTTGCACTTTAAGAACTCTAGACAATGTCCCGACAAAAAAAATAAGTTAGTGGTGATTGAAATCGGCTGAGCTGCAGCACTGCTTTCATGTCAGTCAGGATCACCAGTGCATCTCTGGCTGTGCTTTCTACCCTGGTGAGCTTGTTTTGGGGTAGTCCCTCCTGTAGTGCAGCCAACTACATATCAGTGCAGTATTGCCACGTTTAGCTGGCCAGATGGACCCCACTAGTCCTTACCTTGGCAGCAGCCTGTGGCCTAGAGTTTTTCCCCCTCACAAGCTTGAACACTTTTTTGGGAGACTTTACTTGTATGGAATGATACATTCTTGAAGACCTGAGTATAATTGAGAATGTCTGTAAATGCAAATAATTTCTCTAGATGTATTACTCTTTAATAATAAACTGTGGCAGCTGGGGGACTGCTTTATTTATACCTGCCATGTCTTATTTCCAGGCTGAAATACCAACATGTGTATTTGATTTCTTTAAAAAAAGGTGTCTTCCCGGCTGCAATACACAACTCTTTTAGGACAGAAGGAAAGATACCATTTTCGGAGCTTTTTTCATTGTCATTCCATTGTATGTCTGTTACAGGTTCTGGTTTTGGCATTTAGCTGAGCACTTGCCATGTCACCAAGGGTGTATTTGATTTTTAAGTCTTTTCTTTCCAACATGACTTCTGCTGTTTCACAATAAAACAAAATAAAATATCCAACCCCCAAAAGCAATTAAAATTCTTGTCTTTTTTGCTCTTCCCTGCTAAATTAGCTTTGTTTGAGATCCCTTATGGTATAGTAAAATAAAAACAAACCTTGATTTGAGGTAGTGCTTTGAAGAAAATCCTGTGTACTAAGTTATGCTGTGAAATAAAGCCTTCATAATATATTGATTTAAATATAAACTTCTAGAGATACATCTGGATACTTAGCTTAAAAAATAGATAGTATAATGCTTTATTAGCTGATGTAACTGATTTCAGATGTTAAAAAAGCAAATGAAAAACATGCCTGAGCAATGTAGACTTACCATTATTTCGCAAAACCAATAGTTTGAAAATAGAGTAAAAATATAAAAGAGAGTAAAAATACAAGAGAAAGTAAAATTGCTAGAAATATCAAGCAAGGTCTGTTTTTTAGTTTATGTTATGATTTTTTTCAGTCTGAATGTACAATGACTTTTACCTAATAAGAAAAGGAGTGAATAATCTGTTGTTTCTAGCAATTAACTGATCTGCCTGCAGGATGATAATTAAAATGAGTCATGCATGTAAAAGGAAACCGAATCTTTCTCTCCCTTGACTTATTTTTTTTTCCCCTAAATTTGTTTTCAGACTGGCTTGCTTTAAAATTCTGCCAGAAATTGATATACCAATATATTAAGTCATAAAAATGCTGGGTACAACTTCAAAGGAACTCTGTGTACAAATCCCATGTAGAGCCAAAAAACTCAACACCTGATTCATGTTACCTGAGCTTAGAGCCCGCAGTGTTTGTAGATTCGGTAGGAAACCAGAGATCTCCAAAGGAATGAGGAGGCTTGCAGAATTAGGCCATAGAAAATGTTTCTTCTCTCCTGCCTACCTTTTGAGTGGAGGTACCTGGCTGGTGGGTGCTGCTCATGTCTACCAACATGGGATCCTCTCCTGAGGAACAGGTAAGAGACCTGTGCCCTGCCCCATAGTCCTACAGCATATAGGTTGAAGTGGTAGTGCTGTCACATCCCTTTGCCTGCCAGTTGGGGTGCTTGCACTGAAAAGGGTTGATCTGTATTCCGATCTCTCTGCAGGCTGGGGGACCCGTGTGTGGTCACCAACCTCTGAGTGGTGTGTTCTCACCAACAGGATACAGAATTGTCTGAGGGAGAGGAGTTGGAGGACTTTCCCCTTTTATTGAAGCTGACCCACTCATGTTGAGAGCAAGAGAACCAGGAGGAAGGAGAAAATGGTTGAGGGAACCTGATGCTGTGCATCTTTTTAGCTGGTGCCTGCAGTTGGAAGTGGTGCTTGCAGTCTCAAGTGGGGAGCTACTGTTTCTGGTCCCTGTGCTTAGGAGCATGACTGGGTTTAAGTGACTTCTTAAATATGTGAACAATGTAAAATGTCCAAAGAGTCTGGGGAATGTAAAGCATCACATCCATCTCACAATTTAATCAGAAGTTTGGGTGGTTATCTGTGACTGGTGGTGAAGGCAGGTGTTGGGCTTCTGGTACAGTTCTGCTTGTGAAGAGTGCCAGTGTTTTGGCACCAGTGAAAGAAACTCTCCAGCCCAACAAAGAGCTGGCTGCTGATCTGTCAACAGTGTGGGGTGGGCGGGCAGGCTGCTGCTGTGTTGTCTCATTAGACTTGTGTTTCAGAAGCTAACTTCCTCCCAATTCTAATTTTAGGTGCCAGCATAAGCAACTTGATGTTAAGTGCACACCTAATTACCAGCTGTGTTTGAAAATTTCGCTCAGGGTATCACCAGAAAAAGGGAATTACATGGCATTTGCTAGTATATTTTGAAAATATGTGATGTTATGTATCCTTTGTTTATCACCATGAGACATTCCTCATTCAAGGCTTGATTATTTCGAACGAGCTGAAAACCAATGGCTCCAGTAAAAATCAGTGGAAGATGTACTGCTCACTATCCCTGACTGCTTTTTATCATAGATCAAAGGGAAGTAATCTCGGTTTTCTTAAACATGCTAGGATTAAAATTAAAATTCATATATTTTCTAGCATATCTTTTGCTTTTGGTGCTTTTTAAAAATGTTTACTTGGAGCTGTGCTAACATATATTAATTTTTCTAAAGAGATTGTCAGAAATGGATTAAAAAAAAAAGAAAAATATTTGTTTTCTAATATTGGTAATAATTTCCTGAAGAAGTATAAGAAAAGACACTGCTCACTGCTAGCTGAGAAAATGAAAGTTATCCAGCAATTGACTTAAAAAATTTCACCAGGTAAATTTTTCAGTTTCTTTTTTTTTTTTTTGCTTTGTTTTTTTGTTACATAAGATTGTAAAGACTTTAATTGAGAAAATTGGTTTAAGTTAGTTTCTCAGATCATAAAGAATCAGAAATAGCATTCAGACCACCAGTCTAGTTATAATTAAAGTAAACCAAAAAAAAGTTACTTCGTGTGTAAATGTTGCCATTTGCTAGTGGCTATTGTATATATTTCCACATCAAAGAAAATGGGCTGCAAATAGTTTTTTTAATGGTAACTGGCTTATACTTTCTGCAGACTGAAAATGTTAATGTTTAAACACATGGAATCAAGGGGTTAACTTCTCTTTATGTGATTAGTCAGACTGGTTAAATATTTTGCCAATTAAGAAGCAATAGATTTTATCTGACCCTCTAGAGTGGGGATTGTTAGAGCTTGATCATTTATAAGCTACACTTGATGTAAGGGGCTAATGTTTATTGACTGAACTCTTGGGTTTAAGAGAATTTTTTCTGAACTACAGTGGGATCTAATTTGATTTCATGTTGTTGCCAGAGAAGGGTTCTGGGGTTTTTTTTGTGCTTGGTTTTTTTTTGTTTGTTTGTTTGTTTGTAATTTTTTTTTTGTTTGGGATTTTTTTTTTTTTTTTTTTAGTTCTTCTCCCAGAACACTGAAAATACTTTAAGTTACTGAACTAAAGGTCTTTTGGTCTTTTGTAAGGAGGCTGGTTGTATCTAGAAAAAAAAAGTAAAATATTTTTCTGGGAAGGTAAGTCTTGCCATGGTTGGGTAGGAGCAAAGAAGTGGAGCTCTGCTAAAGGCATACCAAATGGCCTTTTCTTGAGGTTTTTTTTCCCCTTTTATTTGCGATAATGATAATCTTCAAGGAACATGACTGAACAATGCCTTCTGACCCAGTGAACTAAAACATCCCACCATTTCCAACAGGATCCAGTACAGGCAGGTTTCAGGAAGATTGATACAGTCAACAGAGTGCCACTGAGCTTGATGAGTTGTGGCCAGCGGGTGGCTCGTGGCATGTGTGTTGCTGGACTGAATGCTGTTATCCTACTTACACAGTTTTTGTTAATATGCCTGTTTTTCTCTGTAGTATGACTTCATACATTTCTGTTACTCCCAAAATTACAGGAATCTTTGTGTCTTATCTCATCTGTTACAAGAACTATTGTATTTATGTTACTAGCCTGTGGTAACTTTGCGATAACTAGGTGCTGTTCTTGAAAGCTTGGAAATTATTTATAAAAGGGTGGGGGGGTTGTTGGTTTTGGTGATTTTTTTATTTTTTTTTGTAAAATCTCTGCCCTCTTAAGAGACAAGCTTGCCAATTCTCTGCTTGTAAAGAAGGATGCAAATGAAATCTTATCTGAAAAAATACTTCTTTATCTAGATTGGGACAGGAGGTTCTTCCAGTGTCACAATTTACTTTGTTATCGCTTACAAGGATAAAGGTCTGTTTTCCGTAAAGTCCAGCTCTTGTTGTTTGATTTTAGGAGAGAACTTATCTTCAGAGGGTATCTACCCTTGCAGTAGGGAAGCTTGGCCAAGTATCAAGTTTAATCTGACATAATTTTGGCACTCCTTTAAGTAGGAGTAATCAGATGGAATGATGCAAATAATTTTTTGTTTGGTTTTTGGTCATTTGACCATTGAAGAGCTGCTGCTGATGTTCAAAACAGTGGTAAAACAGCAGATTTTTTTTAAAGCATTGTCTCTCTAGACTTAAAAATCACACACCAGAAGTGCTTTATCACTTTGGGCATACTTCAAGTGATCAGGTATGTGTTCAGATATGGTCAGATAAATTAGTTTGTTAACTGATGGATAAGTTTAGTCCATTTAAATTACTGGTCCTTAATTAAGCTTATAATTCTAAATCACTGTTTAAAATACATGTGACATTCTAGGAGATACTGGATGCTTGCATAGTAGGAGTGAAAGATGCAGGTTTGTATTTTGTTGTAATGTTGAGTATACTAAAAAAGGTAGGTCAGTAAATCATTAGCAGTTATTATTGTATGCTTCAAACTTAGTTTCCTCAAACAAATGAAGATAAGTGGCAGGCATGAGGTATAACATTCCATGGAAGCATTGTATTTTCTACCTAAACTGTGAAATGTGCATTTGTCCCTGAAAGGGCATAATTTTTTGCACACATTTGTAAACTACATCCATTTGTTGATTACTGCACAAAACAACTGTGAATATATCTGTGTTAAAATATTTAGGACACGTAATACTAGCATGCCCTCATTACTTAATTTACGGATGTTTTATTTTAATGAAATAGTGTGCTACAAACTTAACTGTGTTTGTGTTACTCAATAAGAAATAGTTTTGTTTGTGTTAAACTGTTGTACCCTTCAGTCAGTTAAAACAAATAACCAAGCAAGCTAATAACATTTTTAGGTAGGTCTCTCCTAAATCTGAAAGAGTTTCTGTTTATCTTCTGCCATGACTGCAGAAAGCCTTAGTGTGAGCAATTACCAAGGCTGAGTATTTGTTCACTACTGCAGTTCTAATAGAAAGCAGAGATTTCTGGAGTCATCAGAAAAAAATAATGGTGTGGGCCTGACTGCTGTCAAATGATACAAAAAAAAATATATTACAGATGGGGCAAATTAGAGATGTTTTAAAATCCCATAGATGAAGCAACCTTTTCCACTGGCACTTGAAGAGGGCAGTCTTGAGAGTGGCCCAATGTCTCAATTCCCCAGAACTGAGCGAGGGCATACCCTGGCTCTGCTTGTGACCAGCCCCACTCCGCACCTCTCCCAAACTAACTCAAGAGAAAAAATATCCAGGCTTTTAAATGCAGTGTCTTGTTAGGAGGGTCTGTCACATGCTGGCGTAAGGGGGGGG
>JANZLQ010000079.1:57587162-57605124 GCA_026212715.1 Elanus axillaris | reverse complement strand
AGGGCAGTGGGAGCGGAGGAGGGCAGGAGGGGGAAGGCCTCTGGCGTGTTCCTCCTCGAGTGTCAAGAAGCCTTCAAACTAGTTGGGCTGCTCCTGAAACTGCAACTTTGGGGCTATATGCAAGCCTCTTTCTTCTACCAGATGCTTTCCTTTTGTGTGCAAAAGGGACTACTCATCCTTTTGATCAAAGGAGGTCAGTGGATACAGGACACTTTAAGATGTATGTGAGTTTTAAGAACAGATATCAGCATTGGCTGCCTGTAAAGGGCATGACATGACTGATACCATGAAACCAGCCTTGCTCCACTTCAGATCAAAGCTTTGCAATCTGCTCCCCATCTTATTTCTGCTTCCAGATAATTGGGGACAAGCACAGCAGGATGCTGTCTGTCTGACACATCTAAATAAATTCTTAATGCAGAGATTCCTCTTCAAAGCATTCCCCCTTCACCCTCCCCAGCAGTTATGTTTTGCAGATGGAAGGAAGCCATTTTGTTTTCACAACTTCTGTTGTTACCGTTTGATTCTCCCCTGGGTATCTCTTTTTCTAGGATTACAGTAGCAGCAATGTTAGTTTTGGAAAGAGGAAAACAAGCTGGACTGTTCCTGGAAATCGAAGTAGTGCTTTATGCAACAAGGATAGCTGTGGTGCTGTGGTCCCTCTATGTAGTACTCTGGATTGAGGAGTGACTGGGAGACGTGGCACTGGCCACGCTGAGATGGGTGTTTCCAGGTTCAAGGCCATGTCCTAGAAAAAAATTAATGGAAGACACAGTTGTTGGCAGCAATGAGTAAGTGATATCACAGAAACAAAGCCTGGCTTCTCCTGAGACCTATGAAAATACTTAATGTCTTGTAGAGACATACTCAGTGGTTGAGTTACTTATCTGGTGGCTGTGGATGTCTCCCTTCTGCATCTTTATCTGCTGTGGGGACTGTCCACTTCTGCGTCTGTTGGTGGTAGAGAGCAACTTATGTTTGAAGGGATCTTCCTTATCCAGTTCAGGTGAAGGGCATTCAAGGGTCTGCTCCATTTACCTGCTGCTCACTGAGGTGTCACACTGCTCCTGCCTATATGAATAGCAGGCATGTGCTGGTGAGTATGTCAATACTTATTATGAAAGCTGCTGTTATTCCTGACCTGCAGAGAGATTGCCCAGTGCCAGGGGAATCAAAGTTTCCCGTTGCTTTGTGAACTGTCTACACACTTCTTGTGTTTACATGAAAGAAGATGGACTGGCACTTGTGTGACAATGTCGGCAGGCAGACTGTCTCTTAACAGCTGGGTGGAAGTATGTAGGGCATCATGAGTTCTGCCAATGAGTTCATGATTAGTCTGTTTGCATCTGGAAACTGCTAATGATAATCCCTTTCTGCCAGCCAGTGTGTGAGGACACAGTGGGAACTGATGGGTTTTTTTGCCTTTTTGTTTGTTTGTTTGTTTTTTAAGACTGCATTTGGATAAGATTTTTGAAAATTTTCTCAGCATTTCACCGGTCACCTATAATGGAACAAAAGATAGGACTGAGAGAGTGGCCCTGACACTGTTTTTGGACATTTGTGGCTGAAGAACTTGTTGCTCTTTGGTTTAACAAAACAACAGAGCTTTGCAAATGCACCTTGGCAGAGGCAGTTTCCTGGTGAGTAGTAGGCTCCCATCTGGGTTTGTGTGGATTTAAAAGGAGTGTTTGGATGATGTGGTACGTAGCTGAGCTAGGTTTCAGAAAGACATCAACAAGTGTTGTACTGGTTTACGTAAAGTCCAGCAGTTAAATACTGTGTTAAACATGTGGGGCACAACCTTAATGACTTTTTATGAGAGTTTTGGGCAACAGATATTATACTGATGATATTAACATACACAAGAAAAGTATTCTTTGCAAGATCCCAGCATTAAATTCTTCTTTAAGGTACAAATATTATTCCAGCTCTGCAGTTTATAGATTGTGACTTCATTTCTCCCAACACTATATTAAAATGTCTTGCTGTATCTTGAGATCTACTGCATCTCCACTGGGAGTTTTTATTTGAATTTGAGAACTTTCCTAGGAAAAATAAATGTTTCTAAATCATTAAACTACTCCTTGTAACTGCCATGGCCATTCACTCTCTTGTATTAATTTGAAAACTGTTCCTCCTTCATTTTAATATCACTATTAAGTAGTCCTTTAGGAACTTTCTGCCCTGAACAGTTGTACAACTTGAGTAAGGATCTAGTTGTCTGTGAAGTGCTAATTCAGTATTGTGCACTTTTCTTTTTCAGTCTTAGTCCTTATTTTCTGCAGATATTATCAGTATATCTAATTTCTGAGGGAGCATAGGAGAGGGAGAAAAGTGGAGGGGAAAAGAGCAGACAAAGGAGGGATGATGCTTATTTACAGTGTGCTGTATGTCCACACTGGATGACTTTGTCCACTCTGCTTTCTGGAGGCACAAGTCCCATTCTAATGCTTCCATGGACCTTGAAGTAAGGAAAAAGGAAAACTGTAATGTTTACCTGAAACTTTATTTTCTTTAAAGGATAAGTTTGCAACACCTAAGTCAGCTTAGTTAATCTTGCTAAAAAGTAGAAATCGACCTTCTAGAGTTTGAATTTGTTACTAGGTAAATCACAGCCTGTTTTGCAGAATGAGAAATTAGTTGAAGTGTGATTAAAATAATCTGCTATTTAGGAAAGCATCTCTTACTGGAAAATACAGGGCTTATGTAGTGTGATATGGCTTCACAAAAAGCTAGTCCTGGTTTTGGCTAGGACAAAGTTAATTTTCTTCTTGGTAGCTGGTACAGTGTGTTTTGGATTTAGTGTGAGAATAATGTTGATAACACACTGATGTTTTAGTCGTTGTTAAGTAGCTCTTATTCTAAGTTAAGGATTTTTCAGTTTCTCATGCTATGCCAGCAAGCAGGTGTACAAGAAGCTGGAAGGGAGCATGGCCAGGACAGCTGACCTGAACTAGCCAAAGGGATATTCCATGCTGTAGAATGCCATATTCAGTTCGTAAACTGGAGGTAGTTGGGCGGGAGGGGCCGATCAGAGCTCAGGCATCAGTCAGTGGTGGTGAGCAATTGCATTGTGCATCACTTGTATTTTTGGGGGTGTGTGTTTTTTAAATTTTTTAATTATTATTTTATTTTATTATATTCCTTTCCATTACTATGATTATTATTATTGTATTTTATTATTATTTATTTTATTATTGTTGTTGTTAGTATTACATTCTATTTTACTTTAGTTATGAAATTGTTCTTATCTTAACCCTTGAGTTTTCCTTTTTTTTTTTTTTTTCTCCTTTCTGATTCTCCTCCCCACCCCACTGGGAGGGGGAGAGTGAGTGAGTGGCTGCATGGTACCTAGTTGCTGGTTGGGCTTAAACCATGGCAACGAGGAAAGTGACCAACCATATTAACAGATTTGGATACAAGTGAAAAGCAGATATTTCAGGTTCAATTTTCCTTTGTGGCAGATTTAACTCTTGTTCCATTGCTTAACTGTGAAGAATTTGATTTGCTGTTACCTTTTGACTTTTCTAGCTGCACTCTTACCTCTGCTCAATCTGTGCTCTCTGTGGCTTCAGGCTATTCCAGGCTTCAACCCAGATGAGAAAGCAAACAACCCCTGCCATCCAAAACCAAACTAAAACAAAGCTACTCTAAAAGAGTTTTCCTTGCCTTTTTTCCCCCTGCTGTGACATACATACTCTGTCTTGGGATATGAGATATTCTTTATTCAAGTTTTATATACTGTTCCTAGCCAGCAAACTTTAAAGGACTAAGAATTAATGCATGATTAATTGCCTTTGCTAGTTAGGTGAGACTGAACTATGACTTTATGGGATGTCAAAAGAAAATGAATTTACTTTATGGTTTCAAAAAGGGGAATGATTTTGGTAAGGGGAACTTTACATCCAGTGCCTGGAAAGTTTCCAGAAATATTTGGGAAGCACAGATAAATTTTTGAAGCAAAAGCTTGGAATTCAAATGTTGTATACATTATACTTCCTATCTGTAATACACATATACTTTGTCTTTTGAGCATTTTATTATTGCTCCTTACCAAGCTTCTTCATTTTCTTTCCTTTCCTGGACCATCACCATTCTCTGTCTTTGTGATCCTTGAAACGAGGAAATGTGGATGATAGTGTTCTTCACCAAAAGCTGGTGAGGTTTTTACAGGGTAACGTCAGCCTTCCTCTTGTAAAGTTGTCATGTTCAGAGTATTTTGCTTTATTTGGGGTTTGCTTAGTTTTAAACCCTAACATTGACTTCTGAAGGTACTCCAGGGCATATGTTTTCAGGGTGCCCTCAGTTAGTAGCAGTCAATCTTGGTTTAGAAGCTTATTCTCAATGGGGCAAACTTTACAGTAGAGCATAGAACAATATCTTGTTGTTTAAAAAGAGCCATTTGTTTACTTCTGGAAAATGTGGAAACTGTGAAGGAGCCAGTGTTGCAAATTTGCTGTAATGAAAACCCAATGAGACTCAATCTTAGGAAAAAAAGCCCCAAACTTATACTACTGAAATAAAGTTTTACAGATGGGCCTGGTGACATTATTTTTAGACACGTAAATTGGTTGAGTGTTATCAGTAACACTTTCTTTTACTTGCACTGGAACCAATACTTTGCTAGTTTTTCTGCTGAGCCACTTAAAGACTACATTAGGGTGTTTTACAAATAATTCTTTTTCTGTCTAGAACTTTTGTTTTCAAGATCTACAGATATTAAATAAATAATTAAAAAAATCAAAATTTATTTTTTTCAACAGTAGAGAAGCAATGCAGTGTGCTGTCTGTTAAACAGATTTATGGAGAAGATAATTGGAGGCTGCTGAGCATAGCTCTAGAAAATCATTATATAAATACAAGCACAGTTTTTTTCAAGCTTTATGGATCACCTACTTTTAAAATAGGCCCCAAGAGTAGAAAAATTGCAGATTAAGGATTAGTTTACTCTATGCTTCTATGTCTTGAGTTCTGATTTTCCCAAAGCTCTGTAGAGATTACAAGCAGTAAACTGATCTATCTTGGTTGCTATGAACAAATGAGGAATTTGAAAATAAAGAAACAAGAAAGCAGCAATTGATCCTGGTGTTACACAGGAACATCTGCCTGGAGTTTCAAAGGCAGTTAGCTATCAGCTAAGGCAGATTTTCTGGCTGGCTGTGTAAGGATTGTGTGAGCTTGTTGTGTCTATATTGAAGCTACTATTGTTCTCCTGCTGTGAAATGACAGATGGTCGTGTCTATCCTGAGAGATCTGTGACTTTTGGCTGACTTGTGCTTTCTGAATCCATGCATAATAGAGCTTGCTGTAGTCCTTCAAGACAGAAGAAAAACAAAAACAGAAAAAACTGAACACAAATGAAACATATGGTGCCAGGCTGTATTGTGAAATCAAAAGTATTCCTTTTTTCTTTTTGAAGACAGGTTATTTTTCTGAAGGGGAGCTATCAGCCTTTGGTTTATTTTTGTAAGGATGTTATGTATCCACTTCATATGTATGTATATGGTTTCCTTTGCCTTAGATAAAAGAAGTTATGGTGCTATTCTAGAGTACTCATGTAGACAACCAGTACTAAAACTGGGATCTTGAAAAAAACAGTGATGAAGGAGACTGAACTTATTGAGGCATTGGGAGGGGAAGGTATATAATTCAGAAATGCATGTTTTGTTTTCTAATGACATGAATTAACATGTTAATTAGTTTTCTAATTACACAAGTTTGCTTTACTTCATATGTAGCATAAATGTATGTTAATTAGGGTAATAAATACATTTTATGTATTTGAAAACAAGGTTTGTCTGGCAAAATCTTATTAAAAACATTCATCTCTATTCAGCTCAGATAACTTTAACTAAATGATACTATCATTAAAAAAGAGAGGGAATTAGCACTGGTTTTGGAATATCTATAGGAAAAGTACTACTGAATTAATTGGGATCACTGTTACGAAGTAAAACTAGATGCCAGTGCTCGCTCTTCAGTTTGCTGTTGTTTACTTCAAGCACTGGCATTTTTGCTTCTATGATGTTTGCTCTGCAAGTTTGGGAATTGTTAAGGTCTGCTAAGGCAATCCATTAGTCAAGTATGCACCACTGTACTTGTTTAAACTGGGAGCTAAAAAACCATCCTAGACTGAAGAGTCTGTTAGACAAACAAACACATAATGAAGAGCTATAAATTGTAGAAGGGGAAAACATGGAATGGGCTGTGGGTCAAGGCACCGGTTTTCTTTTCTGGGATGTTTTGTTGTCATGTGAATAGTAGGTGCATATTTTAAAATCACTAGAAAGACTGCTATTAATTTAGTTAAATATTTGGCTTGCCTTTCCTCATGCTGCGCTTCAGACAGGTGTGTTACAGCTCATCCCTGTGTTACCTTTGGTTCTGTACAGAATCGTTGAAAGAAACAGATGAGACAGTGTGACATGTATCTATTACACAGACACACCTGGATACATGACTTATCAGTGGAAGCACATTGGTCCTGAGCAAAGGATATGTCAGAATCAGCCAGTCAGTGTGTCTCTTTTTCTTAAACTAGTAAGAGACTGTCCAATCTAATTCATTCAACTGCCACGTTCTGTGAAAAGTAATTTCTTTCTGCTAATACATGACTTTATAAATCAAGAAGAATTTGTTCAATTCAGTACAGTGTATTTGAAGTCCAGTACAGATATTATAACCTTGATCCTGTTCACTAAAATTTTGATCCTAATCCCAATGGAAGAATTCCTGCTTACGTAAAATTGATATTTGCCAACGTGTTTCAAGAATCCTTGACAGTGGTGTTTCTGAATGACTCTAAGATGTCATGGTAAAGGCATTGTTGATTTCAGCCAAGTCTTTGTTGGATGATAAGTTATAAATACTTACTGCTCGCAAAAATTATTTCGAATTCTGAATTTAGTTAATGAAATGTAGACATTTGTCTGGAGTAAGGGATGACAAATGTGCTGATCCAGTCCTCCTTCACCATGTGTATTATTGTGGTTCTCTCTAGTATTCTAGGATTCAATTCAGTTCTTCAAACTAGGTTTTGGGTAGGTCTTTTAACTGCTGTAGCATTCTACTGTCTGATGAGATACATCACTGTATTGCCAGCATACATAAGATGTGAGATCTTGCACTTTCTTGAGTCCCATATACGCATTGAACACAGCAAACTGAAATTGTGCAGTAACTGCACAGGTAATATCACAGGCCCCAAGCTGGTCAAGCTGAAAGTATGGTTATCTTACTGACAAAAGGGTACTGGTAAAGGGAGGTATTCTACTATTTTACTTTCTGGGTTACAGGTAAGTTTGACACTACAATATATGTGTTAACCTAACTGAGCATCTGTAGTGGCAGCTAGGATTGATGGAGAATGAAACAGAGTGCATAAATGCCAGAAATTATCTGTGTTGAGTAAATGGGGGACATAGCTTTCAATGGCTGTCTTTTATTCTTGTTTTTTTCTCTTTAAAAAACTTCCTTCTCTTTAATTTTTCTTCTATTAATTAAAAAAAAAGAAGGGGAGAAGCACCTTTTGATGTGCCTTGAAGGCTAAATAGGTTAGTGTGACCAATATTTAAATTAGTGCACATATGATAGGGTTGTTTCTGGCTGTACTGACAGGCTGCTTTAACTGATTAGCGCGTAACAACACATATTAGTGGAGTAATGCCTTCTTCATGTGCTGAATGCAGTGTTCAGCCTACCTTCCAGGTAGCCTTCCAGGTAACCTGACACTTCCATTTACTTCAAGGCAGGTAGAGAAAAAAAAGATTGCCTTCTTGCTATTCCTACTGCATTCTCTGTGTCCTGACAGGCTGTCAGAATGGCTTGTGTCTTTTCTGTCCCTGACAGGGTGAGCTGCTTCCCAGTCTCATGGAGAATTTCTTAACCACAGGCCTTTTTAGGCACTCAGATTTTGGGAAACTTGGCAGGAAAGAGACAGTGCTGACTAAAATTGAGAGCTAACAGGGGACTTCCATTAGCACAATAGCCTCCTGCTGTAGCAATAAGGAGTGCCTCAGACTGGAACGATGGAGACACTGGCTTCCTGTGCTTTCCCAGTGGTGCAGCTGAAGGCAACACCCAAGCAGGCCCCTGCTTACCAAATCTGGCTAAAGAGGTTTACTAAGTTGTTCAGAAGTGCGTTGTTAAACATCTGTTGAATCAGTCTGTTTTATTGCTCCTCAACAGGCTATTGAAGGTAAGCAATAAGGTTAGTGTCTCAGGCTATTTTTTTTCCTACTATCTTTATTATTTTTTTTAAAAACATTTGAACTACTGATATCCCCTCAGGCAGCAAACTAGGGAAATTCTTTTATGCAGATGGTCAGGAGTCACCCTTAGTAAAGTCCACTTTTCATCATTTTCCTCTCTGTCCTCTCCAGAGACCTCAGCATACTATTTAAGCTCCTGTGTGATTAACTTATCTTGCTGTTTCACTGATTTTAATAGCTTAGTGTGCTCAGGTAAGAACTGTGAGGTTGCTAAACTGAAAAGTCAGCATTATCCTTCTCCTCTTTGTCAGGGACTCTTTAGTCCGACTCTTTGGAGAGTCTCTGAGAGGACAGAAGGAGATTCTTTAGAGGATTGGGGAAGGGCAAATGCAAAAACTACACTGCTTACTTCTTTCTTTCTCTCTTTTTTTTTTTAAAGGTGCTGGAGAGAATGAAGGGAATTGTAAGCCAGTCAATAAAACCTTAAATAGGAAAGGAATTATAAGCTGGTCAATGAAACCTTAATCCCCACACACTTTTTTAACAAGTTATTAAACTGTTGCTTTATATGCCCCTCTGGGATAATAAAATTGATAAGCAACCAGTATAAATTTGTCAAGAGCAAACTGTGTCAGACAATTTTAATTTCCTTCTACTTGGCTAGCCTAGTAGAGAAAAGATGAGTGGTAGATGGATGAGGTATCCTGACTTTGTTATTTTTCTCAGGCAGTGACTGCATGAGATATTCTTGACTGTCTCACACATCATTCATAGAAAATGGCTGGGGAACTACATATGAAATGGCTGTAAAGTGAACACACAGGTGGTTGAGAAAATGTCTTCAAGTGTTAATGACTCACTGACAGTTGAGAGGGCATTTCTGATAAGTCCAGTGTATCTTCTGTTTGGCTTTGTTCTGTATTTTTATTAGGCACTTGGCTAGTAGAATGCAGAGAATGTATTTGTGGACAGCATTAGCGTGTTGAAATTCAGGATGACTTCAGAGTGATGATGGTAAATGACTTTCAAGCTATGGTCTGCAGACCCTTTGAATCCACTCCTTGCTTGTAAGGAGTCATGAAGGGTAACTAACAAAAGCAAGCCTATTATCAGTAGGCCTAAATTCAATACACAGGGACCTATGCCTCAACCAGAAAATTTAGAGAGGTCCCCACATGGGAAAAAAGTTGGTTGAAGAGGAGTTATTTTGACAATTTGGAGAAACAGTCCAAACACAATGAGTTGAAATTGCAAAAGGTAAGCACAACTTGCTATGTTTTGCATATGTGTTGAAAGAGGAATAAAAAGCTAAAGTAGTCTAGCCAAGGAAAACCTGGGGTTTATAGTCAAAGGACAAATATAACCTGAGATGTATGAAAAAGGAATGTCACACATAAGGGGACATAGCTGTTACTCTCTGCTTAGCACTGATGAGATCTTAGGTAGAGGACTGTATATAGCAGCTGTAATAAAGTGCTTTGATTATATGATCTGCAAGAAAATTTTGAAGGAAGTGACTGTGTTTGTCTCATGAGAATTGAAATGCTTCATAGGAGATGCTGTCTCCCATTAAAGGAGGGCACAAAAAAATGTAGTATGACTTGGAATGGAGAGCAGAAAAATAAGAACTGTCTTAGGTATGCAAGTGTCAGTGGCAGCTGCCTAGTACTCTGCATCTATTATGTGATTAAGCCCTCTACATATTCTCAATAACTCGTTTGTGTGCATAGTTAGGCACTGAATAGATGATTAAAAGTGTTGTGGACTAGCTTTTGATGTTAGAGGTTTCCAGAGACAGATTAGACAAAAAAGTGTCAAGGAGGATCTAACTATAATTGTTTGTATCTACAGGAGGAATTAGATAAGATGATGTTTTGAAGTCTCTTCTAGCTCCTCCTGTAGTTTTACGATTATAGGAACAACTTGAGTTAAGGGAAGCTAACTGGCTCTTGAAACAAGGTGTAGCTCCATAGGAATGATCATTCATGTGGAAAATCTTATGCCAGGGAGCAGTGAGTTGCTATATTTTTTCAGTGGACTTATTTGTGACCAGAACAAACAAGAAGATATTAGTAATCATGGGAGTAGAGTTAACTCTGTTTAAAGAAGACAGAGGCATTCTTAGCCATGTGGACCAATCTCTAAGTTTTGTTTCCCCTTTACTCTCCTTAATAACAAAACTGTTGTCCTCTTGATTTTGTTTTTGTTTACTAGAAGAAACAGGTTCTTATATGTCACCTAAGTAGGGATCAGGGAATCTCAGTTGCTACAGACATCCAAGACACACTAGTTTTCCAGGCTGAAGTATTATTGTCACTCCTGATGGCTGTTGGGCATGGCAGCAAATTCTGTCCAAAAGAGCCAAATCCTATTTCATGAAAAACAGGTGATGAAAAAATTAAATCTTGTTCTGTTTGTTGCTTTCCCCATGGAAAGAATATCAGATTTAATATCACCCTCATTTTTGAAAAAGTTGTGAAAAATTCCTCTCTACCTAATTCTTCTGGCATTATCACTTAAGCAATATGTACCATAACACCAAAAAGGAAACAAACAAAGAAACCCCCAAGACACCCCATTCCTGTGTAGCTGGATTTGATTGGCCAGTTTACAGACTTCTAGATAAATCTGAAGGGACTGTAGTTCATGATGGATATTTAATAGTTAACCAAAAGAAAAGTAACATTAAAGACACGAAGGGAACAGAAATCTTGGCCTAAATGACTTCTTACTCCTTATACTGGGCAGGATCTATGTACTGTGCTGGGGCATTCCTCAGATACAGGGTCCACCTGTCCAGTCTTGATTTCCACTGAATTAGAAAAGCTTTTTAAAAGTAGACCAACATTTAACCTCTGTGGAATACAGCCTTGGCTTTTAAATCTGGTTGTACCAATTAGGTTTTCCTGTTTGAGAGTTGGCCATGGACCATGGCTTGTTTCCCAGTAGCAAATGAAATCACACATGAGAGAGGTAAAATAATTTTTCTCATTTGTATTTTTTGTTTCTCACAGTAATTATATGTGACCCTGTCCAAATCTGTTGTGTCTTACATTATATCATACTGTTTGCAGAAATGGTGATTAATGCTGTTTGTGAACTGGGAGGGGAGTAAGAGTCTAATGTCTGCATACATTTTGTGCCTGTTGGCTTGTCTGCCTTCATCTGATATTTGGCATGTCTTCCAGTATTTCATGAGAACAGAAGGACAGCCATCTTCTGGTCAGGCCAAGCATCCATTTAGTTCCATACTCTCTCCGAAGGCAGGTAGTAAAGATGCTTGGGGAGAAAAATTTAAGAAATGCATGAAGTACATATATAGTGATTATTTCCCATGGTTAGATCCCTTAATTAGTGGTTTAGGAACCTCCTTAGCTAAAGGTTGCACCTAAGCATTTGTGTTTTAAATAACCAGCGGTGGGTCTGTCATTCAACTGTTTAGTTCTTTTTTGAGTCCATTTGTGATTTATGTGTGCCTGATGTCTTGCTGCAATGATTCCATAATTCAAGTATACATTGTAAATAAAAAGTATTTCCTCAGTTGTTACAGGTCTACCATTTAGTGAGCTGCCCACTAGTTTTTGTTGTAAGAAATGGTTCCCTGTTGAATTTTCCACACATCAATCATTCTACCAGCATCTGTGCTTTTCTTCTTGGTGATTTTTCTTCTTTGCTGAAGACCCCCAGTCATTTTGGTCGTGGAAGGTTTGACAGTGCTCCGTTGGAAGATTCAGTCTCACAACACTCTGAAAGCACTGCCATCCACTTTGTAGCCAAGGCACTGATTTTTTTCTACTTTACTACCAGTAAAACTGAGCTAAGATTTCTTTAATTAACCAAGGTTCTGTGGAGACCGCTTAGTGCCTATGATCATATATTGTGGATTGGATGACGTGTATAAATTAAGAAGGAACCAAATGTAGTTCCAAAAATTATGATAACTTCCACAAGTAGTATATTACTGATTTTTTTCCATTTGTATGCTGTACATAGTCATTAATGGTGGCTACTATTATTTGATGAAAGATATTTCCACAGGCATTTTTGTTGCTAAAAGCACCTGTAAAAGCTCTATTTTTATGGTTTCTCCTTTTATTTTTATATGTAAATATATAAACAATGAAGGCAATCTTATAGCATCTTACTTTATTTCAAAAACATGTTGATGAGCAGCTGGTGAGGATGAGAAACAAGATGTCATGTTAAATTTCAGTTAAATAGGAATAAAATTACTTTAGAATTTAAAATAACAAAAACTTGGTTTTTGTTCTGAAGAAAATCATCCACTTACCCAATTGTGAATTGGATCTGAACTGTGACCCAATCTATTGGGTAAGTGGATTCTCTCCAAGTGCCCTGGCAGTCCAGTTGTGCCTCTCTCTTTGCCCATGTGCCTGTCTATGGTTTTATCAAATGTTCTGCTACTCCTCTTTTGGCTATGGTGCACCTTTATGGCATCACACAAAGGATTAAGGGTATATTTGGCATATAGTAGTGGAAAGGACAGTATGGGTAAGGTTTAGGACATGTAGTAGGGCTGTGTGATGCATAGGATTAGAGAGCAGCGTGTAGTGGGAATGGCTGGGCATTGCAGTGCTGCTAAATATGAGCATGTTGAGCATGAGGTTGTAGGTGGTGGTAGGAATTTCAGCAGAGAGGCTGGTGGGTCGTGGTCCATGTGGCCTGGCAATGAAAATGTTCGAGTCCTGTTCAGTTGTTCATTCCTGTATTAGGAGGAACTTGCATCGTTCTGTCATATTATAGGGTAAGGAGAGTGCACAGCACGTAGCTATTCCTGCCAGTGTCTTCTATACAGCCTTGTCACAAGGTGTTGCCCTCCCTAGCTGTTAGGTTTCTGGGCTGGGATCTGTAGCTGCTTCTTTCTCTATGTATATTTTTTTCTCAGTTGGTTGATTTCAGGTATCAACAGAAAGGCAGACTTCTCAAAGCTAACATGGTACCTCTATTTCACAAAAATACGTGGCTAGTTGGAGAAGGGACTGTAAAACATCCTGTCAGAAGTCTTGATCAATTGTGAAGCACAAATCTGGCAAAAATAAGCTTCATTAGTAGCAGAGCTCATGGAAGTACTTGCTTTAATTAGTTTTCCATAGCTGAGGAATTCTTTACCATATAAGGGTTTATTTCAGATGCAAGTTTTCCATTAGCAGACAAACACTATAAATTTTAATTAAAATAATTCAGACTTCACTTATTCAAAAGTTGATGAAATCTCTCTCTTTATTTTGTGTTATTTCTTCATATATCGTATTAGGAGCCCTAGTGGTGAGGATTGATTGTATGGATAACTCGTCTGTCCTTACATCTTGCTAGGCTGCATGGAAGATACCATGTATATATGCAGTTTGCAGCTCTACGCTAGAAGTTGCAAGTTTGTGCTAGACCATGTCATTGTCTACAATGTGTTATTTGGAGATGCATACCTAGAAGAACTTGAACTGGGGAAAGACCCTGCTGGAGGGCAGAATAAAGATCAGGTTGGCAGGCAAAAGTTGGGGCCGATATGTGGCCTGCAATGAAATTAAGAGAAAACTTAAAATTAAGAGAAAATATTGTATGGGTCTTTTTTCTGTACATTTGTCAATGTTGTTTTGAGTTACAGAAGTCAAAAGCAAACCACAGGTTTTGGCAGGTAGGCTAATGCTTCCTAGCCCAGTGATCATAAATGATGACTTAAAACATGTTTTTTAAAATAAATTGCTTGTACTATTATCTAATAACTCATACTATATTTAAGTTAGATTATTAAAATCCCTTGGCTCCTCTCTATTTTAATGTGTGAAATGTCCCTTTTCTTTAGAAACAGAGAATTCTGACTGGCAAGGTTTATAAGCCCAATTTAGTGTAGAATTAAAACTATATTTAAGTATTTTTAGTGTTTCAAAATCAAATTGTTCTATAGTAGCCAGTAACAGCTTAAAGTTATTCCCACTGACACAAGCAGGAGCAGTTGAATTAAACCAGTGTTTAGCACTTTTAAAAAATTTGCTTAGAATATATAGCATTTTTGTTGTTGCTTTAGAGATTTTTTTTTTCATAGCCAAGTGATTTCATATTATAATCTTATATTTTCTTTGCTGTTGATAAATAACAGTCAAAGAGCAGTGGTTTGGGGGGTGGGCGGGGTGTTCTTGTAGCCTTGTTTCTAGGCATTGTTCCAAAATACACAGCTAAAATGCCTTACAGGTTTTGTTTAGAGCAGGGCTTTTAATGCAAAGATCACCACTGAGTCTTTTTGATGCAGTTTTGAAAATACTTCATTCTTTTTCCTTCCTTCAAACTCTGCATTACATTTCAGTGGTGGAGTGTGGCTGTTAAAAATGCATGTGATTGTCCTGCATGCTGCACTTTGAAGAGGACCAGACAACTTCTTGATTTTTTTCTGAACATGTGACACTTTTGGAGAAGTCTGGTAATGAGAGAAAAGGAGAGGAGATGAGAATTAATTGTGTAGAAGGCTCAAGAGATCATCTTCCTGCAACGAACATGAAACAGAGAGCTTCCTTTGGTCTATTTTGGTAAGGTTGTACCCTCATCTACTCCTCAGTGCCCATGACTGAAGTTTATGATCCATGGTAGATGCCCTTAGGCAGAGAATGAGCAGCCAGTTTTTCATTAATTTGTAACAGAGAGACTGGTGAGAACGTTGTTCCATGCTGTGGAGAGCTTTTAGTGAATTCCTTCAGTGTTAAGCAAGCTAAAAATAATACTCTAGAAAATGTATACTTTAGCCAAACCCTTTTTTTTCTGAACCTCCATTTGAACAGGGGTTAAGACTATGCTGTGAAAATAAAAAGAGTAAGACTTATCCTCCCTCTTTGTATTTTAATCTTAAAGCTATTAAGCTGCTGAATACATTTAAGTAAAGATTTTAAATTGATCAGTAATGCTTATATAGGAATGACTTGGGGAATTTGTCTATGTGCAATTTAAAGATTCTGTTAGAAAATTTGTATGGTTGTGTCAGCTCTTTGTATCATTGTAACTATTTTTACATCCCCTTCCTCCATGTTGGTTCTGTGAGGGGACTGGGGTGGATGAGCTAGCCCATCTGTCTCTGAATAGATGAGTTGCTGAATCCAACGGCTCCCAGTAGGCAGAGCTAAGGAAGAACTGCATGCTAGATAAACCCAGTTTCCTTAGCTGCTGTTTGGAGTCATAATGTTTCAAGATATTTTAATTTCCACAGGAAGGGTAACAAAGATAACAGCCATTGGTACAGCCATTTAAAAAAATGTGATGGAATGTGGCGCAGAGGGAGAGTTGCCAGTATGGGAAGAGGGAACAACTGTTAGAGGGAGCAGAGAGGTAGCTGAGGGGCCAAACACAGCTGAAGGAGGCTGGTTGCAAAACAAAATGAAAAATTCCAAAACGCAAGCAGTGACTTCCAAGCAGGGCATCTTGGGTACACACAGATTTCTTTATCAGTCCTCATATACATTAAAGTACGGGGGGAACCAGAGGCAACTGGTTGCCTGTACAGGCTTTAATATTGCTGTGAAAAAAGAATGCATTTATATGACTTTTAAAATAAATTTAAAAAATGTACGTCTGTATGTCTCTTCCTTGCTTCAGAGAGCAAAGATGTTAAAATGCTGGATGAAGCTGCATAGGTGTGTTTCAGCTACTGCATCTCCTTGAGGAGCAAATGGTCCATGGCAAGGATGTTCAGGGGAAGAAACCTGCTCTCTGTGAAGGTTTCACACTTTTCTCAGTTGAGGGGAGGCCAGGACTGGAGCTTTTTCCTGCTAATAAATGACAGCAGTATATTTTTTTTTGCAAAGAAAAAAAAAATTAATTACTGGTATTAAGATACTGTTCTGCTCCTCATCTGTGTGGTAATCAAATCATCAGTGCACTTGGCTGTGAAGGTGCGTCTCTGTCCTTGCTGCAAGGTGGTTCAAATTGTCTCACTTCTGGCCAGAGGGGCTCGAGCCTGCAGGTCACCAGCATTGGGCCACCCTCTCTGGTCCCACCAAAGCTGTGCCATTGCACAGCTGGGAACACAGCCCTCTTTGTGCAGTGGGAAGAAGGAGGTTGACCTTGACCTCGTTATTTAGCTCATAGTGCTCAAGGAGAAAAGTGTGGAGATCTCCTCTCTCTTCCAGATACTGTTCTTATGGCCTTAAACAGTGAACAGTTGCAAACCTCTCTGTGGATCTCATCTTGATTTAAACATTTGTTTTTTGTATTTGTATTGGGGGGGGATGAGGGACAGGAAATAGCTGCAAGCTGACCTAGTATCACTAATTTAACCTGGCATGTGTGTGTCCCTGAAAGGGTATGCATTAGCTGCAAGTATTCTGCTTTTAAGCCAGTTTTACTTTGCTAGCCGAGTTCCTCAGGGCAGAGCGTATTTTTGATATCACTGTGATGGACGGATGTGATCGGTTTTGGTGGCTGCAGTATAGTTTGTGTATCTAAAATCATGAAGAAAGAAAATGAAAATACTAGGTGTGAGGTTAAACGGTATGACCTATAAAATAGAGTCTATGCACATTAGAACATCCCAGCCACATGGGTTTTTCTGGTGTGGAGGTCTGTGAATAGAGCTGCTGTCACTCAGTGGATGACAGTCTGGCAAACATAACTCCTTAACTTTTTTTTTGGGGTAATACTCAAAATAACAAAGATGCATTTATCAGAAAAACCCTTCCTTAAAATTCAAACAGGATACAAATGGAAATGCCATTAACATTGTGTTGAACCAGGGAAAATGCTCTTAATTTAGAGATACCCTTCTGACTGAATACAGGAATGTATTTGTTTTGTAAAAGGGGGTAGAATTATTGAACTTAAAAGCTGTTTGGGGCAATGTAAACATATTACCCAAAACACATAAACAAAGGAAGTGTGCTCTTCATGCCTTCCCTTAGGAATTAATGCCTTGCTTTAAGTGTAGTAATTTACATAACCTATGAATACAATAAGTAATGTAAACAATAAGGGACTAAAGGTGGGGTTTCTTTTCTTCCTTCCTCTTTTAAGGAGTGTCTTTCATCTCTTTACTGCTTATAGCCTCCTTAGGAGAGAGATGTATTCCACTGTATTCAAAAGCACTAGTAGGAATTTCTTGTTTTCTTAGGCTTAGGCAACAGCCTTAAATATCAGTTCCTACTGTTTATTATTTATGTTAATGGTGGCTTTAAAGTCATACTTCATCGCTGCATAAATATGACATAAAAAGTTGCCATGATAGCTTTTTCATTTGTTTCTTTACTTTTTTTTTTTTTTGGTAGGAATATTAAAAATTTATTTTGGCCTCATGTTTGGCATCACAGCTTTCCTGTGCAAATCTCAAAGTTGTTTTGTTTTTCCTGCTGAAAGTATTAAGCATAATTATGATCTTGTGCTGAGTTTTATAACAAGGGCTTTTGTTTTATAACCTAGTCAAAAGCATTCAATTTGTTTTACACAGACATTCACAAAGTGGTGAACTAAAGAGAAGGATTGTTGCTTCTCTTTACCTTTATGAGTAATTAGAGCATCTTCTCCCACCTCCACTGTTTTTTCTTTCCCATTTTAGCTTTTTTAATGATTTGTCTAAATACTTAGGATATTTTCACTTTAGACCATCTGTGCCACAAATTGAAAAGTATTAGTCCAAAGTTAATGTTTAAAAAGTTTTGAACCAGGCTGGATGGCTATAAGCTATTCAGAAGAGATAGGCAAGGCAGAAGAGGTGGTGGGGTGGCTCTCTATGTTAGGGAGTGTTTTGACTGTACAGAGCT
>JANZLQ010000079.1:57490317-57587062 GCA_026212715.1 Elanus axillaris | reverse complement strand
AGGAAAGACATTGAGGTGCTGGAGCGTGTCCAGAGAAGGGCAACCAAGTGGGTGAGGGGCCTGGAGCACGAGTCTTACGAGGAGTGACTGAGGGAACTGTGGCTGTTTAGTCTGGATCAAAGGAGGCTGAGCGGAGACCTTATCATTCTCTACAGCTACCTGAAAGGGGGCTGTAGTGAGGTGGGTACTGGTCTGTTCTGTCAGGTGGCTGGAGATAGGACGAGAAGAAATGGCCATAAATTGCGGCAAGGGAGGTTTAGGTTGGATATTAAGAAAAATTTCTTTACTGAGAGGGTTGTGAGACATTGGGACAGGTTGCCCAGGGGGGTAGTTGAGTCACCATCCCTGGAGGTATTCAAAATGTGTGTAGACAAGGCGCTCCAAGACATGGTCTAGTGGGCAAGGACGATGGTTGGACTCAATCTTGAAGGTCTTTTCCAGCCTAAATCTGGTCCTTTCCAGATTCTGTCATTCTATGTGCTTCCATAAAGGCAGAAAAATGGGAGTTGCATCCCTAGCAGGCTAAGACAAGATTCCCATAGAAATAGAAGTTCTTCTTAAAGCTGAAAGGGAAAAAAAAATTGCTGTCTGTGGCCAGACTGTTAGTGTAGAGGTAATTGAGGAGTTGTTTGGCCACAGGCTCTTCAGTACTGCAGCTTAGATTTTATGTGGCTGAAAGGCATTTTTGCCTTTGCATCCAGCCAGTTCATTACTATCAAGAAGCTCTTTGGCTAGTCCATGTAGTGTTGGATCACTCTCCAGGTGTGAAGATCCAGAACAGCCTCCAGGTTAAATGTGGTGTTCTGTGATTACAGAGGATACGGTTTTCCTTCATCTTCAAACAATGCCTGTTGGGCTGTTCATTTTTTTCACTCTTCAGTGGTTTCTTGTCTTGGCATTCAGTTCTTTGAATATGAGCAGGCATTAAACAAAACTCTAAAAAGTTCTCAATAACCAGGTCTTTGCCTTTCAGCCAGTAAGACCCTGGTGCTGGAATGTTAATAATTTAATTGTTCAGTGATAGGTAGTTAATAAGATTAGATAAGTTAAAGCTTTAAATGAACTAAAGGAAATTCATTACTAAGAATTTTGACTGCAACACTATGATTAACCTGAAAGTTGTAAATACTTATTTTAATGTAGCCTAACATTCAACTTTGGTTTGAAATTAATGTTAATTTTCCAAAAGCTCCACACAGCTTCTGATTATGAAAATGCAGAAAGAGGAGGTTTCCATTTTTCTTGTTTCCACAGCAGGTGCCTCTGAATTTCAGTCTTGCTAGCTGGTAATTGTAGGCAGCACATTTTAACACAACAAATGTGATATGCATCTTAATATTACTCAATAAAAACATGAAAGAATATACCAAGGCTATTCTAAAGGCTATGTGAAACTAAGTCACTGGCCTCACAGGTTCCTGATCCATATTACCTTAATGTTGTCAAAAGGAATGACTGAGGCAACCAAACTGACCAGGAAGAAGCTTCTGTCATCAGGCTTTTAAAATAACATAGAAATATTTTTGGAGCTTGGTTGTAGTGTGATCATGGAAAAATTATATTATTTAGGAAGAAAATTATGATTAGGGAAAATGAAGGAGCATTTAGTTAATTGATCTTTGATTCTAGTCACTAAAAAGAAATTTTAAAAAGCAAGATGCTTTTGATTGACTCTGCAGGAAGCCATTGCAGGAAGCCATTATGTTAGGCACAAAGGTTAGAGAGCCAAGCTTAATAGTGATGCATGCTGTCATCCAAACCGGTTTGTCTTTCATTAAGGGCAAACTATTTAGGCTGTAGGAATAAAAAAAAAAGAGCTCTTGTTATAGACATACAGGCTTTTAGAAGTATTTTTAAACTTGAGAACAGGCTTTACAGTTAACTATATGTGTACTATGACATGTAACTTGATATAAGAGGTATTAATTAACATTAATATCTGAGAGGAATATTACATATGCCTGGAGTATACACCCAGAAGTTAACAGTATTTAGTATTATTTTCTGTGGCTCTTTTTTAATTCAGTTAGATTTTGAGTTAATCCTTAGTAATCTTTCAGTAGTGTACTTGTGAATATACTCTCCCTAAACCCACTGTTGTTAGCATGTGAAGTATTTTTAACAAGAATATACAGTATTCAGAAGATAAAAAAAGGACAGGTACTGTTAATTGACCAATTTTTTTAAAGTAGCATTTCCTTTAGTTGACTTGCCATATGTGGAAGCTGGAACACTGTACCTGAATGCACAATCCTGAACGGACTTTGGTGAATGAACCTTGTTTCCAGAAGAACAGAAAAATTTGCAGAAAATTCAGTGTTTATTCTAGTGTATTGGTATCCTTGCTGGGCATTTGGTGATTGTGAAATATCTATCCTGCCTATGACTTGTGAAGATACATACTTTCTGTTACTGATAGACAAAACTGTCTTCCTGTTATGTGCAGGTCACATTTCTGACATACATCCTCAATGTGTGATTATATGAGAAGCAAGGGGTTTGTCATATGATGAATTTATTTTCTGCTGTGCTTCTGGATTGTTCTCTATAACCTCTTTCTTGCTTATGTCAAGTATTTCTGATGAATCAAAGACTGGAATTTATAAATCCTTGAGATATGTTTTTGACCTTGATTCAGAGTTTGGAAGATGAAAATGGATTTAGGATCTTAACAGTGAGTGCCCTGGGAATTAAAAGGATTTAAGATTATTTAAAACTTGATATTATTTAAGACTCCATGCAGAAGAATAGCAGTTCTGTCTGATTTCTGGTAGCTAAAAAAAGGACTAGAGAAGTAAAAGAAATGTCTTTATTTAGTATTCTTGTTTTTTGCTCTTCTATTACTTCTTTTCATTTTTGAGAGCTATCTTTTTTCTCACTTTGAAGAGTATATAACTGGAAGAAAACCCACCATAAACTTCTGTTTCAGAAAGGCTGGGATGAGGCTTTTTAATTTAAATAAAATTCATGTTTTGCATACTTGGATGCTTGGCTGATGTGTTAATGGAGGACAATCTAATTTCAAAGAAAGTGAAGATGCCACTTCGCATAAGCAAATGATTTTTAAAAGTCAGAATAGTAGTAAGCACAAAACAGTCCATTCGCAAAAAGACAAACTTAGAATAACTAGCCTTGCTGATGCTTATTTTACTGGATGGTGTAAGTGGAAGTGTTGTTGAGTGTTTGACAAATTCCTCAGTATATGCAGTAGAATAGGATTTCCTTCTGTGTAAAGTACC
The DNA here is from genome assembly GCA_026212715.1 of Elanus axillaris. NCBI lineage: Eukaryota > Metazoa > Chordata > Aves > Accipitriformes > Accipitridae > Elanus > Elanus axillaris. The sequence goes on along the minus strand of JANZLQ010000079.1, from coordinate 57,583,823 downwards.
TGTCTCGTTTACGTATGAAAAGGGGGAAAAGGGGGATCAGTTCAGCTTTGCACATGAATGCTCTTTTGATCTGAATCCTTTGATTTTTCTCCTCACTCTCCAGGGTATTGGTATAGGGTAAGATTAAGTTCCCAAGCCACTGTCCTCCCTCCTGTAAAGTAAAAAACAATCTCTTCTTTTTTTCTTTGTTCCCATTTTATTTTATTTCCTTAATTTGCTGTCTGTTGCTTCATGTTCATCCTTATTTCACTGGAGACATTAAGTAGCTGCTGTGATATTTTAAGAAGGTATGAAGGGACTCTAATACGGATTTCTTTTCTGTCTCAGTATGTTAAAATTAATTTGGTGGCTGCATGTTATGGTGCTCTTCCTCCGTCCTCCACTGCTGGAAACAGGAGTGGGTTAATCTAGCCTCAAATTGCTGTACGGAAACCTTTTCCTCTTAAGTCAAAAAAGTCAGTGCAAGTCTGTGAATCGTTTTATGAAAATACTGGATTGAGTTTCAAGCTTCGAGTCCCTGCTGATACATTAAATTGTTCATGGTATTGGCAGGGAAGAAGCAGGGGACCTTTCTTTAGCTGAATAAATAGGCAAAGTGTCAACTCCAGATGCCTTGAGAGGGAGACTCCAGACAAGCTTTTAGTGCAATTACAGAAGGATGAAGTGGAGGAGACCTATGGGACTCCTGTGCGTATTGAATTTCGTTTAACCTTTTAGTCACACTAACAGAAAAAAAAAAAAAGGAGTCTTTAAAGTATATATGTTTGTAGTCTTTTGCATATAAATATGGGGATGTTGCTTTTTTTTTAATAAAATGTATATATGTATATATACATGCTGTGGCATTTTAGGAAATGGTGTTGGCAGAGGGTACTTAAGCCAAAATAATTAGAATTACCTGTCTTCCAGTGCCCATAGTACATGGAAGAAAACTCAAAGACTCTTCCTTGGGACATTTCCCAACATTTGAAGTAAGCAGACTCACGTAGGACTGGCACATAACTCGGCAGCATAGATGCTCAGCTTCAGTCCTGTCCTGGCATCAGCAGGGTTGGATATGCAGGAGGGAATTTGTTTGTTCACCTGATTTTTCTCTGCAGACAGTTAATGACTTGTCTAATCTTCCCTTACCTGCAGGGAGCCTTCAGTGATTCCATACATGAAATAATTTTAAATGAAAGAATAAAATTCTGTCATTATTTTTACAGTTTGTTGATGAGTATGGCAATCATGTCTGCACAACCTGCCTACTTTTTGTGTATAAATAAGGATATTTGTTGTATTTTAATCATTAGCCAAGCAATATTACTTATCTTTTTAATGTTTCAATAGCTTTAATTCAAATTTTATAGGAACATTTCTTCCAAAGCACAATGCTGTCTGATCACATGCTCTGCATTATAAATCTTCCCTTTGTGATATTCTTTAAGTTACATAATGAAATTGAAAATTCATAATTATCATATACAGTGGGTCCTCTTTGTGTCTTCTGACTTATGGAATTGATTATCCTATGCATTTTAAATGGAAGTCATAATTAAGTAATGTCAGATAGCAATTTTGCTGAGCTGAATACTGTCAGAACCCGACAGTGTCCTTTGCTGTAGAAGGTAGATTTTTTTCTTTATCTGTACAGTTTAATTTTACATAATACATTAAGTATTTCTGTTATTCAAACTTGATTTCTTCTGCACCTTTTCTCCTTTTTCACTCTATGCAGTCTCTCTGGTTCTCATTCACGTTCTTCCTCTGTTTCATCTGGGGTGACACAGTGTTTCAGCACTGGCCATGTATGGGACTACCGCGGTTTAACCAGGTTTCCACTGCTGCTAGTACCTGCATGGTGGGGAAACAAAACGGAAAATAATGATACTTGTTCCTTTACAATTACAGTGGTTTGGTTTGGGGGGCTGTGCATGGGGGGGGTATGGTGGGTTTTTTTCACATTGAGCTTCTGTTGTCTTCCATATTTCTAGTTCCTAATGACTGTGGAGAAAAGTTGGAAACACCTCTTATAATGTGAGGTAATCACATGTCTTGGGCATCTGCAGTTTTAAGAAAACACCAAGTATTGGGAAGTTCACAGTAACATTGTAGGAGTTGGCAGCAGTATCTGGTTGCTTTGGCTGAGTAATCAGTTTGGTGTGACTGAACTGAAATTCTGGCCTTTTTTTGATGTGTCTTCATAGATGACTAATTGTTACTTTAAGCTCAGAATTAAGTTAAAAAAAAATTTTAAAAAGTGTCTTTCATCTACCCTGAGCCTTCCCTGTGAATTTCATACTTGATCACTGTAGATAATGTCACTCTTGCACTTGTTATATGTATAGGTCAAACAAAGGTCCAAGGTAATGTCATAAGAGGCCATAAATAAAATAGTTAACCAGAGGTTCATTTAACCCAGTATCTGATAATAGCCAGTGGCCTAAATAAACTACAGAGCAAACTTACACTGATGTTTTCATAGTCTCCATCATGCTCTGCATCTTGAGGACTTACCGGGTCAAAGAAGGCAGTTGTTGCTGTCAGTGGATCTTTTCTTTATTAACTCGTCCCATTATTTCTTGAGCAAATGTGGAATTCAGCATCCACAGCAAACTATGGCAGATTTCCTCAGCATAACTGCATCTTGTGTGGAAAAAGTGCTTTCCTGAGCCTTACGTTCCCCAGTATGCTTTGATGCTGTCAGCATTTGTATTAGCCTTACAGTAAATAGTTCTTTTCTATTCTTCCTTTCTGTGCTTATCAGCATTTTATAGAGTTCAAAAGAAAATACATCCTTATCACTGAAATGTGTGATCCGTTCAAAAGATGCTCACTCTCATACTGTAATAGCCTGGAATGTTCTTTCACAACTGCAGAGCTCCATGATGAAACCATGTATTTTCTGTGTTGTAGTTCTGCAGGATTTTACCACTTCTGCATAATTTTAAAAGTTACCTGACATGCCATAAAATGGATTTTAGCTCTCTGGGTAAACTACTGGGACATGAAATGATGACCTTTAGGAAGAAAAGCTGGATTTTGCTTTGCTGTTTTAGTTATAGTGGGGGACTTCTCAAGCATTTATTAATGGTTTCCATCTGACAGCATCTGATTTTTTTATCTTTCTTAGAAAAGAAACAAAAACATTCAGCAAAAAAAGCCTCTTAGACTCATGGTGTTTTCCCCTTGCAGTGTGGGATACTATTACACATGCTTGTGATTATCTACTCTGCAAACAATTGTCAGAAAAATTCATCTGTTTTCCAAGTCCCACAGAAGAACAGATGTGGAATTAAGTTTCAAACAATGTACTCTTAATCACTTACATGTGGACACGAAACAAACTGGAGCTCAGTGGGAACTGATTGGATGCTTTGTTAGTTAAGCGTGAAGTGCAGAATTTGCATTTTTCTTAGGCTTCATTCTCTAAATGGTCCTTTGAAAACAGTACTAATAAGTGAACAAGAAAAGGGTCTGTTTCAGATATTTAACTCTTTCTAGAAAGCCAAAACCTCAGGGGACCACCTGAATGGAGCTGGAATATATTATGTGTATGAATATGAAACAGAGATTGTGTATATATGTGTAATTTTCTTCCTTAATTTTAGAGAGCTCTTTTGATGCTGTAAAGGATATTGGGGAGTAAAGTAGCTGCATATCGTCTGTGTGCTTTCAAAAGCAATGATTTAAACCACCCAGCTCTGTCTGTAAGAAATTTCAAGGCAATGTTCAATTGCTGGAATACCATAAGAAAGCAATTATGTCAGAAAACGTACTCATGTTGTGTTCTAAACCTCAGCCTTCACTGAAGAAATCACTTAAAAAGATAGTCCATACAACTACTTCAGAAAGCTAATTTTGAGGGAGAAAGGGTTAGTATTTAGGGATTCTGGAACTTACATCTTCAAACTTTACAGAATTATGATTTTGAATCAGTGCATTGGACAGCCACCAAGACTTAAGAAATTGTTGGATTCTTGTTCTTGGAATGAATTTATTCATAATCGATAAGAAAGCCTATGGAAACAAGGCTATGGGTAATTGTTCCCAGTGTGACTGCCCTCTCTCATATATGTATAGGTCTTGAAAAAATAGTGCCTACTAGTAGGAATCTGCACTTTCAGTTGCTACAGCATTGAAACTGTTGTTAAAATCTCTACCTTGTACTATAAGATTATTTTCAGTTATTCAATCCACTGTAGCCCGGAAATAATTTGCCTCCCTAAACCTGAAAAAAAAAAGGGGGGGTGGGGGGATAACCGAACAAATTTGTTGCTTCTTAAATTTTTATGAAACTTGATTAAACAGGCAAGGTTATGTCTTGTTTCAGCATTTATTGTGGTCCTGGGGAAGCTTTTAAACCCCCTTGGAAGTTTTAAAATTAGCCTTATCGTTTTATATACAACATGGGTTAAGAGGGCTGTGAACTCAGCTGCAGATAGCTTTTTCTGGAGAATAACAGAGTCACCCCCCAGACTTGAAGTGGGGTGTGAGAAGACTAGTAGTCATTGTTTTTCCTGCCTTCCAGGGAATAGGAGTGGGAGTCCTCAATCTCACTGCCTTATTGGCTGTTCCTTAACTTCTCACTTTGCACATTCATCATTATGTTTATTCTGGTAGCAAGCAAATGGCCAATGCCAATTAAAATGTTCGCTGCTAATAAAATAGCAAAATACATTGTTTTGAGAGATGGAGAGAAGGAACTTTCAGAAATGTTTGTTATGTTTCAGAGAGATGTTGTCTCTTAGCTTGACTGCTGGAGAGATCTGTGAAGGTTATAGCAGAGTTTATGTATTCTTTAAAAAAATCTTTTGTACAGATTTCCTGAGGCTGTTTTGCTTGTGCAGTGTGAAGTGACCAATTTCTTCCTTTTCTTTGTTTTTGGGGAGGTCTGCTTGACCTTAGTTTTTCATGTTTTGTTTCAAAATAACTTTATTTCATGGATATTACTTTATTTATACGCTTTGCAGAAAAAAAAAAGAGATGATAACATTCAAAATAAATATCTTTATAGCCCCATGTCTTGTTTTTTAGCCTTTGTCTAGAATGACATAAATGGTGAAGTATTTCATGTTCTTTAAACATGACTTTGTGAATGTAGTCAATGTAGGTATCTTGTGCATGATCAAGACCTTTAATAAATGCAGTTGTCTGCTGCCTTTAATAATCAAAAGCATGGGTTACAGCCAGGTGTTATGGATGGGGCTTATAAGCCTCAAATGAGAAACTGCATTTTTGATATTTAATACTTTGAGAGTATTTTAGATGGACTTAGAATGCTTGCCTTCATTTCAACAGTGGGGTTTGGGGTGGCTTTAAGCTATTAAATACATACTTTCTGAGAGGCAATTGGAAGGTACGCTAAGGTACTCTAAAATATGTATAGATCTTTGGATGACAAGGCCCTTGTAAGAGAGTTTGTTCTTTTGTTATTGCAGGCAATCAGGTTGTATGCAAATTGTTTCATTGTGTCATCAGCCTCTGACTTAAAACTAGGAAGGTTTCTTGCCTCTGCTTTTGTTGTTGAAAGGATGTTATAGAATCTTGCTCTTTCAGATGGTTTAGAAATCATCTCTTAACCTGCATCTTAAGTGTATTCACAGTCATTGCAGTTATTTTGTTCCTGCTGCAATGTTGCCTTTTAATTTAAATACCTATTCTTTCCACTTGCTAATTAGCTGCCTACAGTAACTGTAGGAAACAATTATACTCCATTGTTGTCACCATTTTGTTAGGCTAAAGAAGGCAAGACCTCCTATCTTTTCTTAGCTCTCTTCCATTGATCAGTACGGTATTCCTTCCATGTTCCTAATCCAATTTGGATGCCTTCCCCTGCCCCTCATATCTGGATAATAGTAATTCTTTGCAGTGTTCAAAGGAAGACCTTAGTGGAGTCTTCAGCAACTGGTAATACTGTTGTCTGGGCTGATGATAACTTTTTTGATATATTCTAAGATTACACTGGCATTCATCACTCCCATATCTTGTTAGAGATATTGCCCAACAGGCTCAAGATCAGTTATGAGATATTTCTGAAGGTCTTCCCTCTTCTCACAATTATATATGCATGTTAAATAAACATTCTCTAGGAATTTAAGCTACCAGTAAACTTTAAAACTCTGAATCTTGTTGAGAATACCACCTGAACTGTAAGAAAGATTTTTTTTTCTAATTAATTGCTTTAATTTAGAAAATCATTGTTTAATGAGAAAGTACAGTGTTTTTTTAAAAAGTGAACTGATTCATATCATCTGAGTTTCTCAATTGGAGACATGAGGAAAGCAAGGAATCTTCATCACTCCTGCAGTTGTTGATAAAAGTTGAAGGGGAAGACATCAAAGGATTTAAAAAGTTTTCGCATCAAACTTAAAAGTTTGGGTCAGGTAAATACCCTCTCATGAGTTTCAGTAAAGAGTTTTAGGGGGTGATCTTATGATTACCATAAACTCTCTAGCACATTGAATACATACTTTTGGGGATGTGAAGGTTAATTGGTGACAGAAGATAAGCAAGCAGGAAGTCCAAGAATGCATATTCAAGGAAGACATCCCTGAGTAAAATTTATATTCAGTTAGAATTATACAGGTTGGAAGGGACCACTGAAAACAATGGTCAGTTTTACCCTCAGCTGGGAAAGAGGGGTAAAAAAAAGTCAGGTAGCATTCTTCCCCCCTGCAGCCATTTCTATTTGAATTGAATCCTTCATGGATTATTCTGCAAGCTCATTATTTGAGTCTGAAATTGGCCTATCACACTCAAGTTCAGCTTGCAAGTATCTTTGTATAGGAAATGATAAAGGTAATGATAACTATGTCTTTAAAGAATTAACCTTTAATAGAAAGGGAAAAGAAAAGCAGAAACGGATATCTCTTTTTGCCATCTGAATCAGGAGACCTTTTTAGATGTGATTCTCCTCTTTGTGTGTACATCTATAGGTGGAGATGATCTTTCAAAATCTTCTTTTAGGTAGTAAAAAGAATAGTAGAATGCTAGGGAAGATAAAATGTTATCACTAGGAGCGCAGAATTTGTCAAGAAGTTATATCTCTGTTTTACTGAGAAATGTAAAGAATAATTTAAAGAATTTTTAGAGGAATTTAAAGAACAATTAGAACTTCTTACAAAGTGTGTGCTGTGACAGTCTTCAAGGAGGATAGTAGTGGCTTCAGGAAAAGCTAAACCCAGACGTTTTATTTCTTGTATTACCAGGACATTTTCTGAAAAGAAGATTGTCTCTCTGGCAGTGTTTAAGCAAACTGACTCCAGAGAAAGCTTAAAATGACAAAAATTAAAAAGGCAAAGGAAAGCTTCTTTGTGGTAAACAAAACCACAGTTAACATATTTCTTAGTTGCTGTTCAGTTCCCACCATCCCTGGGGCTAGCTAATTCTTCCATCTGCAAACTGAGTATAATTTTTAACTCTTACTAAGCAGTGGCTAGCTCATTTCCCCTTCCTTGGGTTAGCATCAAAGGAGCACCTCTTTGTGGGCTTGAAAGCTCCTGTTGGAAAAGCAGGCTGCGGGGAGATGGCTCAGGACTTTCAGAGGTCTGTAGAAACTGCAGGATGTTCTCCAGAACTGGAAAACTGGGCAGATAAGACTTGAGTAAGAATTTTTATTTCCATAACATTGTTTTAATGAAACGCTCAGGAAAAGCACATGGAATGTTGTTCAGGGTCTCATCTTTATTTAATTTTTCTTTATGTTGGGTTTTGGTTTTTGTATTTTTACAAGACTGAAAATCAGTTCTGAGACACAAGCTGGAGAAGAGCTGAAAACAAACAAGTTGATGTGCTCTAAGCAGTATTTTTAGCTTTGAATTAAGATCTTGAGTCCATGGTAGGCCTATTAGTTGGATAATGTTCAGATAGACTATTTTTGGTAGAAGGAACTTTGCTTTAAGGTCAAATTGAATGGCCTAAGCTTTATATTTTGTCACTCAGCAAAATCATTACATGAATCACTTAAGTGTTTCATGATTAAAAAGCAGCTTTTCACTGGTGGAAGTTCACAGGTAGCACCTGTGGGTACTTTAATTTGATAAGCTACTTTTTATGTGTATTTTTTTATTGCATCTATGAAGATGAAAGATGTGAGGAAGGTATGGAAATTAGTCCAATATAGAATACATGCTTAAGGTAAACAGTGTTGTTTTCCTGACACCATAGAGGAGTTTGAAATTGTATTTTGAGGGCTCCTAATGGCTTGTTTGTGTTTTACTAAGTCAGTCCCTAGTTCTATGTTTAGTCGCTTCGTTAGATATCTTGTCTTAAATGTAAAGGAAGTTGAACGTTAAAACAAATCTGCTTTTCTTTGAGGGGGAGGGGGCAATTCTTTTTAAGGCAATTTTTACTTAGGCTGAAGCCACAAAACAAACATTCCTAATTCAGTTGTGTTGCAGGAGGACTGGAAAATGCAGGAATTTTATAAAGCATTTTGGACATTTTAATGATTGTTTCATTCACATGTACTGGTCACAGCTTGCATCACTAGTATGATAACTCTGACTATAACTTTGGCCTGAGAAGGAGGTGTTGGATTGAAAACAAAACAAACCCCACAGCTGCTGGTTTAGGGAGATGAGAGAGTGTGTGTGAATGTGTGAGATAATCTGGAAGAAAAAGACACGTTATTACGATGGGATAGCTCTGCAGCCTTCTGCAACAGGCTTAGGCGTTCTACTGATTAAATAAAGTGCGTTAAGCAGTGTGTTAACTGCTTATGCCTTAACAAAACTCCACAGTAGCCATCTCCAGGCCTTTGGGAAAAGATAACTGAGCTGTCTCCCTTGGAATCGTTCTGTTCCACTTCTGCCAGCAGACGGCTTTATTTGTAAACTGCATTTTGCAGGCCACACGGTGCCGTAATCTGGGGGCAATAATTCGGATGTTAATAATACTCATCAGAAGTTGTTATTTATTAAGCCAGCTGACATTTAGGAAGAATAGCCTGAACTTGCCAAGTGATCCTAGCTCATTGCTGAGGAGCATGCTACTGGTTAGAGCATTTAATTAGGAACCCACCGTCAGGGCCCAGGGGCACTAATGGGCCTGTGCCTCCCCTGGGTCTTGCTCACCCTCCTGCCTGGGGGCCCAGGAGCCTGTTCCAGCCCAGCCTTGGGCCATCAGTCCCTGTTGGAGCTGTGTACCAGTGTTCTGCTTCCAGTCCCAGCTGCTGTGGGATTGACCTAAAGCCTGCTTTTGCCTGATGACTGCTGGGCTCTCCGTGGGACCTGTTTCTCTCACCATCTGTGCACAGGTAGCTGAGCAGTGCTGGCCCTGAGGTGAAGCTGCTTTCTGAATCACATCTTGTCTGGTCCATCCTGGTGGTGGCCAAGCTGCATCCACCTAGAGCAGCTTTATGGCCCAAATGGAGCTAAGGAACACTTTTAGTGACTGTGGATGTTCTTGATGGAGATACTGCTGCAAAGCTGCTGCGTTTGGCTGCCTTGGGCTGGCAGAGGTGATGGGTTTTATGGAGCAAGACAAAAGCTCTGGTTGTGGTGTTAACTCATTGTTGCTGTGGGTGGGTGACTCACCTTTTTGCTTTACTGTCCCTGCAACACAGAGATGCAACTCAAGAAGCGTGTTATAAAGTGAACTTGTTAAGTGCTTTTACACCACCTTGAAAGTAAACAATTTATGACCTTTTATCCTCATGGGTAACACTAGAGTGCTCCCACTGATTTCAGTGAATGTGGGATTGGGCTCCTGGCTGAGGTTCTGGATTACTAACTTCAAATAAAGTTTTATACTTAGATAAAATAATCCCTAGAAAACAAAACTCATTTTATGGAATAACTTTACCGAAAATAAATTTGCATATCTTTTGCTTCAGTTAGTAATGACTGACTTGTTAAAGAAATGTGATAATTTGATTCACTTATCACTTGGGTGCTTATTGTATTAGGTAGCAGGCTAAGAGGGATCTTTCATTCACAGTGCAGGTCTCTTAATGCTTCTGTATTTATTCTGTTTAGTTTTGTGGGAATTGCTAGGGTTACAAAAATGTAATATTTGGTTTAAACATTTTAATGATGTGTAAAACTATGCTGTACTGCTTTCGTGGTTAAGGTGGTGCGGGGGGAAAATAGGCATTAAGAGCTGGGATCAGCAGTGTATTAGAAGTATGTCTGGCCTTTATTAGGTGTAAACTTCAGGCCAAGTGCATTTGGATGAAATATTTTTTGTAGTGTAAAAAAGGGAAGATTTTTTTTGTTCTCATTAGAATAGCTTGCAAATTATGTTGCTCTATATGGTATGCTCTTTTGAATTTGCTTTATATTACATACATATAGATATGTAGGATGATCTTCTGCATTGAACAAATTAGGTAGATAACATGAAAAGCAAAAGTGCAATTTTCTTCTTTCTTAGGTTTGTGTGAAAGAGAGAATAATCAGCCTGAGAAGAAATGTTAAAAAAATCTATTGTATATCTTGAGCTGTTAGTTTCCTATGGTGTTTAGCATTGTAATTCATTGAGAGTTTGGGTGTTTGGTTTTGTTTTTTTCTTAACCTGCTAGCAGTGTAACCCTAAAGAAAGTACTTTCCCCCTCTTGTTTTGCCGTTATTTCTGAAGGTAGCCTTAATGATGCCTGTGAAATAGTATGGGGTTTTTTTTTTATTTTATACTGTTCTGCATTGATAGCAAAAGACAAAGAACCCATTGAATACATTATTTCTATTCATAGTGACATAATTGGGCATACAAACCTTACTGAAGTAAGTAAATATTTCTTTGATTTGGATACTTGCTGTTACATAATACATGGAAGTATCGCACAGTAGTATATCTGAAGAAAAAGCTACTTGAAAAGGATGTTTTAAGATACAGCGGATATATCTGTATTCTTTTTTTATTTTATTTTTTCTGGAGAGACTAAGTATACCCAATTCCTGTTGTGTGCAAAGCCAGGGTATGTGACACAGCGATGTTATCAACTAACTGTGTTCTCCTCAGAGTGTCTGGCCTATTTGCTTCTCCTGTTGAACGTAAATAAAAAAATTTAAATCAATGGCTCTGCTTGGTACAGAGACTCTTTCTTCCTGAATTATACTAAAACATGTCTCCCTTGCAAATGAGAAAGGAGCTAAAAATGAAGAATCTAGTGTTTTCTTCTTTTTGTTGGGGGGCAGGGGAAAGAGGGGGAGTGGGTGTGTGTGATACAGCCAAATTTACAGCTAGTTGAGTAGACAGGAAGATATGTACTTTTGCCAACTATTGTAGAAATCCATCTGAGCTATTGCAAAATTTGTAACAAAGCTCCTGAGAGAAAGAGTGAGAACATACATGTGTTTTTCTCATTCTGATTTGTTTGGGAGGATTTAGGTTTCATTTTGGCCATCTGTGGCATAAGGAAAGTGTATACTGCCTGTGTGGTGATGGGGCAGTGGACGGCATGTGGAGTTTCTTCTTGTTAGCTTTTTCACAAATGTGGTGGCAAAAAAGAACCTTTGTTTTTAATGTAATACTTGCTCTCTTTTTTTTTTTTTTTATTTCTTGTGTGTGGATGAGGAAGATGATTTCTGTGCCTTTGGCAGGTGGACGTATCTGTGAGAGAAGGTTTTACCATGCTTGTGCCACTTCTGTTTGTTAGGGAGCCCAGGCTCCAGGCAAGAAAATTTTCCTTAAAAGCACCACTTAATTCTAGTTGTCCAAGCAATCCATCGTTTTCACATACTTAAAACTGATGGTGCATTTTTAGGTGCTTGAGTCTAAAAGAAAACAATTTGGCCTTTTTTGTTCATGAAATGTAGTCTCTGCTAACACTGCTATATTTTCATTGCTGTGTTAACTGCTTTTGAGACAGAAGAGAAAAGTTGGAGTAATCACAGCTACTTAGTCTAGTCCGTTGTTTATTTTTCTGGAGGAATATTCTATGTGCCAGGAATTCAGAGGCCATTTTAAGCCATGCTTGACTTTCCAGTGCTCCCAGTACTTTTTCCTCTGTACTCAGAAGCACACTTTGTTAGGAATTCTACACCAATTTTTCTGTTGTTAAACCATCTTCACCAAGGCTAAATTATCTCTGTTTGTTAGTCTACTGACCTTCCAGCTCACTTAGTTCTTTTATGTAAGGGGAGGTTCTTCATATATCCTGGTCTGATGTATGTATAAAAATGCAGAATTCATATTATTGTGAGAAATCATGTAGTTCAGTGTCACCGAATCAACCTTACCTTTATTACCTTATTTCATTACTTTTTGGTACTGAGGTTCCAAAACTGGATGTGGTATTCCAGATGTGGTATTCCAGATGTGTATTCCTGCAATGCTGGCTAAAGGCAAATAATTGCTTATCAGTGGAAACTTAGCCTGTAGATATACCCCAGGATTTTCTTGCCCTTCCTTGCTGCCAGGACTAACTGCTGGCTCATGTTTAGCCCACTGTATGCCCAGCACCCCAGCTCCGTTTCTAAGAGCTGTGCCCTCGGTGGTCAGTGCCCAGTATGTCCAAGGGATTAGCCCATCTCAGGTACAGGACTTCATGTTTGTCCTCGCTGATTCCATGAGGTATGTGTGTGGGGTGGCAGAAGGGGTTTGGAGGTGTGTTTCATAAGCTTGTGGGGTAAACATGCTATGTTGTTTAGGTTTTTATTCCAGTGGTTTAGGAACTTTTGGAGGTTTTGCAAAGTTATACCTGATTTAAAAATGTTTTTATAAATCAGAATAGAATATACAAATAATTTTAAATGTATTTTCAAGTCTTGGCATACTTTATTAGTAAAATAGAAGAGAAAAATAGGCAATTTTCTGCATGCTTAGTGGTTATGTGTTACTCTTTCACATGTGCTTATTTTTCTTAGCTCCTTAGGGATTGGAGTGATGTCTTGAATGCTGCATTTCTAGCTAAGCAGAAGTGTCCTTGTAGTGAAATGTTACCCATGTGCATATAATCTCTTATAAGCAGAGTTGTACCATTCCAGCCTCCAATAAATATAGTTTTGATGGGTTTGGCTCTGTACCTTTCTTACATTTTATGCCAATTATTTCTCTAGGTATTGCCAGGTGTCTGAAGTAGTTGACCAAGACCTAAGGACTTGGAACATTGGTGAGTAAATGAAATTCAGATTATATTATCTGGTATTTTCACATGCTCTCTGACTCTGAAGTCTGACTGGTGTTTGAGGAATGGAAGATGTGCAGTAGGTTACGCCTTTTGAGTATTTTCTTCTGAGCATCAAGTTCTTGTTCAGAGCATCCACCAGACTTTTTTTAAGCAGAGATTTTAAGAAGGCATAGAAGAGGTAGTCTCAGTGACTGCATTTGATAAGTGAAACCTCCCTCCCGCCCTTTGACTTAGAAAATACTGAACTTCAAGTATTTCAAGCAGAATAGTTCAATCTATACTTGAAGCAGTAACATACGCTGTGACCCATTGTATTAAATAAATAATGCCTGAATCCAGAAATCTCAGAATCATGCTGGTGTACATTAGGCAATTATAAAACCAGATATTATTCTAGAATATATGGAAACCTAAGGTAAGTTAATAAATTACTGCAGGATGAATTTTTTCTTACTTTAAAACCCTGAGCTTATGTCTGTGTTTCTTAACTCCCCCTCCGCAGACTGTTGCATTGTTTGTAAAGATAGATGATTCTGTTGATCCCCTATGCCCTGCTCATTGCTGATTCTTTGCATCCTATGTGCCAGTTATGTACCTGTTGTGACTAGAGAAGAATGCAGGAAGGATCTAAGGAAGAACTTTAAAAATTTCAAATAGTTTTTAAATTGAATTTTGTTTAGTAATGAGTTTATGAATATATTACTTGCACTTCCCTGGCTGTAGGTGTAGCCTGGCAAAGAGAGGCTTAGAAATACAGAAGTGAATGCACCGTTAGTTGTACTTAATAATAGTAGTAGCATTAGTAGTAGTAGTAATAATAATAATAACAACAATAATACTACTTTCAAAAAGCAACTGTGTTTTCTTGCCAAGATACAGTTATTTGGAAAAATGTAATATTTCTATTTCTTTGGTTTCCATAGCAGAGCCAGTTTATGTGAAATATTTTGTATTTATGGGATCTTGGTTTATTTCAGTGCTCTTGGCAGCAAATGTAAGATTTTAGCACCCATACATTTGATTGCATGTGCTGTTGACTTTGGTGGCCAAGAACCAAATGCAATACAGTGAGAAACTCTTGCCTATTTTTGTCTTCTTTTTTTGCTTTAATGACCTCTGAAAATTATGTTTGTATAGTTCTTAATTTCTAGAAATACTATTTAGTTAGAACTTTGAAGGAATTTATCGTTTTAGAACATTTACCTTCATGTAGTTCTATATTTACTATCTCTTTTCTATTTCTGCTTGTATTTTACCAGGAAAATCAAATAAGTGAATTTTAAGTGAATTTGTTAATTGATTTTGGATATTCCTTTTTGCCTACTGTTTATTTACCCCTGTGTGCCCATCCTCCACACCCTGACAATTCTCAGGACTAAACTGCTGTATTCATGGTGTCATCGGTGCACGAGTGGAATCAATTGATAGCTGCTGTGCACTTTCCATCCACCTTATTCCTCCTCCTTAGCAAGAATGAAACTTGTTCTTCCCTACTTCTGTAATTGTTTGCCAGGGCATTCAACAGTGCTCAAAAATAAGTGGTACATTTGCTGGTATTTATATTAGTTCATTTAGTACTCTAGAATAAATGTTACCGGTCCTTGCCCAGTTTGAATGCGTTCAGTTATCTAAGATATTTTTGGTCACAGTGGATATGAGAAAAACCCACACAACATTCAAGTTGCCATAGAAAAATCCAAGTTTTGGCCTTGCCCTTCAGTGTAGACTTAATAGGAGCCATGTTAAATTTCAGAATCATGAGGAACTGTGCAAGAAGGAATTCAAACTACATTGAACACCACCAACCTGTCTTGTCCTTCCTGAGATACCTACATGTATATGGATTTATATGGCTTAATTTACTTATGTGCCAGTGTGACACATTTATTCCACAACACACCAGTGTGCCACTATGTTGAAGCAGATGTGTTAATGCAACAGGTACTGCTCCACTGCACGTATTATGTGATTCCACAAAAAGCTGAAACTATTGTAGTTTCTTTATGAAGGTACAATGGACAATTCTGTCTTTTCACGTGTAGGATCTGGTAATACCATATGCCTGGTGCTCACAAGTCACTTGTCCCAAACATTCTGAAAATAAAAACTATCCTTTTGTCAAACTAAACATATCTATTGTTTAAGAGAAATTTAAAGAAAATATACTTAGTATTTTTAAAAGTAACTCTTTGCTTATGACTGCTGCTTGTTGGTGACTCAAGCATATTTAAAAGTAGTCTTATAAACAACTTAATAATTCATGTGAAGCAACTTCTCTTTTTTTACTGATGTTTAATTGCATGACTTCAAACTGAAATGATTTCCTTCTTTACAGAGTGCTGATACTCGTTATTTTATGATTAATATGGTGGCTATTCTGGTGGGATACTCTGATACGAGGCCCTGATTCACTAGCGGATGAAAAGATATGTGTAAGGTCTATTGAAATATGGTTAAAATGCTATTGGTTTAGAAACTAAGGAGGTGTTTAAGAGTTTTGAACAGGGAAAAAGTGGAAGCAACAGCTTTTGCTGAACTGGAACCTTACTCATATTACAGATTATAGTGAAATACCATACCAAACTTTCACAGCAGTTGCTAGGGCTGACAACTGAACTGTATACTGCATGGTACTCTGGTGTTGCTACATTGTAGACAGTTTACATAGCTTTATCTAACAATGAATATAGGTATTCATTATTTCAAGTTTGATGCTTGTGAAGAAGCTGCTAGTTAAGAATTAGACAGACTTAATAATTTAAAATGGCTTCTTGATTAGTGTTACAGATAATATGACATATTTTTTAGTAATGTGGTGCCTCAGACCAGTTAAGAGGGGAGCCCTATAATGCCTAGCAACATAACAAAAACACTTTATGAAGCTAACTTTAGCTCTGTGCAGATTAGCTCTGTGCAGATCTAATATGTTGAAAGGAAATTGAAATTAGAACTTTCCCTTCATAAATAAATATGTAAATAATATAGTTTCTCTCCAGATGTACTATTGAGCACAGCAAAGTCCTACCTGAGTTTTCTTCATAGGCATTGCATAAGTTGTCTTGGAAAAACATTTGAAAATAGGTAAGCGCTTAATTCCATAAAAATCTTCGCTTTGGTTGCAATAAAATAATTAATAAAATTGTAACTGAAAGCAAGAAATAAACAATTGAGATAAAAATTTAAAGGATAAAATTACCTTCTGATATGGTTTTAATGAAATCTTTGGTATTCTGCTTACTCTTTCCGCTTGTTTTTTCTCCCCAGGGTTTCAATTTAATTGTAAGAGCATTCACATACTCCTGACTTGCATGTGTGCTACTTTTGCTGCAATATGAGTAGGATACAGCCTTATAATGCCTTTTCTAATAAACACGAAAGATAAACTCCAAAATTGTGTTGGGCAGGAAAGCACCAGTTATTATATGTAAGATTAAAATAATATTAATCAAGAATTGATTGCTTAGTACAGGGTTGCTAAGCTCCTACCAGGACCCGCACATCAGAGCTGTCGGTGATGCACGCTCCAGTGAGATGCCTCAGCAAAGGTCAGATGTTGCACTAAATGTCCATGTTGGACATCTCTGGAAGGCAGCCAGTGTTAATGTGGTTGGGGCATGTTAGCCTAGCAACTCTAATGGTTGATAGTGAGACTAGTCCCTGAAGATTTGGAGGTTTGATCCCCTCTTCTAATAGCTGAATTTTCACCAGCCACTTGGCCAGTATTTTTGCCACAGGTTGATACATAGGTGCAGTTCTTAGACCATGGACTTTTGGCGTTCCATATAGTCTGGAACCTGCCTGCTGATGTGACAAATATTATTCTGTGCTACATGAAAATAAATGTTTTTGCCAGCCAGTCCAGTTCCTCTTCAGGTAATAATATTTACCTAGCTTTCCTGCATAGGGTCCTGGTTGGCATTGGAGGGTGAGGATTGTGCTTTTGGCCTTGGGAACAACTGGGAGAAACCAAGGTGAAGGAAAGCAAGCAGAGTATCTTTCTGAAGGTCTTTCCTCATGTTGTGATAACCCTCAGAGAAAGGAAAGTCATGGTTTGCCCAAGGTGTTCTAGCTGTCATCATACCTATTTGTGCTGAACTTTGTGTGCCTCATGACAGTGCTTTGTTGACAGCAGGACTATATTCTAGGTTTCTGATGAAGCTTTGCTGTATCTTAAGCCTGAAATAGAAAAATTGGTAACAATTTTGAGGTGACTAAAAGGTCCCTGTGTGTTAATCCCACGTAGTTCACAGCAGAATACAGATGGGGACAGGGAGTTGATCTTTGAGTTTTATGTTTGGTTTGAGATATATGGCTTTGTTTATATCGGTACAGTTTTGTACTATGTACATAACAGCACAGGGACAGGGTGGGATTTTAACCTCGAAGCCAAAAAATAGAGCTGTAGCCAGTGTTGCTGGTTTTACTGGTTTTAGTTAACAGCCAGAGTAAATAGGAAGTCATGTATTTGTACTGCTTTTCCCCTATGAGCAATCTCTTTTCTGTGTAAGTGCTTTGCCTCCCCTGCCCTGCCCCGTAATTTATCTTTGTTTACTCCTTCTCTGGAGAACTTCAAGGTGATTTTAAAGCATTAATCCAAAATTGCTCCCCACTTCCATTTCATAGAAACAAAAATAGCAGTGTGCATTTTTTAGCTTTCTTTCCTTTTGTCTGTCTTAAGAGGGGAGAGAGGACAAGTCACTGACTCAGGAAAATATTAAGGTTTGGAGTTCTTCCCTTGGGAAGGCACTGGGAACTTTCAGATGCTGTAAACCACATTGAACTGATAATTTGCTTATGGAGCAACAAATCCAATCGTTAATTTTAATTTTGTTATTTCTGGAACCTAGTGTAGTTCTTGATATGGAGATGCCATGCCACAAGTAGTGAGTAAACAGCAATTACAGCCACAGGGAAAAGTGTGGCATAGCGGATGCTGTTGCCTGTCCTGACTCTTGCATTTGATTTCCGCCTCTGTTACTAACCTGCAAAGTGATATTAGGAAAGTTAATTTATTTCTTTTTCTTTTTGTCTGTTTAGATTGCAAGGCCTTTTGTCCAGATACTGTGCCTCAGTTCATATCACTGTGCTTTGGTGCCTATGGAGTCCTTTAGTTGCTGTAGTATTACTATTTTTACTTGCAGAGTTTCTCTTGTGCTGTGACATTAACTCTCAGGGACTCACTGTGTGACATGGAATCCTAAGACATTTGAATATGCATTCTGCAAGGAGAAAGCTAGTAATACTGTTCAGAGCATGGTTTAATATTGCATCTGGTCTTGCACAACTGCAGGCTGATGCCAAAAGGGGCGGTACCGCTTCAGCCTGTTCTTCCCCTCTCTGGCATCAGGCCCCAGCCCCAAGGTGAGTTCAAGGTAAGCAAGCAGCTGATTCAATAAGAAAAACCTAACTGCCTGGGAAGGAAAACTGCATCAGCTAACTGTGCTGGCCTGGCTTGTCCTGTGGCTGAGAAACTATTAGATGTAACACAAGGAACAAAGAGGGAATAAGCAGCTGGAAGTACCTGGGGAGAGTAGTACTGTTTCTTTCAGCAACAGGTAATAAATACACCAGGTGAGACACAGCATGAAAACCTAGGCCTACAGAGAGCTGCATTTTACAGCCAGATTTTGAACCTAGCAGAAGAATGGCTTGCAATGGATGTGACAGCCCAACTTCAATCCTGCTGATGTTAGTTGCTGCTGTTACATATTCTTCACTGGAAATATTTTTTTCTAATATAGCTTTATAATTGGTTTCTCTGAAGTAGCAATCATCTTTGTGATCCACATTACAATTTCAAGGCATATTTCTGATGCCTAAATATAACTTTGATTTTATTTAATTTTAATTTAAATTGAAGTCTACTTAATCTTTCAAATTGAGCTGACAGAAGTTGCTCTTGATGTGATATATTCTACAGACTTTGTATTCATAATTTCCACTTTAAACTCTGTCAGGAAACTTCATTCTTCTTTGAAAATGACTTCTGTAATTGGAGTTGACTCTTTAAAGGGCATTTTTCACCCACTGCCCTTTCTCTTAAAAATGTATACACCAGATTAGATTGGTTTCTTTGATCTTACTTTCTTTGTGAGCTTCATGTGATAAGATCTTGTGTTGAAGGACCTGTCTTTTCTTCCCCACTTGCCCTAAGTGTTCATGAAATAAAGAGGGGTGAGCAAGATGGAAGAAGAGAGAAGTGAAGTGTTAAAATGATTTTGGAAAATGTAGTGACTAAAATTAATTGAGGAGCTTTTACATACAGCCCACACATGCCTGTGAGGACGTGAATATTTCCTGTCGATCGCATTTATGGATGAGGTCACTGAGTAAATTCAGCTAAGCAAAGAGAACAGTTCAGCAGCCCAAAAAGCAAGTGTGCTGCTGAGAAAGCTGCAGCCCAACAGGGACCCAGCTCTGAAGCTGTCTGTACGACTGACCTAGCCAATGAAGTTGCTGAAATTTCACATCTGTTATTTCTTACTGCCCACTTTTCTGGCAACAGCCAATCTTCATTTTTTCCATTATAGGCAGCTGCTGGAACTAAAAGGAGCTTGAGCTCATTTTCAGATGTGCTAAATAGACTATGTTTTACCTTCCTTCCCCCCCCCCCCTTTCTTTCTACCACATAGTACTGGATCTGTGAGTTGTGCGCTCTAGATGTGTCTGAAGATAAGCAGATGCATTAGCCTGTGCATGCAAATAATATCTTTGAAATGGGGCTATTGCAAAGTCCAGGAGAAGAGAGATTCTTAAAAAGCAGCTGTCAGTGAAAGAAGAAATCTATACAGATTGAGAAGGACTGATTGCCAGGAATCACCAGTATTATCACTGAAACCTGCTTTCTACCCTGGCTGTGATTAGGGTTACCTTCTGCAGAAAGTAGAGCAGTGCATAGAACAGAACTGCTTGAAAGAAGTAGTTCCTTTTCATTTCTTGAGGCTGACTTACCCTTTTTCTTTATTTCCCACAGAGGAATTCCTCTCCTGTATCCTTCTGGCCCTTTCTAGTTTAAGCTATTGGAACTTAGATTACTTTCCAAAGCTATTAAAAAGGAGCAGGGTATTAGGGCCTCTAAGTAAGTTTGCAAGTAACATGTTGATGGCTGTTCAAACCTGTGTGTCTAAATACATTGTGGAATTGAAGCATAAGAAAACAATGATTACCCCCCCCCAATAATTTATGTGGACAGACCACAGAAAAAGCATTCTGTGAGAATTATGAACTGAGAACTGGGCTGCCTAGTGAGTAAATGGTACTACCTGAACTTTTTATGAATACCAAGGAACCACCAAAATCTCTACTTCACTGATATTTAAAATAGCATGAGGTCAATAGAGATGTGACTTTTCAAGGACATTTACTGATACATGTAGAATCCCTGACACTTGAGTCCTGTGGGCTGATCATGCTGCTGCAGTTCTGCATAGGGGCAGTGCTTCCCGCAGACTGGTAATTTCAGCTTCCTGAAAGGTAATGTGGAAGGACTTAGGACAAAGAGTAAACAACAGTGAGGGAATATTACTGACTTTCAGTGCAATGAATAGGAGGAATGGATCGGAGGAGGTGAGGTAACCTACTGGACCCAAAAGTGAATGTTGTCTTATGCTACATACCTCCTAAAATGCTTCAAGATGCTAATGAAAAATGTCTTTAAAATTAGTATCTTATTGTTCTGAAATGTTAGAATGGTATTCTGGTGAAATCTAGGTAATGTTCCTGATAAAACCGGGTATTGCTGTAAGTGAAAAAAATTGCTATACCAAATGTAGGCTGATGATTTACCTTCATTTTGCACTTCTTACATCACTTTTTATCTTTATTTTTTTTGTTGGTTTTATTTTTCCCTGCTAAAGCAAAATAGTTTTGTCTAGTTAATAGAAGGTTGCAATTGTCCTTTACTGAATCATTTTTTAAATCTACCTCTTAGACAAATAATACAGGAAGATAAATATTTTCATAACAATTCTTTTGGGGGTAAAATTTAATGCAGTAGAAAATGAAAAAGTTTATAGTCTCTGAAGATTTGTAGCTTTTATTAAATGAGGAAAAAATCCTTCCCTGCATTTAATTTTTTTTTCATGTATTGGAAAAGTTGAGGCTGAGAAGAACAAAAAGAAATTCTATACTAGGAAGGTTGAAAACATCCCTTGAAATCCAACTAGTTTTCCAGATTGCATTGAGGATATTTCTCTCTGGAAACTGGATACCATTCATATCCCTTCCTGAAACTGTCAAATCTGCTAGGACTGTGATTAATGAAGTACTCTTGCATGTACATGTGTCAAAACAACATAGTATTTATTGCAATTAAAGCATTTTCTAGGTCTTGCCTCCCTGGTGTTCTCACCAGTCCATCCTCTGATGGCTAGTTATCAAGCTGGTGTTCTTCATTACTGAATTTCTTTTTTCATGACTGTTTCCCTGGCAGCTGGAGGGGCTCCACGTCAGAGGTACTGCTAGCATACTAATGCTTGTGAAGTACAGGGGGGATGCTGCTTAGTCTACATATTCATTATTTAAGTGAATTAAAAAAGAATTGACCAAATCCCACGACTCCCGCTTGGAAAGTCCTTATCCCATTTATTTTTACTTCTTTTAATTGCTAGTCTGTACAGTTCCTTCTTATTAAAGAAAATGAGTGAACAGTAAAAGCATACTTTATTTTGTGGTACATTTCAGTAAATTATTTTAAAAATTCACCACTTTTGTTTTAGGATGGTACTCCACTACCAACAGTGAGATGGGAATTAGGATTAGCAGTGCAAAATAATGATTTTTAACATGTTTTGTGACAGTCTGAAAGATTGCTATGTTGTTCTAGGTCTGAATGTAACTTGTTTGCATTCATGTCTGTCCTATATTCTGACACTCTTGCAGCAGTCTGCATTCACTGCTGTGCCTGTAGCAGCTCACCTGTCAATTTTATGAATGAACCACTGCAGATATATATACTGTGCCAGTGGGGAAGAAGGTGTTCATGGTAAATCAAGATCTTTCCTTGTTCCATCTTGGCTGCACTATGGAAGAGTTCACTCTAGGCAGAGCAGAAATGAAAGTGAGGTAAATAAGTAAATAAAAGCTCAGAGGAAATAGAGTAACTTCTTAAAGCATTGAAGGTACTAGAGATGATCAGCCTTACTAACCCAAAATGATGTGAAATGACATTTCATGAGATGATGGTCTAGGAAGTCTGTCACTTAAAAGCTATTTCTGAGCCCAAAGGTGCAAGCAGATCCTTAGTGCTCTTTTCAGATGTGCCTGGAGGCACAGCTCAGAATTAGGTACCTACGGAAAGCCTGTTGGGAGTCTTGGGTGTTCCCAAGTGTTGGAACAGCCTTAAAAGAAACATGGTTACATTGGCACACTTTTAATAATTTTACCTGTTGGAGCATCAAATAGGTCTGCGTACCATAAGCAATGTTCTAAGGCTGACTGAGTCTGATTGAGAATTATTACAAAGTGTAATTAAGATATATTTTAAGTGTTTTACAGCCATCAGGGAAAAGGAATTATTTAACAGATAAATTATTGGCTGATGTTATGGAATGTACTAATAGGTGTCCATACCTGTGGTGGTCTAAGGAAACATCCAGAAAGGGTAAAAACAAAACCAAGAGATTTCTGATACATAGGCCTTTTACAATGATACTCTGGAAAAGGGAAAAGTTTCTGCATTCACTTATAAATACCAAAGTCTCAATTTATCTGTTAGAAACATTTCTCTTTTAAAAGTCGACTTTGTAGAATTTTACAAAGGTTGGTGAAAATTAGAGGAGCAGATTAAGAAAGGGATGAACAGCAAACAGAACAGTTAGAAAAATCCAGTGGCTAGAGAGTTCTTAAAGAAACAGAGGTTGAAAGCTATTAATTCCCTAGCTGCCATAAGGTAAATAGCACTTGTTGTTCCCCCCACACCCTACGATGGAAGCTAGTAAACTCTCAGGTGTCCAAGTGTGAGGAACATAATCTGTTGGAGTATTGCAAGAGCTTCTGAGGAGCTCTCAAGTGTCGTGGTGGTGTCATCTCAGTACCACGTTGTGCCTAGCTGCTTAGGTAGCATAATATTGGGGTAGAAAGCATAGAAGAAAGTACAGAGCAGAAATACTTCAAGAAGTGTTTCATTGAGTCATTTTAAAACCAGACTGTAGAAAGGATGAGAAATAAGCTGCATGAGACAATAATCAGGTGCACTGGAAGAAAACTGCAGGGCTCGCTTGCTTTCTCAGGCTATGAGATGTTCAGGCTTAGAGATCTAAAAAACTTAGGATGAAGTGTTAATTCCTCTCCTTATGATGGATGCTGATGATACAGAAGATACTACAGCTCCTGCCCTGCAAACCCTTAAGCACATTGCTTAGATGTATGAGAATTCCTTCTGAAGGTGAGAATCTCCTGTGAGAGAGATGTCTGTAAGTGTCTGTGAAAAAAGGACTGGGGCCAATACCGAGCTGGGTATTGCCTTGTTGCATTTTCACTTTTTCTTTTGGAGGAAAAAGAAAAGTTACTTCTAATTTTAATATACTGAAGTATTTTGCATTAGTAAAGAGATGATTTTGCTCAGCTGTTGCAATATTTCCCTTTTTGTAAAAATATTTTGAATCTAAACAGAGACTTTGATTCTAGGTTTTTTCGTTCTTAATACAGGCCAACTAAAAATTGCGAGCTTTGTAATGTGTCATTCAAAAATCCTGTTTTCACCTTGAATGAGTGATTCACTTCGTATTTGCCATGACTGTAGTCATACCTTGCTCCAGCATTGTTAAATTTACAGACTAGAGAAATTCTGAAGCCTTTGCCCCTCTTTATGGTTGTTGTTGTGACAGAGCAGCTGATAAGCGGTTTGAGCTCAGCTCAGTTGCTAAGGCCATCAGCTTCATTTAGGGCTTGTTCTCACAGCTTAATAACTTGATTTTGGTGGGAGCCGTTGAGTCAGATGCATTCCATTTGTTCTGCTAACAGCCCAGCTGTGGATATGTAAAATCCCCTTTCCCTGTTGCTCCTTGCAACAGGTTTTATTGTTACAGGCTCATAGGAACCAATTAGATTAACAGATGTTAAAGGGAGCCAGTTTCAAGTCTGGGTGGGAAGCAGGAATTTGAGAAGGCTTGTGTAAGGGCTTGCTGACACCTAGGTGATGAGTGTCTGGCTTTGAGGATGTGGGTGCCATGAAAATTGCACTACTTTTCTCCCCAGTTTACTGAGGCCAGATGGGGATGTTTGTAAGAATAGCAGCCAGAGCACAGTCTTACTTATATTAGCAAATAACAGCATACTCCAGAAGCTCATCTTTGGTTTTGTGTTTCCCTTCCTGCATTCAGCTCCATGCTTGGTTTAATCTGTCTTGTAGAGAGAGTTTACTTTGGGGTCTTTTTTTCTTTTCCTTATTAAATGACAAGTTAATTAAAATCTGGAACATCATCAAAATTTGATGTGACAGAGATCTGTTAGTTCATCTACTTAATCCATTGCTGAACCAGAATTGCTTCCTGCTGGGTGCAACCCGAGAGAAAGTTTTAATACTTTTAAGTGTTGGAAATGAGGACAGGAAAACCTTTTTTTTTCTTAACTGTTTTGGTCAGTGCTGGAATAGCAGTATATGCTTAAGGCAATGGTTAGGATTTACAGAGGTTTATGTGAACACTGAAAGGCAATTTTTTTGCAGCAGGTGCTTTTCAAAAACTTAGTAACAGTTTTGAGGATATTCAGAGGAGCTGAATTGTAAAACATCTAAATATATTTGTATTGCAAGCACTTGTATGCTTTCCCTCTCTCCTTCTGATTTAGATAATGTTGATTCTTACATGACCACTTGTATCTTGAGTAGCGTTTGGATGGTCTTAAAATCATACAACAGTATTAACATTTTTTAGCAACATAGGCCCAGCCAGTGTTGGTTTGTTAATGATACTACTCATTAAATTAATTTTGTTGATTAAAAAAAGGCAAAAAAATTAGATTCATCTATATTCTTGCAGATTTTTTACTTGTTCCAGCTTATTTGTGGATGGAATGTCATACCATTGCTATCGTAAGCTGTCCAATAAATAAATACTTGTTTGTCTCCAAAGAGAAAAAATAGGAGTTCTCTCAATAGTGAAAGTACGTAACAAAGAAGACACATTGGAATTCATGTATGTGGATCTTAGTTCACTGCCACTAAGAAATTATCATTAACAGACAAAAAGCATTTTCCTAACAATCTCTTGTTTTTTGTGCAAGAAAATCTGATAATCAGTGGTCTGGCACGTGACAAAGGGTGTCACCTGCATGCTTCATGTCTGGATGCATGAATGTAAAAAGGCAGATTCCCTTCCCCCTCACCACAGTAACAAAATTGTAAAATGTAATTATGGGCACCAATGCTGAGGTTCCTAAATGTATGACTCAAGGAAAATACCAGGTATGACTCATGATAAAATCACAAGAGCTGGAAATCATCTGAGCTCCCTTAGTTTTGATTGGTGTTGGCTATAGTTGCACATTTCTTTACAGGATCATGCTTGTAGATTCACTTAGCAGCATTTTTTTTGCTGTTATCCATGCTAATAAGGAAATTAATATCACCGGGAACTGTGCAGTGGTATTTTGATGATGGAACTTTGTTTTCTCTGCCAGGTGATGAAATTATAAGTATTGATTTAAGTAATTATAACCATCCTTCACTAAGGGACAATATAAGTTTGACTTAATATTGGTTAAGCATAAGATACTAAATAATGTGACACAGATCTTTACAGTTCCATTCATTGGAAGCTAGTGTATTGTAAAATACCATGAATTTAATAAAAGGATCACTTGCCAAAATAGGCCTATAAAACTGGGCTTTTGATATCCATATGATTATTTCCATTCTTGGACATGAGAAACAACAGTCAGAATAGCAGACTCTTAGATAAAGAGAAAATGAGTCCATTTTCCACTTGAGTTTAATCTGTAGGTCAGTTCCATATTCTTACGTGTTTTGTGTGTGTGTTAGTCCTGTTTCCTGACTGGCAAAGGATGCAGTGATGCAGTGTCTATTGTAAGCACCCAGCAATTTGCAGCATGCCTAAATCACCAAGAATTATATGAAGTTATGTCTTTTGTCAGATTTTCCAACCAGGGTGGCCTAATCCATGCAGGTTTTTTAGGCATTTTTAAAACGTTGGCTCTGTTCAAATTTGGAATAATCAGTGCAACTGTAAGAGTCGTTACATGATCCACCTGGATTTAATGCTTGAAGTGAGAAACAGCTGTGGTTTTTTCAAGAGCTATTCCTATGACGTTTGTGTGCATGCAATGAAATTTGAACGCAGGAAGGGTATCTCCGTATCTGTAGTAATGCTGGTACACCTCTGTCCAGGGTCCACTGAAGGTTGGTGGAAAACTCTGGTTAGCTTCAGTGAGCGGTGACTACACCCTTAACAATCGACTGTATGTTGAAACACATCTCATCCTAAAAGGATCTTCTAGAACTTCACAGAATTTGGTATGCTATTTGAAAAAGCCTGCAAAAAAGTTGTTACCAGAACACTATTAAATGGTTTTATTTCTTTCACCTCATTATATTTGAGGCATTTTTTTCGCCTCTAGAGTCTATAAATCACAGGGTTAAAAGAGGCCCAGAGAGAAATGTAACAAATATGAGCTCAGATGTTTTAGAAGTCTTGGAGAAGAAGAGAGCAGAGATAGAAAAGAGTATATAAAACATTGGACTTTTTGTCATTGCCCTAATTATTTTTGGAACAAGAACAGTGTTGTTCTTTGGGACATAAGTGTATTTAGATGGAAAAATCTGTTGAATTGTGAACTGCACCAATTCTCCTGCTTTTTAATTTCTAAATAGTTTTGGGTAGTTTACAGCTTATGACTTCATTTGTTTAAATTCTGTGATTTGAGGAAGAAGAAGAAGAGCTAGTCAGACTCATCTATCTCTATAAGCCTTAACAGTCTGATGTTGCTATGGCATAGTCTAGAACAAAGCCTGTTGAGTAAAACTTCTATCATTTGATCTAAATTTATGATAACAGGATAGATGTTTTTGCCATGGAAAAGTTATTTAAACAGTGATAGAATGGAGTTGGCTTGATGTTTGCTGAAGTATGATGAAGTACATACTGTAGTAAAGAACACATTATTTTAATTAAATGGATGCACAAGTCTTTGTGATCTTATTATTCTGATTATCTTTTGATAAAGGTCTAGACTGAGTTTTCCAGTTGCTAAAGCATTTTGCTGACTTGTGCATGATGGCTTACAGTTGCACAATAAGGGTTGATGGCAGCTATGCCGATTAACATACTGCCTTTATAATTTTACAAAATAAGAGGCATTGTCCCAGATCATTAGCATCATCTTTAATTCTCAAATGTTAGCATTAGTATTACCTAGTACTGCTGCTAGCTATAGCTAGACAGAATTTCCTGCTTGCTCCTTTTAAAAGGCAAATTGAATTGCGCCCCTTTGTTCCAAGGGGTAGCTCAGCTTTCGGTACAGAGCAATCCTCAGTAGGTGACTTGTCTTTTCTAAAGTACAAAAGGCTGAGGGGAGCTATGGTTTTGCAGAAGGAAAAAAGAAAAACTTCAGACTGTAAATCACACAGGCGTTTGGAAAGTTGTGTGCAGCATATTGAGTACTACTGAATCAAGAGCAGATTCCAGCCTTTTCTTTGCTGAGTGGAAAGCCTTCCTGCAGTGGTATTCAGAGAAGAACATTCAGTGTTGCTTAACTTATGCTTCTTTTCAGCCGTACTAGGAATGTCCTTTGGAGTTTGCAGTATTGTAGAAACTACAAATTGTGTAGCTTCTGTCAGTGCAGTATTCTAGCACAGTATTTTGTTTACCCATAGCTGTCACCTTTGAAATGCAGAGTTGCTTCATGCAGTTCTTTGTTGTTCTGTTATAAGCTGACATTTACATGTTACAGTCAATAATTAGTACTCAAACAATAATTTTAGGTCTGAGGGACAATATGTAATTCTTTCTCTAAAAAGAGACTACTATTGTGACTTTAGTGAGAGCAACAATTTTTATTCTGTGATGGTATAGGACTGAAGAAGGAACAGTGAAGCTTGATCTGTAAGTTAAAAGGGGTTCTTCCTGAAAGTGGGTGATGGGGTTTGGGTTTTTTTTCCTAATCCCAAGATTAGTAAGAAAACAATAGCTCTTGGCAGAGTCTGTTGTCTCAGGTTTTAAGTCTTACTGCTATCCCTCTCACATTTTAAAGATGACTTTTAGCTCGAAAAGGGAAGGAAAAATAGAGATGTGCTGAACAGATGGGAGGCTGATGGGTAAGCTGCTATAGCAATGGTTTGAATGTTGATCAATAGCAAGTACGATGCTTGTTTGGAAAAGGATATTGGGCCAAGACTGTTTGAAATGTGCTTTCATCGAATCTCTTTTTAACTTGCATGAAGTATTCTCCAGAATAGTTTGCAATTGTTTCAACTTGCCATTTAGCAGCTGATGCTGCCTGACATCAAGCTGATGAAGAATTTTCCATGAACTTTCTTAAAACCTGAAACTTGACAAAATCAGTGTTTGTCACAGGTGTGTACTACAGATTTTGGCAAGAATGGAATTGCTGGTGCAAACAAGAGTCAGTTTTGTTTGCTCTGAAACAGCCAACAGGGAAGTAGCTGGTCCCCATTTCAGCAAAAAGCCCTGAATTGTGCCCTTGTTCACTGATACTATGTCAAGATCTTGGAAGTCTTGTCTGTGTTTGAAGGGATTATTCCTAACTCTTGCGATGCTGGCTCTTGGAGGAAAGTTTGAATGATTTCTGTTTCCCATATAGACTATGGCTTTTAGCTGTATTGCATGGGGCGGGGGGTGGGGTGGGGATGGTTTTATTTTATCTTACTTTTTTGTTGTTGTTGTTCGGATTTGTTTGTTTGTTTGCATTTTTTACAAAGCAGAATTCAAATTTTTTTTGCAGGAAGGCAGATAGCTGTCTGACAGACAAAAATATGTTGTATGCTAATGCTAAACTCACTAGAAATACTTCCAAAACCCTCTTCCTGCTATGTTAGTTAGAAAACTGGGTCATCTGTGTGCTTCATTACTGTGGTTTGATTTATACTGCCTAATTGCAGCTAGATTTCTGGGGCTTTAGAAATGTTCATTCCATTAGGAAAAGCAGTTGTTCTTTGTTTAAAGAAGAAGAAAAAATTCTGGCAGGAGGCAAAGAAGGCTGTAAATACTGCCTGCATGGGACCTGTTCTCTGTGTGTACACCTTCATAAAATTGTCACTGAAAAATAACTGCCTGTATGCATACTCAGAGCCATTGTTGTGGGTTGCTGGCTGGAAGCAACTTGAGTTCTTGAATAAAATACAGCAATCACTGAAGCTGGATTCCTCAGTACAATCTCTTTTGTTTGATTTTTCAATTATTTATTTATTTATTTAATAAGAATAGAGTGGCTGCACTCATTCTTCAATAGAAATGGGAAAATATTTGATGAATTTGATAAAGGGACTTGGCAGGGTTTAATTTTCTAATAAAACATGATTTGAAGTTTAGATGTGTGAATCATATGTCTTAGTTTTCTTTTTGTGTTCAAATGACTTCTTTGGAAAATAAACTAGATGCCTTTGTTCAAGGGCAGTGTAGGATAGGATAGCTAGAAAAATGTTGGTCAAGTCTACATTAGGGTGAATTTTCATTAACTTTTAGTGTGTTGAGTTCTGTATCTCTTTTTGTTCCGTCAGACCTTATGGATAATGTCTTCTCGGAGGTGATGGGCATTAATATCAGACCAAGCCTTAGCTCCCTGTTTTGGCATGCTGATAGCATATGAACAGAATGCCTGACACTAAGAAGAGGCAATGGGGCCTGGTGGCTTGACGGCTGCTGGTGAGGATCAGGGGCTGTCTTTGGTACATGAAAGTAGTGATCTATGATATGGGGTCTTCTGTGACACATTTATTGAGTATGCTGCTGTTGTGCGTGTTTGTGTTAGGGCAGCAAATTCATGGTGTTGCTTACAATTCCACAGTGGATCTCAGAGGCTGCAGGGAAAAAGTTGTGAGGAAAGAGAAAATTTTCAGATCATCTCACTTCTGTAAACTTCCCGAGTGTTTGTATTAATTTTGGAGGAGACATCTGGAAATGCTGGCTCCAAGAATGTTAAAACTCACCAGGCAGCCGTTAGTAAACGTACAGAGGGGAACATCTGCAGCAACCACAGGATGGCTTTCTGTGCCTGTCCTCAAGACCTAGCTTCTACGACAACTTCACTTACAAACTCTCTGTTAAGACTTTGATGTAGAAGAGAAGCAGATGTCAGATATGATCCTTCTGAGTTATTAGTGGTATTACAAAGCAACAGAGGTACAAGTGGCTTAGCAGCTGTTTCCATTTAGCTATGACTTCTTGTGTAACTTGGTGGTGATGCTTCAATCCAGGGAGGGAAGAGTATGGGTTACTTTTCCACTAACACAATGTAAATATTTGTGCAGAATAAAAATGATTATGCAGAGCACTATTCTGTGAGATAGTAGTTCCCAAACATAGAATCACAATGGTTAACTTAAAAAAAAAATATATTGAAAATTTGTTTTTATAAGGTTAGATGGCTGTCTCACATGTACGTGAGCTATCTGCATGATCTTTTCCAGGCCATTAATACCTTCATATTTCATTATTTTATCCACTTGCATTCTGTTTTCACTGTGCTTTCTCCTATCTTCAGATAAAGCATAGCACATTTTCTCAATTTGTCTTGTTTTCCTCATCAGTTTGTCATAGTTTTCCTTTGTTCTTCCCATGCCAGCCAAACTGGAGACACTTGCTTCTTTTATGCATAGCTATGTTATGGATCTCAACAGTGAAGGGGAATAACGACCAACAGGACAGACAGTTTGAGGGAGAAGGTGAGCTTCTTCAGTTGTTCCAGCCTGAGATGTCTCCTCAGTGGTGTGATGAGTTTTGAGATGATCAGGTCAGCCACCAGCAGCAGACTTGTTTTGGTTTGAGGAGATTTTTTTGAGGAAAAGGTACATGATTACAAAGAACTGACACCATTGCTTAGAGATTGAAAAAGTTTGTCACTGGTTTTCTAAAAGTTAATGCAGGATCTTTCTGAGAGGATATCTTGCAGTGGAAGTTTGTTTCTTCCTAAGGATATGTTACACAGATGTGTTGATGGGCAGATAGGTTGAGTATCTGTGAGACAAAGTGTTAAGAGCATTCACTGGCAAAACATTAACTAGTTTTCTTGTCTTGCTAACATCATGGTTCAGTGGTCCATGTTACGATTATACCGGTATACCAAGGTCAAATACACCCCTACAAAAGTGTATGATGACTTGTGTGGTCTGTTAAGTTCTTGTGAACTGGATCTCCATTCTTCTGCTTTTTTTTTTTTTTTTTCTGTTAAAATGTTCTCATACTAGCTATTGAAGGAGATGATTTAAAGTTTTGATGAACATGTCAAAGTTCTTCCTATTCTCAGAACTCAGTTCTTGGCATTAAATGCGATTTTCAACAACTTGCAAAACAGCATAAGGAAAATTTAAATTGACCTTGCATCCTTCCTAATTAAAAGAGAAATCTGGCTTCAGGCATCAGCTTTTTGTGTAAGGAATTATCTTTGACTTGCCAAAAGATAGTCTTGAAAGATAGAGTTTTCCTTTGCTCTTAGGGTAATACCAACAATATTCATAAATGAAGAGCCTGTAGATTGCACGTTGTGGGGGAGTGGTGAGTGATAGGGGAGGGGGAGGTAAATGGAATTACCCCTCTTTGTCCAAATATTATAAAACTGTAGAAAGAAGCTATTTAGGCAGAAATTGAAAAGTAGAGATTAAAATGGCAATGAAACAGAACAGGAAAATCAACTCACGCCTACGGAGCTCTTTTTTTTTTTTTTTTTTTTAAAGAAGGACAGCTACCAGCAAAGATGTGAATTAATATTGAGCCTTCATGTTAAAAATAACGTGTCTAATTGCTGAATACAACTTACTATACTAGAGAAGAAATTTTATTCAAGCTACTGTACATATTTTTGATATATCACTTTCTTTTAACTCTGTGGGATTGGAAATGGTATATTTTCTATATGTTCTAATGAAAGTGTGCAAGCAGTGCAGTAACTCTTGACTGAATTGGGTACATTTGAATATTCTTTTCATATTTGTTTCAAACATTTGTCAGCACTAGCTGATGGCTGTAGTCGAATAATGGGTTGGTTTCAGCTTTGTGAATGGTGTTTTTCAGAATGTGGACATTGGAAGCACTGAAATTCAAGTTGCAAGGACTCTTCATAGCAAGAAGAGTTCTCTCCAAAGGGTTTTTTGTGGTTTGTTTGGTTGGTTGGGTTTTTTTAAGTAGCCCACTATAATCTCTAATCCTGCAAAACAGAGATTCATTGCTATGGACACAAAACCAAGGCACATTTGTATGCTTATTGTAGAGGTAAGGAGAATTAAAAAACGCAGCATATTCTTACAGGCTGTTAGGTGAATGATGTTGGCAATACAAAAAAAGAAAGCAAAGAAAGCTGTTGTACTTCTCCTCCTGTTACTGCCAGAGGCCTCTATTAAGGAGAATGAGGTGGATGGTTGGGAAAATGTTACAAATATACTGTGTAAAGCTTCACTTTCACATAGGATCTTACTCTCTTTGGGCATGCTAACCTATTAACCTGGGTCTTTCGGCATCAAATGGCAGCTTAACCACCCCAGAGCACTTCCGGTGTTGTCATATACTATGCACAAAGATCACTTCTTGCCAATTAGCTCTACCCTACACAAGCCCCTTTATTGCTTTCAAGGCTTTTTTGCAAATTCAGTTCTTCAGCCTGTATCACATTCTGAAAGGCCCTGAAGGACTGACTTCTGTCTTTTGCCTGGGTGACTGAAATGGGATTTGTTTTAAAGGACTTAACATGTGGCTTAAGTAAGAGAATATTCCATCAATAATTGTGGTTTTTTTCCATTTCGCCATTCTTTTTTTTCAACCTCGGGGGCTAAATCAGTGCTAAAAGCTTTTACGAAATCTGCCAGGCAGTATAATTTATGATTAGACCTGAAGGGTGAAGGCTAACTCAGCAGTGTATTTCACATAAACAAGTGCTTAGAGTTGTGAGTTGGAAAGGCAACTTCTCTGGCACAGAGGCAATTTATGACATTTTGAAAGCCAAGAGAAACTGAGACAACACAAAAAAAAATCAAAGGTTAGACTATTTCATATTCTGACTTGTAATTTTTATTGTGTTGGGGCTTTTGTTGTTCTTACATGCCAAGCTAGCAGCAAAAGCTAGCTTTTAGCTACATTTTGAGTTTATTTGATGATATTTTGTAATGCCTCTAAATGCAACTTCCTGAAAATAAATGCCTGCTTTTGGACTCTCTGAACTCTTCTAGGAACAGAAGTGACTTTCTCATCTCAGCAGCATGGTGCAATAAGGTGGTCAAATGCAAGTCTGCCTCAGATTTTTCTCTTACTGAAATCTAGAAAATGGCTGAATGTGCTCATCCCTATAACGTGTTCTGGGAAGTGGCTTGAACAGGTTAAATTCTGCATCTGCTGGAACTGAGAGTAAACGCTTACATATCTTTGAAGTCTATATTCAGTATTGTTAGATTAGGGTTGAAATCTATTTTGTCAGTAACAAGTATATTCAGGTCCCTGATGAAGAATGGGAATATAGCTGGTTGTCTGATGGTCCTGGGCAGTCATGAGGAAAAAATGGACTATAATGAATGTTCTGCTGAATTTCCCTATCAGACCTCCAATTTCTCTGTTGAAATACATTGTTGGGGGGTTAATTTATTAGGATTTCATTTTTTGAATCAATCTTCTGTGCATCTGGCTTAGAATACAGTAGGGCTTCCAAACTATCCAGGAAATACTTTCATGTTAGCAAAATCTTGTCATGACAAAATGCACGTGCTAATGAGTAATTAGTGCTGAAAATAAATGGCAGTTGAGTTGAATACGTCATTACATGAATTAGAACCATGTGACAAACATATCTGAACTGTGTATTTGGCCAAATGGGTAGTGAAATCTCTGCCTCAGACTCTTGGACAGAAATTATTTTGCTTGTCCCTTTACTTCTCTGTCTAACACTTTAACTAGACTTCATTTACTTCTCAGTAAAACAATTTTTTTTTTAGGTTGAAAATAATTGGGAAACTGACTCCAGATATTTTACCAAGAGATTAATGGGTAATAGCTTTGTTTCAAATACATTTTTATTCTCTGTTTCACAGCTGAGTCCATAAATAAACAATCTGCAATGTAATCAAGCTTAATCTTTCCCCCAGCACCCACAGGAACTGCCAGTGATGCAAATATTTGGGAATTCTAATTGTATATACAGTGCTACCTGTATCCTTTCATCTCTCTCAGAGAAATTCTTTCCTGTCTGTTATCTGAAAACCAAATTACTTAAATTAGTATCAGCTCTTCCTGAAGGGAAAAAGAAAAAGGTGATTTTTTTTTTAAACACAAATTTACTGGTGCTTTTATTTTCAGCTGGAAGCTGAGTCTTATTGCTTTGTTTACTGTGTGCACTTATAGACACTTAGAGATGTACTTTGTTTTTCTATATAACATACACTTGCAACATTTATTAATTTTTTTAATTACATATTTATTGCAGTTGTAACTTTCAGATATAGGTATTCACATTGATTCTTTAAAACTCTGAGAGAACACATTGTGAATTTCGATTTAGTATACACAACTCACATGACTAAGAGCAAAGATATTTTCAATTATGTATGTAATAATAAAAGCACTTGGCACTTGACAGTCTAGAAAAAGATGGAGGTTCTCAACAAGTATATTTTACCTTCCAAGAGCCCAAAGAAGCCTCCAACAGAGGTCTCCTCATTAATCCCTTGTCAGGATTTAGTGTCTGATTGCCTCTTTTCAAAAGCACTCTGCCCCTGGAAAGCATTCTGCAATAAAATTAATGTATTGAAGATAAGAACAAGAGGCTGAAACAAAGTAGATTGTTGGAACTGAATGACTAAACCAACTGGAAGCTTATTCTTTGAGAGCTTGCTTGGACAGTCTCTCCATATTTAGTTTTTTTAAATGTGCACATGTAGCTGCAATTTCTAACTGTTGAGCTCCCTTGAGGAAATGAGCGTTGAGACAAGACTTGGAGGAGAGTCATGGTAGATGAGGTCAGGAAGAGAGTTTGGGCCAAAAAGGCCCTGAATGCAGCAGCAGAAGAATGTGATGTAAGAATCTTTCATTCTTGCTGCAGACCGCTCGGTATGTGGTGGGGTATTTTTTGCTTTTCCTTTTTCTACAGCGCACAAGTCTGATCTGTCAGATGGTGTGATGAATGGTGCTAGTCTGCTGGGGAGCAGTGTGGCAACCTCTTCCCAGCTCCAGGACACTTTGTGCTGCAGATCCGTGATGCCGGCCCAGCTCTGTCTGGGAGGATCGTGGAGGGGGGAGAGGCCACAGCTGAATCTGTATGTCTGTGAAATAAGGACTGAACTGCAGAGAACCATTTGGGAAGCTAAGCTATGCATGTCTTTGCTGCATGCTCCAGGATGGACAGTAGCTTCGTATTTACAATTAGCATCCTTGCACCGAGCCCATGGCATGAGGTAATCTGCCCTCCCAGGTCTCTCTGAAACTTTGGGGGCCTTGCCCAGCACAAGGGTTCTCTGATGGGTGTCTTGGGGCTGGTGACACCATGAGGCTTCTGGAGTGCTAGCACCAGTGTCACAGACTCTAGTCACAGCAGCCCTCCTGCTCAGTGTCAGAGCCAAATGAAGGCTGGGCTGTTTTGTCCGGAGCCAGAGGTGCTGCTTCTCTGACCACCTCTCTGCTGTTAGTTTCAAATGCAAGTATTACAACTGGGAGCTGGATCGCTGACTTTTTTTTTTGAGATGGGTTTAAATATGTACTTTTGCAAGAATTGTCATGGTTTGCGGTTGGGGTCGAGTCAGCAGGCTGTTGTTTAGGAAAAAATTGGTAGAAAGAAAACTCTTCAAAACATTGTCTGCAGTGTGGTGTCTGATGATGAGTTCAGTTGTAATGTGGGTAAAGGAGGAAGCACTTTTTAATGACAACAGAAGGATTCTTTCTTCTAGTTTTCATCTTGAAGTGGCCACTGGGTACAATTGGATCAGTGTGACTGAACTACAGAAAAATAAGAGAGACTAAAGAAAACTATATTGTCTTTAAACAGCATAGATATGAGATAAACAATACAGCCGAGTTCTTTCTGGGTAATACACTGCACACAGCATAGATATGAGATAAACAATACAGCCGAGTTCTTTCTGGGTAATACACTGCACACCAGCCTGTGAGTCACTGAAACATTGCTGAAGTGAAATAATTTCAGCGCATGACTCCAGAGTTGTGACTGTGAATGAAGAAATATCAATAGTTTTGTCATGTTTTCTGGAAGAAGTGTCTGTTTCTGGAGGCTGTAATTGGTGGGGAGGTTTAAGCAATTGTTGTGAAACACTGCTTGTCTATAAACAGAGATAATGGCTTAGCTTTAGGTAAGCCAACAGTGTTCTTCCTTCTAAAGCTTTGATATGTCACACCATAATTTTTGTAATAAATATCCTTCAACTTGTGGTGCTAAAGGCCATTATCTGAAAAGAAGGGGGAGGTCTTGCTCTTATCCCCACCTAATCCCTGTTGTGTGGTCCTGCCCCCTTCCTAATACCAGCTGGGGTGCTTCTCATCTTCACTGGGAGCCAGTTCAGTTGGGTCACTGAGAAGATGCCTGTGTGGTTTCTTCCTGGATTTTCTTTCCTCCTTTTCTCTTCTCAGTTAACTTTTTGCTGGGTTGGTGGATTCAGTCATCATATGGAGGGATCCAATAGCCACCAAAATGGTTGAGGGAAGTGGAAAGGAAATATATCTGGGAATGGTAAGAAAAAGGTCAGGTTTAGCTTCCAAGGAGTCCCTGCTAGGCTGGCTCAGCTATAGCATGTAAGTTCACTCTTCACAATACTGCATGTGGACATTTTGAAGTAGCACTTCAGATGCAGAACAAGGGAGCTTTAAGAATGCCGTTATGTAGAGTTTTAAAAGGTAAGGAAATACCAGATTTTAGGTTGCTTGTGCAAAATAAATTCTGTATATTTCTAGGTGCCTTTCACCTCTTACTCGTTAACACCTAGTTGCTCTCCCTGAGTAAGCTAGTTGGGGTGCCTCCTGAACAGACCCTGTTGTTTCTTCGTCGTTGAGTCCCGTCTCCCTGAACCAGACTCCATCTTCTTCCAGCTCACTTCATTCCTTCAGCCCACCCAGTCTCCAGCCATCATGTGGTTGTTATTGTTTGTGTGTGTTTGATGGGTTGTTTTTTTGGGTTTAGTTTTTAAAGCTCTTTCACTGTTTCCTTCCAAAGCAGCCCCCCAGCCTGGCATAGCTCAGCTGCTGGCAGGAGAGAGAAAAGCACACCCTGTCTTCAGCTCTGATTCCAGCTGTGGTCCATCATGGTGCACAGCTGATTGAAATCACCTGTTGTCCCCTGGGTATGGTGACACTGCTCTGCTGTTCTGGTCAGGACTCCAGCCTGAGGGAAAGGTGTGCAAAGTGAGGATGCAGTCTGTGGAGGTTTGAGTCACTAGGCAAACTTAGGAGAGGCTTACAACTGCCAAATCAGGGTAGATGTGCACCCCTCAGTCACATACCAGGTGATGGAATAGAAGATTTTATCCCCTATTATAAATCTTCTCTATCAAGCCAACAGGCATTTAAAATCTGTCAGGAATGTCTTTCCTTCTTGAAGAAAAGGTCACCAGCAACTTTTAATGCTGAAAAGTGTAGCTTAGTTTTCTAAAACATCTGAACCATTTGGGTGTAACTTGTGCAAGAAAATGCAGCCTCAGGCAGGCATTTGGTATGGAAAGTTTCAGCCCAAACTGCTATTTTGGCAAAGTTGTAAGCAATGAAGGTCTGTTTTAAGAGTGGAAGGTGTTGAAAAATCTCTGTACTAAGGCAAAACTAAGATTTTTGTGGATAAAGTCAACCTGTGCTGGAGTTTTAGGCTGAACTGCAACAACTTTCATTCCCCTTTCACGTAAGTGGAATCCCTTACCCAACCTGAAATTCTTCAACAAAGAACTGTCAGTTGAACTTTTTTCTGATACATAAGTAGTTACTTTCTGCAGCCTTAGCTGTTACCAAGTGAAATGTGGAGAAGCTCTGTACTATCATAACTAAAACTTCAGGAAGAAATCCTTGGGTTGTGATGATGTACAAAGCTTTTCTTGCAGGTTCCCACAGCATGCTGCTAATGCTGCCTGGAAGCCAAGCAGCAGATTGTATTATAGGATTCAGTTTTATAATTAGTTCTGGACTGTTTTGAGCATATGCATCAACTGGGCTGGAAGTTACTGCAAAACCCCTTGGGTGTCTTGCGTCTGCATCCTAGAGGAGGTGTTCTAGAAACACAGCAACTGCGCTGCACATCCTGTTTTGATCTGGTTGATTTATTGTCCTGTAGTTTATAAGCTGACCATGTGATGGGCATGAATCTTGAGTTTGACTGATTGCACTGTAAAAGAAAGCTCTTTTCAGATCACCCTGGAGTTTTTAACGCACTTCTGTCCAGCCATGTGAGCTTACCCCAGCCACAGCTGTTTTCATAGCTCTTGCTGAAATTTGAAACTGGGAGAAAGGTAGAGAACATCTGTATACAGATTTTTTAATGTTGAGTTCACATAGGATTCTATTTTCTTAAGGCTCTATTCAGCAGTGCAGTTGTTAAGTACCTGTCATGGTTTAAGCCCAGCCTACAACAAAGCACGGTGAGGCTGCTCGCTTATTCCTCCCTGCCCCATCTGGTGGGATGATGAGGAGAAAAAAAGAAAAGCTCCTGGGTCGAGACAAGGACAGGGAGGGATTGCTCACCCCTTATGGTCATGGGCAAAAAGCAGACTTGGGGAAAAACAAAATCAATTTCATTTAATACCAATCAAATCAAAACAAGCATAATGGGAAGTAAAACAAAATCTTAAAACACCTTCCCCCCACCCCTCCCTCCTTCCCGGGTTCAACTCCACTCCCGGTTTTCTCTATTTCCTCCCCCCAGCAGCGCAGGGGGACAGGGAATGGGGGTTGTGGTCAGTTCATCACACCTTGTCTCTGCTACTCCTTCCTCCTCAGGGGGAGGACTCCTCACTCTTCCACTGCTCCAGCGTGGGGTCCTTCCCACGGGAGACAGTCCTTCACAGACTTGTCTGGTATGGG
This sequence comes from Elanus axillaris, assembly GCA_026212715.1. Taxonomy (NCBI): domain Eukaryota; kingdom Metazoa; phylum Chordata; class Aves; order Accipitriformes; family Accipitridae; genus Elanus; species Elanus axillaris. The sequence goes on along the minus strand of JANZLQ010000079.1, from coordinate 57,544,595 downwards.
TCCTTCCCACAGGCTGCAGTTCTTCATGAACTGCTCCAGCATGGGTCCCTTATAGGGGCTGCAGGCCTTCAGTCACAGACTGCTCTAGCGTGGGCTTTCCTGTGGCATTACAGCCATCTTGGGGGGCATCCCCCTGCTCTGGTGTGGGGTCCTCTGGGGGCTGCAGGTGGGCATCTGCTCCCCTGCTCCGCTCCATGGGCTGGGGGGGGACAGCCTGGCATCTCACCAGGGGCCTCCCCTCCTCCCCTGCTCCTCGTCCCCCTCCTTCCTCACTGACCTTGCTGTCTGCAGAGGGGTTTCTCTCACATCCCACTCCCCTCCTCCGCTGCAGGTTCCCCTTCTTAAATCTGTTCTCCCAGAGACACTACCACCATCACTGGTGGGCTTGGCCTTGGCCAGAGGCAGGCCCAATCTGGAGCCAGGGAAGCTTCTAGCAGCTTCTCACAGGAGCCACCCCTGTGGCCCCCTCCCCCACTACAAAAAAAACCTGTGCCACACAAACCCAAATCAGTACACTGCTTAGCTTGTGTGTCATATTTAAAAACAAAATTGTTTGTTGGATAAAACATCTATCTGTTAAGGGTTTATGCACTGTTTGTGAACCCTGTTTCTAGGATCCTAGTTGTATTACTTACCTCAGTTAATAACATATTCTAGATCTACTCTTTCATATGAATTAAGGCTCCTTGGATCTTCCCTCATACATCATATTTTTAAGACCTCTCGCCATTCTTGTTGCTGGCCTCTAGTCTCTCTTGTTTACATCTTTTGCTAAAGTGGAAAGCAAAAACCTGGATGCATTGAAAGTGCATACAATCACTGCCTTCTGTGTCCTGGTAAGAGTACTGACACATCCTTGAATTAGAAGTTTTAAAAAAAAACAACAAAACTTTGTTCATTATCTCCTGATTGAGAAGGGGAGAATGGGACAATTTTGAAGTAGGGTTTGTTCTGGTCCCTTCCCCCTGCCTCCTCCCCCCCACCTTTTTTTTTTTTGTTGTTTTTTTCCTTTTACCAGAAACATTCCAGATCTGTGTGTCTGCAATTTTATGGACATCTGAGCAAATACATGCATTCTTGAGATACAGCAAGAGACTGTCTCCTTCTCATGTACCATTTCTGGCTGAGAAAGCACCAGAGCTGTTCCTAAATGCATCAGTAGTGTATTATTGCACTTTTCCTCATTTAGTCTTGTTGGTAGCAGTTAATTCATAGTCCTTGATAGGTACCAAGGCTTGAAATTCATTGTTTATGATATGTAATTGCTACAGGCAGGTCCAATTACTAACTTTTATTTCAATGAGATGGCTCTTGAATTCCTCTAGTTAAGATCATGTCTGCCTTACAGTGAGAGGTCGTAAGGGTTACCTTTGATTTAATCAGTTTTAGCTTACTGTATTTTTTACATTGTCTTTTCACATATGTCTGTTTCTTTGAAATGCAGTCTTGGAAAGCTCATAATTATTTGTACCTTCTGATAGGTGCTTGGTGGACTTAGTGTAAACCACTGTCTCAGCTCACAATATTTCAACACAGCACAAGAATTTTTTGACATAAGTAGTCTTCTAGTGTTACACCATATATGGGCAATGCAGATACAATGTAAGCATCAGTTTTAATTGTGAAGACGAGAAACAAGCATCCCTGTTTTCTGAAGAGGGCTGGCGCTCAGCCTTGTTATGTTCAAGACATTAAAGTCAGGATGTGACAGACACTCAGTGATACATTCACCTTCAACTAAGTTTCTCCATTACCTGATTTCTTTAAGAAGCTGTTTCCCAGTGATTTCTTGTTACATGTTTATTCTTCTGAACTTTAAAAAGGTCACTCATCATTTCAAGGGCTCCCTCAGATGATTCATAATCAGTCTCTCACTTCCTGAATACCAGCCAATCTGTGAAAACATAGTAACTGAGTCAGTTTGTTGTTGTGTTTCTAAGATTACAGTTATAGATGCATGTTAATACTCAAAAGAAGCTTGTATTCCTGTGATCAAATAGTAAGGCAAGCCTTATGGAAATGATGAGTTCATAAACTGCTGGCGATGAAGTTAGAATTCTGAAATTATATTGAGCATTTCTAAGTATATCCTATGAAATCTTTCTGCTCAGGAAAAAAAAATCTCTGCAAACATATTTACCATTTCAAAAGCTTTGCTGTAGTTGAGAAGTCTGATAAATCTACAGCCTTGATGTTGTGTATTAGTTTCTTCTGGGAACCAAACTCAAACAATTCAAACAATGTCACTAACCAAAGGGATTTGTGTCTTAATATTCTGGTGGATACATGAAAGCATTTTACCAGCTGAAAGTTCAGTGTCATAGCCTGTATTTATTTTGTGCCTTAAGCCACAATTTTATTTTAACTAGGAGCTCAATAATATTATGCATGACAAGTTGCTGCAGAGTATATCTAGCAAATCTTTTCAAAACAAAACAAAACACACACCCCCATCAGTCTCCCCACTGAGCTTTGCCTGGATTTTGTTGTGGAATCAAATGGGCTTCAGTTTCTTGCTTTCAGGACTGGGGGAAAAAAAGTGGGTGGGGTGTGTTCTCTATTTTCTCTCTGTCTGGCTTTTACAGTGCATCTCTTTGACAGCATGCATAACAGTGTATCAGTATGGGAATAACAATTAAATCCCTGAGATACCCTGGTGGAGCATGACTTTGAACTGATTTAGATATTTGTGTAGTAGTATTGTCAGACTTAAAAATCTGCTCTATGCTAATGCTTAATTTTATCAAGTTAAATATAAATCTTTTTTTAAAAGGTATATTTTTTATATGCTACCTTACTTTATCAAAGGAGTTTATAGTATATTTTTAAAATCAGCATAGGTGCTTTTTGAGAAAGGTGCAGTAATGGAAGTAATGGAAGGCCCCTTAAGTTTTAAATTTTTTGCAGTATCCCATTTCTCACTATCAAGGCAAATATGGCTTATGTCTACCAAGACAGAGAGGGGAAAAGGCAAATAGAGGTTTTCTGTGTTAATTGTTTCCATGCCTCATTTGTCTTACAAAGGCATTGCTTGTTCTTGAGTGATTAACTACCACATAAGTACAGTACCAACAAACCTAAATGAACGCTTTTTTCTCTGTTGTCTCAGAAAGCAGAAGAGAAAATGCCCAAGTCATCCTTGTTTTTCCTCAGTATGGTGCTGCTAAACAGCTATTTTTGAATGGTGTCAAAACAAAGCTTAGGGTAATTCCTGCCTTCTAAGCATTTTTCTCTTTTGTTCATCATGATCATAAGGACATGACTCTGCAGTGTGATGTAAAACTTCTATGAGTCCTAGCAGCTGTATTGAACCTCTTCAGTACTTTGCTCCCTCAGTTTTAACAGTTTCAATGGCAGCCTACCCTTAGGAAATTGGGTTTGGGGTCTGCTAAATGGATGTATCCAGTTTTAGCCTAACTCAAATTGTCTTCAGCAGCATTCTTCAGTGCATGTCTTCCTAGTATTTTCAGGACATAAAATATAGTTTAAATTGCATGGACAGATAACTGCCTGTCTGTCCTGAGACCCTTCTTAATCTTTTCCTCCCAAAGAAATAATAGTTTAAGCTTTGGATTTTAGACTGCCATTCTAAAGGACCACACCGTGGAAAGGTTAGACTTATTTCCATAATCTCGTGTTCTTCATGTTTAAGAGAATTGCTTACAAAGGTTCATACGTGTCCTGTTTCTTGGTCTTAGTTTAGGATGTGTTGATTCTTTCTTTCTCTCCCAGCACTGTATTCTTTAGTGTTGAAAGGTGAATGCTATGTTTGATAAATTCCAATCTTCTGTATTAAACTTCTTTTTACAAATCTCCCAAGAGTTTTCAAAGGTTAAGCCATCACTGACCATTCTTTTGCACACATTTCAGTTATCTGCCACTCTTCTACAGCTTCTTAGAAAATTCAGTATCACTTTTCCTACGTCATCATTTAACATTTGTATTATTAGACTTCTGGTTATGTCAGTTTTTGCACTGGTGAGTGATATAAAGCATCTGCAGCTCAGAAGCACCTGGAGCAAGGACACATTCTTGTGGCAAACCTGCCCCAGGTCAGGCAGAGCTTATTTTTCTCCAGTGCTGTCAAGAAGCAGTGGTGCAGCACAGCTGCCCTGCTGGGTTTCCTTGGAGAATGGTGCAGGCTTTCTGAGATGGCCTTCAGCAGCCAGGTTCTTGGAGCATGAAAGAGTGCATCAGTCTCCACACAGGTGCAACTGAATGTCCATCATTTCTGTTGTTCCTCTTTGTATTTTAGCACACTGTCATTGTCTTTGAGTATAGTAGTAGTGCATTGACGTCTTATGCTTGCAGCTTTCCCGCACAGGTTATTGTAACCACCTGTGTTTGCATTTGCATAGTGTGCTTTGTTCCACCATGCTTTTCCTCTCAACAGCTGATTCCTATTTTCTTATTTTCTTTTTTAACTGTATTTGCATGAAGACATGGATGTTTTACTGTTACTTTACTTCCTCACCAAGTTGCAACTGCTCCAGATTTATTTTTAGTATTTCACCTTATCTCTTCCTTGCATTTCTTTGTGGTTTAAGTACTTTCTGCTTATTGTTTCTTTTTATAGCTTCCTGTTAAAAAAAAAAAACAAAAAAATCCTTAAACGTAAATATGGGTTTGAAAGCAAGGGAGAGGACTGTTTTACTAGGTATAACTGTGACCAGCCGTTAGTTTTACATTTCAGACAGGCATGCCTCATCTAACCTAACCTGTCATGTTTGGTGGGTTTGTTGGTTTTTCTACAGACCAACCAACTTGCCACGTACCTTTTTATACAATCTTACTGTAACAGCTCATAAAGAAACCAAATTTGTACACAAAAGTTTTTCCACATTTGGGGAAAGGAGCTATATGCATTCTTGTTCTTGCAGCATATTTCCTTGCAGTTTCAGCTGTTTTTAAGCCCTTGTGTACAAGACAGTGTCTGTGGAATAAAAAAGACAATCAAGGCTGTGCACGTGCTGCAAGCAGTATTTGGTTCCAGCGTATGGCAATTGAGTGCAATGTTGTTGTGCAGCTGCATTGCTGCACAATACCTGCAGTTTTTTATTTCAACCTGCAGTTGGGAGACAAGATACTGGGCATGTCCTAGGTAAACAGACTCTCCTCTAACTCTTAAAAATGCTCTAGAGTTTTTCTGATAATTTTATGTTAAACTCCCTGAAATGAATATTGATGTTCTTCTTTTGTAACTAAGTATTTTGAAAAAACATTCAAGAGTTCAGTACAGCTGCTAGGACTCATAGAAGTTTTATATCACACTGCAGAGTCATGCCCTTATGATCATGATGAGCAAATGAGAAAAATGCTTAGAAGGCAGAAATAACCCTAAGCTTTGTTTTGACACCATTCAAAAATAGCTGTTTAGCAGCACCATACTGAGAACAACAAGGATGACTTGTCCATCTAAAATCTTCTGCCTTTTATATTCCCGTTCCTGAATAGGATAGTGATTTTGATTGTAGTGAAAAAGGAACAAAGTAGTTCTTTCCTTTCTTGGGAAAAAACATGTGCAGTAAATAAATGTGAGTGTTCTTGTAGTCAGTGGCACACACTTTGAACATGGAGGAGCACAACTGCTGTTCATCTCCTGCAGCAATCTGTTTAGGTCTCTTCCAGTCCAGATGAGATAAGCCTGTGAATTTTGGCAAAAGATAAGCTGTGTTTTCTAATGCTCTATCCAGAGCTGCTCAGGCAGCATCTTAAAATATTGCTGCACAAAGACTCACTACCAAAGCAGGCATCACCAGCAGTGCAGATGATGCCAGCAATGAAGCCAGTAGTGACAGCTCCACTATCAAAGCCTGGTATGTGATGAGTTTTTCCAAATATGAAGGTGAGCAATTGAGGTGGATCTCCGCCCTACAAGGATAGCACCAGTAAGGGCATGGGGCACAAAGTGCAGCTGGGAGAGGTCGGCCTGCTGCTGACAGGCTGCGGCAGCACTGCCAACAGCTCTGACCTAGCTGTGCATGCATACCATCCAGCCTCTAGGCACATCCCAGGACTGTCTGCTTTAAAAGCTTCTCATCTTCCAGCAAAGCCCTCTTTCTAGGAGAGCTACAGAAGAATCTAGATTTTGCAAGAGCAATTATGTCATCTCAAGTCACTTGGTGTTTTCACAGCTTCAGTTCAGGTGAGATCATTATCCAAATGATGAGTCAGTCCAGTTAAATCTTTTGGCATGTTCTGGCTGTGCTGCAAATGGACTAGGCTCCACTAGAAAGCTTTGAGAGCTTCTACTCTGTTATTCCTGTGCCACCTCGACAGCTCAGAGAATACACAGACAAAAGTGATTCCAGGAGCAAGGACTCAAATGGTTGGTTCCACATGTTTGGGTTTTGTTTTTTAACTTGGAAAGTTCTGTTTTACCCTAGTGCAGAAAGTGTAGGGTACACCAACCAGTGTATTTTTTGAATTTATCCTATGCAAAACACCAAACTGAGCTGTCAGCTGTTATTGTAGACAATGAATTAAAGTTTAAAAGAAAAACAATACTCCCAAAGAAATAACCCCTTACTTTTTAAAAGATGGCATTCATTGAACACAGATTAATGAATTTTGTGTCCAATTTCATGTACAATGTATTCCCTGTCATACATGTAAGAAAAGGGAGCCCGCTGTGCCATTTTGGCTCAATAGGTGCCAAATTGATGATCTCCTGCATGTGTTGCAGACACTACTCATCCAAGAGTGCTTGGAGACTATCAGGGTACTAGATGTGCATGCAAGCTGCTTTGTTTCCATTTTGATTTATTCAGTGGATTGTTGAATTTGTAACAGAGTAACAGACATTTTTTCTTAATGTTTTCAGATGGTAATTTTTGAAGTTCAGCTTTTTGTATAGGTATTGTTACTGGTTAATTCTAAATAAAATAAGAACTCTGATGTCCCCTGATCTTTTCTTGCTATAATGAAAAACATGTAAATCTCCGGATTCAACTTTTACGCAGGAAGAATAGAAAGTTATTTTGTAAAGAGATAATGTTTCCAAGCTTTTTTTACTATAAATATACAGGATAAAACTTTAACTGTGTCAAATAGCAAGATTTTATGCATTGTCAGAGATGTGAAATTTAGTAATAGGTAGCAGTCATTGGAAAGCATTTCAGTAAATTAAGCAATGCTTCATTAAAACCAAAACAAAACCCTGCTGGCAAAGGAAACTAGCTGCAGATTATAGCAGTGGCCTTTTGCTCTCTACTGGCATGTTTTTATCCTCTCCACATTTAGGTAGTCCATTTTGATTTTTTTTTTCTTTCTTTTCTCTCCCTTGATGCTTTGGACTAATCTCATAACTTTATTATGCAACAGTGAGAGAACATAGGACTAAGCATTTTGAAGAAGAAAATACTGTATTGCTCAGTATATTCCATTTTAGGCTCAAATGGTTTTGATTATTTGATTGCTTTATCTGAACTATTAATTCTATGCTCTTAACATAACCAAACAGACAAAGACTGGCAAAAGAGTATGTTCTGCCCACCTGAGAGAGAGATAAATGTGCAGCTACGTGAACTAGGAAGTTTGTTCCAGAACATAACTGAGATATGTGTTTGAAGAAAATACTGTGAAATGGTGGCACTGTGCACAGCTTAAGCTGTGAACACTGAAAGACCTTTGTGGCTTTCTGAGATAAGATTCTGAATTAAATGCTGATAAATGTTTAAATCAATATCTGGTCTGCATGACCATATTTTCTTTCCATTTTATAAATGCTGTTAATGATTTATTCAAATGTACTTAATGTTGTCTGTGATGAAATGAGTTGGTTTTCTAGCAGGGCCTTTATTAGGAGATGGTAGATAAAATTTATAATTTGCAACCGTGTATTTTAAAGAACCAACTAATGTTAATTGCCATTATCAATTTGCAAAATGCAGTGCACTGCTTAGAATTGTTTTGAATGAGAAAGTTGCATGATGGACAGTTAATGAACTGTTTCTTGTACTGTGTAAATATGGTGTACTTTGAATTTTGCACTGAACTTCTATATTGATATAGAGTGTGAAATGCAACAAGCAGATCTAGTAAGTCATCTTATATTTAAAGATAATTTTCAGAATCCAGTTCAATGTTTGAAACTTACAGAGCAGATTTTCTTACAGCTGGTAGTATGCAGGGACTTCTTAGTACTAGTTGTCTATCTAGGTATTGGGAGATCTTCAGATATGCAGGTTTGATCTTGATTTATTTGCATTTCCCAAGGGGAAGCCATAATCAAGGACCTTCCATCTTTTGGCAATAGTACAATCATATGCTACATTTACACTAGTTTGTAGACTGCATTTGCTTTCAAAAGTATCAATGTCAGTGAGAGCTTTAAAAAGAAACCTCACCAATCCAATACATAAAAAGGATGTCTGTCCTGAAGTTCACTCCCTATAACCTTGTGGGACCTGTTGAGTATCTGCTACTGTCCTATAGCCTTGTTCTCTTCAATAAGGTATACATGTGGGCAGAATCATCCCCTATAGATAATTTGACTGAAGTTAATGTTTTTCTCTGAAGTACAAGTAGAGAAGGCTAGTTGTAGAGGTAAGTTTGTTTCTTTGCAGGTGAATTTTTATATCCTGATAATGATGGACAATCTGGGAATTACCTGTTTCAACAGTGAATACTGTAGGAAAAAATTCAATAGTTTTAAAAGTTTAATAACAAAACTGTTTCTCAGTGACCAGGAAGTTGAAAATTACTGTTGGAGCTACAATCATTTCATTTGGTATCATTTTTCTATGGTCACAGAGAAGGAAGAGTACCTTTGCAGGCAGCGTGTCAGGGCTGGAGATTCAAAGTGGCAGAGGAATAGGTGAGGTTTGAGTTTGAAAGGTGACAAGGAAAGTGGTTGGCACTGTGCAGGACACTGAGGCGCATATCGAACCCCCAAAGTTTTAGGGTTTGTAATGGCAGCATTCAGTTTCAGTTCCCAGTGTGGCTACAGACTTTGTTATATGACTGAGGAACATCTCAGCTGGAAAACTGGAATGGTAAATAATGCCTTCTTCCTTTCATTTTTCCTACGTATCTAGATGGCAGGAAGGTGTAGTACTACCTTACCTATATGCATATGCCCACACAGGTCCAGTTTTAGTTTGCTCCATTACGAGCTGCTGTGACACAAACCACAGGACATCAGTGGCAGAGAGGTGATACATTTTCAGAGAAAGTGAAGCTGAGAAGGGTGCATATGGTTTTTCCCTCTTCCCTCCCTTTTCAGCTCTTAAAAATTTTTATTTGTTATTCATTTTCACAGTCATACACATTTTAGGACAAAAAAGGACTGTTATCAATACCTAGTCTAGCAAGTCAAAATGCATAAAACATGCCAGAATTTTGTACATGGCTCAGCTTGTAGAAGAATGTCCAGTCTTGGCTTTAGAATTGAATCCAATTGCTAAAATAAATCATCTGTTTCTATTTTGTTTCTTGCTCTAAAATGGGGTTTCTAGAATTTGCATTATTAGTCTAGATTTTTCCAAGCTCTTTGCCCTGAGCTTCCATCTTAAAGTTTAGAGATCCCAACTGAACACAGCATTCCTGTAATTATTAATTAATGAAATATGCAGTATCAGAAACATCTCATTTCAGTTCTTCCCTCTTGACTGTGATTAGGCATTAATACCGTTTAAAGCTCACATTCAGTAGATGTTTGCAGATATATTCTATGTCTGTGTTTCTCTGAGTACATTACTTTTTTCCAGACTAAATAAAGGATTTTCATGCACTTTTTTCAAGTTTACTGTTGTATGTGGTACTGAGATATTTCAGATGTCTACATGCCTTTCCAGTATGGAAACATGGCAGCTCTGATCCATCACAACCCTTTTCAGTTACCTTGAGTCACTACTAGTTGTCCTTACCTCCAGTACAATGAAAAGTCAGTGTTTGCTCAATGAAGGTGTTCTTGTCAGGTACACAAGTTTGTATACATTACTGTGCTGAGCTGCTCATCTGTATTCATTATTTTGGAAGGATGTTTCAGTTTGAATTAAGAGGAAAATAAATGAATACATATATTTTGAAACATAGGATAGGTTCTCCATCTCATCTATCACCAGTAACATAGCCGGGTGGTTTGCTTGAGCTGTACAGCCTGGATGCAAAGTGCATCCTGTTCTGCCGAAAGTGCATCCTTTCTGTGCTATGGGAACATTAGCATCATGAAGCTGTGGAACAGTCAACACCTGTGAGGTGACTTGCAAACTGGTGGCTTTCTGGAGGGACTGATGAGGAAAATTGCTTACAGGCATGTGCAGTGAGTAACAGCACAAACACCTCTGAGTTCTTCCTGCTCACAAAGTGCAGTCTTTGGACCTACAGCCTTAGGTCTTGTCTTAGCAGAAGAATGACCCACCCCAGGCTGTTCAGACAGAATGGAGATCCATAACCTTTGTGGTTGCTCTGCTAATGCAGCCACAACTGTGAATGGAGATATGGTAATGGTTTCCTTTTGAGAATTAACTGAAGCAGTGTTTCCTTCATACAAGGAACCAAGGCTGTTTGCAGGGGTATCTGCTTTGTCTGAAGGCAAATGAGGGGCCCAATATGGTGTCCCATATTGGCCTCATTTCAACAGGAACCTCCAATAGGTGCCTTTTTCTTAAGCTTGTTTGTCCAAAACAGCTCCTCTTCCCTCCAGTTTGAGAGACTGTTCCTTCCTAAACAGTTCTGCATCTTTGATCTGCTGTGTTTGCGAGGCTTTTCCTGTCTTAGTATTGTCTTTTTAGTAATTCTCCACAGTTTGCTGAGAAGTGGCATAACTGAGTCATTCTTTCCTCTCCTGCCTGTTTTTCTCACCAGACTTGTATTAAACAATAACCAATATATTAGTATAATAAATATCTTAATACAATATTCATAAATTAAGAGCAGTTCCAAGTCTGTCACGATGAACTCATGGGAGTGAATTGCTTTTTACAACAAGCACAGTCTCCAAGTTTTTTTGGACTGATGCTCTAGCTCATGCACAGACTATTAACTATTTAAACAGCCAAAGCCTAGCTTCCTTTTAAGGTAAAAATGCTTAGTATAAAAATAGCAGTATTTGTTTGCTACCAAATATTAGTAGAACTTTCCTTCTGACTTCCTATTTTCCTTCTAACCACCCTTTCTCCCCTGCCAAAGTTCTTTAGGAGCAGTAGTTAAGAGGTGTTGTCTGAAGTAATTGCAACACAATGAATATTTGAGTCTGCTTGACAGATGTGATATTGTAGGGGGCTTCTGATGAGACTCTTAAAGAACTGAGACTTCAGTGAGCTAGTGAGGAATCAAAGTAGGAAAGGAAACTCACGATTCTGCTCCCAGTTGGTAAATTCCTGAGCAGTTAGGCTATCACTAATTGTAGCCAAGATTGCTCCCTTAGTGATGATTTTTGATGGGATGTGTAATTTTCTCTTGAGATAGCAACAATAGAAATACTACACATTAGCTTTTCTTAGCCTTGTAGGTTTTAATAAATTTTGGAATTGCAAAAGATCTTGAGTAAGTTTTCAAAACAGAACGTAATGGCTGTAGATTTAAGGAATTTTGTAAGTCAATAAACACAGAGCAATAGAACAAATCTCCTGCTTGAGAATTTGTGGTTTAGATGAGATGCTGGAAATCTGAGTTAGCTTGATCTCCTCTTAGCGGGGAGGCAATAAGCAAAGTTTTGTCTGGATGAGGGAAGAGGCAAATGAATCCTGTGTTTAAACCTCCCCTGCAGTTGGTCTGAAAATTTGGAAACTCTCATTCTTCTAGTGATTTTTCAGTGATGTATTGGCCCCATTAAAGTCAGTGGGAGTTTTGCCACAGCTTTTAATGAGGTCAGAAAGAGAATAGTACATTTCAACTGCTTTTTTTGAAAGTTGGAAATATGTTTTATATTCGTTTCTTTTACAGTGGTGTATTCTAGAAACAATCCACCTGTAATTAGATGGCATTTTCCATTGTATGATAGGAAGAAGCCCACTTGCAAGATGGGATGGAATAAACATCTCATACAGCCTTGGGAGAACAAGTCACTGTCAGCATTTTTTGTGTTTTTTATTTATTTATTACCTGTTGGGGTACATAGAATTTAGGCATTTGCACACACGAGGGTTAGTTTAAGATTTTACACCTACAAGCTCTGCCTTTGGTAGGAAAAGGCTGAAGTAAACATGCATAATACAAATGAAAGGCAAGGCAATAGGGATATGATTAGGATGCTTCAGTGAGTTTTAACTATTTTGCAAAATATGTTAGTTATAATTCACATCTTATATTGTGCCAACAGGAACAAGACATGTTGCATTGTAAGTTTACGTACTTTCTATTACCAGTGAAATGCATCTGTCTCTGAACAGACTATGGCATGTTTTCAACAGCCTGTCACGATAATGCACTCAATATGCCTGTGAAGGTTTATAACAGTTAAATATTTATGAGATATGCAAATGTTTGCTTTACTTTAATTCACAAGTGACGAGTAATCAAAGCTTTGCTTTCCGTTCTTCAGGTAAGAAGCTCTGCTCTGGAATGTTGTTTCAGTAGGCAATGATTTGATGAAAATACGAAGGTGGATGGAGAGGGAGGGAATCCTTTGCTTATTCTCTGCTGTTTGTCTGAAGCTGTGCAACCACTTCAGCCTTAAAGCATCTTCTCCTGTTTGCTATCTGACCCTGAATATTTTTGATGACTTTGAAATGTGTTGCATTTAAAAAACAAAACAATGACACACTGAAGTATCCAAGTGTCCTTCCCTTTTCATGATCCAGGTGTTTCCTGTGGTAAGTGTGCACTGCTTACCAGAAACTAGTGCCAGCAGAGCTCCTTGTGGTCTGCAGAGAAAGCTTACTCCAAACCTTCTGGGACAACTTGTGTTTCCTTAAGTACTAATCTTTGTCCCTGTTCTCTGGTGTCAGGGGAATGTGATGAATGTACCTTTTCTTAGATTTGTAAGTCACCTATAAGTGTATGGGGCTAGAAATGCAGAGGTGCACCTTTAGCAAAGTGGGTTGGTATTCATGGTGGTATCTCCTGAGAAATGCTGCTTGGTATCTGGTCCACTACTTTGAAGACTGAGTGGGATTCAGGAGGAACCTGCCTTCTGCTCCTGGGCAGCAGCTTCTGGAAGAATGCACCTCCTGTGAGGGGACCAAGTCAGGGGAGAAGTTTATTTGCTCCCATTTATCACTTACTCAGAAAATGAATAATCTCTAATGCTCATCCCACGTTGTCTAAGTGTTGTCCCTCCTGCCTCCATGGTTTGGTGGCTGCCTCACTCTTCCAGGGAGGGTGAGCTCACAGTGACTAGCTTGCTTGTCCAGCAACACCTAAGAATGGAAGCTGCATAAAGACAGAGCTCTTGTCGATCTGGGTGGGGATCAGCGTGAGGTAACTGAGTCTTAGTGTGTGAGCCTCTTTCTGTTTCTTTTAAACAGTGAGTCTACAAACATCAGCATAAATAGGAGCCACTTCTACTCTGACAGTTCAAAGCATCTTCACAGTGTTTATAACTGCTAATGAACATTGTTTCAGAGAAAGCAGAATGCAGACTTCCAAGATTTGCACATTTTGGGTAATAAGATGCTCAAGCTTGTGTATTGTAAACAAGGTTTAGAAACTCCTCCATGTAGCTGTGCTTTGGACTGTAGCAAGCTTTAGAAGAAAATGTCTAATTATGCCTGGATTTATTTTATAAATTGGGACTGTTTCAGCAGTCTGTGTGGCCTTCCATTCAGCTGTTTATTTAAGCCAAGCCAAAAGCCACTTATCTGAAGATGATTTATTCTCACTCTTGAGCTGACAGAACCAGGCTGGGAAGGGCGAAAGCTGAGTTGTAGGGTTTAGTCTGAGCCCCCATCTTCAGTCAAACCATAAGGGGAGTGTGAAGGACTGGCTCTAATGTTGTTGTGGAAGGTACTTGCAGGTCTCTTGTACATTGCTTGTAGAACACCCTTTTAAAATAAAGAGCTATAGTATGTGATTGACTCACATTTGAACTTTGCAGCTGTTCCTTCCTGGTATGCCAAAGCAAAACCCTATAGCTCAACATCTCTAAAATCAAAACTTTAAATCAAATATTGTAATTTGGATCAGCTTCTGACTTTCTGGTTTTGGCAGTGTAAGCAAAATAGAGCCAAGTGTGTTCCTTATCTAGTTCAGAAAAATAGATCTTATTTATTTAGCGTAAAGCAATGCTGTGTAGTAAAAGGCAGCAGCTGAACAGTCTTAGCTAGAGATGTGAAAGTGTACCCTGAGGCAGAGTATCTGGCTGTCAAAATTACATCTAAAAAGGAAGAAAGTTTTAGTGATATTTTAAGATGTTTTGTTAGATTAAAATAACCAAAAGATTTTTGCATTCAAGAACTCTGTTTTATTGTCTCTGGATGCTGTGAGGATCTGATGTTCTCGCTGACATCTTTTCACTGTGTAAGAGTTCACTTAATGCAGAGCCTGACCATTAGCATTGTTCAGGGAGCAGAATAGATGAGACTGAAGGTGTAGTTTTGACCCATCCAAGAGCTGTGCTGTCCAAGGAACAGCGGGGTTGTATGGTGGAGTGGGATGGCACTGCCAAGACCCTCTTGCTGGGGAGCTGCCACGATATGCAGTTCGCATGGGTGCTTGCTGTGTGGGCCAGTTTCCCTCTAGGGGCATCTGCTTGCCCAGTGTGACTGGCCTTCTTCCATGCGTATACAATTGAATGCAATAGTGAAAATAGAGGGAGGCCGAAATGACTAAGGGGCGAGCCTACTGTTGTCTGTAGTCTGCTTCCTCAGCAAGAATTATTTTGAATGAGTTAATACCAAAGGGGTTAAAGAACCATTGTATATTTTGAATTTGGGCTGTCAAAGCAAATATTTTGACAGTCAGTGAGAAGTGGATATTGAGCGGTGTGCTGTGAAGGACATACAGTTCTGTCATGGAAAAAAATTGTTGAGGGATGGAAGACTGAGAGGAGGAGTAAAGAGGCAGCTTTCAGCCTCACAAGGGCCTAGCTTGAGTTCCTGTTGAGCCAAAATGAAAGAAAAGGGGTGAGCAGAGTGCTGGAGGGAAGCTTCATGAAGCGCAGTTATTTAGCACAGCCTGTAGCTGGAAAGGCTTCAATGTATGGCACAAACATACATGCACAAATGTGCTGTTAGAACCACGTAAGAATTGGTTAGGTTCATTTGGAAACTCAGGGTGGGGTGTGTTGGAAGGAAAAGGTTAACTACCTAACTGTGAGTGAACTGTAACTTATCTCCAGTATTTCATCTGCAATCATTCCTTGCTAAGTCTCAGAAAAAAGAGATGCCACTGCTCCTCTTCTGGTCTTTGCGGCATCCTACTTCATATGTTTCTGTCTGCTCACAAAAAGGAGTTGTAGGGGAGCAGCGCTCCTGTTCGAGGGCATCACTAGTGCAAGAATAAATTTATGCAGAAGTTCTCTCATGAATAGAGCTCTGGAGATGCTTTTTGTACCAGAATAAAGTACTCGTTATCTGGGAAAAGCTGAATTGTGAAGGTTTCATTGGAAAGCAAAGTATATTGTGTTGAACTGTAGTTATCGATGGCATTTACTAACTTTAGGTACTGTGAAGTTTCCCTGTGTTGCAAAATAAGGAAGTGTATGTTCCAGTGAAGTCCTATTTTGCTTATGCAGAGACTTTTCTGGAGATACTGTGTTTTAAAATGTTACTGCAATTTATTCTTGCACTTGCATTCCAAATGGAGAACACCACCATGGTTTGGTCTTTTCTTCTGATTCTAATACAGCATCCCACATTTGTTATCAGTGCCATGTTTTTGTGGCTGCCAGTGTTCATCCAGAATTTCCACCTACTTAAGTAAATATGAACTTTGTTCTCAACTGTGTTCAATAAGCCGTATTTTATGTTTAGCAGGTACAGAGTAAACAGTAACAGCTATGATGAGTGTTCAACTCTTATGTCCCTTGCACTTCAGTTAAAAACCTGGAATTACAAAGGTGAGGAGTTCACATGGGTGTGGTGCTTGCACAGAAATACAGATTCTAGAGCTTTTTGGAACTTCTCTTGAAAAATAAAGACATTTTCTCTTAAATTCTCTTTAATCGTGCAGGAGACATCAGGAGAATGTAGGTTTGTTGTGGACATTTTCTACATTCCAGTTGTTATTTGAAGTGGAAATACTGAGAGAATTAACTTTTTTTTGGCAGGCTGACACGTCAGCGCTCTGTTATTACAAAGGGTGTATTCGAGTCATCAGTATGTCAGGTTGCTTGAAAACTTCATGCTTTCCCCCAGAAAATGGAAAATGAGCTGAACTGTTATCTCAATATGGCTAAAACTACACCTAAATATGTTTTGCCTTTTTTTAAGGCCATGCCGTAACATTGAACTAAGGGATACAAAATTCACTTGGCACAGGAGCTTAAGTCTGTGTATCTGCTAGTACCAGAGGAGTCTGCAGATCTAGACAAGGAAAATAAATGTGGATAAAATCTTGCAGATGATTCACTAGGACTAGTATAGGAGGGAGTAGAAATTGCTGGATGAAATTCTGGATATATCGAAGTTGTGGCTGTGTATTTTGTTTTGCTTTCAGCGGGACTACGATTCAACCAGAGGGCTCAAAACTCCTAAGAAATTAAATACCAACCCCATGACAAAGCTAAAAAGAAAATTGGGGATTTCTGTTTTTCTGGCATCTGCTGACCCCTTTGTGTTTGGCAGCAGTGCAGCAATGAGGTCCAGATATGATTCTCAACTGTCTTGCCTCCAGTTAAATGTCAGTATTTTGGTTTTTGTGAGGAAAATTTGAAGTGGTATGTTCTCATCATGGAGGGGGTAATGTGAGGGCAGTTCCTGCTCCTGCCCTTGCTTTCAGGCAACACAGTTTCAGTTCAAGCCCAGACGCATGTGCAATGACCCATTTGTTATTTTGAGGCCAATATTTGGAGACAAGTTAGAATTAGTGATCTCTGATTGCTTCTTGCACCAAAATAAGCGTAACTGAGAATGTCATCAGCTAGCTACTGCTGAAAGGCAGCATAAAGGCTCATGGAAAGCTCTTGGGGAGCATTTTGCTGCAGTCCCAGCGTGCACAGGGCTGTGGAATAGGGGAATTAAGAGGAGTCGGGAATCTCAAGGCTGACTGGCAACCCCTCTCACCAGGGCTCTTGGCCACTTGGCAGCGGCTGGAGCATTTTTCCACAGATTCCTGTTTACAGGGGCATAAGTCACCAGAGGCTGCCGGTGTTGGCAAGATGAGATGTGTGACATACCTGCAGGCAGATCGTTTTTCTGAAACACTAGTGCAAAGCTGGATACAGAACCCAGGGAAGCACTGCTTCTGCAAAACCCAGGCTTCAAACAGATGGGCTGTGTCACCACATTGCAGGGCGGGCTCTCCCCCGCTGAGGTGCTTGTTCACCTCCTCTCAAGGTTGGGGTTGGCTCAGCTGCAGTCAGCAGAAGCCCAGAAGGCTGGAACAAGGTTCCTTCGTTGCCCCTTGCACCCAGTTGCCCATGGCACATGGAGCTGTGCCCAGCTTCCTTCCCAAAGGCATGCTGTGCTGCCTTCCCAAACTGAAGGCAGGAGCCGCACGTCTGTGAAACTGCTTAAACGTGTACGAACATTTTGCTGGGTAACTGCCAGCAGCGTTGGTAATTTCGACCAGAGGAAGATGATGGGGGCGTGGTGGTAGGAGTGGGTGGGACCGCTGGGTGTTACTGAGACCTTTGCTTGCAAAGGGCTTGACAAGCACCCGCAATGGGATGGGGCAGAGCAGATACATACCATAAGTACGGGCTGGGCAGTGGGAGATTAATCACTCCCCTGGAACAAACCCAGGAGGTTTCCAGCAGGCTCTCTTTGACTGGCCCTTGTTAGAGCTTTTGCATGTTGATGTGGGTCTGTGAGAGATCTTGGCTCGTTGTGGGAGTGGAAGCGAAGACTTGTTTCTCACTGCTGCTGTGTTGTCTCTTTTTTCTTGTAGGTGTGTGATGTCAAACAGTGGGCAGTCCTTGCGGCCTCCCCCACCAGCCTGCAGCATCATGTGCCAGTATGAATATTAAGAAAGAAAAGCATACTTCAGAGCTCATCATCCCAGAAAGAAAAAAGGAGGAACTAAACAGAGAGAACAAATGACTGTACTGCTTGCAAACCTTAGGGCCGTTCGCTTTTTCTCCTGAGAAATTTCATCTTGGCCTTTGTGAGAGAGCTGAAAGAGCAGGCAGAGCAGCCACAGTGATTTTCTTAGAGTTCTTTTTTTCTTTCTTAATTTAATTTTCTCTCCTCGTGCCTGGATTTTAAGACTGTCAGCTGCACTGATCAGAAGCACTGGACATCAATATGTGTCATGTCATTGTAACATGTCGGTCGATGCTATGGACTCTCCTGAGTATTGTGGTGGCTTTCGCGGAGCTCATTGCTTTCATGAGCGCAGACTGGCTGATTGGCAAAGCAAAGCCCTCAAGCTCTGAGGATGTGGACAACAGAACCGGGGGGTCGCAGGAGCCTTACCATCCGACGCTGGGCATCTACGGGCGCTGCACCAGAATCTCCCACATGCAGCTTTCTAGACGAGACACACTTTGTGGTCCTTATGCCGAAAACTTCAATGAGATTGCCAGTGGGTTCTGGCAAGCAACCGCTATTTTCCTAGCTGTGGGAATCATGATTCTCTGTGCCGTGGCATTTGTGTCTGTCTTTACTATGTGTGTGCAGAGTATTATGAAGAAAAGCATTTTTAATGTCTGTGGGCTGCTACAAGGGATTGCAGGTACGTGTACTTTGAGAGCAACTAAAGATTTTAATTTGGGGGACATTCAGCTGAAGAAATATAGCAATTCTGTCCTGTCTACAGACAGACTGCATTAGGCAGACCCAAAGCAGTTCTATATGCTGGTGTTTATTCAAACACAAGTAAAATTTATAGCTACACAGCATGTAATATATTGACATTGGCAGCAGAATTGGAGCCTGATGGGTGCCAAAATGAACTGACCAATGTTGCTTTTGTTTGCTGTTCAGTTTTTCCTCTCTGTTTGAATTTCTTTCAGTAACAAAAACTTCTCTCCTTTGTTACCAGGAGAGAGCAAAGTTAATACTCATGTTAAGACAGTCTATCTCCCTCTTGCTACTTTAGTAATTTTTCCATGGACCGAAGGCCGTTCTTTCAATGTCTCAGAGGCTTCATGACTGTGGTGAGAGCAAATACCACCCCAGGGATAAGAACAGACTGCAGTCGCACACCCACTTCTCCAGTCTTTCATGCTAAGCAGCCTCCTTGAAGGCTGTGAGCTTGACAAGTGATACCTTATGATAAACCCTTCCTTTAGCCAGCTTATTGTTCAGCTGCAGTTACACAGCCCAGTGAGCTTATCTTTTCACAGTCCAAGTATCAGCTGTGCTTTGCCTGAAAAGATGAATTAGTTCGAGAGATTTGGTGTTTCTGCTTACAGAGATTAAATGACTGTTAGTAAACTGACACTGGACAGCCCTAGTTAGAGAAGTATTTGGCTTTCTGTACTTGACAGTGAGCTGTGGGGAGAAGCTGTCCTATGCGCAGGTTTTCATCTTTTGTGCTCTGTGTGTGTGGTCATCTGGAGGAGAGTGGTCTTCTGCCCTAACTCTGGCAGCCCTCAGAAACCTGTGAGGAGGGAGGGAATGAGCAGGGCCACCTACTCTTTCCCTCTTGGTGGTGCTCTTAAGCAGATGTTTTCAATTCATTAAATGGTTTTGTTACAACAAAAATTAGGAGTTTTAACTTGTTTGCTCGAAATGTGAATCTGGCTTCTCCCCTCTTCACCTCCACTGAGGTGGCCAAACACGTCTGTGCTGGCTGTACCTAGACTGGAGGTGTAATGATAGGTGTTCAAACCTTTATCAAGCTGGTTGGTTTCACTTGCTTAGTTGAGACCTAAATTAATCATTTTCTAAACAGACATGGGGAAGTAGGCAAAAACTGAATTTGCTGCCTGCTGCAGCCCTCTGGAGCCAGCACTACAGTCCAGGGACAGGCTGATGCTGGCTTCTGAAGCACTAGCATTGTGGCTTTTGCCATCGTGCACTTCAGGTGTCTTCAGTATAGAAGTGTACTGTTTATTTCCTGTCACCCACAATGTAAGGTTTGTGTTTCTGGGGCAGAATTAGATCCTTAAGTTGGCTCAAGATTCTTCTGTTCACATGATGGCATATGATCAGTGGATGAATATCCTTTAGGTAAAAATTACAGGGTTTGCTGTAGTCATTCCTGATTTACAGAATTTGCTAGAACCAGTGTGACAAGGAAGCAGCTCTGCAGTGCAGATTAAGCTGGAGAAGGTTTCAGCTCTTTGCTTTCTTACCCTGTACTTCAGAAATAATCCATGAAAGTTGTTTTTCAGGAGATTACATTACTTCTTTTCTGTTGGAGGGGTATTTATATGGGAGAGATTAGTTAGCAGCATAAGTGGATGTTTGGAATGTCAGACTTGGGTCTGTTGAAAAGATAACTTCATTCAGAACTCTCATACCATCTTTAAATATCTAGTCTAACATCAAGATTAGCAGGAAGTAGGTTCCTGTGTCCTACAATACTGTTCTGGAGACTATGTATTTGTGAGAAATTATGTACAAAGAGAGTTTTACGTATTATTATCAAACCAGCTATACCTGTAATGGGACTTGTGGCCTCAAGAATTTAACAACATGGTCAAAAAAGCATTTCTTACATATTAGGGGATAGGTCAGTCCTTGAGCTGTACTGAGGATAGGACCATTTCCTGTCTTATAATTCAGATAAATGACACAGCATAAAACCAGGTAATAGAAGGGTCACGTTACTGAAACTGTTGGTGTGAGAAGTACACCTGCCAGTATTTGCAGCTGAGTGTCTTGTCACTAGCAGCTCGTTTTCTCAAGATTAGTTTTATTGGGTCCACTGCTACTTTTGTGCCAGTAGCATTACCACATCTGCTTACATAGTTGAATTATTTTCTTATGACTTATCACAGCTGTTAATTTCAACTTTCTCAGTTCCTGAGTTTTGGAAAATGCTTAAGCAAGTTGTTCAAGAAGGACAGTTGTCGGCATGGTTAATCTGTACAGGGATTATTATAACTAGACCAATGCCCTGACCAGAGAACAAGATACAACCCTGCCTGAATCGTTGTAAGCATAAGATCATTCATTCAAATGTGAACAATTATGTTTTTAATAAGTGTAGGAGAATAATTCACAAAATCATTTTATCAGTCTGTAACAGTCCAATATTTGCAAGTATGTCAAACATCTCATTTTCAAAGATGAGATGCACCCATGGTAGAGTCATCTACAGGAACTCAGGATCCTGCAGACTAATCTCATTTAAAATCTCTATATTTTTGCAGTGGAGATTTAATATAATTAAAAACATACAACAAGTTAATTTATTCCTGGAATTCATCATGAAAAAACAGTAACAGACACCGGATATATCTTTCCAGTCTAGCAATATTGGTTGTGACCTGGATGATGCTTACGGTGAAATTACAGAGCAGAAAGCAACATCTCTTCTGTTTTGGCCCTTGGACAAATCTGCAAACTCTCATTTAGGTCAACGGGAAGGAGCCACACACATATCTGGTCCATAGAGGGTTGGGGTTTTTTTGCAGAAAATTAGAAATACAAAGCCATAAAGGAAGAAAATACGGCTCTTGTTTAAACTCCTGTAATTCCTTTGTTACAGAGCAAGACCTACCACTTATTTTCAGACTGCAGTGCGTTTCATTCTGGAGCTGTAGAAACAGTAATCAATGGCCCTGTTTTTGGAGATGTTTGAGGATCGTTTGGAAAAGCATCTTTTCTCTGCAATAGAGGGTGCAAAGAATAGAGCTGTGTAATTAAATAGATAATTACTACCCAGCAGCAAGAAGACCAGGCAGACTTTCATTTGAGTGTCTTTTTTGGGAAAGTTTTCTATTTTTACAGTCTGTGAATCACTTGAAATGCAGAGGATAGAAGAGGCAGCATGTTATTATACGGTAGCTGTTAAGAACCAATTCAAAATAAATTTTCACAGTAATCATCTAGTTACAGGAAGTAAATAATTGGTGATCCCCTATTGACATATCTTGGTATGTATATAAGGTAGTTGCATGTGTGTTTACAAACCTTATTTGGGCTTGGGTACTTCACTTTGGTGCTAAGTAATATAATCTAAACATAACCTGTCCTCAAAGAAGGGTGAGGGGGAACTTAGTACAGAGCCTAAACCAGATTTGGCTACTGTCTTTGACAGTTTTCTTCATGAAGTTCATCATCAACAACTTTGCTTGGCTCTTTTTTTTTTTTAGCCTCTAAGGTCACAGCTGAGCGGAGCTGGCCCCCATAGCCAGCAGCTGCCTGACTTACAGGTGATCTGCACCCTGACCACGTGACAGGAGGCAGAAGCTAAATTAGCAGCAAATATATTATCTCAGGCACAAAACTTGAGCAGGCCCCTGTGTTTTCTTGTGGGGAGCTACGCCGTCAAGTGCCTGGGAAGGCTCTGGGGAGAGCGGAGGGGAAAGGGTGCTGGCGTTTCAGGAAGGCAGATGGGTTTGAGAGTTCAGTTTCTGTTACTCCTGCTTTGCCATGATGGAGTGGGGCTGCAGTGCTAGATGGGTTCATCAAAAGGGGATAAAATAGCTCCGCTTCTCTAAAGTCTTTCCGAGTGAGTGCTTGTGGCTTCATCTGGGAGGCCTCTCGTGGGTTCACCCCCTTCTGACCACTTTCTCTGTTCATGGTCTGCTGTCTCCTGGCTCAAATGGGGCTTGACTAAACAAGTTAATGACAGAAGCATGAAAAAAAAAAAAGCATGTCAAAATTGGGTTGCGTCGGTCAGGAGACCAGCTGTGTCCCAGCAACACACTGAGGGGTGTCTCTGGTTTAGTCAGGTGAATGCATGGCTGCATTTTGCTGTTGTGTGGCTTAGCAGGCTGGGCTGCTGGCAGTTATACCTTCAACAGATATAACTCCAGTCAGATGAAGCAGAGGTTTGTGTCTTCAAAGACTGCTCCAGGTGGGATGGGAGCATTAGGCTCCCTTGGCCACTTTGTCAGAGTCTGTCTGCTTGGGCCCTGATGCTGCAGGTTTGGGCTTCCCTCCGTTACCCCAGCAGTTTCTTCTCCAGCATTGCTGGGGGATGACCTTGCCTTCTTCCTTTACAGGGTCTAGGAGGCTGTTTTCTTCCCCTGGCACTTGTCCTGCTCAGTCTGAAGCAGTGAAGTCTCTTCCATGGTATTTTCCCTTTTCAGGTATCTCACAAGCTCTCCTGCTTTCCATTCTTCAGTCCTTTCCATGATTTCTTACTTTATTCCCCTTTAATACTGTTCATGTCTTCTCCTGTTCCCTGCTGTAGTATCTTGTGGGAGGTTTCTCCATTAGAAACTACTGCAGTACCTGGGCAACATTTCAGTTCCCAGAGTGCAGCTTTACCATTCAAATGCAAGGAAACTTCTCCACAGTTTTCTAAAATGAAGCGGTGAAACCCAATTTGAAGCCAGCTGTGTCTGTAACAGTCTATCTTTGCTGCTGGAAGAGTTTTTACATCTCTTGCTCTAAGAAATAACTCAGCATGTTATATACCTTTTGGTCATCATTTCCATTTGGGAGGCAGGGTGATTAGGAAGATGGCCTGGGCAGAGTGTGATGGGAACCGTCTGAATGGGAAGAGATGTGGAGCTGCTTGTGGGGGTGTATGAAGTAGGATCTGGCTGTGCAGGGTTGTCTTATGGTACATGGAGTCGTGCGGCTGCATGCTTCTGGCTGCTGGAAGGTGAGGAAGCTGTTGGGAGCTGTGGAGAAGGAAGCTGAGGAGGAAGCGGGATATCAGCCAGGACTTTCCTAGGAGAAGGGAGAAAACACAGAAGGAGAAGCAAGTTGCTGTGGAGGGGCATGAGGCTCCTAGAGATCTTTGATACTCAGAGCATGACACAAACGCTTATGATGGTTGCAGAATAGTTTAGTTTTTCAGTTGTAGGCAGCAGCATGCTGTAAAAAAGCATTGTTTTGTCTAAAAGCCAAACTGGCGAGCAAGGAAGAAAGCACCTTGTGAACTCATGTTGCTGCCTGCGGGCAATGGAAGCTGTTGCTCAGCTGGGGAGCCCAGGCAGTAGTAGGAGAGCAGAGCAAGAGTGGTTTTGCCCTCGAAGGCAAGGAAGCTTCTTGTTTGTCTTTCTAAAACGCAGAGCACGCATTTTTCAAAAAGCATATTTCCTCTTGGATTCAGCTCAGAGTTTTTCTTTTCTGATGCCAGAATTCTGAATTCTTGGGGTGGGAAGAAAGAAAAAAGAGGTGGGGGGGTGTTCTAGTGGAAATCCTGACAGTCTGAACTGGTTTTGCTGTCTGCGGTATAGTGCTTCCTGTAACCTATATGGCCATATGCCAGCACGACATCTAATACACACTTGGCTGCTGAAAGTTCAAGTGCAGGGGACTGCTGTGTTGGAATATGCCAGGGAAGGAAAATTGAGTTCAAGTGCTAAATTGCTATTAAGCCTGAGGGAGAGTATTAGTAACTTCAAAGAAATAAAGTGAAGATTTCAGTGTTTAGTTAGATTTGGTGGTCAGCTGACCTCCTGCATTACTAAGGTGAGCATGTTGGAACCAGTAGGCACCCAGCAGTTTGTAAGC
The DNA here is from genome assembly GCA_026212715.1 of Elanus axillaris. Classification (NCBI taxonomy): domain Eukaryota; kingdom Metazoa; phylum Chordata; class Aves; order Accipitriformes; family Accipitridae; genus Elanus; species Elanus axillaris. Next base: position 57,520,020 of record JANZLQ010000079.1, on the reverse strand, counting down.
TGAATAGAAAAATAAACAAAAAATTCAGGTTTTCAGTGATAAAGTTTGGCGGCTGATTTTCTGAGCGTGCGTAAATCTCTTCCATTAAACAGTGCTCAGTGCGAGACACTCATGCTAACCACTGAGAAACGTTTTACTGTGGCACCTGTGCACACTGAGGTCCCTTATCTCCACCGGTGTAGGTGAGACTCCGAGAACTTCTTTACACCCCTGCCCTGGTGGTGTGGGTAAGAGAGTGCTGGTTGCCCCCCAAGACGCCAGAGGGATAGCGGGAGGGTAGCAGGGCTCCCTTTCCACTGGATTTTTGCTTCCAGGCCTCAGAGCCAAGACTGATGCTGCTGGTTTTATATGGGATGCAAACACTAGGATATTTAAACTCAGTAAATGCTGTGTTTTCGCTCAAATGCAAGAAAAAAGATGAAAGTGGCTCTTTCAAGATGGTGGGATAACTTATGCTTAGCTCCTGTCTTCAGTGTGCCTGGTGTGATGGTGAAGGAAATCTGTGGGTTTGAGTTTTGCTTCCTTCCCCAGTGCAGATGACCTGCACTCTGCTGCTGTATGACCCATGAAGCCACCCAAAATCCTCCCCTTCTTGCATCCCCCTTCACCTTTTCCTTCTTGCTGAGCCTTAGTTCCCCTGCAGCCCTGAGGTCTTGTTTCTGCTGTGGGATCAGTATTGAGGGAGTGTAATGCCATGAAAAAGATGGCTTGCAGCCCTTTTACCTCTTTGCTTAGGCCAAAGCAACACCCTGCTTTGGCCTCCCTTATAGAGCTGTGGTGAGGAGGTGGTGGTTTTAATTCCCTTTCTGCTGATTTAGCGTAAGCAACTGATGGTTTGAAGGGCATGGTTGTCACTGGTCAAACAGCAGTGGAAAAGGTTACGGTAAGTGGTGTGAAACATACAGGGTCTTCTCCTCTGCTTCTTTCATGGACAATAATTGACATGGCCTGGTATTTCCTTCCCTGACTCAGGAACCTCCTGAACTGAGTCTCCTCCATCCACAACTGAGTTTCTCATTTAGCAGCTTCAAGCCTTTCACTGGGCCATACTAGATTAAAAATACTCAATGCTTCATTGGCTTTTAAGGTAAAATGTAAGAGTGACCAGCCCGCACAGCTGTGCCTGAGCAGTGGCCCTACAAGTGGAGAGGTCTTTGGTTACCTCTGCATTGCTGAAAACTTGTAAACATTTGGCTTTTCCCCTATAAGGGGCTTTATCTTGACTTAATTGCAGGGTTAGCATCTGTCATACAGGAGGCCCTGTGGTGTGGTGACATGACTCCACATGGCTGACAGCCTGCAAAGAAGCAGCAGTGTCATTTCAGTGCTTGGGACTGATCTTACTTTGAGTCTCTGCATTTCGTTCCCTCCCAAATAATGAGGACTCTCAGCACATACATAAAAATTATTAAAAGCTAATGGCAAATTTGTCCTCCCCTCTTCCAAAACCAGGAGTCTGCAGGTTCATGCTTTGTTACAAAGAAGTCCAAGCAGTTAGATCACACCGATATAAAAAAAAAAAAGTAAACCCTGAATCCCCCATGTATGTCATTCTGCAAAGCAACCCACATCAAGCTGATAAACTGACTTATTTTTGGCTTTTCATTTAAGTAGCAAAATATATGTAATAGTTGAGTCTCCCACCAGTAGCCCCCTGCACCGTATTCCGAATGTCCCTGTTTCCACACCCCAGCATCAGTAATGCCATCAGAAGTCTGCATATGTTTGGTTTTGAATGAGCATCTTTGATTTGCTTAATAAATGGGAAAAGATGCATGAGAAAATGCTATAGTTAATTTACTGTTGAAAAGAGTAGGGATCCTATCGTCTTTCTCACATTGGGGAAGGCAGTGGTTAGGGAACTGCTTTTCTTCTAGTAACTGCTTAACCTAATATGATGCTGAGACAAGTTTAATGGGAAAAAAATATCTGTGCAGGATTTGAGCCATCACCTCGTTATTGCTTTAAACAGTTCATTCTCCTGCCTCAACTTAGGGTATCCCAGGTATCCTGAAATCTGTATACAGCTGCAGTCCTCTACAGTGACTGCAGGTGCAGCAGTATGGACCTTGCCTCGGTACATTGCCCACTTATCCCAAATCTCCTCTGCTTGTGCAAACCTGCATTGAGTGTGGTGTCCAGGAAGGCTTTTTAAAGCATAGATCCCTTATGAATTTTCATTTTGTTTGTTGTGCAGCATTTCCGAGTGGGCCAGAGGCCATCTCCAAGGCACTAGGGCTTGCAGAGTCTCCCTCTTTTGGGGCAAAGACCTTCTTGCCTTTGGTCAGCTGCTTGCATTCAGTGGGTCTGGCAGTCATGCAGGGGGATGGAGAGCAGCTGCAGAGGCAGGTCTGGGGCCCTGTGCTGCAGGTACCATAACCAGCGCTCCCTTCAGCATCTCTACCCTCACCCTTTTCTTATAGCTTGTGTGGAGTGCTGAGACCACGGTGTCAGCTGGCTTAAGCCTACCTCGTTAGTTCTTGTCTGATTAAAATGGAATTACTGAATCATTTCACAGGGCTGAAGGTGTCTGTTACACAGCTGCTGAGTAGGAGGGCGTTGCTTTGGTTGTCTGTTGGTGGATGAAGCAGTCGGAAGCATGCAAATGGTGACCGGGTAGTATTCCTGCTGGGTAGGGGTTTGTCAGGAAAAGTCTGCATATATGAAAGCCTCCTGGGGTTAATCTAGCATAGTAAATTTGTATAAATATTTTATGCATGAAATTATTCAGGTAGCATATTGACACATTTGTAAATACGAGCAATAAAGGCAGGGTTATTTTGCCTGGCTGATGCAGTGCCTTTGGGCTGAGTGTCAATCTCCTGTGTTTGTGCAGAAGATGAGAATAATCAGGATCACTGCCACTGAGGAAGCGACCTGCCTGTGCTGCCTGTGTGGTGGTGTGCAAGGCTAATCCCTCCATACCTTTTTACCCTTTTTCTCTTCCTCTGTTTAAAAAAGTTGCTTGGTTGTGCTGCTCCATGGGAGTCTGTTGCAGTGCTACCTCATTGATCACAGCTGCTTAATTTCCTGTTTCTTCAACAGCATTTAAAAGCTTTTTTGCTGTTTTGCTAGGAAATGAGAAGATAGTTTCAGGCTTTGCAGTGGAAATTGGCTTTGTTAGTATATGCTGTTGTTTAATATGGCACAACAGCAGCTGCACAGGAGACTGTCAAAACTAAATAGCATGCCTTTACTTGGCTAAACAAGCATCTGCCTAACCCCTGTCTCGAGGGTTGTTTCCAAGGATAGAATGAAAAAGCTTTTACTCAGATCTGATCCCAGCCCATAATGTGACATACAAATGCCCATAAAGATAGACTGGTCTGTTGGTTTTCCAGGATCTTAGCCTCAGCACTCCTGCAGTGTATAAAACCCAGGAGGAGCAATTGCTTGCTGCAGTTCCAGGCCCTTAAAAGGGGAAAAGTTCTTGGTGCACAAATACAAAAAGGGTTCTCCTATAGACAAAGCATTACTGAACTGTCTTCAGAAACATTCTTGCACAGCAGTGTAGTCTGCTATATTTACATTGATAATTAACAGTATTCTGTAATGTTTTGCTTTGGTGCTTTAGGAGAAAGGAGTTGCTTTTACATCATTTGAATATGGAAGAGCTGATGTTTAGTAGGTTGTCTGTGTTGTAATCAGGAAATATATTTTAGTCTAATAATCCCAATAAAATCTAAATCTCATATAAAATCTGTATTTCTTAGGGCTTCTTTTTGAAAGCAGGTAATTAGGGACTGATAATAAAATGTTATGTGGGCAAATGGCCTTCAGTGAAAGATGGGAAAATGTTCTCTGCTGACAGACTTACACCAAATACTTTTAGATGAGGTCTGTGGATAAAAAAGTTACATAGTTTTCTGTTGTCATTCCTAGGCATCTGGCAACATTGTGTGGCATTCTTTCAGACCTCTGTTTCAAGTAATCCTAAAAGGAAAGGTAACTGAGGGCTGGCAACAACTAACAAAAAGGAAAATGTAACTATGAAAAATTATCATACTGATTTAAAGAAGTGGGATAGAGTTAATTAAGAAGCAAGAACAGGAGTATGTATACAGCCGAAACTGCACTCCCAGCAGTGCAGCTGTGCTCAGAGAGGGTGTTAAAGCTAGAACAGAGCAAGCCTGAGCTTTGTGAGCCTGCAGAGGAGCACAGTGGAAAACAGCTGGTGATGTTTTCAAAATGAATTTGTTCCTCCCAGCAGGGTGAACAAACAGCAGTAATTCCACAGGTAGATTGGCTGTGAATTAAAACTCTCACTCACTGTACATCAGTGCAAAGAACTGAAACAATTCATTGCAGAAAACTTTTCTTCAGACAGAGCACTCAATTTATTGTTCTCTGTTCTCTTGAAGATTGGCTTCTCTTCAAAGACACCAAGACAAGAGCAAAAATGGATTTATTAAGAAAAAGAAATCTCTATCATTAATATTTACTGTCCTCCTGCCCGAAAAGTGTCAAGGCAAACTGGCTATAGGGGACGATTGTTGCTTTATCAGATTATGCTGACATAAAATGATACAGCACAAAACTGAGCTTTGTACTTACGGCTAACAAAAACTAACAAATGTCCTGAGAAGCTTTCTGTTCTGCACTGAAATGGAGTAGTAGAATGTAGGTTTGGTGTAGTGAAAACATTACTTTTTTTTTCTTTTCCTTTTATTAAGCTAGGCCTGTATAGGATTCACCAAGTTAGCTATCTGAAGGAGAAATCAGGTGAGAGTCTGACCGTATTCAAGTCCATAGTTAAGACTTTCCTCTGAATGTTGTTTTCATCTGTGAAAAAAATGCTGTAGTTTATCAAATTATGGGCTGTAGTCAGTATTTCTTCAGGAATTTTCTGTCCTCAAAAAAATTTTAATTCAGTAAAGTGACTCATGACTACACTTTACAGCAGTGCTGCAGCTTTTTGGGGGGCTGAGTTTTGGGTAACGGCTTTTCAGCTTGGGGCATATATACCATAAACCAAGTGGCCTTCAGGAGTTGTTCAGTGCTCTAATTTTGGTAAGTGGTGGATGTAGCTTCTTAGTCCTGCTTGTGACTCAGCCATAAGCAACATTGCTGATGAACACAGGCTCTCTAGATTTGTGAGTGATTGAGTGGTAAACTTTAAAAACTTCCTTGTTGGCAGCAGTTACATTGGCATTTCTGATTTGGCCTCTTAATTTGGTGATGGTGATTTTTAACTAGCAAAGGGGCTTGTGATCATTAGAGAAAATGGCAACTGGCCCACACCAATGTACAGTCAGAAAAATACATGGTATGGTCATGCCGGTTATGCAGAACAGGAAACTAGTGATGAATAGAGGAGAAGGAACTGCTGGTGTTTAGTCTGAAACAGCTGCAGGGCTCAGCAGGATGAAAGCACAGCTTATCCAGGTCTGTCCAAGATAAAGCAATACTTTATACTTAATGTCATTTGGCCAATCAGCCAGGAAACACTGCATAAAATTTGTCATTGGTTCTTAAATGTAAGCGGTAATGAAACCCCTTCACAGAGAACAGCTATCACTCGTTAATGGATTTTGCTGCCCCGAAGAATAATGACATTTAGTTCATTCATGCCCATGTTGTTGTGTCATTGTTAGAAAAAACGCTGGAGGAAGGACTTTCTTTTGTGAAATATCTGGCATCCATAGACATTAATTTAGACAGTTGGATGATGGTTTTTGCATTTTGTGTATATTAACTGCTTACTAGCTAGGACCCAGCTTTTCTTTCTCAGTGAGAAAGTTTTCTCGCATCTGGCTGAATTTCTTTAAACAAACAATTAAGGAAACCTAATGTACTGCAGAATAGGCTACTCTAATGGAATTGAAGATGTGAACAAGTCTTCACAGATGTTCTTGGTAATCTCTTAGTATAGGAAAGAAAAGAGGACTGTTCTGCATTTTAATACTTGGTAGAAATTTGGGGATTAGATGAAATCTAACGGACGAACCAGCACCATACATAAAAAGTACAACTTTGAGCCCACTTCTAGAAGGTGGCAGCACCTTTACCAGCTATTTTCATCAAGGTGACAGTTTGAATAAAGGGCTTTACAGTGCGGGACAAATAAATCAGTAATATTTATGGGAACTGGAAGGCTGTATTCATTTTCTGGATAAACTCCTTATGTTGAAGCAAAAACTGGTTTTTGTAATTCTTCTTGTTCTTCTGAGTAAAATTTCAAAGAAAATGGAAAGCAAATTTTGATACCTATGAGCTGTCCTGATGCTTAGCTCCTTCCTACATACCCAGTAGGAGGGACATCTGTTTTTAACTCACTGTGATTTTTTTAGCAGGGCCTGTAAGAGAGCACCATAGCTACTAACCTGTTAGGCATTTTGATTAAATCTCTCATCTTTGTGCAAAGATACAGCATGTATGCAGGGGACTCTTCATTTCCTTAATGAAGCCCTTCACTGCTTAGATAAAGACTGTTCCTCATAGGAGAGAAAACTGTGAATAAGAGAGATGATCAGATGGGCAAAATATCTAGTGTGATCTTTTTGCTTCCAGCCTGAGGCACAGCAGGGTGTTCGGGCAGTTTAGCAAGATGGGGTGTTGAGGCTTTTGCTCCTGCATCATTAGAGATGTGCTTTCCTTCTGCAGCAGCCGCTGGCCTCTTTGAAGGAACCCAGCATTACCTATGCACTGGCTGTGGGTACTTAAATCTGTTTGTTTGCAGCCAGCTCCAGAATCCCTTTATTATTAAAGCAGCTTACTGAACTGGCAGTATTACTTTTCTGCTATGTCCTAATGTGGCCAAATAAGCAGATGCAGCGTGAGATTTTTTTTTTTTTCCCAGGCAAGAAAATCAATGTAGGAAAAATCTAGAGGAAATAAGGCAAAAATGTTTATGATGAATGACTAAATAAAAGCTTAATGAGGGCTAGCTAAACACAAACTGAAAAGTGGATGCAAACTTTCAAAAGTATTTGAAAAGTGCAAGTATAAACATTAGGTAGAGATGCTCAAATGTTTTACAGGCTCTGTATACCCAGCAGTAATGTGTGAAAATACAGGATGTAGAAGGAATAGAGATATTAAAATTAGCAACTAGGCCATTATCATATGAAACAAGCCTGTGACAAGAAAAACCACAGGATAGCTGCAAGTTTAGATAAAACACTGCACCGTATATACTAAGGAAAAATCAGTAATAGAGAGTTGGATGGATGAGGAAGTAGTCTTCTCCCAATCCTGGTACTTAGGAGTGAGTAGTGACGATGATAAACGTTACTAAGGAGTGAGTAGTGACCATGATAACCGTTACTATGGGTTGTGTTTGATGTTAAACTGATAATTTGTTAAACTTATTTCTGTTTTTATTTCTAGGCCTCTTCCTTATCTTAGGCTTGATACTTTACCCTGCAGGTTGGGGATGCCAGAAAGCAATAAGCTATTGTGGACCTTATGCTTCTGCTTACAAACTTGGAGACTGCTCCTTGGGCTGGGCTTTCTACACAGCTATTGGTGGCACTATTCTGACGTTCATCTGTGCAGTCTTCTCGGCGCAAGCTGAAATAGCCACATCCAGTGACAAAGTGCAAGAAGAAATAGAAGAAGGAAAAAACCTTATCTGCCTCCTTTAACTCCAGTGGGGAAAAATACCAGCACCTGGGTCTTGATCTGCTTTCCATTGTCTGGCCAAGCAGATCTGCTTACCTGTTTCTACCATTTGTGTGATTGAGCCCCATGCATTCCAGCCCTGAACTACTGAAATGGTCTTTCTTCTTTGCTGGGCAATGAGGATCAGAGAAAGGATCCAAAGAAAGCAGAATGTAAATAATTGGGGATCTTTTTAGTTTCATTCTATGTTCAGGACATAGTGGTATATATTAATCTGACTGGGGAGGTGAGGAATCTTGTGTATATAGCAGGAATGTTGTTGTTACAACTGCAAAATTCTGATTGATCAGATTGCCTTACCCACCTTGGTCACTTTGAAGAATTTGGATTTAAAATAATAAAAGCCAGCACATTTATATATCTTTTTTTCTTACACATGAGAAGCCTATTTTAATTAGGCTGTTTCCAAGGGCTCCCTTTACCTGTGAGTATCTCACCACCTGGTTTGGTACCATAATTTTCATTAAGGTGCTTTTTGATACTGAACTTCCTTAAAGTACAGTGCCTTCGTGGAGAGAGCAAAGCTGATGTGACGCAGTTTACACTGATCTTTCAGCATTTAAAAAGTTGAGTGCCTGCCAGGTTTCTTGACTTGAAATCTGTAGTTCAAAGGGTGTGCCACTTGTTACTTAGCAGGCAAATGGTTTTATTTCCATTGACTAGACAGAGAAGCCGTTCTTACACTGGCTTTCACCTGATTCTGAAAATTGTTTGAAGAAACCATTGTTAGAAATATTTCTACAGACTTTATTAAAACTCCTGAAATCATAAGCAGATGAGAACTCCCCACAGCACAGCTGGGCATTATCTTGTGAATGCCAACAGCCTGGCCTGGGCTGTAGCCTCTCCTACAAATGTAGATCACATGTTGGACTTCACCAGTATTAATCTTTCATCTTGCCAGTGAAACCTCATTCCTAGTCTACAGATCAGTCTGTCTTATGACCCACAGCCACAGGAGTCCTTAAGAAATTTAAATTTTTCAGGAAGTCTTGCCAAATTCTACATGGCTGGGAAGACCTTTTCCCTTTTTTTTAAACTGAACATAGTATGGGCCCTTTTCCCATTAAATCAGGAGAAATAAAACAGACCTTGCCACAAATGAGACATTCCTTTCTCAAAGGCAGTTTGTTGTGTTACTTGTGGTGTTGTATCACTTATTAGAACTACTCCTGAGAACAAATTTAGAAGGTATTTTAAAAAACAAAGGAATGATGCAACTGTGCCATAGGAGCATTGGGGATAATAATCTGAGAAGTAGTTCTAATGAAATACTAAATGAATTTTAGACTCCTCTTCTTCCTTCTTGCTAGTTTAACATCATCCAATGATGGTGTTACTCTCCATCACTGTGCTGTATAACATGGAGCAGAGATTCTTGTTTATGCCTGGTCAGTCCCTTGAAGTGTGCCATTTTTTATTTGTAGGCATTAAAAAATCATTGTTACTGTACAGGTAGATAGCAATTTCAATACACTGCTCAAGTCATTCTCAATACAAGAGCTGTTCAGCAGTCATGACCACAAGCCCAGGGCCAGCCTCGAGCACAGGTGAACACTCACAGTCGCGGTGTTGGAGCACCCCTCTGGTGCCTGCTGTGCAGCTCGGACACCACCTCGGCCTGGCCGATCTGTGGAATGGGCCAGGCCCAGCTGCCAGCTTGCGCCTGCCCGTGTGCAGGGCATCTTCAAGCCACAGGCCAGATAGATACAGAGGTGATCGCTGAGCTGCTGTGCAACAAACAGGGTCAACTTCTGCCAATATTAAAAAAGGATTGGTTTAATCTTATGTTTGGCTGCTCCTGCAACCCATGTCCACCATATTCTACTTTAAAACGGGTAATTCACTTTTCTTTTAAGTATTTAATTTAAAATAAACCCTAAAGCTATGGTCTAGAACCATTTCTGCCGATTGCCTGCACAAAGCAAGACTTCAGCAAATCAAAACTACTAGCACAAAGTGGTGTCTGAGGACAAAAATCACAGCCAGCATGTCCTGTCCACACCTGAGTTTTGCTCCTGGTTTTTTCCCGTACGCACAAATATACTGTCTGTTGGGCATGCCCTCGGCTTGCAACTCGGCCCCAGTGCAGTGGCGAGGCAGCTGCAACAATCCTGCCCAGCTTCCTGCCAAGCCCCCCTGCTGCAGCATGCACCACAGAGGCTGGCCCACCGCCTTGCCAGTGCAACTGGAAGGAGGAGTAAGAGTAGCCTATAAATCAGCTAAAAATGAATGATTCAACAGATTTACAGTTTTAGCTTTTCTTAGGGGGGTAGCAATCCAATGTCCACGTCACCACTGCCAACAAATCTTGACACTGTATTTAGGGTGACAAATGCTGCTTTGGCTTGGGCACTTGATTAGTCAGAATAAGGTCAGTTCTTGCAAAAGGTGTAGAGGGCATAGACTACTTTGGCTTAGAAGTAAACAATGACCAAGCTTCATCTACATTACTAGCTGACCTCTGCTGTGATGTACAGAACACTTAAAAAATCTTAGTAGTGCAGTTTTTAATTACAAAGGAGGTATTTTCAGTGGTATGTTTTGCTTTTGTTTGCATTTGTAACCAAGAACCAGCTTTTCTGCTTGTTGCTGGTATACTATCAACTTGCTCTGCAGCAATATAATAAACGTAACTTGCAAGAATATCCATGTTCATCACATAGCACAGATAGAAGACAGGCTGGGAAGAAATACAGGAAAAAAAATAATCAAAATTTCTTTTCTCAGGGTTCTGTTTTTCTAGCAAGTGATAAGATGGTATGTATTGCAGATTTTTTTTTTCTGAATGAGGTTTTCAGGTGTAGGGTACACTTATTAAATTTGACAGCTGTTTAAAGGTGTTCCTGAAGTTCACCTCAACAGAAGCTTTCAAGGATATTTTGCAAAAAAAAATAAAAAAGAGAAATCAGCTTAAAGCTAATTTAATTAATTTCGTGAGGGGGCTGCAGAGTGTAACTGCTTCTTAATGTACATGCACTGCATAGGATCTAGAAGAATTTGCTGTGGATTCTTTAAAACCTGTGTGCCGATTAGTTCAGTTTAACTTTGTTTTTGTGGTATTGAAGAATTCTTCAAGCATCTGTGGTTTGATTGACTTCGTAAACTTGTATTCTGTAAAGTGCCATAGACCTTTTTTTTTCTTAAAATTGTAGCATATTTAAATACATATATATATATATATATATATATATACACAAACTTGTGTGAGATGTGCAATACCAGGAATGGGTTTTGTTGTGGTTTTTTCCCCCCCCTTCGTTTTTGCTTTTAAACAAGGTATTTGAAAAGGGACGTCCCAGGGAAGAAGTGGCTGGAGTTTTGGTGCTATGGAGAAACTAAAGCATAGAGTAACGCAATAGAATCACTGATTCTGAAGATAACACAACAGCAGTAATAGCAGCAACAGCAGCTTAAAGATTTAACAAACATCTTCTCCAGATTGATTTGAAATACTCAGAGCTATGTAATACAGGCAATTAAAATACGAAGATGTGTCCATCTCTGGCAACATACAATCTCAAAGCCAAAAAGGCTCAGCAAAGTTTCTTCATGTGCTTTATTTATAATGTGGCACTGCAAAAAACATTGCTACTGAGCTATTTCTGGTTTGTCTATATCACCGTTGTATCTATTTTACTCAATAAAGTTCTCTGGATTCTAATATTTTTTTTCAGCCAAATCATTTCCATTTTGCATTGTTACCCCACATCACAGTTATCATCTCACGTCCTAGTGCTAAACGGAGAGGAGTTCGTCTTCCTTGAAAGTGATGGGCGCTGGTGCCTACCTCAAGGAAAGGACAAAGCCCAACAAAAGCAGAGCATGGCAGCAATGTATAGACCACAGCTGCTTTGTATAGGAAGAGCAGCTGTGGCAATTCAGCTAGTGTAGATTTTGAGCCATGGTTTATTTGTGGTACTGTTTTTCTGTTCTTGAGTCACCACTATGTACATTTGTTAGCATGAATGATGTACCTAATGTGTTATTTTTAATCTAAATTTCAATTAAAATGTGACTTTTCAAACTTTAACAGGAGTCTGACCTTAATTCAAATGTAGTGGACAAGCTGAGCAACTGCAAGGTAGCTTTAATTATAACTTTAATATCCCAGCCCACTGATGTCTAGCGTTTCAGATTTCCATCTGGTTAACGATTATTACCACTTACTGATCAAAAAGTATGTGATCTGGAATTGTAGCTGTGTGTTATACAATATAGTTGCATTAAAGAAACTTTCTAATTGAATAGATGTCGGACAAATGTTCCTCATTTTGCAACTAAAGCACTGCAGTTCCTTTCTCATGAAAAGGGGTAGCAAATGTTGTATAACAGATACTGCTTAATCACATGGATTTTAGAAATAGTGTTTGCCACAATGTGTCTTACCTTTCACCTGTGACTTGACAAACACTAGAGAGAAGTTACCTATTGCTCTCTAAGCAAATTTACAGCAAAGCTAGGAGTAAGGCTTTCAGTAATTTAAAGAAAAGTCAAGATGTCCCTTTTGGCTCATAGTTGCTATGGTCCATTTCTATTAAACTTACATATAACTAATTGCATGTAAGTTTAATTATGTTTCTAAGAGTTTCTGAACTCCCAAGAAGTAGCTCTTGATTAAAACCTGCAACATTTAGAAACCTACAGTCCAGAAGTTTGCAGATAGGTGCCACTCAATGCACCACATCAGTCACCTGTATGGATTTCAAAGCAGATACGGATAGAGCAGTTATTCTGCAAATACAAAATACTGCTGAAAGAAATTAAAAAGTACTGATTTGTACAGCTAAAGTTATTACCTCCCTTTTTCAGTAAGGTTAATGGATTTGGCAATAGGGAACACAGAGTTTAATTCTCTAATGTGTGAATCATTACACATTTCTGTGTTCTAGTAACCTCCTCCCCAAGCTCCAGCTAGGTTTAGAAGGGTGATGCGAAGATAAAATGAACTTGTATTATTAGTATCAGAGGGAAAGGAACATAAAGATGTTGTCTAGCTCCTGTGATTCACTGCAAATTTGTTTTCAAATAGATGCTTTTTATTTCATTTGTGGTATCTTCCTATCAGTGAAATTCTAAAAGTATAGGAATTGGTGTCCCTAACCAGCTTCAGGTATCACTCAGATGCAGTGGGATCCATAAAGAAAAAAATAATTCCAAATTTAATCACATTATTCTGACCACTTCCAATTGCTCTTTTATCTTGGACAAAAAGTATTACCCCACTGCCCAGTTCAGGATACCCACTTTCTTCTCTAAAACATCAAAGAATGCACACATAGCAAAGACAACAGCCCTCCACTGCAAAACAGCAATGCAAGCTTTGGCATGCGTGCAGTTGACTACAGCTTGGACGATATATGACTGTTTAATTAGGCTAGAAACATTGTAAAATCTACTTGCAGCACTGTGGCTGAAGCAGTGGCAGAGCAGCTGATGCCACAGAGCCATCAGTGGTCAGAGGCAGCTGTTCTTCAAAATGGCCAGGGCTCCAGCCAGCATATCCTACCCAGCTCTAGCTGTACACATTTGCAAAGCAGAAGAGCTGAGTGAGTGGCCACAGGTAACTGGACTCTAAAGCCAGGCCTACGTTAGTATTGCAAGCATGCTGCCCATTACTAATAAAACCTCCAATTTTATCACCAAAAATCAGTCTCTGAAATTTCCCATCTCATTAGCTGAAAGTTTCCCGTCCTGAATCGTAGGTACAAAGAAGTAAAACTTAGTCTTCTCAACGCTTTGTACAGCAGCTCCTCTGTGTTGAAGCATTCTCCTTCACCTCTGGCGGATGTAACAGCAGTGTGTAGGAAGACTCAGTGAAACAGGACAGTACGTTTCATATATAAACACACACATTACTTCACCACATTGTAGCACCAAATGTATTGAGAAACAGTAAAACAAAGGAATTAAAAGCACGGTTGTTTGGTGTAATCACTATCCACTCATTCAACAAAAAAGCACATTTCAGATGAGCTATCTGCTTCCATTAAACAGCTGGAGAATTTGTTTCTTTTTTTTCCAGAATAAAAATGCACATCAGTGTGATCCACAAGTCATATGTCCCATCAACATATTTTTTTCTTCCCTCAGTAGTGTGTGATGTGGTATGTAGTTTAATCCTAGCATAAATTTAAACTAGTATTCTGCTGCTGAGGTAAGAAATCTGCATCACTTCTTTTCTACGTCTTCCAGATTTTTCTACTGAGAAGAAAAGCTACTTGCAGACATAAAACTGATTTGCAGGGAAAGAAAAGTACAAACTAATTCTTACACATTTCAGTGTAACTGAGTGAAACCTAACACACATTTGTTTTCATTATCTGATCACTGTGCCATACTACTGATTCATAACCAGAATGCTCTTGGTGCATGCCTTTTCCTTGATGGAAATACCTTTCTAGAAGTTATCACTGAGCATTTTTAATCACAGTTCTCTACCTATGCTGTTTTCTCTGTGTGTGCATGCCTTCCCAACTTCATTGCTTATACTTCTTGAAGAAAACTAGCCTCAGCAAACCAGAAGAATTATGTCCCCATAACAGCAATTAAAATTGTCTAATAATTCTAACCATAAAACAAGATGAGATCATGCTGCACAATTGTGCTGACCATTTACAAGAAGGAAGAAAAACTGTTCCTTTAGTCTGCTGCCGCTGCCATTCTAGATCTGTAAATTACAAAGAAACAGATGAAGCTGATTAAGAATTTCACTAGTAAATGATGCATGCATGCACAAGTGTCTTCAAAAACTCACCTCTGCTAACTCCCAAAATAAACCTCACTGTACCTCAGAGCACTGTTCCCCGTATTGTGCATTTGCAAATGTAACTGTGTCATGGTGCTCTAGATGAAGTTGGTTTGCCTTTGAAGAAAACCCACTAATAAATTCAGTAGTAAAGAACAGGTGTTGCAGTCAATATTAAATGAAAAAAATTAACAGACTGTGATAGTGCCCCAAAAAAAAAGAAAAATCAAGACACTGCAGTGATACAGAAATGTCAATCCATAGGCAGAAATTAGGAAAATAAACACTACCAAAGCAACACTGTTTTCAGCAACTTCATTTTACTTTCAATAGTGTTTTAGGATTCACTTAATACCTGCAGAATTTCATTCAGTAACAACAGAACATGTTTAGATTTTAACCCTCGTGAGTTTACAGCACAAGAAAGTGGGCCACAAGTGTTTTAAGAATTTTCTTCGTAACAGTTGAGCAGACTAATTCTCAATATCCTAATGTATTATTTGATAGTGGACATTTTGCTTCCCCGTTTCAGCAGAATTACAGCACTTATTTACAGAAGTATAAAAACCAAGTGAGATGTTTACACAGATCATCCACCCTGCACATTACCCTGACCATTAGAAGAAAAATCCTTACATTGGTGAAAACTATAGAGAGCAAACACCCAGGAAAAAAGTCCTTTTTTATTCTATGACACTGTGTTAATACAATAAATATATAAAAGTTCTGAACTACTCAGACATGCAACAGAGGGACAGAAGTGCATTTGTACAGAACCGTGACATTCACCAGGATGGCAGAGCATTGTTAGTAATTTACAAAATATACAAACATCCCTCAGATAAATAAAACCAACTCCTAAATTACAGATCAATGACTACTGACATTCCAGTGTTTAAACTTCATAATTTGTACTCAGTTTGCCACTATACTACAAAATGACAACTTAAGTGGGCGCCATACTCTGAGTAATTAATAAAAGACTGTAAAATCTAGTTTTCATTAGGTACAAAATATTTTAACAAATACCAGCCTTCCGTTTTCAAAGCTGAACTCAAACTTCTCCCTGCCTTTTGGGCTGTAAAGTGTCAGAGATTTCTGGTTTAAACAATTCATGTGTAACCGAACCTTGTATTTCACTGAGGATTAAATCCATACGTTCAAGCTATGACATTACACATCAGAGCTCCCTATACATAGAACATTAAATATGTTTTCTCAAAAAGCCTTTAAACATTTGGGAAAAAAATCCACCTGCCAAATTCAGGTTTATTCCTAACATGTTCCTCCATAATATGTTCTGGTAATGGATGTTATTATGCAATCTTCAACTTAACTTAAATTGCAAGGATTATGTCCCTGGGATTCCTATCCAAAAGATACCAAGAGAATTGCTGAAATTTAGATTTAAAAGTAAACCATAGTAGAGATCCTAGATACAACCCTCAAGTTAAGTTTAAAAGATTATGAAAAGAACAATCTTGATACACAGCTGCTAGAAGAATGGTGCCTGATCTCAACAGAAAATGGTGGCTTTTATCTGGAAAGCTTTTAATAATATCCCACACAAATTTAAGTTCAATGCTAGCATGTCCACTAGTATGAAATTTTAGAGCCCCTGTACACAGAATATTTAAATTGCTTCTAACTTCATGATGCAGAGAACATTTAGAAGCAAGTATATTCATTAATATGAACTTCATCATAGGTGAAACTATGATATTTGTCCAAATTCAAGTTGGATTTAAAGAAATTAGCAAAAGAAAGGAGAATAACAGGGACTTCATGCTAACAGTGCAACACTGATCCAGGGATTAAGCTAGGCGTTTTATTTTTTGTAATGCTTTTCTGTTATTATGAATATAGTATAGTGAAAAAGAATTTATGAAAGTCAGTCCACATTCAGAACATGGAGGGGCCTCAGAATTTTATGCAGTCTTTCGAAAGGGGATGCACCTTTAGGGCCGAATTCATTTCAGCCACAGTGTATACTTTACAGGTTGTGGGATGCGGTCGGTCATTACTGTTTTCATCTCCTAAAACAGAGTTTGAAAAAACAGCCCAACTATTGTGCATAAGACTCATGAGGCAATCCAAGACTATTTATAGTCTTCAAAGGAGAGAAACATGACGTTATACTAACATCTGATTATATTCTAGAATATAATGATGGTATGTACCATTATGGATTGTTCAGTTCCACATCACTAATTTAACCTTTTAGACCTCCAGTTCAATTAGTTAAAAATTAACTTTATTAAAGATGGAAGATTTCTCACTTTTCCAACTCAAAATAGTTTAAGAGCTTTTTTCCCCCGGCTTAAATCACATCACAGAAATGGCTGAGTTAACATTAAAATGAATTCAAGTATCTATTAAATGCCATTGCTTAAAAAGCTTGGGTTTAGACCTGTTAGAAGATTAAATATTGTGTATTTAGGTTTTTGGACAAGTAGTAAACAAAGTGACTGACTAGGCTAGAGGCTTAGTACCACTGTTAAACACAAATCTAAGAACACCTAAAAAAACCCCAAAACAACCCCCCAAAATCCCAAACACAACAAAAATACCACTGCACATAGAATAGGGAGGGGGGCAAGAAACTAGTGTTCTAGAAGTCAATATTGGTTTCTTTTCCAGCAAAATTATTACCCCAAGACATTAATATTGAAATTAAAAATAGCAAATATATAATCATTTAGCTCTGTGATTGAAACCATCAGTTAACTTCCTTAAACTGTACACTGCATTAACCATTCTATACAGAGAATGTTTATGCACCATAGTCATTTCTCACAGGTAGAGAATACTCCATGAAAATAGACACAAACAAACGCTATTATTATAAAGTGGCAAAAACACTATTTAAACAAGATCAGATAACTCAACAGTATTCATGCAAACTTACAGGTTTATATCAAAAGACTTATTCTAAAAAAAACCAAGAAAAGAATTTATAGTATCTACCCTACTTGCATTTGTCCTCCGGCAGCTGCTGGAATTGCAAAAGCAGTAGCCAAACTTAACTTTCTACATCTTTCAGTCTACCCCACTTCTTATAGTAGAAATAGGGAAAACAGTTCTTGTGAAGAAAAATAATTGATCAAAAGTACTTTCTTGAAGTTTAAAAAAATACCAGAGTGAACCCACTAAAAAAACCTTCAGAATTCTCAATACATTTATTTGATCATTATATACCACAATTCATTCTCAGGCCAATTGTTGAAATTATTTATCCTCCATAAAATACAGAAGGCTTTATATTCATGAATGCAACATCTTAAAAACATCTTTAAAAAGGGCAAAGAATGGTTATCTTCTTAAAATAAATAAATTTACAATAAAATAAACCAAACATTTCCCATTTTACCCATGCACAGCTGCAGAAGAGACAAAATGCTGTGTGAATTTTGATCTAGGCTTTTAGGGAATATAATAAGTGAATGGAAAATAAAGTACAATTGAAAAGAACTGTGATGAATTTTTGTTTCCCTACAGTCGGTTACCCTTGAATGCGTTCTGAGCTGCACTGGTTGCTGCTGTTGATGCGGCGTTGGCTGCAGCAGTTTGTACAGTTTTGTTGGACATCACTCCTGTTGCAAACTCCTGCTGCGCCTTCTCAAAACTAGCACCAGTCGTGCGGTACAGACCATGCACCTAGGGAGTTGGAAAAGCAGTGAAAAACAGTGCTGAGCCTTCCATTTCTTGGTAGACTAAAATAGCAAAGTCTCAAAACACAAAGCAGAGCTGTGTGGTGGGGAAATCTGGTTTGCTCATGTGTTTGGAGGGATCCAGAAATGAGTAAATTGACTTTTTTTCCACAAATCCTACAACTTTTGATTGCCCTGCTGCATGCAGCTTGACTGTAGGAATACCTGAAACTTTTTGCAAATTCAAAGGGGTCTCACAGGTCTTTACTAAAATGTGTGTGGTATCTACTGTCTGAAACAACATACTTAAATACACAAACAGGCCGCATCCTTAGCGTAACACAGGGCTTGTAGCTTGCAAAAATGTCTTCTGTCTCAATTTGTATACAACTTGTCATGCTCATTAAAAGAGTTAGTAAGTGTGTATGTTAAAAAAACCAGCAGGAGACAAAACCAAAAAAGTAGTTCTGAAGTAACATCGGTGAACCTTTTTCTACATCAATTTTTAAATAATTTTAATTTCTCTGATTGATACAGTTACAAGAACAAGCTAAGCTATGACTGAATATTAAAAAGCATAAAATATCCTAATAATGCAGATATGTATCTGCTAAACTAGTGTGATGACCCATAGCTCTGCATAATAAGCAGAGGTATTAAACAATATGACTTACAAACACGCTAAACAATACGGCAAATAACCTATAGTACAACGAAAAACCTAGTCCTGAGTAACTTCCAATTACCTGAGTATTAAAATGCTGTTTCTGATTCATGTTCTATCAAGTCACAATAAAGTTGTCAAATAGGACTGCAAAGACATTTTCATTCAAGTGTAGCAGGAAAATTAATGTTTTAACTTTTTTCTTTGTTATAAATGTGACTATTTCTCATCCATAAAGATATACCAGGTCACATCTTAGTATGCAGCTTTTTTAAAATAATCCAGATGCATTCGGTAGGAAGAGTGTAAAAAAAAAATGCGTCACCATACATTTTTCTTGCTTGTTTCTTTCTCCTGTACCTGAGTAATTTTATACAGAAAACACATAAGGAGAAGGGACATCTCCAGGGAACACTTAAAATTTCTACCTTACTGTAACGAGGCCAGAAGAGTTTGGGTGTGTGAAAATCTTTAAGCGTAACTGTAAATGAGGTTGAATTATTAGAATTGCCGGCACATCATCATCAGAATTCTCAGTTAGATTTTATCTACATCAAAAACTTACCAGCACATTAGTATCTAAACTTAGGTCTTCTGGATGGAAATTCACAAAAAGTAACCAAGGGAAAAAAGCATCTTTCTTTGAGCTTTCATGTTATGCAATCATTAACTGGCAACAAAATGTTAAAATAATAGAAGCAGAGAAATAAAAATCCTTTTCTGAGTTGCCAGGCATCTCCCTTTTCTATTGATTTTAATGGGAATGATTTTGGTAAGAGCTGAAACCTAGCAATCATTGGAATCACACTTCACTCAGCCTGATGAATCACCACAGATTTGAAAATTACAACCTGGCATCTACAGGTACAATCATAGTGTCCAGTGCATTTGTCTTACTCAGAGCTATCCTTCCCCATTTTAGTTTGCAGAAAATGCGTGCATTGTACAAACAGCATTTTGTAACTCCACAACAGCATAAGCAAAAAAGTACTGTTATTAATAGGTAAGGCACACCCCCAAGAATTTAATTTAATTCCCATTACTTTGTGACAGAGTACCTCTCTCAAGCAGGAAAACAAAATCCAGACCAAACATAGGAAACAGAAGAGGGGAACAATATGTAACTTACCTTTTTAAACATAACTAATGAGATAACGGCAGATGCTGTGAAAAGTGCAGCTATGATTATCATCATAATGCCAACAGGAATACTCTTATTAAGACCAGTAAGAGATGAAATCCACCCACTAAAGGAAAAAGAAAGGACAAATTTCACTCGCACAGCACATGAACCATTCAGCCACAGGTATCCACATCAAGGGAGCCTTTATAACCTCCTGTTTCTGATCAGCTTTGAATATTTTTGAAGAAAAAGTCACGGGCATTTTATATAAAGATATTTCAGTTCTACTGTAAGGTTTTAGAGCTTAGTTTCCATTTTTTCCCCAATGCATGCAGTGAAACTATATGAAAAATTGAAGTAAAGATGATTACTCTTGAGCAGAATTTTGAAGAAATTAGAAAGCTGCTCATCAACTTTTGGGATTTTTTTTTTTGTCATACTGTTATATCAGACTGATTTAAGACTACACGACTTTGTGGAAGAGAAAAAAATCCCTAAAAAGGTTAGCTTCTAACTTCCTTAAATATAAACCAAAAACATGCCACAAACACACTCAACTTCTATGTGGGAAGACTTATTTAATTGCATCCACATGATGATGCTTTCTTAATTGAGGTTATCATCAGATTAATTAATAGAAAAGACTACTCTCTCAGTATCTACTTCAAACATTTCCCCATTCTTCAAAACGGAAACACCAACAGAAAAATGCAATATCAAACTTGAAAGCACAAAAAGCAGATTGCCTTAAGAAAAATAAAACACTCAGATGGAAGAGATTCTTCCACAGAAAAAAATTTCCATAAACCCAAACAACCTTAGAACTGTCCTCCACTTGTTTCAAATGGCTTTGATATCCTCAATGCTCAATCAGACTCTACCACAAAACTCCAAAATCCAAACTGTAATTAGTATTTTCTGATGATCTGGCTACTTTTCATACCCTTTCCCCAAGTACCCTTAAAAGCACACTCCACATACTTGGGAGAGTTGGCCCTCTAACATACATTTTTATTTTGTTAATGTCAATCAAGGTATCTATGAAAAAGCAAAATAGTGGATGTGAGAGCAAAAATAATAAAACAGGATCTTTCCTTACACTACTGTTCTAAAGCAGTGCTGTTTTGTCTGCCTTACATATGTTTGGAGGTTAGCAGCAAAAAGCACTGATACAGAGAAGTGTCACTACCCAACTACAGTACTGCCAGTCATAGCTCTCCATGCTAACAGCAGGCTACTACAACCATGCTTTTAGTTAATTAAAGCTTCTTGGGTTTCTTTCCAAGGCCAATGACTGATTCCCAATAGTTTTTCTTTGATATTAGGCCTTGAAGCCTCAAACAGATGATACACATAAAAGCTTCATGTAAAAGCTTATATACTTATAAGCATCAAAAAGAAAAATCAGTGATTACAGAATAAGGACCTGAGTTGGACAAATAAGCATTTCAAATAGTATCAAAAATATATCACTATATTCACCTAAATACATCGTTGACTCATTCTTCAAATTTTAGCCATAAACTTCCTTAATAAGTAGTAAAGTATATTAATATAATTAGAATTAATGATACAAAATAATAGAAAATAGTATATTATTACTGTCTTAATCATTTTCATTTTCTCTAAGTTTTGCTTATGTCTTTATGTTAAAGCAAATATCATCTCTACAAACCACCAAAATAGAGGAGGTTATGTATAAAAGGATAGTTAAAAGTGGTTTAAATTGAAGGACAAAATTTTGACCAGCCTAGCCACAGAAGTACCTCACACTCTTGGGATATTTTTCACCCACTTTCCCCAGTTAAGAGCGCTCCAAAAATGCTTTTTCTTTGAGTGCTAAATGTAACAAATCTGTTGAACACAAGATACTATTTTTAAAAAACAGACTGTATTGCAGGTTCTGTATCAAATCTGTGTTTATCTCACAGACAGTAAAATGCTACATCAAACAGAATACTCACCAGTTTCCCCATCTTTGAAATCCTGCGGCTTGAAGTACATGTACAGCAAACTGACAGATATATACAAAGAAGAACACAAAGAACCTGAATGAACTGTCACTCCTGAAAGAGGTGGGGAAAAAGATTAAAGCAGCCAGGAAATTAATGACTTTTTGCAAATACTGCAGTACCAATCTAAAATTTTTTTCTGCATTAACTAGAGAAAAAGTGCTTTCATTTATTGACAGTGAATTGAAGTGTCAGTAATTCTGTGATATTGTAAAGAGTTTATTAACAGGAGCTGCTCCTCCTTCTTTAATATAGTATTTTTGCCACCTGTACCTATAACGGAGGTGAGAATAGCAGCAATATTCTATTCCTTCCTGTTCTGTTCAGCACACAGCAGGGCCTCTTAGACAAAACATAGAAGTTTTGCTACAATGCATGAAAAACAGAATTCTGCTCCACTTTCAGACTAAAGTTCACAGTGCTGGCAGGATGGGAAGAAAATATTTTATTTGTAAAAGGAAATAAACTCTAATATGGAATTACTGAAACATAGTGCAGACCAGAATACTGAAGCAGCTGTTCCTTAAAAGCAAAATATACAGGATGTGTTTGCTGTTTAAATTACTAAAATGCCAGCCTGATATAGACTGAAAGTATAAAAAAAAGTACAGGCAAAATCTCAACAAAGACTTCAACTTACTACTGTCACAACTAATGATCATATGATATGCTTGCTACCAGAGTTCTAAAGAAAGTAGAAATCATGTAATTAAATCATAGAATCAGATTTTGCCCTTCACAGCTCCTTCTGCAGAAGGGATTTTGTTAATTTCTATTTATTGAACCAGTTCAGAAACTATTTCATTTTCAGCTGAGCAACTGACCAACAGTTGAATATGCAAGAAGTAGTTTTCCTTTTCCAAACAATATTCATTAAGAAAAGCTATGGATTTACTAGAGAGCAAATGCAAGTTAAACTATATGATTCCTCAAAGATGTGTGGGTACAGCAACACCTCCTTGGTTACCAAAGAGAAACATCTCATTTAGTCTAAAAGGTTAGGCTTAACTGCAATTTCTGGTGAGCAATCTTTCTCTGCAAGAATTAGTGAATTTTAACTGAGACTATCCTGAATCACTTCAATGTAAAAAAAAAAAATCCCAAGAAATACTGTAAGAGTACAGGATTTAAAATCTCTACTTGCTGATTTTCACCCAAAACCCAGAAAGTTCAATTTTGCATGCAAACCAACCATTCTATGCTTAAATTCAATGCAACCACACCTCATGCTTGTGAAGTCTGCAAAGATTGCTAAAAGCTAGGAAAAATACTACAGTCTCATTACTATATACCTGCTCTACTTACTCTTAAGAATCTCAGTCTACTTCAATTACAGACACTATAGGTCTCTCAAGAAGATATGATTTTAAAGAGTAGTTTTATGAAGTTCATTCAGGAACCCAAAAATTTATGACACTTTTAACTAGTAACCTCTCAAATGCTTGGTGTGAAGGGACAGAGATTTAATGAGAATGTTCCTTAGAACTGTAATCAGCCAAATACAAAGTTAAGTATTTCCTACAAATCTTTTGTCAATGGTAGAAGTTATAAATACCTTAAAGGGTATTCCATGATATTCCTAACTATTGCCATCTATGTTTCAAATACAACTGAATTAATGGCAAACATACTACTTGTTTCTAATGAAAGCATATTAAAGGATTATCATAATGATAATCAAGCAAATTCTGCAATGTTAATGCATTTCAACAAATTTTTAAATATCCTAAGTCAAGCTGAAGTGTTTACCTGAAAGCTCCATAAAGTGGTCTGTACCAGCAGACAAAAGAACAAGGGGTAAAAAGCAAGAACCAGAGAATACTCAATCCAAAATCAACCCCTCGCGTAGCATCAACGTAAAACCAGGCCAAACATCCAAAGATATTAAGAAACAGTGTCACTGTATGGACTGTAGAAGCAAAAGCAAAATAGTCTTAATTAAGTTATGTTTATACAATAAATTATTACAACTGTTACAGTAATATCCAAACTGATCATTTTTAAACAAAACATCAGCATGCTTACAATAAGCAGTCCTCTTAACTTTCAGGTAAACTGTGTATTCACAAGTGAAAGTACTGAATATGAAAAATCAAGTACTATCAGGTATATGGTGAAGGAAAGAATCCTGTTATAAAAATAAGACATTTTGAAACTTAAAATGATGAAAAAAGAGGTTTCTACAGCTGCAATAATAGATACTTTTTCTACAGTAATATCTGGATACAGATATTTAACAGACTAATGAATATTTTTTGAGACAAAGCTTATGAATGATATAAAATGCATCATAAATTTAGCACTGTCCATATTCTAATTTGAAAATAAAAAATTTCCAAAGAATCTTCCAGTGAAAAGCTCTTTGTCTTCGATGTAATAAAAATGTTTCTCAGTAAAATAAGATCTGCAAGAAGCTGTTCTAGATGCTTAAATACATATTGCATATTCAACTATTTCTTACAACATTGGTCTTAAACACCTGCATTTTTGGTGCTCCTTTCTTGGCTCAATAATAATATTTTCTCATTGGCAGACCTTGCTACAGGTTAACTCTTGAATTTCTACTCAAGAAATGCATTGGCATTATGACTTCGCAGTTTAATTCAAAAATATTTAATTCTTAGAACAGAAAAAGATACAGCAGTATTAAGAAACATAACAACTACTACCTTTCTGCTATCTGACACAGAAGTTAGTTCTGCCAGCTTAAAAGATGAACATGGATTTCTGTCTTTGTTCAGCAATAACCAGTGATTCAGGAGTGATTTTGCTATCTCAGAGGATGGTTTTTGTCCTTGTAGACCAGGATAAAGTAGAGTATTTATAATTTAGATTGCACAAGCTGCTCTTGCAGCAATGATTTTTTATTTAAGTTCAGAGAAACATTTTAGTCATTCTACTGGAAGGTAAGGTTAACAGAATAACTGGCAAGATAATAAAGATTCTGAAAAAAAGACTCCACAAACTCTTTGCTGCCCTCTAAACTGGTACTTAAATAAGCCCTAAATCAACTTAGGGGGATGAAAACCTTAAAGCAAAATGCCAACATCATTGCATGGACAAATCATATTTTGTGCTAAGTCACCAGAAAAGCAAAACTTTTTACTTTCAAATAAAAAGCATTTAATGCATCTACATATCTTAGGACCATTCCAAGAGGTCAGCAACTCATTTCAGAATTTGTGTGTATATGCCTCATAAGGCACAACAAATGATAAAAATCCAAATTCCTGCCTGCCTTTGACAAATATGAGAAAGCTTACTAAGGGGTATTCTTTCTTTCTCTAGTCAATACTGGAAAACAGGGAGACGCCCTAGATTACTAGAAACCTCCACATTCTGGTGCAGTTTGAACTTTCTGAAATTAACCACTTTTTTATGTAATTGCAATTATGATAGCAGGACAAGTTTTAAAAGAATACCATCAGTGCAGAAGAGGGTTGAAACGTCACACCTGCTACTGATACTTCTTAGCACAATAAAGCCAGCAACACAGGGGTCTACTTCACTACTGTCATGGACAATCTCAGCTGTAAACGCTCAGTGTCAGCAAGCTATGGATGAAGACATGGGACTTCACTGACAATCTTCCTTTTGCTCCACTCGCCCTTCTCTCTACCTGTGGCAAGGTACAGAAAGGCATTTGTTCTTTGAGCCAATGCCTTCACTAAGTAACCTAGATAAACTTTACTGTTGTATGAACAGACAGGTTTTTTTTATGTTCAGGGTAATGGTTTTAAGTACCTTCCACCTACTTGCCTCTTCAAATTAAACCATAATACAAGCTATTAGAAGATAATGACCGTATGGGGTCTAAAATGACCTTAGGCTTTGGCAGAAGTCAGCAACATGCAATGTTTACAACAGTAACTTCACAGCTATACCAATAGAGTACTCAGTGTGAAGGGATCTAAGAAAGTCTTCTCTTAGTTTAGATGTGGAAACAGTTGAGGTTAAAAAAAAAGAAAAAAGGCCATTCATGCCAGAATAAGAGTGAAAAATGGGAAATTACATTAGTCTAATAAATATTTAGACTCAACTCCATTTTTATTAGGCTAAACTTCCTTGTACAGAAGAATCCTACTTAGATATACATTCCCTGTCTTAATCAACTACACTTTATTGTCCGTTAATGTTTGAAAGTGAATTCTAGATAAAGAACATAAGTAGCACCAGTGCTATCTGGCATCTACATTATTGAGATGACTATTTTGCAGTCCCATTTGGGACTGTATAAAAATAGATTTTTGTAATAAATTTCATTTCAGTAATGTTTTATTGATGGCATTCTCAGGAAACCAAAGTCCTCACTAGGACACATGACAAAAGAGTCCAATTCTTCCCAGGAATCAGCTGGACTGTCACCCTCTGATGGACTGCCTCAAGGGGAATGGGATGCCTACAAAACAGAGAGTTTTGAAGCCACAGGGCAACTGACAAGTCAGGACAAAGCTGGTCAAATTTGACCACACACAAGCTTGGAGCACAGAGTGGCTTTAAATGTATGTAGTTTAGGCTTTTGTTCCTGAGCTGTTCTGCTCTTTTTGGAGGGGGGACAGGTAAGGCATGTGCAAAGACACCTTAAAACAACAGAAGTATTTTCCACAGAAAAAAATATATTCTAAAACAGGCTTAGATCAGCATGTAACATAAGCACACACTATCAAAAATGTGCAGGTGTTTTTTTTCTCTCTACACAGTACATTAGGACTTTAGTTAAAATATTGGACACAGTCCACATTGTAGAATTCTTGACGCTACACACTAAAAAAACCCATAGTAATATAGAGTGGACCAAGTAATGAATCTGTAAGACAGCAACCAACAATCAGACCTCTAGAAAACATAAACTACAAAGAAAGGATGAGTAAACTATGCTAAAAAGGAGATGACTAATGGGAGTCAACGCGTTCTCTGTAACAACAGTGAACAGAACAGGGAAGATCAAACACAGGAAGGGAGAATTAAAATATATACTGGGAAACGTCTTCTAATGATAGAAGACAGCAACACACTAGAACAGGCTTGGAGGGAGTTTATGAAGTGTCCACCCTTGGAGGTTCTCAGGAAGAGGCAGAACAAACATCAACACAGACTGATATATGTACTACTGATCATATCGTCAGACAGAAGGATGGATGCAGTGAAACTCTCCTAAACAGAAAAAATACCATAAAAGTTGGCACTTTAGGGTATTGCTTTTCTACCAAAATCTACAGTTTAAATCATTGGTCTTTGAAAACCTCTAAAAGTCTTGTTGGTAGAAAATGGAAACATTTATAACCTATACAAAGTAATAAATGCAAATGCCTCAAAAGCTTTCCCTGAGATTAAGCAGCTCTCTGGTTGGTAACTTCAAATAATATTCTTTGGTATTAGACAGGGATCAAGAGACATGGAATGTTAGTAACAGCACAGAAAGATCTAAAAAGTAGCACTCAGTGCTGAAGTGCCAGGAAAACTGTCATTCTATCTGCAAGCCACTAAAACAGCAATGGTCACAAAACCAAGAGAGAATAAAAAAGTTCCACCAGCAGCTGACAGAAGTCATTGCTAACTGATCGCTCTCCCCAGGGGGGAAAAAAAAACAAAAAACACAAAAAAATATGTGCCAAGATAAAACCACAACCACAAATCAAAAACCTCTGACTTCTGATACAAATAGAGAAAAGATGGATGAATCCACACAATAGGGATACAAACAGACTTGTTTTCTCATGAGATGAAGAGCATACAGGTTTGAAACAGGTCAAACAGTTTCCTCAGATACAATAAGGATATAAAAATTGCTACTGACCACAGAAACAGACAGAAAATTGAAACAAGAAGGTTTGTTCCTAGGTCTGCTAAAAAGGAAGAGGAAAACTAACCTACTTTACGAAGTGCTGAGCACACAGTACTAGATTTATCCAAATGTGATTATGTTCACAGAACTCCTAGGCCTGACAAGACCTAGGAAGTTCTGGAAGAAGAAACAAAATGTAGGGTAGAGCAGCAAGCAGAAGCAGGCTGGTTTGCTATGGTAATCAGTGCCTCCACTGAGGAAGCACAGCCACTCTAATGAAAAATGAGCCAAACCATGTAGATACAATCCTAGGAAAGAAGAGTCACAAGGACAGATTCAACAGCCACCCCTAAGGCATGGAGTTCTGTGCTCAATCTTTTTTTTAGAGTCACAAGGACTGATCCAACAGCCACCCCTAAGGCATGGAGTTCTGTGCTCAATCTTTTTTTTTTTTTCTTAGCCTGAAATAGATTTTGTCTTTCTTTTCCTTTATTATGCCCTTTTCCTTACTTCCTGAGTAACCCCTAAGTCAGAGAGTACTAGAGCTAAAGAAGGAAAAGAGTGAGAGGACTCAGTTAAAATGTCAGTCTACGTAGAAGAAAATCCATCATGTTAGTATAGAAGCACAACTCCTATTATTTTGGAATACCATAATGTTGCTGCTTCTTTAATTTATTGTCGTAAGAAGGAAAAAGAAAGCAGTATTAATATTCCAATTCTCACTGCCCAACTTTACCTTGTGTTCAAAACATACAGCACTTTCAGAACGCAGTCCTGCAAATGGCCAGAATTAGTAAGTATCCTAGAATTCTGGAGTACCTGATCTTAGATTTCATATAAATCTTACATGTCTATCAGATTTATGAGAGTGACTACTCACACATTCTACAGTGGATGTAGTTGCTTTTTTGAAGATAACTGACCCAGCAATGAATATAGAAAGCTGCAGATTATGATGAAGTGGAATTTACTTGATACAAGGCTGACTGCTCATTTTATGTGTTTCAGTTACATGGTTCAATCACAATAATAAAATTACCAGATTAATGGGTAAAATTACAGAGATTTGCTAACTAAATCTGAAGCCCTGAAAAAAACACAGAAAAGTTCTGAAATTCACATCCCCTTAGTATGCTAAAAATGTATTAAAGGCATCAAAACACCTAAACCTTTGGAATTTCTGCAGTCTCAGAGTAATTATTAGGATCTCATCACACTGGACAAGGCAGAAGAAACAAATGTTGCAGCATTTGTACAGTCGGTTCATCCAGCATTTCTCCAGTCAAAACACAGCACCTGAACAATGGCAAATTTCACCCCACAAAGATGATTTAGAGCATTCTTGGCGTATAAAGGACAGTTTTAACATGGACTGATTCTTCAGCTAATTTATTTTACACTATTTTTTCAAATGGACTAAAATGATATTAAGTATCTACTATAGACTAAAAACTATATTGAACTATATAAAATTTGTATATTAAAGCAAATGGATATTACATTTAACTCATGAGTCTATTAACTCTGATTGTGAATTCTGTTTCTTAATATATAAGCTGATTTTAAAAACAGTAAAATTACTTCTAAGTTATTATATGGTCAAATCTCATTTTACAACAACAGAGATACTTAAACAAGAAAGCTGCAATATACTAGAACCAAATTGCCTTAGGATAATTCTGCTCCTTTTTTTCTGGGCAAGTTTCTATGAAGTAACTCAATACTTCTAAAATTGAAGCTAACAAAAAGATTTCACTTCAGCATTTGACTTTTGGATTTGAAACAATTTCTCATTACAGATATTGCAAAAGCCAAAGTAGCAGGTACATATCAGCACATTTGAAAAGGGACTTTATTTTTCCTTTAAAAAAAATACTTACACATCCACAAATAGTACATAATCTTTACCGTCTTCTGGAATTCTACAGGAATGTCTACAGAAAAGTCCTGGTAGAAACAAGGACCTACTGGAAAATTCTCAGGAAGAGGTGGCCAGTTATTTTTTCTACCTGCAAAACAGAAAAAAAAAAAGGGGGGGGGGGCAATTTAAAAAACAGTTTTATACTCTGTACACTACAAAAAATTATGCATTCAGACT
>JANZLQ010000079.1:57459025-57484284 GCA_026212715.1 Elanus axillaris | reverse complement strand
GGCAACCAAGTGGGTGAGGGGCCTGGAGCACGAGTCTTACGAGGAGTGACTGAGGGAACTGTGGCTGTTTAGTCTGGGGAAAAGGAGGCTGAGGGAAGACCTTATCACTCTCTACAGCTACCTGAAAGGGGGCTGTAGTGAGGTGGGTACTGGTCTGTTCTGTCAGGTGGCTGGAGATAGGACAAGAGGAAATGGCCTCAAGTTGTGGCAAGGGACGTTTAGGTTGGATATTAGGAAAAATTTCTTCATGAAAGGGTTGTCAAGCACTGGAACAGGCTGCCCAGGAAAGTGGCTGAGTCACCATCCCTGGTGTAGATGCACCGCTTAGGGACATGGATTAGTGGTGGACTTGGCAGTGTTAGGCAAACGGTTGGACTCAATGATCTGAAGGATGTTTTCAACCTGAATGATTCTATGATTCTCTGAAGCTGGTTAAAGACAGTTAATACCGCTGTTCCTTATGTTGGAGCACTCTGTGATAAGGAAAAAGGCCTGTGTGAGAACTCCTTAAAAAATTAGACAACCATCAAGTGTCTTATCATCTCCTGCTTCAAACAAAAGATACAAAACCTGCACCAGAGTAACAAAAAGCTACTGAACAAAAACTCTTATGCATTATGCATTGTGGGCCAGAGCAATGCTACAAAAGCCAAAATAAAGAAGTCTGATTATTGTAGCTCTGTGGTTAAAGTAACAATACCTTTGAAAGCATTACTGATAAGCAGCTGCATGCTAGACTAATGAGCAAGACTGTTCAGAATCTCTAGCAAGGACTACAGTAGCTCTCCCATAATACTGTAAAAAGTAATAGTACTAGTACCTGTAATAGTGTAAAAAGGTGGATTGTCAGATTAGAAAACATTTGAACAATTAATTCAAAATATTTATCTTTGAACGATGCTTTGTCCCAACGGCCTGCAATGCTGCTAATGACTGGAACATGCATGTATGCTTATGAATAAAGGAACCAATCAGGAAGCTCACTAGAGCTACATAATCAAAGATGTTAGCCAACAGCATACGTGATATACGACTTTAATATAAGGTACTAATTATGTACAAGATTCTTTCAGTTCAGATTTCTACATTGTTTAGGTTCTACTACATGCTAGCTCGCCAACTGTACAGTGTTAGAATTGCTGTGTACTATGCACATAATAAACAACTGTGTAAAAGACCCAGTGCCTAGGTAAAAGCCTGTGCTCCCTGGAAGAAATGAGACTACATCAGTGATTTGTAGCAGTGGCTGTGCATCCTGGAATCCTAAGAAGTCAAGAGGGGCTGGGGAAAAAAAGCTGTTAAGGGATGTTACAAAGGCTACCACTTCCAGCAGACTCTGAGACCTGGGGACAACTCCTTTTCAACTGCTGGAGCCCAGTCCAGTGCACCCTGAGATCCTCTGAGGGCTCTCTATTCCACTCTGATGGAGACAGCTATTGCTTTCCTGTTTCCAGGTTCACCTAGCAGCAAGTTGAGTGTGTGTTCCAGGCATGCACACAAATACGCACAAACCTGCACACACCAAGGACACTAGGATGGCCAGCTACACAAGCTGCCACAGCACACCCACATAACACTATCAGAACTACAGGGAACATAGGTACACAGTCGTACCTCACTCCTCTGCAGCTGATCAGCACTGAAGTTCACTATTGAAATCACATGCCACACTCTAGATTCACAAGCATACCAACAGTTGCAGATCCCTCAGATGTCAGCAGTGAGCCCTCAGCCTGTCGATATATTTGGCTGGACATGGAGCTCTCTTACCTGGTGTACAGTTTTCCTCCTGTTTACCAGTTAGCCCAGCCTGACATTCACTAGAAGATTCATGCACTTGTACACTCATGTCACAATCAACCTCCATACTCACAGCCCTCTCAAACACCAGCACAAGCTCTCAGCTTGCCATATATCCAAGCCCAGATCCCAGACTCCCTTACTCACTTTTGGCTCAGACTTTTGAGTCTTCCCAGAGAAAGTTCTCCTCCTATTTGCCAGCTAGTCCAGCTTGAAGTTTGTTAGTGAATTACACATACACACAAAGAGGAAAACACACTAGTCCCTTCAGTTGCACGCATCTCTAACATGTGGACCCTATGACCCCATGGTGCCTCCAGCTGCTGACACCACAGACATACTGACCACTACTACTTGGGGTTTGACCATGTTGCTGGTACCTAAGCTTCTCACTCCAGTCTCTCCAGTTGTTAGCACCTAGACTTCACAGCACTCACAGATGTGGTAAAGAGTGAAATGTCACAGACAGATAGTTAAGAAAGGATTTAACAATAACTGCAGCAATTAGACACACGGCTGTCAGAGAAGTGTACTGACTGGTAGCAACTTAGATGCAACCAGCCCCTTTTAATCCATTCTCTTCTGTAGTCTCCTCCTTGCTCCTTCCCAGTCTCCCATTGCTCCACATCTTTGACTATTCCCCTAAATATTCCTTAATAAATTTTGCACAGTCCCACAGGCTCCCATCAACTGTCCATAAAATTCATGCTTATCTTGTTTCTTCCTTCTTATTAGTTAAAAAGTCCAGGTTGACCCTCTTCAAAGCCGATAAATTACTGGCTGAAGAGTTTTGATCTTCCATTTTGTCTCTGTTATCACTTACCTACCAGGTTTGTGTTTCTGCTTTTGTTTATTGCTTTCCCTTTTACTTATTACTCCCTTTAAACTGAAAAAAGTATGTGACCTCAATGAACAGATACTCTCACATTCTACATATCCTTACAGTAACCAGTATAACTGACCTGATTATTTGGACCATCAGTTTGCAAATGAAAGGTTACCATGACTTTTACAAGGCTGGTATGTGACTAAGAATCACATACGCCTTTGGATACTCTGTAGTAATATGAATGGGATTAAGGTCTTCCTTCAGGTCTTAACCCCTCAAAAACAATACAGCTGTATCACTGTGGTAACATGAAGAAGGATACTTCATGCTTATTATTTCAAGCACTGCACTGCAAGGGAAGAGCTGCCCTGAATCTCATGTTGTTAGATCTACATGCTACAGTCCATTACTTAACACAGGAATGACAAAGCAGTCAAGGCAACTTCCATGTCTGTTGCAAGGTTAAAACCCATGTCTGTGTAGAGGTCTGCTAAAAACCAACAAAATAAACACTAAACAAACAAGAAACCCACCCAACCAACCAACAAAACCCCATTTATAATTAGTACACTTCTCCATTACACCCCCCACCCCTACATGCCCAGTAAAGAACTCGCACCTTCTGGCCTCTTTATTTCTTGAATCCTTTTAAGAGCTTTTTCTACAGTGAGTGTGACAGCTGTCACTTTTCCTTCTGCTGGTATGAAGCCAGCTGAGGTACATTTCAATTTATGCTTTAGCAATTTTCCATCTTAGTTTTCTTAACACTCAGCTGACTACTTATTTCCAGAAAGTTACCGCTTCTCTAAAGCCTATTTTGTTGAGAATTCAAGTTTAAGACACTTCCCCTGTAAAGAAACAATTCATTTAGCTTTTTCCTACATCATTATCTTCTGTTAGTACTCCTGCTTCCTGGAGAGAAAGTTTCTCAAGTTGTTCTACAAGTTTTTCCTCACAGCTTTGAGTTTGCCTTACAGTTTCACACTTAGGTTGGCAGAGTTTAAGCTCTTAAGTCTTCTTCAAAAATAGCTTCCACTTTTGTAAAGGCTGTCTTACCCCAGTAGCACACTTAACAAAGTAGCAAAAAGCCAGCATGGTTAGTCTCTTCTTATGGTGCATTTAAGGCAGCTATTTTTGACCTACAGTATGTGTACACCCTTCATGAATGTTACTGTGTGTTTAACATCACTTACAAGTTACATAGTATCCCTTGATGGAATTAGTGCATAATGTTAGAAAAATGCAAAGAGCTTGTAAGAGAATCAGAGGTAGTAAGGAAAGGTAAGGAAAAATCATGTATCTTCTTCAACATCCACTGTTGACTTTTGCTGGCTATCACTCCAGAATTTCACTTAGTTTGTTATATGTATTAAGAATACAACCTCAGCAAAAGTTGCATTCCAGCCACTTTATTCACCGGATACAGCCAGTTGCTGAAATATAGTAGCATTTCTTCATTAAGTACAGAAAAAGCCACGCATGTTTTTGTATACTACCATGTTTTTGTAATTACTTATCTTGGTTTCATAATGTGTGCACAAGGGAACGAAGTGTCAGTGCTCAAATCTACCTCAAATGGTGGAAATTCAATACTTCTTTAATGTGTTTATTTTTCCAGGTTATTATTCAAGGATCACAATTCAATGCAGAACAGGCACAGGTATTCTAAATCATCTTCTATACACCAAGAACCTAATGAAGAAAGCATTGTAATCATAGAATATCTCAAGTTGGAAGGGATCCGTAAGGATCATCAAGTCCAACTCTCTGCTTCTCACAGGATGACCTAAAACTAAAGCATATGACTAAAAGCATTGTCCAGATGCTCCTTGAACTCCGACAGGCTTGATGCCACAACCACTTCCCTGGAGAGCCTGTTCCAGTGATCAACTACCCTCTCAGGGAAGAACCTCTCCCTAATGTGCAATCTGAACTTCCCCTGACACAGCTTCATTCCACCTCCTCATGTCCTATCACTGGTTACCAGAGAGAGGAGATCAGCACATCCCCCTCCGCTGTATCCTGTGTGATGGGGTCACCCCTCAGCCTTCTCTTCTCCAAGATGAACAAGACAAGTGACCTCAGCTGTTCCTCCTAAGTCTTGCCCTTGAGACTTTTCACCATCTTGGTCACCCTCCTCTAGACACGCTCTAACAGTTTGATGTCCTTCTTGTACTGAGGCACCCAAAACTGCACTGAGTACTCAAGGTGGGGCTCCACCAGCTCAGTGTTGAGTGGGACAATCACCCCCCTCAACCTGCTAGCAGTGCTGTGCTTGATGCCCCCCAGGACACGGTTGGCCCTTTTGGCTGCCAGGGCACACTGGTGACTCATGTTCAACTTGCCATCAACCCAAACCCCCAGATCTCCTTCCAGGGGGCTGGAGTATGAAAGGAGTATGAAAAACCAGGATTACCCTGTCACAGGTAGAGAATCTGGCACTTTCTCCTGTTAAATTTCATATGGTTGGTGTTTGCCCAACTTTCTAGTCCATCCAGATCTCTCTGTAAGGCCTCTCTACCCTTGAGGGAGGCCACAGCTCCTCCTATCTTAGTATCATCAGCAAACTTACTTAATGTACATTCAAATCCTGTGGCCACATCATTTGTAAAAACATTAAAGAGCACTGGCCCTGAAATCAAGCCCTGGGGAACCCCACTGGTGACTGATGCAACCCCATTTACTATACATACACCTCTTTGAGCCTGACCCATCACCCAATTGCTCATCCAATGTATTAGAGACTTGCCTAGCCGCATGTTGGAAATTCTATCCAGAAGGATATTGTGAGAGACAGTATCAAAACCTTTGCTAAAATCCAAAACCACAACATCTACTGGCTTCTCTTGGTCAACTAGATGGGTGACCTTGTCATAAAAGGAAATTAAGTTAGTTAAGCAGGACCTTCCCTTGGTGAAGCTGTGCTGGCTATGACCAATAACTACGTTGTCTCTCAAATGTTTTTCAATAACTCACAGAATAACCTTCTCCATAATTTTACCAGGCACTGAAGTGAGACTGACAGGCCTATAATTACCACGGTCTTCTTACACTTCTTGAAAACTGGGACATTTGCCAGCTTCCAGTCAACTGGTATCTTTCCAGACTCCCAAGACCATTGAAAAATAACAGACTGAGGTCCCACAGGAACATTGGCCAGCTCTTTCAGTACCCTGGGATGAATCCCATCAGGCCCTCTAGACTCATGTGCATCTAGCTGAAACAGCAAGTTTCAAACAACTTCAGAGTCCACTGGGAGTTTATCATGGCCCCAGTCCCAGGGCTCTGGGGGTCCCAGGGCCCATCATCAGTGTTAAAGAGAGACGAAGAAGGCACTAAACATCTTATACTTTATCTACATCCCTATTTGTGAGGTGACCGACCTCATCAAGCGATGGACTGATGTTATCTCTGATCCTCCTTTTGCTATTAACGTATTTTAAAAAGCCCTTTTTTTTGTCCTCCACAGTGCCCGCCAGCTTGCATTCTCTTTGAGTTTAGGCCACACAAACTTTCTCCCTACAGTGGCAAACAGAATCTCTGCAGTCCTCCTGTGTTACCTGTCCTTGCTTCCCATGTCCATACACTTTCCTTTCCACCTAAGTTCTAGAAGAAGACCCCTGCTCAGCCAAGCTGCCCTGGGCCTTCTGCCCCATTTGCTTGACTTCTGACACTTAGGAATTGCCTGCTTCTACACTCTGAAGAGATGGCTCTTAAAAAGTGACCAGCATGAAACGATTTTAAATTCAGGTTGCACTAAGTCTTCCTATCAAATGGAAGTATTCAAAGCTGAGAAGCAAAAAAAACCCCCACAGCTACTTAACATGAAACTAATAGAAGTATCCTGCTGCCTCAGAAAATCATTCAGCTACCAAAAAAAAAAAAAAACCAACCCCCAAAAAAAATGAAAAACATAGCTGTACACTTTGGGATTTTTCTAGAAGCAAGAAGTACTGAAGTGAAATCAGAGAAGGTACATCTTCAAGCTCTAGCACTGTGCAGATCTGGAGAACTGCATGAACTTAAATAAAGCTCAGCTGACATACGAGATTATTATTGAACTGATGTAGGTAGCAAGTAAAGGGTACAGGGTACAAAAAAAAGGGAAAAAAATTTTTTTTGTGATAATATTTTGTCAGAAACCACTTAACGTCTCCTTTTGTCCTATAAATATATTTCCCATTATTCAGCAATCACTGGAAAAACAGAAGTTCAATAAAAATACATACAAGGCAAACAAACAAGAACCAAGGAGCATAGAGGTTATGCACACTAAGCTTTAATGCAAACAAGGTACTCAAAACAAGTGTTGCTTCATACATGCACTTAAAACATAATAAAAGTCAAAGAAATAGTAATTTATTGGCTTGGTAGACAAAACAGTAAGGCAGACAGTTCTTTCTACAATTATTAAAAAGGTAATACAAAGCACAATTCTAGAAGTTAAAGTCTCACATCAATTTCCAAATATAGGCTAAGCACACGTTTGCTCTAATTGCCATTTCTGGCATTAGCTCAATTAAGAATTAAGCTAACTTCACAAAAAGAGCTGCAAAACAATTCCAGTAAAAATATTTATTGGAACATTAGCTAGCATACAGTAGGTTCCTTACATTCTGAAATGGAAATGTATTTGCAAGCTGTTGTATTGAAAAACTGACTGAAATGGCCCAAGTGCTATAGTACAAGATGCATGAAGTCTAAAATTGGAGGCATTCTGGAAAGCAATAGCACAGATCTAGATTTTTAAAAGGTTGGCAAGGGATATGTATTATGTTCACACAAAAATCGTACATAGTAAATGTAAATCATATTGAGAAAATACTATTACCAAGTGGTCAGATTGGAGTTAAGTCATAGGAGCAATTGATTTGCTATTTGGAACCAAAAGCAAACACTCACTTTCTAAGGTCACCTCAAATGTTTTATCAGCACAAAAGATGCAAGTGGGAGAGAGACACTTAGTCAATAACTGTCAAAATCCTGAAGGTGTCCAACGAGGTAACTGCAAGAACTACTTTTGAGAATTAATGGACATTTCATATAGACACTGAGTTCCATAACAAATAAGCAGAACAGGAATTCTCATCTGTTAGTGTAGTTTTGTCTATGTTATTTTGATTTTTATTGACACAGGATTCCTAGGAATAAAAATTGCTGAGGCAGCTTTGAAGGAAACCAGTGAACCTGGCACTTGCCAGGTAACTCCTTTAACCTTGATGAATATCTTATGCAGTTCATACCAGAGCATCCAAAAACTACTGTGCTTTCTTTTGTCTCAGAAGTTGATGAGTAGACATAGGCTTCTCCGGTGGGCTCAGGGCAGTAGAAGCCAAGCTTCTTTCTTCGCCAATCAAACAGTCCTATCCATTTTTCTGGAACCTGGAAGACTTGGCCCCATGTCAGGCATAATGAAAATTTCAAAACAAGACTTGATCCATGTTTCGTACCTGAGTGGAATGTCAAAGTCATCCTGTAAAAATTCTTTCATTTCCTAATTTCATACTTACTGGACCAAAGTCTGGCTTACTCACATACAAGGATAAAGGTGTATAATTCTGCCATAATCAAAAAACAATATACTAAGTATAAGAAATTATATAGATCCATTTTGACTCTCTTATGGATCACCATACACACGGGGCTGTTGGGAAAAGATGCTGCTGCTTTTATTACACAGCATGTTACTTGTTGTAACACAGCAAACTAATTAGATCTTAGGGGGGGGAAAAAAATCACTGTAAGAACTGGCAAACACTGGAACAGGTTGCCCAATGAGGTCGCAGGATCTCCATCCTTGTATATATTCAAAACTCCCCAGGACAAGCTGCTGAGCAATGCAAATTAGTGACCCAGTTTGAATAGGGGGGGTTGAAAAAGGTGACCTCCAGAGGTCCCTTGCAACCTGTGACTTGGCACTTACTTTATCATGCCTGTCTGTCCATGCGCTGTTGGTTGCCTGTCCAAGTGCTATTGGTGGCTTAGGGATATGGGTATGGAAGAGAGAGAGCCAAGTGACAGCCTGTGTAGGATTGATGAGATAATTCACAGTAAGACAGACGGTCAGCAATTCTGTCTTTATCATATCATGTCATGATATACCACCCATATTTGGAAAGGGGAACTAAGTCTACTGTTTTTTTACAGAGACACTACTTCAGAGGTCCATGGTCTCTGGCCCTCACTGACACATTACAGTAAGGTACTTATATCATGAAATTCAATCAACCCCACTTTACAACACCCCTTTTTGTTCCCACACCAAATGCTACTTCTGGGATAGATCTTTTTATTTCATGCCTTGCTCTCACAGCTGCACTGGGAGAAGAAGCAAACTATTATGACCTCTCAAAGAGAAGAGGGTGGCTGGAGATAAATGCCTAAAAGTTTTCTCTTGAAGAGATTTTCCCATGTGGGTGAAGTAGTCCATTTATTGGGGGCAGGGAGAAGACTTCCAAAAGAAGCCAGGTGTGGATGGTCAATCTGGTGTCCTACAAACACTTCAATGAATTTGGAAAGAGAGAAGCTGCCCAGGAATTTACTGGAAAAAAATCCATTGAAATATGTCTCTTAAAAACAAAAAAAACCCCAACTCTACCAATGATATCTTTCAAATTTTTAATACAGCAATTTGAAAGTGATTGCTATATGCATTATTGTGTCTATACATGTTATGCATCTATACACAGTGCTCAGAAGAGTTCCAACATGAACTAGCAAAACTTGTAGAAAGAGGAAGAGATTAAAGGCCCCCTTTAACAGTAGTTTCATTAAAAGATGAAGCAGAAATACTAATAGTCTGATCACATCTGTTCCTTGCTGATTTCAGAAACATGACAAAAGACAAAGTCATCTCCATGGTGACTGTTAGAGCTGGAGATAAAAATCACTGAAGATGCAGGCAATGATATTTATTCTGACATTTATACAATTCACTGAAAACATTGTTTAACAATCAAAAATAATACAGGCTTTGAAATTTGGTAAGAATAAAAAAAAAGAAAAGACTTCTGATTTCTCATGTTAGATATCACGCTGGTGACACTTGAGACCTAAAATCTCCTATGCCCATTCACTTTCTTCATTGTGTCTTACATGTTATTTTCCCACCAAATTTCCCACTGCAGATGTTAAGGATAAAAGTTGACTGAGATAACGTGAATTGACTGAAATAATTACAAAACAAAAAAAATTAGAATAAGGAATACCAAGAAAAAGTAGAATTTACTGGGTTTTTTTCTGTCCTATCCTGATAACCAAGAAAGAACTGATAGGAAGCACCTCCCTTGGCAAAGGGAGAACACAACTGAGCTAAGATAACAAATGTCAGTATTCACAGTTTGAAGTCACTTTCTCTCACAAGAAACATTCCTGTCTGTATTTGCAATGCAGAAATGTTTTTGAAATCCAGCATGCTTTATTAACTTGAATTTGGACGGAAGGGGGAAAGAAGGTTAATGCTGTGTTAATGCTATAGACTGCGAGATACCATCTTACCACTACCACCAGAAATTTGGATTTCCAATTGAAGCATAACATTCTCACCTTCCTTAAAAACTACAACTACACATTGTTACTCATAGTGAAACAACATCATTTTAAGTCTTACAGACCAGCAATTATGAAACTAAAAAGCACAGAAATCTCGGACATACCTTGCTACCACCAGCTTGTATCTTTTCTGCTCACTAGTGCCATTATGGTTTTCAAATGTTAGAAGTGGGATTACCTGCACAAAACTGTTCAAGATGACTCAGCTTCCTAACAAATCTAGAATGAGGAACAGCAGCAAACCAAAGCCCCCAGAAACTGCTTGTATGTTTTTGCTCTGCGCAGCACACAAAATGCAGAGTAATTTCTATCCCTACCCTGAAGGGCATTGTAATCCTCCCAGTCCAAAATTCACAGACCCTGCTTCTACCTCTGTTCACCCAATCTTTAAAGGCATTCACTTCCATTCTTGTTGCATACATTTATTTGTACATGCATAGTATGCCCTTCTCTTGCATACAAAGCTGGTAGGAAAAAAGAGAGGTGAGCACATGGAATTGTGAGCATATCCTCAGGTACCTAAGCACATTCCTGCAAATGCATATAATTACAGAATAAATTCTTACATATTCAGCATCCACAAAATACAGAGAGAGAAAGGGGAGTATCATCTAAAGGTTGATTACTACCACACTCTTAGCTGAATATGCTTTATTCTTTCAGTCTTGCTTTCTACAAGAAAACCTGTCAAAGTTCTTTTCCTCTACAGAAAGAGAACTGCTCATTCAATAGATAGTTTTTATGAATTTGGTAACGTTCCATAGATTATTAATTGAACAACAGTGTATAAGTATAGCACATACTCAAGAGATCTGAACACTGACTTAAAGATTTCCTCCATCCTCCCAGTTTTTCTATATGATTGACATCTGTAAAGAGCAATTAGAATTTTTTATACAGGAACGACTGTTCAAAGCCAGATAACCTTAACCATATACTTCAGTTTTCCTTTTCCCACAGAGCTGCATGTAAAAATAAGTAAAAATTAATAAAAAGTATCAGAGTAGCTCTAGATTTTTATTTTCTTTTAAACAAGACCTACTGTCTTTATAATTTATGGCCAGTAAAGCAATTTTGAAACTGTTCAAGCTTCAGAAAGATAAATCAAACATAATTTGGGATATTGTGAGTTCGGAGAAAGAAATTTTGGAGACTTATTTAATATTGTTGCTAGTTGTAAATATTCTGCATTAAACAGCTGATCCAAGGCATACGCAAAATCAAGGTTCTTCCAGTCTAGCGTTTTAACACTGTATGAAGCTTTACTGTTACACTGAAAAATCTCAAATACCAACATTCCCTATCAGCACTACCATATTTGCCATAGGAAATAAGCCTACATTTGAAAAATACAGTATTTAAATGTTTATAAATTATACTGACAGACAGTAATCATTCATCATTTTGCTCATCTTGCATTTTCTCTTCCATGGGTGAAAATAATCACAAGGTAAATTAAAACTACACAAATCAGAGGCAAAACCCAACTGTGTTCCTTGGACATAAATTATTCCACTCACTACAGCACAACTACTCATAGCCTGCAGACTGTTACTTAAATGCAATGTTTTTCTTATTCTGAACAGCACTTTCATTAAGTGAAATGGAAATCAAAAGCAAGACGCTGGGGAATAGGGCCACAGTCACAAGGTTTAAAGCAAGTAAAATTCAGAAAAGCATAATGACAGACTACCAGAAGTCTTACTGAACACAGGAAAAACTCAGTTCTGTTTTGGTCCCCTTTCAGAGGGCCACTCTTCCTTAACAGATCAAAACTCACTTAAGTCAACCCACCCACTGAATCCTCCAGATACTTGATGAGACTATCTATCCTTACACATCTTCCATTACCTCTAGCTAGCCTGTCACGTTTTATATCAGTCCCAAACTCTGAAAA
Organism: Elanus axillaris; assembly: GCA_026212715.1. Classification (NCBI taxonomy): domain Eukaryota; kingdom Metazoa; phylum Chordata; class Aves; order Accipitriformes; family Accipitridae; genus Elanus; species Elanus axillaris. The sequence continues at coordinate 57,472,207 of JANZLQ010000079.1, read as the reverse complement.
CAGTAACTCACAAATCTTACCTAAAAAGATTAACAGCAAGATTAAGAAATAAATGTGCTTACTGTTCTTGAATCAGAGAAAGGATTGTACTCATCTAGCCCTGGAGGAACATTTCTTGTCACTTGTGTAACAGAAGGATCCTAGAAATGAAAACAGTTCTGTCAATGTATGCACATGTACATAAGCAACAAGTCTACACTTATATCATATAAAATTCAGTTTTTGGTTCAATCTAAAAAAGGTTTGTTCTCATTAAAAAAAGCCTGTAAACATACACCTTGTTCTCTGTCTCCAAAATGACATCATTCCATTCTGAGCTTCTTATAAATCTAGATTAACACCATTTAAAAGGAACTCCATCTGTCATACATTTGATTTATAAAGAAAAAAGCTTTCAATAAAGAAGGGAAGAAAACTGTATCCTGCTATGTTGACCACTGGACTCCACAACTATACACCCAAAAAGCACAACAGAAGAAAAGAGCTTTCTGTAACTCTTGGTTTTCCCTACGCAGAAGTACCTCCAACATCTACAGGCATACAAAAAGTATTTCAGATAAATTAAGCTAAGGAAACAGTGTCCCATAATGCCAAAAGCACCTCTGGTTCACCTTCTACCTGAACTGGTAGAATTAAGAAAAAAGTGTGGGTTTTTTCCTCCAGTGAACTATATACAGTAAGAAAGATTGCTTGAGGATTAGCTCAAGAAAGTTACTTCAGGAGTTCTCTGCCTAGAGACAGGGATGCTTTGTTCTGCAGAACAGAAGTGCTCACTACAACAGACCACACTAATATCATATGAAGAAAAAATTGCACTTATTCCATGTGAAGTCTGGTTCCACTACACTGTGTCTGCACCTTAATTTAACATTTTTGCATCTTCAGAACATAAGAACTGATGAAAGGAAGATTGTCTTGAAAATTAATAAATTCATGTATTCAATACAGATACTTACATTTATATAAATGCACAAGTGTAAAATATTTTATATCAAATACATAAAATACACAAAAGAACTGTAAATATACTATTTATTTATAATTTATGTATAGACATACATATTCTGTTAATTTCAATATTCTAGTTCAACATTAGAAAAACTGGAGTTGATAATACTGGGAAAGTGGTAAGAATTTGCATTGATATATATTTACATTAATTTTTTGTTTAAAGACAGCTACATTTAAAAACTACATGAAATATTTGTATAATTTTAAAAAAAAATACAGTAAGTGACTTAATCTACACTTAAGTAAACATACAAACTACTGAGCTACTGAAAAATAAAATCTAGATTCTTAGGATTAGCATCTATATTACAGCATTAGCTTAGACTTGGCAGCAGTAACTTAATCTACAGATGCAGGAACAGTATTTTCTTAATGGCTGCACTCAACTTATTTACAGCTAGAAAAAAAACCAATCAGGGCAGCATATCAATCAACTCTAAAATCCTGATGGATACAGCAAATGAGAATAAAGTCTGTTTTTTCCATTAGCTATAGTCACAAATTTATTAATGAGGCAATTAATTTTTTTTACTATAAAAAAGTTTAAGACAAGAAAATTATTGCTTCAAAAATTAAAAAAGTATGTTGCATATTTTAATCAATTTCACATGCATAAGCATACATAAAAACTACCTTTCTTGTCGCACCAGATGCTACCACTTTTGGCTAAAGCATAAATTTAGCTGCAAAGTAGTATTTTAATGGTGACTGAAAAAGAATCACCCCTTCTATAAATGTTACATGCAATTCAAAATCAGCTTTCCTGTTTGACTTACACCGTAATTAGTGATTTCAATAAAGCCACACTGGTGACAGTCTCCCCCACAAGTTTCCCCATGTTTTTTAGTTACCATCCTAGACTTAAATACACTCTTCCAACTAAAATCTCATCAGGTCTTGCACAAACTGATGGACTAATTCACTGTAACATGTTCTTTCATTAAATGACTGCACAAAATACTGCGCAAATGAACAAAAAAACCAAGGGAAAGTGTATGTGTGGGGAGAATGTTGTCAAAATTCAACTACAAATCTTTTGAAACACTGAATAAAAAGATCATAAAAATAAGGGAAGAATTAAATCTGACATTTGAATCGGGCATTAGTTTAGCAGACTTGTGAGTACAAGATCAAAAAAGATGAACTTAAAAACAAAGTTAATAACACAATTTCAAAATTCAATATACAGGATGGCAGAAAATTGTATATACAGCTGAAAACTTTTAACTTACTATGGTGGGTCCACCCTAGCCAGCAGCTAGGCCCCCACCTAGTCGCTCGCTCACTGCCCTCCCCAGTGGATAGGGGAGAGAATCAGAAAGACAAAAGCAAGTAAAACTTGTAAGTGTTGAGGAAAAGGCAGATTAATAAGGGGGGAGGAGAGGTAGAGGGGGAAAAAAGAATAAAAGGCAACAAAACCCCACAAGCGATGCAAAGGCAATCACTCACCACTCCCACCAGCAGACAGACGCCCAGCCAGGCTCTGAGCAATGGTTACCTTTGAACATCCCCAGCACCACTATCAACACCACCAATGTTATTGCCAAGTGTGATGCTATACAGTATGGAACACCTCTTTGGTCAGTTGGGGTCAGCTGTCCTGCCTGTGTCCCCTCCCAACCGCTTGCCCTACCCCAGCCTACTCCCAGGGAAAGCAGAGTGCAAAACAGAGAAGGCCTTGCTTGATGCTGTGCAAGCACTGTTCAGTAACAGCCAAAACACTGGTGCCTTACCAGCACTGTTGTGGTCACAAATTGGAAACACAGCACCACAGGTACTGCTGTGAAAAAAATTAACTCCATCCCAGGTAGACCCAGTACACTTATTCTAGCCTTTACACGTTAGTGTGAATTAGCAGACCATAAAACACTCTGCTCTTTGTTCATGCCTTCAGTATGGTACCCCTTCCAGAAATCCTCTCATACCATTCCCTCTTCCACACATAAAAATGTTCAAGTATATACACGTATGAAACTAGTGATAGCTAACCATCAGCCGCATAGTGAAACAGTATGTCTACGTTACTACAACTTGAATAGCACTTAGTATTTTTAAGTTATATCAGCTGCTTAAAAAGTGTACTTCCACATTAAACTTCTGTGTTTGAAGAGTGCAAAATTGTGCCTGCAAAGGACAATAAATGCAATTATTTTAATAACCAGTGTTACCAGACTCGTGAGACAGCCACTGAACAGCAGCAGATTTCTAAAAAGCAGGAATGAGTGGTCAAGTCAAATTCAGAGAGTAATCTATATTTAGAAATACAATATGCAAACAATAATAAATATCTGTTGAAAGACTTTTTTCTCCAACTGTTTTACAGAAGACCAAAGGGGAAAAAATTTCTCAGATCTCTTGACACAGCTATTGTGACATTCTAACACTGACAAACGACAAGGAATGTATGTTGACCCAAACAAGCTTACTACATCAGAAGTCTTAGTACTAGAAATAAGTTGTATGCTTAAATACATATAGTGAGTAGAGCAGGAAGCCCTCCATCAAGAAGTCCGTTCTCATTTTGAATTAGCAATTGCTATATGTCTGCCAAATATTGCTATTGTTCGCAAAAGTAGCAGCAGCAGCTCTGAAAAAAAACTGTCTCAGAGGACATTCATTATCAGCTCTATTTAAGAAAACTTTCATTACCCAGGGGAAAAAAAAAACCAACTATAGTTGTATTGAAATACACACATTGAACCCCAGCATGGCAAGTAGCATTGAAATTCTGCTCTCAGAAAACCTGAATTACAGAGTCTGGACTTCAACAGAAGTTCATGGCCTGATCTCTTCCACAAGCAGAAAGACTCAAGGAGAAGTAAACCAGAGATCATAGAAAAAGAAGAGAAACCTCAGAGTTGAAGGAGACAAGCACTAGCCTGGAGATCCGTATCTCTCCTATACCCATTTCACTGCAATCTTCTCTAATGTTGTAACTGTCCTCAGCACAGAAAGAAACAAGCTGTTCATAGTCGGCGTGCCCAGGTGTAGGCTGCTAGACTTCAAATTGGTCTGCATACCTACAGTGCATTGAACAACTTGACACCAACAGGAGCTGCACTTCATGTTTCAAAACATTACTTAGAGCATTGCTGAAGAGATTAGACCTGAGATCCCAAAGAACACAAAGAATTACTTTGAATCATTTACCTTACACTCATTGCATCTCATTTTAAAAATGGAGCAAATGCCAACTTGCCTAAATAGTGAGAAAAACTGTGAAGCACTCATACTCACTGTTGCAGAATAATAAAACAGTGAACTTAGAAGTTAATTGGGGTTTGAATAATGAATACGAACAATAAATGTCATGTAGGACCGCATACTCAAAGAAAGAGTGACATTTAAATGTATGCTATCAAATTTCTATGTTGCATGACATATATTCTAGTGGTTAAAACCGTGAAAACTTTAATATTCTATAGGAGTAAGTAAACCTAGGCTGGCATAACTTGTTTTTTCATATTTGGTATTCCACACAAATAATAAAGTTAAAATACATTGATTTTTAGTTATTTTTATTTTTTTAATATTAAGATACAGAAAAAAGCCATACAGACAAGTTCCAACAGTTGACAATACACAGACACCAACACAAAGCAGCAGCATGGCTGGAACCATCAAATAACCAGAGACCTCAACTTGTTGCATGATTTAAGTGATTAAAAATTGGGTTACCCTCTGCAAATAGAGATGGTAGGGAATTTCTGGGACAGAATTTAAACAGCTGATGTCATCCACTGAAATGCCCTGTCCAATCTCAGGTCGAGAAAGCTATGTCCCAGTGGACAAGTATTTCTGCCTGAATTGGACCTGCCCTTGCACTAAGTCCTTGCCACAACCTGATTTTCCTCAGCAACCCAGCCAGTCCCAGTTCCTATTACTTTGAGTGCTGATCCCTGTAGTTCTCATTTTGTCCAACTCCTTTTTCCCTCCTTCCAATTCACACTTCCTTCTCTAGCCTTATCTCACCCAAACCCCTGCCAGTTCAGCCCCCTGCGTTCGTGATCTTTTTACTTAATTATTAGTGATACCAACCACAGAAGAGGATTTAAGAAAAGGCCATTTTTCATACCCAGCTACTGTGGCTGTTGGTGCATTTAAGTCACACACAGTCATTTCAGATGATATTTTCAAGATCTGAATTAGTTCAGGAGACTGGAGTGGTAAGAAACCAGCACAACATAATTAACTGGTTTTCAACTAATCTTTCATTTTACATCCTTCTTGTAGTCTCTCTCCTACAACGTCATTCTCAAAAGCAAAGATTAGCATCACACTCTTTGAATCACTCGGAGTCAGGTAAAAGAAGCACCCCACATTTACATCAAGAATGGAAAAGTCAGTTCAGAAAAAAACCCAAAATGAAACACAAACAAACAAAACACAAACTTAAAACACAACACATTTATATCTCACATTGACAAGAGCACCTATAAATCTATTAAAAATGTCTTCTGTGCCAGGTTAACAAATTATGCTCACGTCACTCAGATATAAATAAAATTAAGTGAATTCCCATTTATCACAGAGGGTGTACAAACACAATGAATTACAAGTGAGAATGTTTAAAATGGAGCAGAATAATCCATTCTATGCAAGTTTTAGAGTTGTTTAAAAACAAATTAAAGGAAAGAGACCTCTGCTGTCTAGGAGACCAACTCTATTCATCAGCTACCAGGTTTCATTAATATGGGAGATTAGCAAATTAAAGACCAAAGAAGTAGATACATCTGTAATGATTCTTTGTATTACTGCTCACTGGGAATGGGTCCACCACCGTTCCATCATGAGTAAGATGCTTTGGTAACATACCTAATACAATCATATTCTGAAAAACACCATCATCTAAGTTTACATTGTTAGTTGTGATTTTGATTTAAGTGAAGAGAAAGTAGTGAACTCAGAATCATCTCCTCTGAACTGTCCTTCAGGTTGTTAAAAAACTTTTCACTTTTGAGGTACACCCATTCTTCTACCAAAAAGACCAAAGCCATTATCTTGTGCACAAATAATTTACTATGGAATGAAAGCGGGGGAAAAAAGCAGCTAAACATATAACAACAATAACACAAGCTTGCATTGCCTTTTTTTTTCTCCTAAGTGGAACTAAGTAAGTGACATCAGTGCTCTGCACGGAACATTTAATTTACTTCACTATTGTGCAGTTTGCTCCCAAGGACAAGCAGGGAAGTAAAAGCAACATCTTACTGCAGAGGTCAAGAAACAGGGTTTATAAAGACACATTCTAAACCCTGATTTGGATAGAGATTATAATTGTTTTACAACACATCAGCAATTGAAAACAAGAATTTCAAATAAAAATCACTCAACCTAAGTAGAACAAAAAAAAATTAGGAAAGAGGTACAAGGAAAAATGCGTAAGATACTTTACAAGGAAAAGAACTGAGGGTACTTCAGCTGCTAAGGAAATGGGATAATAAGATCAATTTTTAACACTGATTGACAACAGCAAGTAAGCAAGACAACCAAGTATCTTCCAAGACTTGGAGCCCAGGAATATTACACATCAAAGGAATACAATTATCATGTTGTTTGGAAAAAGCATAAAAGTGAAATGCTGCACTTAGAAGTGACAGAATTCTTTTTTTTTTCCCTTTCTTTCTTTTTTAAATTTACATGAAATTCAAAGGACAGCACCAAATATCTGAGTAAACTGACAGAAGTACACCTGGTTAGTCCTAGGGAAAAAAGACTAAGGAGAAAAAATATACTATGAATACAAAAATGGACTTTTAATTAAGAGGATTAATTACTTTTAGTGAATGAAGTCAGAAAAAGGAAATATGCAAAACACCTTATCAGTTACATAGCTCCTTAAGTACACTCAAGGGAACAATAAGCTACTGAAGACAACTGTAGAAATCTTCATTTTTGACCTTAATTCTATGTTAAGTTCAAGGGCTAAGAATGATCTCTTAATGACTGGAGTAGTTGCAATGTGAGCTGAGAAAAGAGTTTTCCTCATCACAAAAAGCCTTAGAAGATAAAGTTTCTTTATGTTGTCAATAATTCACTGTATCAATCCTATTACCTCCCTCATCAGTCACTGGCTACCCTTAAGCTCTGTCACCATAAAATTTTCCTCTCCCACTTCAAGATCCCCACAAATAAGTTCATCCAACCTAACTGCTTTACCAGTTGCTGCTATCAACCAGCCTTCACTTTGCCAGCTTCTTTGGCATTTACTGTTCCAGCACCAGCTTCACCTACCTATGCATTTTCCCTGTTGCTTTTTGTGCTTGCACGTTCCCAGAAAGCAAAAGAAGCACAACGCCTATCTTACCCTCCAAACTACCCAACATGCTCAGCAAAGATGTTACTCCTTAAAAAACTCTGACTGTATACAGAATAGAAGCAGAAGACAGAGGTCTACCAGGACTGAATCCAGACTGCTGAATCCACCCTGGGGAAATCATGAGATTAGATCCACAAATCTAGCAAAGTCAGTCTTGACCAACAAAGATTTCTTATCCCTACCACTCCTACTGAAAGGCTTTGTTTTGCTATGTGAAAAGGATAAGCTCTATTCATTTCAAGTTAAGCTCTTCAATGATTATCAGAACTTATACCCTGTATGCACTTCATATTAGCCTTTTCTAAATGTAACACAAATTGTGCAATTTCCAGTAAGAATTCTTCCTGAGGTTTGGATTTGTTTTTTTTATAGTAACAGTTGTACTTCCTGCTCTCTGTTGAGTACTTCCTAAGATCATACCACCAGCTCAGAAAATTAAGCAAAAATGTGATGAAAAAATGCCTGCCACTATGTTTGCTGCTCTGAAGTTTTTGATTTCTCAATCAAAGAGAAATCTATCCATGCCACTTTTCATAAATGAGTTCTGGAAAGCAATCACAGCTATTGCTGTTTCAGTTGAAACTCTCCATATGATATACTTTGCCTTCAGTATGTCCTCACGAGCATTTTGGAGGAGCGTTTCCTGACAAAGCTTAGCTTTTGAGGATAGAATTGGGAGAAAAAAATTTATTTGGCCAGCAATGGATATCAAAGTTTATTTCCATCGTGTGTTAACTGCTGCATTTCAGCTTTTATATTAGGACCTGACACTTGGAAAAGAAGATAGCCTGCACATAAAGGATGTGTTTTTCAGTCCCATAACACTACATTCAGCCAGATGAATCCTCTGAAATTGCAACTTGTACATGTTCAATAAACATTTGGTATAAATTAAACAGCTGAACTCCCCAAAGACTTCCTCCATGTTCATGCCACAAGTTGCACATGGAAAAGTTAAGTTTCAAGAAGTTACTGATGTTTTGATGCAGTGTCAAACATTGCTAGTTCTTCATGCTTTATTTCTTTCTTCATCGTCCAGGCCCAAGAACAAGTAAAGGTACAGAAACTGTGTTCACAAACAGCAACTAAATTGAGATTTCATGCTTCACTATCCTAATAATACATCAGGTGTATAAACAGTTTACAGTTAACAGTACAAAGGAAGCCTTATGTATTGCACCTACAATAATATATTTTAACCTATGATTAAAAACCACTTACTACAAGAAAGAAGTGTCCTTAAAGGTTACACGTGTAACATCTGGAGGAATTAATGACTTAGGGGCAAAATAAAGACTATTTCTGTACTTCTAGTAATAATTAAAAAAAAATCTGAGTAACCGCTACAACAGTTCTTTCACAATATCAAGTTTAACATCTCATTTAATGATCAGCCATTTCCCACCCCCCTCACAGAATGATATTCAAAAGATTTTCACTCTAGCACTACCAGAACACAATTAATTAAATAGGATAGCACAAAAGTAGCCAACTGGGTTCTCTTCTACTTGACTCTCATGCCGTGCCTGTTACATGCCACATTGTCTCATGGAAGCAGAGCTACAAAGGGTTCTGAGCTACTAAGCAAGGCAAATTCCTCACCTCTGAAACCAAAAAAGAACTTCAGAGGCTCACAAGGCCAAATTTGTCCTAAAACTTGCATCAGCCCCATCTTGCAATGGAGTACTGGATGCCTAACAAAGCATCATCTCCATCTCATACCTATTCTCAAATCTTTTTCGTCAGCTCTGAAATGTGTGTCACGTTCCTCTTTGTAATACTAACTCTCAATATATAGTCCAATAATAATACTAATGCAATATGTGCTAACACTTTACTGAAAATCTGGAAAAAAATGCAGGTAAACTGTTACTGAATACCTATTAGACCACTTCATAGTTTTAATAGATTACAGTGCAGTTACAGCACTGATGAAGTGTACTCTTGAAAGCTAACTACCATGTAGGGCTGCTAAAGGACACTTCCAATGCCATGATGTTCAACATTAAATCATGCAAGATTTAGGGGAATTTGTAAGTTTTGAGGTCATGAAGGGAAACCAAGTATTAAAGTCAGAAAAAAATTTGTATTTTTGTCCTTTACTAATTTAAAGACAGATGACTTAATTGGGTATATTTTAGTCATATAAAAGAATTAAAACTCAGTTATGCATATAAGCACACAACAAAATTTTTGAATTCTAAAGCATGAATAGTGCAGAAACACATCAAGAAATTAGGGTCCTGATCCCTAAAAAATAATTAAGACTTGTAAGTTTCTATCACTTTAGCTTCACTTGACCAATCAAGGTTTAAACTTTATAAATTCTGCTGCCACACAGGGTAGCAGTCATCTGCACTATTAGCTTCAGCATCAAACATCCAGCTTGTACTTCCTGCCAAACCAGATGGAAGGTTAATTTGTGCTCATGTGAGTCAGATTAAGTGTAATATCCAACTTAAAACTGGAATTACCTCTGTAGTAAATTTAAGCTCTAACATATACTTAGCTCTAGTGACTCAAGTAATCCTGCGACCTCAGTGGGAGCAATTCAGGTGCCTAATGCCATTTTTAGGTATCTTAGAGCATCTTGGACATCCACACAAGAACGGCAGTCATGACAGAACTATTTAAGACCTATGTCTTTTTGGAGCAACAACTCAAACTTAACCACAGCTTGGATACCCAATCCCACCCAAAGAAACTACTCACATAATTAACATTACATACATTTGAGAGTTTCCATGACTGTGTCCTTCCACTCTAAAACTGAAGACATAGGCCATTCTTTTTAAATCTTCATCCATATCACATAGTGGTTTGGCTTTTACCTGGAGGTCACCATTCACATTTAAACAGAAATGTATCTCAGTTTTCAGTCCTAGCAAAATTCTGTAGTATCAAATACCTGCACCTGCTCAGAGCTCTAAATACATCAGATGAACCAACCCAATTAATCAGAGAACACAGTTTTTGAAGTCCCAGTTCCACAGTCACTCATAAGTAACCATTTCATATGTTTGGATAACTGTAACAGCCAGCCCACAAGCCTTTTACAGTCTGTCAGCCAAGCCACAAAGGCCTGTGAAATTCATAGATCTACTTTAAAAAAAGAATTTCTTCTCTTTTATAAGTGAATGATACTACTATAAAGAAAAAAAAAAGAAACACAACTACAGAAACAACACATTTTTATTGCTATGTGAATTGCTGATTTGTTTCAGATTAAGTGAAACTTACACTGGATTTTGAGAGATTGCTGTTTCAGAACCTTTGTATCCATATCACCTGCCAAACCAGAAGACAACTATACTTTCTCCTATGACATTAAAAAAAAAAAAAAAGGCACAACAAAGAGACAGCTACATTAGAAATTTGCCTTTGTTTTGTCATACAAGATTTATTTAATGCTGGTTTACTCTATCAAAGAATAAACTGTCAGGGCCTTGAGGATCCCCAAAACCCTCCCAGGCAGTCAGACCCACCTCATCACTAAGTACTTCCCTGGTCAACCAGACTGTTGGCTGACCCTGGTTACTTGCACTGGACCTGATCCTGACCCTGACTTGACTTTCTAACTTGGGCTCAGATCTGCCTCCTCTCTATGGATTTGCCTAGCACTCTAGACTCTTGACTGAATACCGTTACCATCACTGGATCTGCTCTGCTCACCCTGCATGGGTGCTGTGGGACTGCAGCATTTGTCAGTGAGAACTTTACCAAATGTGAATTCATACACACAAGTTATGACAAGTGCTTCTCAGTAAAAGGAATGAAACAGCTTTCATTATTTGTCTGCTTTCATTTATGATACCTGAGGTCACACCAAATGTGTAGTTCTTCACAACGCTGCTACACCAAATTATAGCAGGATTATCATGTCTTCATTTGTATGGTACAGGGATGCATTTTCTTCTGTTACTTATCTGTTTGTTTCATTACCTCCTGTCTTTCAAACCAAAACATGTCTTGGTTTGTTGGTACAGCATCCAGAGGACGGCTATTTACAAAGGAATACTATGACTTCAAAAGCTTATCAGCCTTTGGGTTCAGTTCAAGTTAAGTCTGTTTTTTTTAAAGAATAAAAAAAGAAAAATCAGAGGTTAAGTAGCCACTGTCTCAAAATCAACAATGTTTTATGATCCATACAAGTAAGCTAATACTTGAAAGAAGAAATTCTATTATACAAACTAAATTTCCTTACTTCCCATAGATACTGAAGCAGAAAATTAATTTAAGTTCAGGTTTCCAAAAGAATTAACTACCCAAAATACTGAGCAAACTAGATGTTTCTGCTTTACCTTTATCTTCCCAGAGAACATATTTATTTGATTTGACATCAAGCAAGAATCTCTGCTGAAATCTTTTTATTAAATGGCATGAGAACAGTCACAGGAAACCTCAGGTAGATCACAGACCATTAGTAAAACCAAAATATTTAAGAAAAAGAAGGTTCTATCTTTAGACCTTGGCAACAACTTTTCCATGTGATGCGCCCTCCCCGCCTTCCCTGCCATAATACATTGTGCTATTACATTAGCATAGGAAGTGGTTTCAAAAGTAAGGAAAACAAATAATCACATCATACATTAAATTATCAAGCAAAGACAAAAATATGAGCACATTTGAATAAGGTGTTCAGAAAACATGATATAGGTTTCAGGGTCCATCTGGAAATACTGGCTCTGTGGGTAAAGTATTTCAAAGCACATGGTCAGACAAAATATAAATGCAGACATGCATGAATACCCACGAATTTCAAAGCTGTTATGCCAAAGAGATGACAAACAAGGTTTGGCTTATATATGAGGCCGTCTGCCCCTTCAAGTTAAACATATGCATGAGTAAAGGTATGCAAGATTACCTTTTGTGGGCAGTGGAATGTGATGGAAAGATTGATGGAAGTGAAAAAAGCCTCTGAAAAAGGAAAAGCATACAGCTTTTCCTAAACCAACTTCTACAAATAAAAGAAATACAGAACTGTACTTAACAGTGAGCTTCAAGTTACAGAGAAGTTGTTATAGAGTCCTTTTATTGTGATGCATTGCAGATGAGAAGTACAGCATGGATTCTCCCTGACAGCTACAACATAAGCCTTCCCCTGAAGAGAAACTGGAACAAACTACTGCACTCTAAGCATCGCCTTCAAACTGCAAGTATGTTTGAGGTAGGTCCCAAGCTTAGGTCTCAGAAACTACATAGGACAAGCTACCTGGGCTGGTAAGTGATGCAGGGGCAACAGTACTGCTTCCAAAACCCCTAACCACTCTTGGTATCTATACACAAAAAATTTTGCTACATGTTATATTCATAACTACTACAAAAAGTGAGGAAAAGCATAACATACTTTTGTTGCTGAAGACACATTCTAGAAAAATGACACCTTTTCAGTGCTTCATGCAAAAAGGTATTTAAAAGAACAATGCTCACTGCCATTGCTGCCAGTCCAAACTATTTTTGGCAACACCCTCAATGCCAGGGCTGTTGTTCATCTGGAAGATCATCACCCTGTGTACAGCATCAAGTAAAAACACAGTGTCTAGCCTAAGGAATACTATCAACTAAATTTTATGACCATAAAAATGAAACTAATGATTCAGACTCCAATGAAAAAATGACGGTAACTCTATGCTTCCAGCAGCTACCTGCACAGAAGTATGCTTGAAATGTGACAGCTGAATTTTTAAAAGGCTTAATTTTTCCAGCTGACATTCTAAACTCACTGCCATATACTATGTGTGTACTTTAAAGCGTCTGTTGCAATAACAGGTAAAGAAGTTTGGCAGAAAATAAACCCCCTTGTGTTCCAGCTTATCCTCAGGTGTCAGCGCAGCTGGGGTAAGCTAGCTTTA
>JANZLQ010000079.1:57424628-57449143 GCA_026212715.1 Elanus axillaris | reverse complement strand
ATTTGTATCGATGCACAACGCAATAAAGCGAGACCTGTTGATGACCACCTGGTGTCCTTGTCTCCCTTCGCCGACAAAAAACTTTTCATTTTTTTAATAAATCTTTCCTTTGAATATGCCCTTTGACATTCATAACAGGTTATTAATCAGTTCCTTAAAAGGAAAACCATCTTGGCAGAACTAAAAAAACCTAGCCACTTATTATTTAGAGAGTCTTATTTTCAGAAGGGGCAAATTATGGATATGAAAACTGACAAATTTTAGCATGCAAATTAGGCTTCCTCTGAAGAATAAGAAGCATAAATGAAATGTTTTTTAAACTTGTACCTCTTCAGATTTAAAGTCAATTAGAAAAGAAGAATATTTTTATCTAAAAATGCAGTAATTTCTCTCTCTTTTGTAATAACAGTAGCTCAGTGCATGCTTTCAAGACAAAAAGTATTGTTTCTTTAAAGCACTATAGAGGTCTGAGAGAGAGGATTTCAACATTGATTCCATTTTGTACTGATTCCTTATTAAGACATATCTGTTTTTAAAAGGGGAAGGGGAGAAAAGAAAGGAGGCGTATTACTAAATGTAACTGCTGGAAAGAAATACAAGGGAACCCAATTAGTTATTTTGTTGTGACCCTGATCTGTTGTTTACAGAAGTGTTGTAATTATAATCTTTAAAATGTTAACAGTTACCAAAAGTTCATTCAATAGTTGAAGCAAGCCTCACTGGAAACATATCAAAAGTGGTGTAAAATACACTTATCTTGCTGCCTTTGAAAAAAATTCTGGATCTCTGAAATGTTGCACAAAAAGGGAAGCAAAACTGCAATATTAGCTCAGAAGTTTAAAGTTATTCAGGAACTTATGTGTTAAGAAAGTCTGCAATTCATAAGAAATTTCTTATTAGGGTTGCATCGCCTTGTCTGTCCCCCATTTAAAAAAAGGTAACTGCTTTTTCTATGGTTTCAAAAGTAGCTCTGCAAATTAAATTGCAGAATTAGCCAAGAATGTCCATTAATCTCCATTCCAACCCATTGCCTTTCTTGACCATGTAGCCGTTTTATGTGGATGAAAAGATAATTACAAATTACATCACAAAACAGTTTTACATACTGATAGACCTTAACATTATCTGAAAATAAATAGCAAAGGAAATCCAGGACTTCATAAGAATGCTTGGCTTTAAAGACAGTGATGCCAACACTGAACTGCTAATGCATGCTAAAGTCAAATCAATATTCCCTTTGAAATACCTGAGTACAAGTGTGCAGCAAGCTCTGTGCGGTACTTGAAAATTCAAAGCTCAGAATAACCTAGAGGTTGTAAATGTCAAATCATCATTTCAGTAAACAGAGATCTGAAGTGTTGGGGAGAAAACATGCTGGTTCTTGGTGAAAGAGATTGGCCACTAACAAGGTTAATATTTTGCCAAGGATATTCTTGTTTCAGTCTTTCCAACAGCATTGCAGGTAAAGCAGAGAATATTGTTAACATTTATGTGGAATAAAGAGTGATAGATAGAGAATATACGTAGTGCAGATCTATTAAACTGGGTTGCCAAACCGTTTCAAATACTGTATGGTATCGCTATTACTGTGTGATAGAGCTGTAGTGCATGCAGAGTGCTCTCTTCCAGCCAAATATTGTGTGCTCATTGAAAGAAAAAGATTTAGAGGTATGTGTGTATCATTAGAATACTGCAAATAAATGCAAATCAAGTTTTTTGCCTTAGAAAATTTGGTCCGTTCTTTGGTAAAGAGTAATTTATGAATCTGTAATAGAACCCTGAAATAAATGGAAACCTCTCCAGCCACTGAAAGTGCTGGAGAGCAGCTCATAACAAAGGTATTACAGCTCATTATAGGAATTACAAAGTGCTAGATATTACCCTTAAGTAAGTCTCAGGGGCATTTTTAGCAGAAATAAAGAATTAAGTTTTCATCTACTAGTGTACTATCAATGTCCTAGACTATCAATATCTAGACTAGCATCATAGTTTAAGTATGCTAAGTGGCCAGCAAAAGATGGGATAATAAACTATTATTTTAGTTCTCAAAGCACATTTGCCTTGAAAACCCGAACCTCTTTTCCATCTTTTTATGTTAGCATTTGCTAAGTGTGTCTGATTTGATAGATGAGTTGACACAGTAAGCTTAATTAAAAAAAAAGTCACCAGAAGGTATATGATCTGATGGGTGTAAAGAAGCTCACTTCGAAACATGGTAACACCCTGTTAAACAAACAGGGTGGTTATATTACTGGATAGTGCTTGCTAAGCATTGATGAGCTTGTTATTTCAATGCTGCATGTTCTGGCTTTGATACTAGAGTGGCAATGGGAGCACCTATTACTGTTGCTTTGGGTCATCCTTTTTCCACACCAGCCAGGGCCCTACATGCTGCCTGGGCACCAGGACACCCTCTGGAGTAGAGCAACTAGCTGTCCCTGTCCCCAACCCCACTGACAAAACCTGGGGGCAGGCCAGCAGTTCATCAGCCCAGAGACCCCATTACCTAGCCCAGGCTGCCAGCACTATCCTGGCTGGCCTGGCATCTTTGCTTCACGCATAAGCTATTCGTGTCATGCTGTCAGCACAGCTAGATCTCGCTGGGCCATTTGAGGCATGCCTAAAATTGTTAAAATGCCTTCCAAAGAAGGAGAAAACAGGAGCCAGGAGACACATTTAAGTGTCAGTTGTAGCAGCTTTTTGAGCTATCTTGGTCTCGGGGAGGTTTTAGGAAGGGAAGCCTGATGGCAGACAGACAACCTTGACACCTGTTTTTCACAATGTTTAATAATTGTGATCTCTATTTATTAAATTTCCTTGGTTCCCTCAAGCAGGTGTGTTTTGGGTTTTTCTCTCCCAAAAAGTTTCATTTTTTTCTGGTTTTGATGGTACAACTCCTTAGAGATCTGAGAAAGAAGAGAGATATTAGTCATCAGTCAGAAAGTACTGCTGGGGAAAATGATGGAATTAAGAGTTAAATATGTAAGCAACAAACCCTGCTGGGGTTCATCAAATGCCTGAGAGGAAATACTGTTCAAAAAATAGCAGGTGAGAGCTGAATTCCTAGCACCTTGACTCCAAAGAAAAAGTATGGTTATATGTTGGACATTAATTTAACAGCATAGATGAGACTCATTACATTAACAAAGGTTTGTGAAAGTAATTGCTTGCTTTCACTGAGAAGGATGGCCCTTGCATATGTTACATTAAAGAAGAAATAGTTAATAACCAGTTTCACAGGTGGAGTGGTTCTGTGAGTTTTTTGTAAGTAAGCAAATGTTCTTTCACTTTTTGTCCATGTGGTTATTCCAACATATCTATCAAATACTGCTTATCCTTAGAAATTTGTCTTCAGCACTTTTCTCAGTATTTATGCCCCCTCTTCCTTCCAATTCCATCCACAGAAATAAATAGCAGAGGAAAGAAATTTTTTACTAATGTTGGTGGGTGTGCAACTCCATTCCTTTCCATTCACACCATACTAATGTGCCATCCTACAGGATGTTTAAAACATTTGGTAGTGGCACTGTAAAGTCTCAACCTGCTGTGAAATGTGACTTTGCAAAAATAGTAATAAAAGGCTTCCATATTTATTGCTTTCCTGCCTTCCAAGCCTAGTTAGACCAGCTTTCAAAGAATGGTGAATTTTGCTATGTTTTTAGCTTTTAGAAAAAGTCCAGAGAAGTATATTCTTAGACTCAAAGGATTTTCTGGTTTTTGATACAAACTATGACTGTAGCTAAAAATTGCTCAGTTTTTTTTTTCATACTGTATGAATCAGAAGAAAATCCATATTTACAATCAGTGAGGATTTGAATAATAAAGAACTTAAAAGTGGTACAGAACACACAGAGCAGAATTTTGAATCAAGAATACTGATTCTGCAAAATTTCTATTCAAAAGTGTAATTACATTGTAAACTATTTCTTCTTCAATTTGCAATACTCATAGTAACAGAATAAAGAAGCTCTATACTTTCTGCTTTGTGCCCATGTCCTTGCTGTGAGATGCACTTTAACATTTGAGAAATATTTAGCCACTAAACAATACTGTTCCTATTTTTGTGAAAGGGCATCTATTGGAGCATTGTAGAAAAGCTGAGAAAATGCAGTCAGCAAAATAACATATTTAGTGTTTACTTCAGGTGAACATTTATGTGCAAAGTGCAACCTGAGAAGAAGTACTCCATCCACTTAGTAACTATCTTGAGAAATGTTAAAAAACGATGCAGTTTCACCTAGATGTCCCATCCAAAAGATAACTTAGTCATTGGTTCTGCCAAGCATTTGCAATGGAAACATAAATTAAAGTGAAGTAAAAATGTTAGCGATATGCTGTCATAGTGGCCCCCTTTCCTATCCACCACAACAGCTACAACCCTCAGCAAGGGTTTCATGATCTCGTATCTCATTTACTGTAACAACCTTTCCCTGAGTGATTTGTTTTTCACTGCTCATATCTTCCCGGAATGCTGTTGCAAAATTCGTTTCCATATCAGTTTTGCAGGCCTGCAAGAGCTCTCCCTTCTTCATCATGTCCTGTATAAAGTAGGGCTTGTGTAATTTTATATTTCACATTGATCTCTGGGACAACAGTACCATCTACTTACATAAAGATTAAAAAGTTCCGTGAAACAGATAGTACTGAACTTTTGCTACCTGGTTAGCTTTGAGATAACAGTTGTGATCTGCATTAGCTCATTCTAATCTTTTGCTGTTGGTTCATACTTGCAGTCCACACCTAATAAATTTACAGACTTTGAATTTTGTCTTTTAAAAGCATGACCTTGAAATAACATGTTAGAAAACAATTTCCATTGCTTTTGCACAGTTCAGATTTCTGTGTGAAATTTCATAAGGTAAATAGCTTTATCAGCTTGCTTTCTAAGAGATTTTTTTTTTATAAAGGACTGCTTTTAAAAATTCCGATAGCAGTTATCTTTAAGTACATCCATTATAAATATAGTGTTACCTAAGTCGTATGCCATAAATAAATAAATACTTTCCCTTGTTTCAAGACTTGTGCAATTTTTAATTTGAGTCTGAGTGAAAACATCTCTCTCCTCTCCCTGTTCCTCTGTATATGTAAATGTGTGTGTATGTATCTAGATATTACACCTATATTGGCTAATTCCATATTGCCCAAAGTGCCATATACTGCCACTTGTGCTTTTAAATTTCAGAGACTCTTTCATGCTTGCCAGAATTATTATACTGAAGGTTTGGGGCTGACCTACATTACAGGATCGAGGTTAGTAAGTTCTGTTCTATCAGTGTTTCTGCAGAAGCATTTCCTCCAGGAATTCTGTGGCAGCACTGGCCTGGTTTATCCTGCCACAGCATTGTTTCAGTTATTCTATTTTACATATTAACTTACAATTTAACCTTTAGGAGTTGTTTAACTATTATTACAGAGTTCTTTAAGATTCTTCTGTGGATTAAGAGATATTCAAGAAAAAGGGATACTGAAGTCCAGCTATTCATTTAAAGCCCTGGAATTCACCAGATCATTTCACTGGTAATAATATTTTCACATTTACATAAGACCAAGTAATTGCCATTCCATATTTCATTGAAACAGATCTTGTTTCTTTGGAACATTAGTGCCAAAATATCTAAATTTATTATCTATACATTTTAGAATTCACCTGTCATCCTTTACTGTTCTAAGCCACAGTGCTGTTTTCTGTGACTTACAGTATTTTAAATAATATCCTCATTGCTGAAATAAAGCTTTATTTCCTATAATCCTTCCCAACTTTATTATGTGTATTGTATGAAGAACATGAAGTCATAAGCATATAATGAAATCTTAATTTCTGCTTCCAAAAGGTAAATCCCTCCAGCTTCTTCTGTGTCCCCAGTCAACCGTCCTGAATGGCCTTATAATTAAAATAAGTGGTAAGTGTGATAAGAAATGTCCATGTCTTTCTTCTGTATAATATTATTATTTCTGGGTTTTGCTACTGTTTTCCAAACAACTGAAGAGTCATTATTTTAAGTTAATTTCTGAAAGTGTTCCCCAAACCAGCTTTCTTCTATATTCTGAATACAAAGGATATCCTGGTGATTTCAGGTACTTTTCCTTCTTCTTAGTTAAAGTAGTAGGTCTCTCTGTTAGTAGGTATAGAATTCTCTATCTCTTGTAAATATTTTATCTTGTGTACAGGCATTCTTTCTTTTCTAATGCTAGTTTACTTTTACTAAACTTTAGTTATAATAATTTTTCATTTGAACACCAGCATTTTGATGAAAATGTTTCTTTAAAAGAATTCCTTAAATAAAAAGGCTCGCAGATTGCTGTATCTAAGAAGACTTTACCTGATTTGTATATCAAAGCTGTGTTTGTCTGATGGAAGAAGCCTAATAAGCACGTTGTTGCATTTCAACACCAAAATACATAAGTTACCTACACTAAAAGTATCTAAAGATGTAACCGTCTGATTGAGGATAGTTCTGTGTTTTTTAATTATGAGATTCTTCTATTTATTTTGTGTTATTGGAGCCTCTATTCCTTCTCCTTTGTTACATATCAAAACAGGCATTTCCAGACTCTGAAGTATGCTGGCTTCCAGGCCTCTAGTCTCTGCAGGGATATATTTGAAAAATGCCACTAAACTTTGTTAATTCCTGTGTATCTTGAGGCAGGGGCTTAAGGCTCAGGAAATGTTGAGAGGTCAGGGAAGGTCTACTCTAAAGCTAGGCTTCTAATATCTTAATAGTGTCAGTAAAATTATTAGGCAAAAATGTCAGAATTTCACATGTTAGTTTTTGGAATATCCCTTGTCTGAAAATCTCTCATGGTAAGAGCTAAAAACGCCACTTTACCACTTCAAGGTTCTTTGCTCTTCATGCAGCTG
This sequence comes from Elanus axillaris, assembly GCA_026212715.1. Lineage (NCBI taxonomy): Eukaryota > Metazoa > Chordata > Aves > Accipitriformes > Accipitridae > Elanus > Elanus axillaris. The sequence goes on along the minus strand of JANZLQ010000079.1, from coordinate 57,442,284 downwards.
TGTTGTAGGCATTGTATAAAGAGATGTTGCTTTTGTAGCCATTTATTGCATTAAGTAAAATTTTAGACTTGCAGAGTATACAAAGTATTTACTTTGTAGTGGCACCTTTTAAAGAAATGTAACCACATTAGTTAACCACATTAGTTTGCTATTATGTGTGCATCAAGCAGCTTGGGAATGAAGTGAGATCTGTTTGTCTAGTATCAGGCAAGAAAGCAGTATAATGTGCTGATTTTGGCATATTTGGAACACACATAACAAAACATTTTAAAGCTATTAGTGTTTAAAAGTAATTCTTTTGGTGTTAGTCTCATAGATGAATCTCATAGTTTTGTTAGAGGATCATCTAGCTTCTTAGAGGAAGCTGGCAGAAAGACAGAGGAATTCTGCATTAAACATTTCCTAAGGAATTGCCATTATTCAGTTAATGTGTGTGCTTTTGTGTGCATCAATACCCTTTAAAAATACCACATTCCTCCAAGTTTCAAGGAATAAGTGTGTAGGTGAGAGACCATATTAGTGCCCCAAATGAGGGAAAACCTGCAACATTAACTAAACTACATCATTAGGTGCTAGAAAATTTATAAAGGGAGCATTATGAATGCCTCCAACTATAGAGAAAGTTTTGGAGTTCATTCTTCATTAAACCACTTGAAATCTATTGCTAATCTCAAAGCCAAAGGAAAGCTGGCTGCATGAGTTCTTCTAGTCCTCCAATTAAGGTAATGTGGTATCGGCTCTTTGTCTACGTCAGGATCCCATGCGTTTTAATCTGAACACATCTAATAAGAGAAGTACAGAGAAGACACACAACCACACAACCTTCCCTGCACTTCCTTCCCCTGTTGGCTAGTATCTTCCTGGTGTCTCCCTCTTACTAGTCTTCAGCCCTTGTAGCAGCTACTGCCCACATAAGGGGTATTTTTGTGTAACAGAAGGGGGATGCCGTGAACACCAAGACTACTTTCCACCACAAAAGCACAACCCAACATCTAACACTGGCTGAAGCATCCATTCCACCACAGCTTCAGTCCTACCTATGTCTTTGTTTAGAAGACACTTCTTATGGGGTCATCTCCTGAGTGATAAAAAAGCTTGGAGGAGGAGGAGCAGTCAAGGCACTTAGAAGGTCATGTATGGAAGCCCCTATGTCCTATTAGTATTCTGTGAATCCACATGTCTCTCACTACACCCAGTGACTTGGTAAGTAATATACTCTAAATTATAATATTCTTACTGATATTGTTATTTATCCTGTAGAATTTACATTTTCAAGAGTTGAATGCCAGGAAAGCATTGTACTTCCCCCCCCTCCCCCCTCTTTTTAGAATATCAGACTTTAGGGTAAATATTCTGGATTATCCAAATAGGTCCTAAAGCCAGAACAGGAGAAACTGTTGAAGAGTAGCACTGGCATAGCGTAGAGGTAAATGGGGTAAGAATGTGTGGCTGGAATAGAATTATCATTTCAGAATTCCAGTCATGAAGAGACAGATAATTTATAGTTCTGTGTGTGTCCTGTGCATTTGCCTTCTGACTTCAAATACAGCTGTATGTCATATACACAGCTGAATATATACTAAGATGTTATATATATCATGTTCAATGTGTAATGTATAAAATCTATCAAATTATTCATTATACCAAAGCATTAATACATAATACTACTATGCAATGTTATTATTATTGTTATATTCTGTACATGAACATTATATAATGAAAATAAATGTTATGTAATTAGTATTTAAAATATAATGTGTAACATATAATATCAACATGGAAAACCCTTGCAGGAGTTTTAAGATGAAAAACAGCTGGTCTGGAACAGAAATAAGCAATAGTTTAAATCTCATATGATGTATATTTATGTATCATGACAATTTTCAAAGTTTCCAAAGTATAATCATACTATTTCCATTCAAAACAATAAAAGCTGTTTGGTTAATGACTGACATAAGCTAGAAAAAATTTTGAAAGGTTTTAAAATGCATTTACATAACTCAATACAGCAAGAGAAACATCTCTCCACTATTTCCTAAATGTCTGTTTTCGTTCCTTTTCCTAAGCTGAAATCAAGTACTATATATGGGAAAAGTTAAAGCTGTTAGACACTAAACTGGAAAACAAACCAAACCAAAACAACACAACACAGATACCTTGATATTCTGCACTGATGTAATTTATTAAATGCAGTATATGTAATTGCTTCTATCAGCCAATCTTCTTGTCACATCCATCATGTTGGTCAACAGAAATAACATGACACTGATTTAATATATCAGATGTGGAACAACTGAAAGGTAGTACTTTCTTAGACTTTTTTGATCTGTAACAGCATCCAGTAAGTACTGCCTGATAGAGCAAGCATGTAAAAGAGGAATTATGTTGCAGGTACAGATAAGTGTGTGTACTGAATAACTGTGAATTTGAAAGGCCTTTCTACTCAGCTGACAAAGCTTTGGTCTGCCATGCTGGAAATACAGTGTCTAACATCACCTCTTCCTGGAATGTTCCTCTGCAAGTTTACTGGGTTTTGTTCATAAAATGAATGCATGTTAATACTTTCTAGAAGACATAAAGACTAGAAAATGGACAAATCATTAGAGATCACCAATAGAAGTGATGCTAGAGCTCATGGCTCTCACTATTGCACTTCTGTTCCATAATTATGCGCAAGTTACAGTACTTGTAGGTGCTGACCAGTAAGAACACTGAGTCTGGATAACTAAAACAAAGATGACCTTATGAAGAGGTGAGCTGAGAAGAAGGCGGCTCCGTAGATTATTCAGCCTGACTTCTCACCAGGTTGATTCTCACAAGTAAGCTCTTGTTCCCACAAGGCTTACTTTAGAAAGTTGTCCCATTTTCAGAATATTTTAAAACGCTGACAGAATATTGTAAAGTATTGGCAAAAAGAGGCCAAACCAATTCTGGGTAACAAGAAACCAACTTTCTAAGCCTAATGAGCAAGGCAATATTAATTGGAAAATTGTTCTGACTCTTGTTTTAAGTCCAAGAGCAAACACATTTCAAAACAGCCAACTGAGAAAGTCACTACCACTGTCCTAATTTATGGGGAGTTATGAATAAATAAAAAGATACTGTTAAAATTTTCAAAGATGCCATAAAATACTGGGGAGAGATAAAGAATTCTTGAGACTTTCTCTACTGTATCAGGTGATACCTTGTGTAAGTGGAACCATATGTTGCCTGTAACTTACTCTTTTTTTGAAGCAGGAATTATTATATATGGAGTACTTACTTCACGAGCTGAGTAATAAAGCCTTTTTCCTACTTGCCAGGAAGGAAGGAAGGCACTCAATATAATAATAGTAAAAAGCCAATTCATGTGGAAATGGACAGATGAGAGTAATTGGTTGAAGGACTTCTTTTCTGAGGAGCATGCCTAACTTTGTGAAGAGTAAACATCTACTTCAGTTCTTACATAGCTCATTCCACAACATCTGGCATGCTTTAGATATCAGACCTGTGTAAACAAAACTCTCTTTGTCTTCAGTGACAGACTGGAATAATTAAACTTGAGTTTTAAAAACTTTCCTTTAATACTGCACTAAAATTCTGCAACATTAAGCTATATACTCAGAAACATTTCCTCCAGACGCCTTGAAAAAAGAAATGAAGCTACAACTTCTGCAATTGATCAATCAAAGGAAAAAAGGATTAAGATAGAAAATATTCATAAGTGAATATGAAAACTAATCCAAGCATAAGTGATTGAAGCTGGATGACAGACTTTATGCTTAACTGAAACATCCTTTATTTGTATGAATACTCAACTAATACAGGACAACTACTGAAATGATGAAAAAGTACTCACACAAATAAAGGATGACAAGTCAGGCCCTTACTCTGAATCTTTAGCTATCCAGCAGAAAAAGGGAAATCACAATGCAGATCACTTTTCCATATTTTAAGAAAGGTGGATTAGGAAACAAAATACATTAAAATCTAATGTAAAACCATAATGTGACCCATGAGTAAATAAACATCTTTTATTGCTTATCCATTCTTTGGAGGTGGAGAAAACAAAGGGTTTTGATGCCAAATCTCAATCAATTAAATAAAAACCCATGTCATATCAGTAGTCATTATATTTTAAATATTACTCAGTATTACTAAATAATATGTAGCATTACTAGAATTAATAGTTTAAGAGAATAAATACACTGTACATTTTAAAAGGCTTGTGTTATATATGAAGAATAAACTTAAAATTAAACTATTTTACAAACTCTTAACATTAAAAGAAAATATCTAAATGCAAAACACAGTCAAAACAACTTGTTTAAATATCAGTGGTCTTTGTCGTTGTGTACAAATTATTACAACACTGTGATCTAACTTGAGAACCAAGGAAGCAAAACAGATGAACACATTAATGTAAAAGACAATTGTCTGGCTTGAATTAAATTTAAAGAACAAAATAAATACACAAATGTTACTATGCATTGAAATTAAAAAATCCATTAAGTATATAAAAATTTAATTTTCCTCTTCCATCTTTTCTAAACAGAGAAGATCCTGTACAAAGAATCTCAAGATTACTAGGAAAACAAACTTAGTTTCCCTTTATGAAATGTGAAGAGTCTTATTTTTTGAATGTATCCTCATCTATGTTAGTGCAGAAAAACTTCTGACAATAGCAGCATTTGAGCATATAGGCTGCCCACATATATTGATCTCTTGATATAATGGACATAAAAGTAGAAAAGAGTTTCAGTCTTGTATTACCATCCAAATATGGCAGAAATGTGAGTGCACATTGTTCAGCTTCTACTGCTGATTGGCAGTGAAAGCCTTTGTAATAATGAAACTGTATTATTGGGGTTTTTGGGGGGTACTAAGAATATGAAGACAAAAAGAAATGTACAAGAGTGCTTTAGAGGAATTGCCTCTCCCCTAAATTTCTTTTGTCCATGTTTTTAAGGCTTTGGGTGAATTAGGTTCTTTTTTGATAGAAACTAGGGGTCAAGAACCATATTACTGTGGTCTGTTATTTATATTAATATTTAACTCCTCTCTCTGCTCCAGATCAAAATCTTGCCTTAAAACCAATCAGATTTAAATAATAGCAACAGACAGTATCTATTCTAATTTTATATCTTGCAGGTAACACTTTTATTACATTTTAAAGCTTTTCTGTTGCAACCATGAAAGACTAAAAATTTAAAGTTGATATTCCCACAAGTCCATTTCCATGTAGCACTTGAGGTTATTTTAGTTCATATTAAATACTAATTTCTGTTGCTTCCTATGTCATCCTATTTTCTTATCACTTTTTCAAAAAAATAACTGTTTAAATTTACAAAATAAAAAGTTCTATATTACTTTATATTACTTTCGTACTTAGAACAACAAAAATACAAAACAGGTGGCTCTGAACATGAAGTGACAAATGAAGCAATGAAAGATATAGCATCCAATAATAATTACAATAAATGGCTATACTGAAAATTACTAAAGTAACTATCTCATCACTCTTTTTGACTTGCCTGTCTTGTTTAGATGGAGATGTCTCACAGCTTTGCTGCAATTTAGCTTTAATAACATCTCTATTAAGTAGTTGCCTATTGAACAGACAAGCATTACTTAAATAATGACACTTCAGTAGTGAATTAACTTTCTCCTCAGCAATTAAGTAGCTGTCCATCACATTCATCAGCTTACTATATTGTCTTTCAGTATCTTCATTATTACGTATTAGCCACCCACATTAATTGCTCAGGCAGACCATACAGTGGCTCCTTTCCAAGACTAGGGCTCAGTCTTTTACATACCGTAGCTGATGATACAGGAGAGGAGGGAGAGGACAGCAATAACTTAAATCTGAGCATAGGTAACTTTTAGTGTTCTGAAGGACAAAGGTATTTACTTGGCTGGTACAGTAATAAAATGTTAGGTTATTATAATAGTGATTTGTATATACAACTGCTTTACGCACCTTGCATCTAGAAGCTCCATATTCAGCTTCAGATTTAAGTTAGATTCAGATTAATTTCATTTTGCAGTGTTTGTTTTGGGATGGAGAGCAGGGAGAATAGGACAAAAAGCATATGGTGGTTTCTTCAAATTCTTCTATATCACAAATACTAAATGTATGTTTTCTAAAACCTGAAAATTACAGAATCACAGTTGTTAAACATCAGATATAATCATGAGTTCATTGATTTAGATCTCCCATGTAACATGGGCCATAAAGCTTTGTCTGGGTAACCAAGATTTGAGCCAAACAAGTTGAGTCTGTTGAAGGAAATAAACATTTAGTCTTCATCTGTATATGCTTTTATGATGCAATGACTAGCCACTTTAATTTTTATGGATGACCAGATTATTTTGTATTTTTATGGCTTTAATTTCAAATCATTGCTATCATGCTTATCTTGGATGACTTCATTCATTGTTAACTTTTATTTTCCCCCATGAGATACAAGTACATCCTAATAAAGTCATCTTTCAGCTTTCTTTTGATAAACCAGTGAAATTGAACTGATAAAGTTCTAAGTTTCTACAAAGCTTTCTGTTTTTTAAGTTGTGAAAAAGGTTTTCAGTCTCCTTCATACCCTTTCTTGCTAATCAATATTTTTTAATAATGATAGCAGAACTGACCATTATAGTCCTGTTAACTACTACTACTACTTTTGACTATTTTCTTGGAATGTAGCCTAGGGCTCCACATGACTTATAATTTTCATGCTAGTTATATAACAAATTATTTGCCTTCTCTGTTTTCTGTTTTCCCTTGGTCGTGGGATTAGAATGCTTTCTGGTAAATTTACTTTCCTTTCTTCCTCTTGTTTGTCAAGGTTCCTGAAGTCTACAATGACTTGCATATTCCAACAGGTCTTCAGACAGATGGTCAAATACATATTATGAGCAGAAACTTGCCTTACAGCTCCAAAACTTTGCCTAGTTTTTAATTTCTTCTTGGATGGAATTCATTTGACCAAATGAACCTGTCTTTTACAATGTATCCCTCCACATCTGAGCTACTTCTCAAAGACACCATTTATAGTTAATAGCAAGAAACAGAAACAGAAACAGAAACAGAAACAGAAACAGAAACAGAAACAGAAACAGAAACAGAAACAAACAGAAACAGGGTGTGATACATCTGGCCAAGAGTAGAGGTCTACTTTAGAGTGAAATTCTTTGGTCTCCAGTAATAAACCCCATTCTTTGTGGGTTTGTTCTATCTTAAGGGTCATTGATACCTTTGTTTTCTCTGCCATTCTTCCTAATAAGAAATAATTGGTGATGATCGCTAGGCTTTTTCTAGAACAGTTTCCAAATCTTCTGGGATAGCAGTGAAAATCTGCAAATCTGCCTCAAATTTAAGAATAATATCTCACCTCAAGTTTTGTGTCCTTTTGGTGGTGCTAAGGCCTGTTCCATAACTACTAAAACTAAAATTGCTGTCACAGGATTAGCTTTTATTTTTGATATTTTGTTATTTGGTAGATGTCTGATTTGCTGCAAAGCTGTTTCCAAAAACATCATCCTTTGGCACACACTTCTGTGCATTGGGCATCTTTTTGGAGGATATTTTCATATTAAGTAGTATATTACCAAAAGTTTAGCCATGCTGAGAAAAGAATATCTGTTTCCCTTGCTATTCAAATGCAAATATGAAAATATGTTCATATAGTCTAATCAGTGAGAGCATTCATATATTTTTAATTTCTGAATTATATAGTGTCTACTGTTTTTCAGGATTTGCAATAGGGAGATGCTAAGTTAGGGTGGTAGAATTAGCAATATTCTCCCTATTATGTAGAAATACATTTTTCCAAAGCTGCTTTTGTTCATAAAGAGGCTAGACATTGTTATTACATGCATTTATATGAAGCAAATTACTACAGTATCTCTGGTAATTTTAAGGTAAATTAAAACAAGAAACAAAATGAACAATTTACCACAGAATCTGCACAATAGAATTATTCAATTCAGTAAGAAGAGCAAAATATCGTCCTACTCCTCCTTTTAGGCAACAGTCTAAATGGAAACCTGCCACTTATTGAACCATGTGTAATTAGTTGTAAGAGCTTGGACAATAGGATTTAACTTTCATCTTTGTTTTAAGTAGGACAAAATTATGCTTAAGCATAATTTGGCAGAAGTGAATTGCAGAAGGGCAGTCCTGGAAGAGCAGCAATGAGCTTCATACTCCAGGAAGCACATCTGAAAATTTTAGATTAGTACAGGTCAAACAGTAGGATGGAAAAGACAGGCAAATTTAAATACGTGGCACATGGGCCACTTATTTTATTGCAAAATATAACCAACTTCTTGAATGTCACATTTTGTGACAGCAAAGAGAGCAATGTTCATTTCAGTCATATGTTTGGAGGCCATGTATTAAAATTAATAGCCAAAACTTCTGAGTGATTTTTACTGTCTCAGATAAAGCTGCTAAAATAGTTTAGCTAGGTTATTCCACACTTTCATAATCAAGTTTCTGGGATAATCTAAATTTGTGCTATTAACTGAGAGAAGTTTCATTTCACTGCAGGTTCATTAGTTCTAACCTCAATTTAGTTCCCATTTTAATATCAAAAAGAGATGTCCAGTAATCTGTAAGAAATTTCTGGAAACTTATCTCCGTACAGAATTACCACTACTATCAGCAGTTGGGGCTGTTGACTAAAAATCTCCACAAGCCCTGTTTTAATAACAGTTTCATTCTCCCTGTGCAAAATGGCCTAAATTATTCTATTGGTATTTTTCCTGTGTCCTTATATCCTTCACCTTTCCTCAGCTGAAAGCTGCAGTTTAATGAATCCTCTCCAGTTCTATATAAAAAGCTTTGTGCACTTCCCAGTTGGACCTGATAAGCACAAAGCAGAAGGTTTTCAGGCCCTCTGCCTCTCAGTGAAGTAGACTATCCCATTAGTAGTACTTCCCTCGAAAATCTCAGAGGAAAGTACAATATTCAAATAAAGATCTATATATCCAGATATTTTTATGAGGCATAAAATGTTACTTATTCCATGCTGTCCATATAGGCTTCTTTAAGAAAACTGGAAACACTATAATAAACTCTAGTCCTAAACCTATGCTCAATGACATATGCACAGGGAACACATGAATTATATACCGAATCATAGGAATTCAGGGTCAAATACACTGAATTTTAACAAGAGTAATCATATTCTGTGTCAAATTAATGGATGTTTGTCAAAACAATGAAGATAGATATACTGTTCTCCTAAATGGTAGTCACAGTACAGAATACTTTTCATTTGAAAGAAGAGTCAATATATATTCTACAACTTGGCCTATGAAGGGGATCAGATGAGGAAACACAGGTTCTTTCTGGAATTTACTCATTCTGCAAATGTTTACATCATGTATATGGTACTCTGGCCATACTGGTAGGACTAGATTGTTGAACAATGGCTGGGATACCTATAAGATAATTACTCTGGAGGGGAGGAAGGACAATAGCTTAAGTGGAGCCAACAATGAAAACAAAAACAAAACAAAAGAAGATTTACAGCTCAGCTTAATTAAACTAATGAGCAAGTAGAAGGCCATATTGCATCTCCATTTCATGATAAAAAGACTAACTGGAGCCATATGAGTATTTATTTTAATTAAACATCTGAGTCTACTTGGTGCTAAAATAGCAATATATATGAGGAATTACTGTTTTATTAAGTTTTCACAGCTGTCTACATAGTCACTGGAGAGCTAGTGTTAGCAGTACTCCACTATTAAATTATATTTTCACTGCTAATATCCTATTTTAAACTCTCACTTAATGAGATTAAATTTCTGAAAAATATAAAGAATATAGTTCAAAAGTAAGTTTATAAAACATTCACATTTTACTGATAGTTGGGATTATTTTTCAAGGTTAGCACTGTTCTGTAATATTTCTCAATGTCCAATGTCTCAACGAAGTTCTGCTACGCTTAGCTTTTTTCCAGACATTGTTATTCAAAAGCATTAAAAATTGTAAAGTGCATAGCATTAAATATCACACACCTTATTTCAAGGTAGCAGATGTTGGTTTGAAGTAGCGAAAACAATTCATCATCCCATTATTTCCCAATGGTTCTGCAAGCTTCATTTACTTTCTTGTCTGGTACATTTTGGGTACTAAGCCAGGAAATACCATCCCGCTCAGAGGTCCAAACTCAGCTGTTTTTGTAACTTCATTGTGCTTCAGTTTCCTGGTGCAACTCACTATATTTATTGCATAAGTATACTGAGACTATTTGCTTCACAAAAACTAATCACACATCATATGCAAAGTTATGTATTCATAAGCTAGTTTATAAATTCATAAACTGTATTTTAATGTATTGCTCTACGTCATACTGTATTATGGCATATGACTCAGCCTTCCATTAGGCTGCTTTTGCTCTGTGTAGTGAAGAACCAGGATGCCAGCTGCCCTCTGAACCTTGTTATTAAAAATGTGTCAAGTGGGTCAGTCAGGGTGCAAAGCCAAAAAAAGGAACCATTGCAAAACTGCTTTGTGGTACTGCTCTGTTCTCACAGAATCAGCCTGAGACCTGAAACACCTATTGCTGTAGCACTGCAGACCCGCTGTTTCTGGCTTTTTGCTGCCTGGGTGACAAGGTAGGCTATGGCTGTGGTCTCTGTGCATGAAACAGCCTTTTTTGGCCGTTAAGAAAGGCAGTTCATTTAAAGTCACATTCAGCTCCTGCAGGCTAGACTGCTTTTCTTAGTATGGACTCTTCACCTACCAAGTCTGTAATCAGTCTGTGCTGACAGAAATTTCTAGAAACACCCGAAGGCAATCAGTGATAGTGCTTTACTGCACGACCCTGTTTCATTCTGTTCTCTCTGTTTAAATTCCTGAATTATTAACATTGCATTAATAGAATCTGTTTGGATTGTTCATCTTAAGGATTTCTTAAGAAAGAAGTTAATTTAGAAGTATAAAACTGCACTGGCTGAGTTTTTTCTTCAGTTATTTTTCCACAACTGATTTAATATTTGTGAGAAAATATGATTCTTTTACATGGAAAAATGCTATATATGTGCGAAGAAAGTTATTAAATTAACATAACCTAAATACCTAGCATTATAATGTATGTAGTGAAAATTTTCAAGTAAAAAAAAAGTGAACTGATGCTATCTTCCTCATGCAGAATTTGCACTTTTATTACATACTGTCTTCATGCTCTGACTTATGTGAAATAGTAGGATAAAATCTCAGAGATTTCTGAGAGAATTATCAAATACACTCCTTCAGATCATTTCTTCTTCACTTTCAACTATAACAACCTGTTGGAATACAGTGAATGGCTGACAAGCCAATGAATGGTACAAGGACTGACAAGAGGCTAATACTATTTTGCTTGGTATTTTGCAATGTGTGAGACTGCAACTACAGATTATCTGCTGTGGCAGGGATTACATATTTACAGCATCAGACCTATGAGCAAAATTGAACTGATACAATTCAGTATGAAGACACCTGAAGAAAGTGAGTAGGGTGGATACAGGAATCTGCATTGGTCAGTTTTCACAGTGAACGCAGGTTATCACAAAATAACTGCAGAAGTGGATGCTCTACATATTGGAAAGCTTCATCACAGAAAAGTTAGGTTCATCACATAGATGAAACAGAACAAAGGAATTTTTATACATAGGATTTCATAAAGTCAGTGGCAAGTAATTACTCTAAGTTACAGTTAACCAGGGAATATGCTTGTGGGTCCCTATGGAAGATATGTGTTGCTTCTCCTCCATGATATTTAGGAATGGCAAAATTCTCACAATATTAAAAATTCAAATATTTTAATAGATTCATGTAGTTCTTCCCAATAATCTCTTGTTTAAAAAAAAAAAATCAGTCACGTAACACTGTTTAAAACTTAATAGCATCTGAGGGTACAGCTACTCTTGGCTTTTAATCATTAATTGCTTAGCTTGCAGAGAGCAAGAAATAACTCACAAAGCAGTCCCAACCCATGTAGTAAATCATTAGATTCAGTGCAGGTGAATGCCAGTGACATGTACTCTCTATCTCCCACAAAATCAGCTTCACTGTGTGTACTCTGGTCTCTTAAGTGTACATAAGTGCATAGAATAATATTTTGTCCAGAGAACAAAATATTAACAGGACACTGCATCCCTTCTGAAGTTGTAAGATCCCATGGGCAAAAAAAAATAACCCAGGGTAGTCCATTGTAAGTCAATTCATGGCTACCCCCGTTCTCTACATTACATCCTTATAATTAATCTCACTTTTTGTATATGTATTCCTACATAAGACATAGAAAAAGAAACAAACAATTCCTGATCATCACATACCTTGGAGTGTAACAGGGAGTTGTTCAGTTATGTTGAGTATTTGCTGGAAGTTTCATGTGGAAACATCTACCTCTTGTGCCCAAAGTTGGAACTGCCACAGACAAGGCTAATTTTCATTAAGCCATACAGACTGAATATATATTATTTTCCGTTGACGCTGATTGATACTAACAATATAGCTTTTTTATACTGTAAAGAGAATGTGGATTTATCGACAGTCCTTTTCTGTCTATGGATTTACAAATCGGGGCACAGCAAGGGCTGGGGGCTCCCAGGGGATGAGGCCCTGCCAGGAAATCAGTCCATGTAGAAGTTTCAAAAGCACTGATTTCTAATGCAACTAAGTTAAATTAGATGCCAAAGCTAAATTTTCTTCAAAAATCTCAAAGTAACTTCAAGTGCAAAAAAAAAAAAAAAGCAAAAAAAAAAAGCAAATGTGCTTGATGAATATAAATGTTTATTTGGCTGCTTGGAGGCTTAGAATTCTAATTTGTTTTATATGGGTAGAAATGAGTAAATGATACCAAAATCCTTAGAGAATCAGATTTTCTGTCTTTAACCTGTCTGCTGTGGAGATAATGGAAAGGTTTTCTCTTGTGTATTTCTCCAAACCTTCTTCTAAAACTGTGTTTTCTAGGTAATTATATTTGACTTCCTATTTTCTGTTCTATGCAGATTTCACACTACTTTTCCCCCTTACTGCTGTAGAAGAGATTTTCATATACTACTTCCATGTCACAATCTCAATTACAAGAACCGAAGAATGGCCATAGTGGGTCAGAGCATGAGGTCATCTCTTAGTTTCCTTACCCCAAAGGAGAGTAAGAGCAGGGCAAAAATATATAATACTTTTGAGAGCTCCCCCTGATTTTCTCCATGTTTGGTATCAAATTTTCTCTGCATTTCAATCATAGAGGAAGTTGAATGCCACCCAGAGAGACTAAAAAAGAGCAAAGAATGTACAGAAAGAAATTAAAAGCAGTATTGATGGAAGTCCGAAGTATGGGAGAAAGGATGTTCTTAGGCAGCCAAACTATTCAGTTCTTATGTAGCCTAAAGGTCAAACCTATTGGTGTTTCAGGAAGCCTGGAAGTTAATCTCCGTTTAGAAGTGTTTTCCTGGTGTACTCCGTTTCGGTGTTTGTCACTGCCTACTCCTTAAAATGAGAGTGCCTGAATTTAGACACTTTCATTCATTAGCAAGAGCTTGGGTAAAAGTAGCCTGCTTTTAATTCCACTTAAACTAATTTTTGCTGAAAAATATGTAAGTGCTCATCTTTTTTGAAAATAAGGCACTTAAGCAAACAACTGGACTGGTAAAATGCAGATTAAGAGGCAGAAAGCTGTCAGCCATCAGAAGAAGCAAGTGTGAATGGGAGCCTGAATTAATATAGAAAGAGGGTTTCTAGGGCCCTGGATTTGCTGAAAAAGTAGCTTGGAAACTGTGCAGAAGGACACTGCTATTTGGTCTTTGTCTCTCTGTTTTCAGGGAATAGGACATTGTATACAAAGCTGCATCAAAGAAATGCTTTTCTCAAAGCAGAATGAAGGTTCCTTGGTATCAAGGGTGAAATCTCTGGTGCTTTCATTTTCCCCAGTTCCCCCAACCCCACATCTAAGTGAACATGTGTGTGGGTGGGGTAATACTCTCTAATGCTCAGTGTTATCTTCTGCCTCAGAAGCAAAGCCCAATACACAAAGCTCAGCTGAGGACAACCAGATGCAGACCACTCTGGCCATTGCGTAGGTGTGGTATTCCCTGTTGTCCCAACTGCATTCCTCATCCCACTCCCATAAGCCCACTATCCAGACTAGTGTGCCAAGTTCATCTGTGCTGCATGCTCAGTTTTACAGTCTCAGAATCGTTGACATTCCTTTTAAGTGTTCCTGCAGAACTGCTCCTTTTGTACAACACTGGCCATTACTTTGACTTTGCTTATCCCATCAATTTCTTCTTCGAAAAAAATAAGCATGAAAAGCCTTGGTTATTGGGTATAAATGCAGACCAGTAACAAGCAACTATCTTTGATGAACAACCAGTAAAAGGGGGTGATGGAAGTGCAGCTGTCTTCTTTCACTAGCATTTCATGATTTAGTCACTAATGATAAAAAGAAGGAAGAAATGCAGACATCAAAGGCCATAGAAGCAGAATTTTCTGTTGAGAATGGTGTCAGAAGGTTTGCATGACATATTGGCAAATCTTTAAACACTTCATCAAGGTTTGAAAGGAACTATATTACGTCTAGGGCCTCTGCTCTTCTTAGTTGCTAGTTGCTTGTCTAATGTTTGAGTAATACTCCTATCTCCAAAGAAAGCTTTTCTCTTTTGAGTTCAGTTATGGAACAAAGATGTATAGAAGGCGAAATAGGATTTTGCCTCTTCAGCATCATCTTCTTATTTCATATTTCTTTCATAGGAAAATGAATCACTAAAGTAGCTTGGAATCTTAAAACAAAAACCTGGATCATAGTTTACTGCCACAGAGAAAAAAGAATTTCTGTGTAAAGTCATATTGGCTGTTTTGACTGAAGTGATTAGGAGTGAACTGCTTTGTGGAGCACTGGATATAATAACTGTGCAGCACCAGTGTTACAGCTGAAGGACTAGACAACCAGCAAGCTGGGGCTTGGTGAACTGACAGCAGAGTAGATGGGTCAACCTAGATAAAACATCTCAAGTACATTTTAAAGATAGCCATAATAGCTCTATAAACATTTAGTATTTTTAAAGACTGATCACAGTCATTTGGCAGGAATGAACACTAATATTCTTTCACAACTTCAAAGGCAGAAATGGCAAGCAAGACCTGAGGGAATAAATAAGACTGAAAACAAAGGATGTTTCTGTTTTTCTCTCAATTAAACAGGAAGCCTCACTAAAGTTTCAGCTTGTGTGATCAGAATGGGACGTGTAGCCTGACTTGCCTCATACATGGCATTGTTCAACTGCAGATGGTGTAGACTGGTGTGTTCCCGTTTCTTAGAAGAGGAAACAAACAGAAAGGTAGCATGAATTTAACTCCCATTCTGCTGGACTACAAATCTTTTGTGGAAGTTGAACCATGCCATTAGATAATACATGTGCTAATTACTTTCATTGTTCTTATTATTTGTTTCATATCACAGTGAAATTCCTAGTTACAGTGTATGGGCTGTTGGTACTCCACAGAGCATTTCTGAGTGGTTTGTACAAACTTGCCTTATTACTTGCAGTTTCTTATTTTTTAACTGCTGAACTGTGTTACAGGGCAGGAGGATATCCACACACTTACATAGCTGCAATAGGAATAGTCAACTGAAATATATCACATAAGAACAGTTGCACCTGCAAAGGTTCATCTAGCCCCAAACACTTATATTTAAGTATGACTAGTACCAGATTCTTATGGAAAAGTATCAGAACAAGGAGAGTATGTAATGGTACTTCTCTGTAATAAACTTGTGGTTCAGGAACTTCCTGAGATAGAGATGTTATCTTTGTATTTAATAACCTTTTCTTCCATGAATTTGTCTCCTTGTTCTTTGAACTCATGAAAACTTTTGCCATCAACAATATCCCGTGGCAACTGTTAAAACACATATTTCAGTCATGCTGTAGGAAGAATAAATCCCTTTATTTTGGACTGCAATCTACTAGTTTCATTTGATGTCTCCTAGCAGATGAGAAAGTGAGTCATGTTCTCTGTGATTCATTACTTTATAGAGCTCTGTCATAAAACCGATAGATTTCTATCAAATGTCTCATTTGTAGGCCACAGAGTTCAAGTATTTTTAGGGTTTTTTTTTTTTCTCATATGTAACTCATCCTTTATCTCAATCTCTCTGTATCGTTTCAAGTTTTGTTAAGTACACCATGAGATGTACTGACCAGAACTGACTACAAATATTCTGTATTTAAATGCAGCCTACATTATAAAAAAGGGTTGTGAATTCACATGCAAAACAGCTTTAACAATAAGAGTTTATAAATATGCACTGTATTTCCTTTATTTTAGTCTTTAAAATAATGAATGAGAGAAATCTACTTTTCTTCACATAACTTCTAAGGAAGTTCCTTCTTAGAAGTATGAAAAAAGTATGTATTTTACAGTGATTCAGTAGCACTGAAGAAGTGAATAAAGTGCCTAATCAGTAAAAAGAATGAACACCAGAGACACAGTCTGATATTTGCACAAAAATTTTAATGTAAAATGATTTTTAATTTCAGAATTTTTAATTTAATATAATTATACGATCATACTTATAAAAAATTTTAACATTAAATCAAAGAAATGTAATTAAACCAAACATAATTGTGAATTTACTTATACTTTTATACTTATAAAAATATATAAATCTGTTTTTAAGAAGGAGAATTTTTACATACATTCTCTTTGCTTTGGATTCTGTACTTTTTTTTAAGAAACAGGCTATACATCTTGTCTGAGAGATAACTGTTAATTATAGGAAAAAACCTTCAGGTTTAATTGACTAAATAAGTGAGTTAGCTTTAGAATCACAGCTGTAGGGTGCTGAGAAACCCTTATCTCATTCAAAAACAAGCCAGAGTTAGTGTTCAACAAGAACACACGTTTCCATGGCCTTTGGAGTTCGAGGTTAGGAATGGTCACTATTCAGATGTGACTGCAAGGGGTGTCTCTGGCAAAAAAAAGGCTGGGTTTTTCTTTTCTGTTGTCTGAAATTATCTTCTGTGTTTCCAGTGTTATTTCCAAGATAAATCTTTCAACTTCCTCATTCTTGATCTGCCAGGAAAATAATTTATTGGCCCTTTCACCCCTTTCATACACAAGTGCACTTGAGTGTAGCAATTGCTTACAGACCTGATTCTTAGCCAGTTCATTATGTTCTTTCCAGAAACCATTTACAAATTATCACACATTAAAAAAAAAAATCTGGTAGGATAAGTAATATAAGTGTTTCACCCTTAGGAAAATGTGAACAGTAACCATTTCTTGGCATCACACCTTTATTTTCTGACTTTGTTACTCCTCCAGTAAAAGACTTCCCCAGATCCTATTACATACTGGCAAACAATTTTATCTTCTGTGATCCCTACAACCTGAAAGAGCCATCATATTTTTCTGAGCCTTCATTTCTCATTTTTGCTCATTCTCATTTCCCAAAAGAACTTTTTTCCTTTTCTCTATTATTTAATTCCAGGTTCCACTTTATATTTTATTTATACATTATGGGTCTGCTTCTATTACAGTATGATTAGTTTGTCTCCTCAAATTGCACAAAAATGCTAGAAAAGAAGTTAAATCTCCTTGGGCAGGGACTTCTTTGTTGTATTCTCTTTTCTTACCCCATGGGACAGGATACATGCTGAATGGTCCATAAGTAAG
>JANZLQ010000079.1:57399562-57424528 GCA_026212715.1 Elanus axillaris | reverse complement strand
ATAAGTAAGAAGGTGGTATGTTTGAAGGACGTTGTGCTCCAGCTACAGTGGAAAGTATTTGGATGCTATATTCATTCAATGTCAGTAAAACCTGTTCCCATACTACTGTAATCTATACCAGGACTGATGCATAGTTGACCCCATGCCAAGGAAGTCACAATGTGCTTACATCTAGCCTTCTGCCTGCTTATGGACCAGTTGCTCAAAATTGCCTAATTTAGCTTTTTATTGTTGTATGTATTGTAATTGCTGTTTACTCAGCAGTAAACTGAATTCAAAATTCAAGAACTGAATAGAAGTTCTTTAGGACAGATGTGTATTTCTGTACGCTGGCTGGAAGATACAGACACACTCTGAGAAGATCTAATCATCCTGCCATTCTTCCTATGAATATTCGTCCCTCTACTTCTGTCAAACAACTCACTCACAGTACCAGTACAAAGCAAACACAAACATGTATTATCTGTTCTAGTACAATTTGAAGGTAAAACATGGAGGATGTGAAGGTACAGAAGAAACATGAAGGTTGAACTTCCTTATTAAGTGCAGCTTGATTTCCTTTTAAAACTCAGGACCCAGCACAGCATGTATTTCAAAGGCAGCCTAACTCAGTGGAGTTTTTAGATAATGGCTAGGAGACGGCACAATGAAGAAGAAGAGATGTTATAATAAACACATGAACCATGTACATGTACCTCCTTCTTAAAGTCTTTAATCCAAACTAGCTTAAAAAACCATTTAAATAACTCTGCTAGTTTACAAACTTTAACTAGCCAAATGTGAAATACTAATAAAGGCAGAAAAAAATCTGGTTTAGTCTGTCCATTAAGGCAAATCCCTGAAGAAGTCTGGAGCTGACCACAACCCAGTAACCTCATCCACCCAGATACATTACAGTATAAATTGTTTGTATAGGCACAATAACTTTTAAAAAGTTATTTAAGCTGCATTACTTAAAACAGTTAAATATTTTGTTTTAACTTAGCTAGACCCTGTGCTTGTCTAGATTAAGAAAAGCAGAAGATAAACTGGCAAACCCAAGCCTATAGTTGGTATGCCAATAGATCAAGGGGGAAACCTAGAATTGACATGAAAAAGGTAGATCAAGAGCGGATCTGTAACTTGCAACTGCATGAGAAAAGTAGTTGTAGTTTGCTGGGGTATTTGAGAGAACCCACCACACTCTGAATTTCTTCTCCTAGTTAAGATAAATTTTGGAGAGACAAGAAATTTTCTCATTCTGTAGCAATATGTATTTTTTAAAATTAGGATAGAGTGCAGTAAATTTTGAACATTGTTTTGAACATTTAAAACTTATTACTTGAGTTCTGTGAGCATTACATATGACTGGGAATTTGTTACAAGTTAATTTAGGTTTCCTACTTTGGTTTGATATTTGATGGTATGATATTTAAATACCTCGAATGATTAAATAATGAAGAATTAACAAATAATCTTTTCAGTTATACTGAAAGTTTTGAGGACTAATTCATCTTGGATCTTACATGGATTTTAATTATCATTAATCACACCAGGCATGATATCAGTTCAAGAATGTAAGAGTACTTATTCCATTGGTTTTATTTACATTGGGAGATTTTTTAATTTCTATAATAGTTTTGAATATAATCTTAGTCTCTTTAATTCCAAGGTATTATCTATCTAAAAGTAAAATCCAATTTTATATATACACGAAAATTATAATTCTTATTCTGCTAATACTGTTTTGCATGTTTAAGCTTGAAGAAATTAAAAAGAACTCATGTAATTGAAGAATTGTTTTATTTTTCAAACATTTTCTCTTTTGTGTTCTACACTTTTGCTTTTTGCTTTCTACTTTTCCTATCCATCACTTAACTAAAATCTTCATAATCTTTTGAAGGAATGTTAGTTGATGAAGCCAGAAGACAAATATTGTGTAATTTTAGAGTTTATAGAAGAGCTGTAAGAACAAAAGTGGATTTGGAGTCTCCCGGTTTCAACAGGTTGTATGCGAGCAGCTCCTGTGGACAATATGGTAGACAGTTCTGGTAAGAAGGGATGGAGAAGAGGTGCTATTGAAAGAACACTGGTTTGCTTTTATTACAGTCCCAAATCTAGATTCAACTTGAGAGAGGCAGGTCAAGGTTTTTTTCAGACCCATTAGTTTTGTCATTTGCATAAGAATTTTCCTGGGCTGCTCAGGAATACTAGCAGCTGAGTTCATGCCTCAAACTGAAACCCCATTATTCCAGGTTAGGGAATAAGTTCTCCATGCTTATTTTTAAAGTAACTAATTATACATCAGATTTCTAAATCATTGCTGAATTAAAAATCTTAATATTCAGAAGTTTGTATTGTATCATTTCTTACCTTTCACCAATGACATTTACTAAAAAAATTGTAAGTCAAAACTCTTACACATTTGTGTAGGAACTGCAATACCAGCATGATTTAGGTATATCAGAAACTATCAGCAATATAGAAAATATGAGCAAAGCATTTAATATCTTGACATTTCTGTTACACAGAGCTTGAGTTCCATGAAAAATTAGTTTCTTTGCCATCACATCTTGTCTTTTTCATGAGAAATAACATATTCATAATCTGAGCCACAAGAGGGCACCAAATAAGCACACGGCAGCCCAGCCCAGCTTAAAAAACCACAAAATAGACATAACTTTGTTAAAACATTGTAAAATATTGTCTGTAAATGCTTCAGAAAGCTAAGCAAAGTTAATGTTTGTTTGAATTAAAAAATTGCAGTTTGTTGAGTAACATGAATCTTTTTTCCTCTTAAATGCATATGTGTATATAAGATAGTGAGTTTTGATGAAAATATGTATGTATTTATCCATACAAATAAATCTTCCCTTCCATAGAGCCTTGGAAGTTATTGCTCAGTGCGATTAATTTTTAAAAGCTAGGTCCATACATCACATATTGTATAGTTGTTTACATCTATGAATGGTAGAGTAAGAAACTATGCAATTTACCAGATACTATAGAAGTTGCAGTTGGGAAGATGGTATGAATCATGGAGGTGAAATGGTCTCAGAAAGAAACACGATGAGTGGAAAACTGAGAAGTAAAAGCCTTCGATGTTCCCTGTTTTAAGCCTTGTCTGTTACTTTTCTTATGCTGCACAAAAACTTGAAATACAGAATACTGTCATCAATGAACATAGAGTGGAGAATTTAGATTTGGTAGTATTTTGTGTTTAATAATTAAATAATTTTGACATAATTTTGTACAGGTATAAATTCAATGTGCAAATACATTATCACTGCATGGTGATTTTGAAGAATTAATATAGCCAGGAAAAGGCTACCTATAGAACAGTTGTGGCATATTTCAGGCTAAAACTAAGTAGCAAGAACTGATAGCAAAAGCTTATAGCTAGTCTTCCTGATAGGACTGTTTAATGATACTTAATAAATCTTCATATAATACTTACTTTCTGTTCCCAGTTTCAAGGCTCTTCCAAGCTCTTCTTCACTGTTTTTATTTGCTTCTCTTTTCATATCACAGTCCCATGATCATCCATCTCAATAGTCCGTTTCTCTGCTTTTCCCCACGTTTGTACTCCCACAAATTTCTCTGAAATATTCTACAAGTCTACTGATCTCTTTTTCTGTTTGTCTTTCCTTTAAGATTACTTTTTAAGTGATATACATAATAATGAAATAATTAGTTTGTTGTACTTAAGATAGTATTTATTGCTAGCAATAAATACTTCTTTTATAGATTTATGCTAAGAAGCAAGCTGTTTAAGCCTCTTGCTTCAGAGAACGGGTGGGCAGTCTTAACAGTAAACAGAGCAGATCTACCTTACAAACTATGGACTTGGCCTAGTATCCATTACCCCTTCCTACACTCTATGTGCCTCATAAAAAAAATAAAACATGTAAGCCAGGGACCCCTTCATGTAAATAGAACCATGTTTTGGACCAAAGTTCAAGTGCTCTCACTGTTACATTTTGAAATTAATGCATGGTCTGAAAAACAGAGAGAGAGAATTTCTAAAGACTGCTGACATGAGTTTTCAGATCTCTCGGTAGATCAGAGCAACATCTGAAACTTTTAGGAGAGAAGGAAGTGTTCCTTTTTGTCTGGTTTGGATCCAGTTGTCTAGTAGTCTACTCTGGTTTTTGAACCTTTAACACTCATGGTGTAGGATGCCATCTGACTTGGTATGACTGAGAGGTGTCCGTCTCAAGTCACCTTATTGGAAGAGTAGCAACAGTTACTGTGACCATTTATGGTAGTTATAACAACGTACTTCCATCTACAGGGAAAAAACCTATGATGGCTGTTACTGTAAACAATGCAAGGGGCAGGACAAAAATGGAGGTCTAAAGAGCTAACAGGTAAAATGGTGATGGTCAAGGATATTCACACTGGGACTTTTACACTCTTAAGCTATCACTTTCAAGAAACAGTGCTACAATGAAAAAAGTTGTGAGAGATCATAAAAAAACCCAAAATGTTGGCATCCGTAGAAGGTAACTATTGAGGACAACTGCCCTTATAGCAGATGCCACACTCTTAATAAATCCTGTACTGGTAACCCCTTTTGTCAAGTTCATTTGCTTGGTAATGACTCAGTTTCAATCAGGAACGTACAAGTTGCTGAAAGACAAGCAAGTCAAAAAGCTGCTTCAGAAAATGACAATCCATTCCATTCCCCCCCCCCTTTTTTTTTTCTCTGCAAGATAAAAAGTATTGATTGTGAACTGTAACCTTTTGGAAATGAGTTCAGTTCTCAGGATGAAACGGTTGGACTCCACTAATACAAGTTATGTCAGGAGATGGATAGAAGGGCATTTTAATGAACATGGATTATTCCTCGGGGGGGGTGGTGGTGGTGGGGAGATGCAGCTAGGAAATTAAGATTGTAAGGAGAAATTAGGAGAAAGTTTCCTCAGACAACTTCTAACCATCCTTTTAAATTTTATGGCCTCCCCATCCGTAAGCTGCTGCTCTTAGTCTCGCCTACTCCACTGCTACTGCGGTAGCGAGCACGGAGGTCAGCGTGAGGTACCGACATTTGCTGGGGAACAAGTACGCCCGTAATACGTGGAAGACTGGAAGAACCCAGCAATGAGCTGAGGCGAGAAGCCACGCTCAGTTTTTTAAACGGCTGCGCCCCAGGCACAGCAGGGCTGGGAAGCAAAGCTCGCCTCCCCAGCGGCCTGGCTCTCTCCGCTTCAGGGCAAGCCAGGCCCCGGGGCTCCTACCCCAGCCCGGCCGCTAACACAGCTTCTCCCGGAGCTTCCCCCGGAGGGACGAGGAGCGAGGCTGGGCTCCGCGGGGCCCGCCCGCCCGCTGACGGGAACTGCAGGGCCGCCGGGGGGGAGGGGAGGGAGGCCGGGGCCGCCAAGCGGCGAGGCTGGAAGCAGCAGCGGTCCCGAGGCAAACCTTCGCGGCGGGGAGGCGACCGCCTGCCTCCTGCGGTGGCCGCCGCCGCGGCTCCTCCCCTCGCCACCCCGCCCCAGGTCCACCGCGAGACCGGCCCGGGCCCCGCCAAGGCCGGGCCCCGCCGGCCTCTTCGCGTCACCACTGGGCCGCGTGGCCACAGCAGCGGCCGCCCGCCATGGCAAGCGCAGCTCCCACTCCCCCCCCCGGCCCCGCCTCCCGCCGCGTGACCTGCCCGCCCCGCCGTGCTGGCGCGTGCCCGCCGCTTCCGGGGGGAGGGCTCGGGCGTGTGGCGCCGGTAAGTTTGGCGGAGCGGGCGGGGAGCGGCGGCGGCGGCGGGATGTCCGGCAGCGTGCTCAGCTACAGCGAGCAGGGGGGAGAGGCGGCGTCCGAGCTGGCCCAGGAGGCGGCGCCCACCACGACACCCTCGGCTCCCGCGGCCTTCGGGCTCTTCAGCAGCGACACCAAGAAGTAAGGGGGGCGGGCCCGGCGGCCGGGCGGCGGGGTCCCGTCCCTCAGCGTCTCGGCGGGCCCCGCTCGGGTTTGTCAGCGGGCGGGCTGTGACCGATTTCGTGGGCGTTAGGGCGGTGCTGGGCTGGCGGGGCCCTGCCCCGCAGGCGCGGGGGCCGAGCGAGGAGTGCGGCCTCCGGGCTTCTCCCGGGCAGGGGCGGCTCCAGGGGGCCGTGGCGGGGAAGCGGTGCCTCGGTTGCCCGCTTTTACCCCCTCGAGACCCGTGGGAAAGTTCGCTTGCAAGGCGTTCATAATGGAATGGGTAACTTATAAAGTTTTTTTCTGTTGGTTTGTTCGAAAAAGTGCTTATCATTTGGCCTCTGTTTTGATAGCTAACCACTCTAGCTTTAGTTTCGTTTTGCCTTCAAATGTATAAAAAAAAAGAAGCTCTTAGAAGTATTTGTGGGAGTTGTAGTTGGAAGTGTAGTTGATCAGGGCGAGGTGACCAGCTAGAAGTGGGTGTTAACAGCGTTGTGTCTCGGTCAGAAGTCAAAATGAGGAAATGAAGGAGGAAGAAAAAAAGAAACCAAACCAGCTGAAGTGCACTGACATAGGAAGCCTTCAGCTCCTTAAAGAAGTGAGTTAGAGGGGAAAAAAAAAAGTGTCTAAACGGAAGGATCAAGAGGTTTGCTAAGCTGGAATTGTATCCTACAACAAATTGGAAATCTATTCCGAGAGCAACCAATAAAAAGCACCATAAACTAAGGTCTCATGTACATTAGAAAATCAATCCCTTCTTCTTCAGTTTGATTGTTCTACACAAAGAGAACATCCATGCTCTAGAAACCTCCACTGATGTGTTTATTTTTGTGCCACAGCAAAGTAAATCACAATGACATGAAGCTGCTGTCACTCTGATGCTTAGCTCTGTGAGACGGCAGCTGGTAGGGCTCCTCAGTTTGCCAGACAAGGCACGTTTCTCTTCCCCTGCTTTTCCACTAAATACTTTGCTTTTTCATTGTTCCAGTTAAAATTTTTTCTGGTCTAGCATGGGTGCCCCTCTGACTGACTTGAGTGTTGTAGCTGATTAATGTTTGCACCCTTCTTTTCCTGTCCCCTTCCACAGAAACAACTTTGCACTTTATTTCTTAACCATTGTTTTGTTGCTTCTTTTACACAAAGAGGGTACCCTGGTCATTGGTCATGGCCATAATTCTCTGCGTAAATCATTTAATCCTAGTTTTCAGACTGTTTTGCAGGTGAAGTATAGCTCTCTATTCTGCCTGAGGCTGCCCAATGGTCAGCTTTGGGGTCCTGAGATGTTTTGTACACATGTACATATATGATTGTCTTTCAGTATGGAAGAACAAGAATAGCTTGTGATATGTATACATGCCTTATTAATTAGTTGCTCCTCCAGGCTTGCTCTCACACTTACAGAAGGGGAGAGATCCATCCTCTAAAGGAAGGGCTTGAGAGGAAAGCAGGCATTGACCTCTGGTCTTTTGTAGCTGACAAGCAAGTTCATGTTGAAATAGGAAGTTATCCATGATTCAAACCTGTCTGTGTAGACTCTGAGAATGGATTGGATGGTTGAGGGACAGGCACTGTGAAGGGAAGATTATGAAATTTGTGTAGTGTGAAAAAGCCACTGCATTGCAAGTGAGGGTTATTAGAAAAGCAGACTGTGTTGCAGTCTGTTTGGAAAATGCAGTGGTCATTTATCAAGCATATAGCATGTATGCCATATAGTCTACACTGCTGATAGCCCAAAACCTCCTTATTGAGACCAAACAAAATTTCCTTTCCTTAGAGCTAAAATGGACATCTTCTTAGAACAGGGACTGTAGCCCACATGTAGGACATCGTATCTTTTGGTGGTTTGATTTTGTGTTCTTTAAACTGGGCAGATCTGATCCCTCCATACCGGGAATACAGAGAAATGCAAGTTGTGTCTGTGCATCTTGCATATTAAAGTGTGGGGATAGTGGGGTATTCCACTGGTGAAAAGAAAATTACTGTTATGGTTGTTTGGAGTTTGTTTGTTGATCTCCCTTAATTGTCACTCAACACTGCTGCATATGATCTTAGATATGCTTATGTCTCATATCATTGTGGTGTTCCAGTGCTTGGCAAACTTTTTTTGTTGCTGAGGAAGGGAGATTCTTCCTTAGACCTACTGATGTAACAAGAAGTACTCCTTCTCAGGAGGACATATATAATATACAGCCCAGAATGTTGCTGCAGTAACTGTTGGACCAGAGGCCTGCACTTGCCTGTTGCCAGTTAATCTGAACAATATCATGTGGTTAAAGTATAAATATCAAGATATTACTGTAAACACTTCCTTTAAAAAAAAACATGTCTCTTTTTCTTATGTCTTCTCTCTTCTGTTTGTCATGAAGGGGAAGTAAGCCAAAATGCTTCTGAAATAAACAAATTGTTTGTTAGGCTAGATTGTCTTCAGTTTTGCAGCATTTGTTATATAGAATAGTCTATGACAAGTTGTACACAGAGGCAGAAATGAGTATCAGTAGACTTAAACCTGAAGTCTAACGCTGACCTAATATAAATTATTTCTCCTAACTGTTGGTTTTGGGGTTTGGGTTTTTTTTTTAGCATTTCAGTAGAAATACTCAGCTGGAGTAATTACCATCTAAAATTTCTGAGCATCCCTTGGTGTCAAAAGCCCATGTGTCTTATTCTGCAGCTAAAGCTGCCAGTTTTACCTTTAGCAATTCTATTATTTATTCATTAACTTTCAGTTACAAATAGAATCTTCAATTCAGTTAATGAATGTAGTATTTTCTCAACATGTTAGTATTGTGGTTTGGTTGAAACGTGCTATCAGTATTGAAGATATCTCAGTGCCTTGAAACTTCTGTCACAGTGACACCTTAAACCTGAGTAAGTGGAAAGTTTGAGTGTTAAAAGATCAATAAAGATAAAAAAAATTTTGAAATCTTATCAACAGTTATCTTAATATAAACGAGGTGCAATGGGTTGCATGCACCATGTGCAAATAGTATGTTTCTCAGTAGTTAATGTACTGTATGTACCCAATGCAGTGAAAAAAGAAACAGAGGTTGTAAAAATACAACTTTGGTCTGCTTCTATCAGGTAACTGTGTAAGTGTTCAGGACAAAAGAAGTGAGGAAAGGAAGAGGTTTTTCTAACCTCCATTATATAAATTACTATTACGTACAACATGTACATAAGAAACTGTTTTCTTACCGTTTTTGACTATGCTGAAGCTGTTCTTCAGTAAGAGATTTCACAACAAATGCATGAGATTGGGGCTGGCTTTTTCTGTGATTATTGAATCCTGATTGAAGAGGCAAATATAACTTGCCTATTTAGTATGTATTGCTTTTAAAAGGCCTTTTCGTTAGTTAGATCACTTCAGATATGTCAGAGGTGGATCTCCTGTTCAGAGGATGGAAACATTGTGTTTATTCCATTAAATATCTCAATAATTGAATAATTAAAAGATCTTTTATGTACCTGAGATGAATCAGTCTAAACCTTGTATGGAATGGGCCCCATTGCATGGCTGGAGGTGCCTGTTCCTTTCATTCCCCTCTCCCATGCTTGTCATGAGACGTGTATGGCAATCCCTTATACGATTTGTATAGTTACATTTTAGGAATTTATTCATGTGTCCAGGTAGGTAGTCTTGATGGTTATCTGGGAACTGGTTATATTCCAGACATAGGTCACTCTAGGTGCTCCAGATGTACATCATTCACATGCCCCACATCTTTGAAAAAGTAGAAAAAGGGTCAGATTGTGAGCCACCAGAATAATGGAAATGGTCTGCAGATAAGTCTTTGCCCATAACAGGAGTTTTCAGCAGAAAATTTGTAAGAGCAAGGGGTCATGTAAGTCTTACAGACAAGCTGAATCCAGCCTGTGGACCTCAAGCTATTTATCCATGGCCTAGATTGATGGAATCCGTGAAATAACCACTGCCTACTTGGGAGACCATCAGAATTGTCTGTATAGTGTGGAGAGATACCGTTTGATGCATATCACCTAAGTTAATAGGATATTTTTATAGTTACACTATATACTCTTGCTCTGTTTAGAGGGATGAATAGTCTGATGACCTTCCAACTTCTAAGAAAACCTGGAGAGATAATTAGTAACACAGAATCATATTAATTGCATACATTAGGGTGCACTACTACTGCCTACAGTTAATCGCAGGTGGACAGAGGATTTTCATCTATATTAATTGCATTTTAGACAAAATTTACCTGCATTTAATATTAAAATATAATAACATTTTATTCCTGGAAGTGATACAGTTTCAGCAATAAAACTAGCTATTGGTATATCTAAACCAAATGTAAAAATTTACAGGTGAACGACACGTAACATCGGTAGATATCAATTGATAAGAACAGTATTGAAGCAGATGGCAAAATTTATAACACACATTTTCAACTTTACTGATTTGCATCTTTAAACTGTATTCCTGCCAAGCAAAATACATTTGTAATTTATTAGACTTTTTTCCTGCAGATCTGGCTTATGCATTCTGTTGAGCTATTCATCAGAAAACTCGGCAGGGCTGCAAACGCATTTTTTTTGTTAAGATTTGCAAGCGTGTTAGAGCTGATCTAAGGTGGTGATTTCATTAAGATACTCATTCCCCAATTCTCTGTGCAGAAGACTTTTCCAAATTCATCAGAGCTAAAAACTTGCTTTCAACAGCTGCCAGAGATGTTCTTGGAGTCTTAAATTGATCTAGTTTTGCCTTGGCATATCCTGTTCAACCAGTCATGGAAAGATTGTATACAGACTGCCATTTGTGAAACTCTTGGAGGAGACTCCAGCCCTAATATTCAAACTTGATATATCCACTGGCTCATTGGCACAACTACTTTCTTTCCCCATCTGTTGCAATGGCGCTATGCCCACTAATGTGGTGATATGCCAGTTTTGGTAGGATGTACAAGCCAGCAAAGATGAATGGTTTGGATGAACTGATGACTCTACAAGATAAAATTTGAACCCTGTAGTCAGTACCAGGATAGGAACTAAATGCAGTATGTGAACATGGACATACTATTGCAGAGCACTTCTCCAGCTGAAATCAGTCAGATCTGTTGGGAAGTGACACACACTGAATATATTCTTATTGCCATGCACTTGGCACATATGAGCATGCAAGCAATAAACTGTTGATTTGCTGTGATACTTTGTAATGTAGTCATTAAAAGTTTTTTGAGGCTTTCTTATTTCCTCACAAAGGCAAGTTTTATAGTTTAAGGTCTTCACTGTGGTTTCTGCATATTTATTATGTTGTCATATATTTACCTTAGATGCTTGCTATGATCTCCATCCTGAATGGCATTAAAACCACATTTCTGTAACACTGTTACAACATAAGGCTGACAGTTGCAAGAAATTCCAGATTTTCTTAGCTCTGCTTTTCTGAAGACTATCCTTGTCTATGCCACCCTGTGGTAGTTTTCTTACTTTGAGAAAACCAGAATTCTTTTGGCATATAAAGATTTTTATTTTTTTTTCATCCTGCTAGAGTATAAACAGCATTGTAATGCTCTTTAGCGGTGTTTCTGGAATGTTGTGGACATATATGTGAATATACTAACACTATTGTAGGTTCTGGCAGTGACAGTACCACCTTTGTGGTGGTGTCTTTAGAAGTAGTCTCTTCCCACTGTTTTCAGGAAAGCTGGAAATACTTCTTGCACTCCTATAATCGCTTCACAATTATCAAATGCTGCAAAGTGATCTGCAAATGTCTGCAAATTCTGATCACTGGCCTCAAGACAGGCTGTAAATTGATACAACCATTGAAGTGGCAGCACCACCTCAGAAGCCACTTCTTCAGCTTTCAGGAAACTGATCTCTGCCACCAAGGAAGATTTTTTTTCTCTTAGAGAAGCTTCCCTGCAGCATTGGTAGTGTAGTGTGGGCACTATTAGAAGAGGTCATATGCAGTGGGGTTGCAAGGTTGGTTCTTTTCAGCCTTTCAGACAACCTTTCTTGTTGCTAGGTAAAGTAGTGTCTCTAACTACTCTACTGACAACAGATAATCTTGGATTAAATTGCAGCCCTCTCCAGAAAGGGTTTCGTGCTGCTTTGTCATAATAGCTGCCATCTGTTTAGAGCTTTTTAAATGTAGGTTGTTTATATATCTGCATTAATTTTGGTGGTAGCAGCAACTTACTGGTGTTCATGCACTGACTTGCTCAAGCATTGTTCAGGTACTATAGTTGCACAACAGGGAACTGTGAAGATGCTGTATTCAGTTTTAACTTTAGACTTTTCTATATGTTTCCTTAGTGAGAAGGATGAGACTCTACCTGAACCATCCAGATGGCAAATGCTTTGAGAATCTAGTGGCAAAGCGATCATTCAGTGCGTTAAATTATGTTGCTGGTCAGAATATAACTGGTTGTGTTCATCTCTGTGGCTTTCAGCCTTACAGGATACTATAGTTATTCTGGTTTTCCTCACATCTCTACTGCCTATTCTTTAAAATTATCAAGTTTGCTTTTGGGGTAGGGTAGTGTGTTTGGAAAATTAGGAGTGGCTTAAAAGGAAAGAGATTATTTCTTATCTCAGTTTACCTTTAAACCACAGTACAGCTACACAGCCAAATGATTTGAGTGTCCCTTGAAATAATAGTTGAATTCTATGTTGGTGTGGTGAATTGGCAATAAATATAAATAGTGTTACAATGGAAAAGGATGGCAATACTGAATAGCACCACAAGATGTCATTCAAACAGTTTGTGGTATAGAATGAAACAGTGCAACTCAGATTTCTTAATTTCCTGCTAGAGGAAGACCTCAAATCAACAGCAGAATAAACTCAAATTGCAGCGTGTATTGGCTGTTGTTTTACCTTCCATGTTATATGGCTCTGAAATCAATTTACAGTTCCTCTTTAAGTGTTAATTCAGACTTGTTTAGAGTTTACACAATAGCCTGAGCTAGAATAAGCCAATTTATTTTAAGGATTTTGCAGTGCCAGTATAATGTAAAAAACCTGGGTGTTTTAAATTTTTAACTTTTTAAATTTAAAAAAATAATTTTTAAAATTTTTAAATATTTTTATTTTTTTAATTTCCACTCTGTCAGTGTGGATTTTCTGCTTAAAACCTGGTAACATTCACAGTATTTCGAAGTTCACATTGGAACATTTTGCAGTGCTGCAAGCAAAAAAAAAATAATCTTAGTATGCTGTGGTTAAAAGTATGTCATCCAGACTGAAGTCTCCTAAAGACTTTGAACACAAGAACAGTGCAGTTGATGTCGTGTAACTGAAAGTGTGCAGTGGATGGAGAACTTAAGAAATGCATTATTAAAACTCGGTTGAA
This sequence comes from Elanus axillaris, assembly GCA_026212715.1. Lineage (NCBI taxonomy): Eukaryota > Metazoa > Chordata > Aves > Accipitriformes > Accipitridae > Elanus > Elanus axillaris. The sequence continues at coordinate 57,411,324 of JANZLQ010000079.1, read as the reverse complement.
TGAGACTTCTGTAACTTTTGTTCCTGTTCTGTAACAGGGGGTTCCATAATGTTAGAACTGATGAAGCTTGCTTCTTCCTATGTGGTGGATGTTTGTTGTTTTCTGTATCTTACCTTGCAGTAGCACAATGCTGTCCTTGTGTATGAAGAGCCTCTGTCTCACCATGATGTTTTGTTTAAAATCCCTTCTTCTTTCTTAGAGGTGATTAAAACTGTTCCCAGGTTTTGGGACACACTGATGGCATGGGGAATCGTAATTAAATTCTTATTTTGTAAAACAGCAGGCTGATAAACTTCCAGGAGTAAAGATTTTGTAGCTCAAAGAATTATTGTTGCATTGCCAGCTGGGCTTCAGTTGCAGTTTCGATACTTAAGAAACTTCTGCTTTTTACAAAGAAAGCCTTATGATTAGTGGGTGACTTCTATCAGTATCTGGGTACAAAAGAGCTGTAGTAAATGCTGACAATTTATGGATTTCATCTTCTAGTGTTGCTAAAAAGCATAGGAGATACAATAGGTGTATATCTCATCAGGGTGGAGTAAGTGTTCTCTTAACAACAGTTATTCAGAATATGTAGGTGCAGTGGCAAACGATATGCCACAAAATATGGATTGGTATTTTAGTGCGATTAGTGCGATGTTTGTAATAGTTCCTACAGGAAGACAAAGTAACTGAGAGGCTGAGATTTATCACTGACACAGCTGGTTTAAACCTCAGTGACATACTATGATGCCTACCCTCTTTTTTTCTGTAAAAGTGGGTATTGTCACTCAGTGGAATCTGAAATCCTAGTCTTAATCTGAGCAAGATGCCAGTTTTAGTGACCAAGAATGTGCTGACAAGAGTACAGCATTTTCAGAGTTGTTCTTTAGTTGCTGTTTGCTGTAATCAGCATGGAGAGCAACAGTCAGGGTCCTTTCTGGCGTAAGACTCCAGACTGTTAAAATAGTTTGGCAGTATGTTCTCTTGAGTGTCAAGCTCTACGGTTTGGGTGTGGGTTTTTGGTTGGTTTTTTTTGGGGGGGGTATATAGTTTGTTGGTTTTTTTCTCTTATTTTGGGACATTGGGGTGGAGTTTTTGTAAGGTTTGGTTTTTTTTCTTTTTAATGGCAGGGGAGTAGAGGGAGTATGAAAGAGAATGAGAAATAGAAAAATCCAAGTGTTGTTTTTTTGTTTACTTTCTTACAGTATTGTCCATAAGATTAATCCTAATTGGTAGGCATATCATAGGTCCCATCATATCTATACCCCTATCATGTCCAGAAATTGTTCAGAGGCATATAAAGAAAGCAGTGCTTTGAGGTAGAAAGACAAAAGTAGTATCTATCTTAAAGGCTCCAATCACAAAATATAAAAACATAGAAGAAAGTTAGAAATCATCATCTTCAGCTTAACATTCAACCAGTGATTTAAAGAGATTGTATTATTCTGGATGTGTTTTTTGATGTCCATTGTGCTGTGTCATCACAGATCTGTCACGTGTGATGCTTGTTATAGGAGAAAGTTAGGCAATGAATTTGCATTTCTAATTTACATTCACTTACCTTTCAAATTCTTATATTGAGGAATACAAGCCTGTGGTGGTAAAGATTACAAAGGCATCTGAGTACCGACTCATTAATATATTAATAATTGGCTCATTGCCTTTTTTGGTAGATGCTATGCAGATAATAAAGATTGTATTTCATAGCCTGTTCATGTTGTGTATGGGTATATTTCTGATTATAGTCCATACAAGTGCTTTCAACTGGCAACTTTTTAGGACAGTGGGGCCATTTTATATAGAGGTTAAGACACTAGATTACAACTTAAGAAATATCATTGCATTCTTAGATATGGCATTGAGCAGACATGTGGGAGTCTTTTTGTTTTTTCTTTTTCCCTCTCAGAAAGTCATTTCACCTCTTTTTACTGTTAGGAAAAACATGCTTAGAGACAATATATTTAGTCTTACAAAGGTTTTCTTGTACCTATTGTTGTTGGGACTATTACTGTCCTGCTTAATATAGCTCTGTATTATTTGTAAATTATCAGATTAGGCATCTTTAAACCTCGTTTTGCTGCTGAAGTAATAAAGTTTATATTTCAGTCATCTGTAATATGTACCTAAGTGTAAGGCTAGAATTACTCTCAAAGTTTTAGCAGGGAGAGGCAAAGGTATTGATGCAGCTGGAGGGTTGCTTGCATTTTCCTGAGCTCTTGACAGGTGGACATCAGCGAGAAAGAAATTATTTGTCTAACATTGTGAACTGAAGAACTGTCACTTTAGAATTACTAATAAGTATAGAATCATGAACAGCACTGTAAGGCTTGCATTTATGCTTTCTGTTTTGAGGGATTTTACTTAAGGATTGAAATTCCCTTAAATCTTCTTAATGCTTGGAAGACGAAAATATTTTTGTACTGTACAATAAACTATATTATGAAAGACTGAACTGCATTTGCCTTTCCCATTGTTCATTGAGGCTGCTGATAAGAGTTGTTGTTGGAGGGAAATGACCTTTGAAATCTGTATAGGATATTTGTTTCTAGAAGTTAAAACACCAAGGGAGTGGGTATCCTGTTACTTAATAAGATTTTCTTTTTTCAAGTAGACCTCAGTCTCGGCAGGCAAGCTTGGTTGAGTGCAGTCATCTTTTTTTTTTTTTTTTTTTTTTTTTTTTTTTAAATGCTGTGCTTAAAAGAATGGAACAAAATTCTACAATACTGGGTAAAATAATTGAGGTGTCTTGCACTATTAAATCTGCTCTTAAAGGGCAAAACTTTGAGGTTACACTGAAACCATGTCTAACTGTAGAAGAAAAAAGGCTTGCTGCTGATGATCCATATGAATATATGGAGCAATATTTTACTCTGTAAGTACCTAATGCTTGCTAATCCTGAATTATAATTTGTTAGAAAAGATTAAAAAAAATACATCAGTCATGTAGCAATTAATTTCCAAATGGATTCATCAGGAACTGGTGGGGTTTTTTTCTATTCCTCCACCCCCTCCCGCTTTTCTCTTTGGAAAGCAAGGCTGGCTGTAAGCAGATCTTTGTCTTAATTTCTCTGGTTTGTATCTTCCCTGTTAACATTTCAAAATGTTTTAATTTGAGATGTGTGATAGAATATTTACTATAAGCAGTTAGAAATACGTTTCATCTTTAAATAATTCTTTCTTCTGTCGTCTTAAATTAATCTTTTCCCTTTTTCCTTTGTATTTGTTATACTGGTAACTCATACTCATTCTGTGAGTACTGTGGTTTTGTCATTCCAACTTCTGGGAGGTAGTCTTTAGCAAGCACTTGAATCTTGTGCTGTGTAACTTCCTCCATTTTTGCTACTTGATCCTCAAGTTCAAATTATTGTTTCCACGTTTTCTACTTTCTTACTTGAAAAATTTTTTTTACATACTCTTTATTTTTTTGCATTTTTTTTGTTAATTTTTTTATTAGGTAAATATATTCCCAGACTTGAATCTTAAGCAGTTGTTACATCTTACTCATGTAATACTTTTTGATTCTTTAGTGAGTTTTTTTTTTTAAAAGTAGTTGCTATCTTCGTTATGCGAAGGAACCAAAGCATCCTCCTACCGATTATATGAGAACTAGGTGTTCACAATATAGTAATACTGTCCTGTGCTTTAGCTTGTGCATGATTACATGAAATAGCAGTAGGAAACTGGAAGCAGGAGTGTAGGACTAGAAGCAACTTTCTAAATCAAGTCCAATCTTCTATGTAACTTTGATAACTGTGTCATATAGATTCTCTCACAAGCTAAGCTTATAAGGTAAGGATTAAGACTTAAAGAGAAGGAATTAAAAGTCTCTTAAATTTCTGTATCCAGCTAGAGCAAAGTCTCAGGCAGGGCCCTTCAAGACCTAAAAGAACTCAGATTTACTCAGTATCCTATGAGGAACAGCTGGACAGGAATGGTCAGCAAAATAAGCTATCTCTGGGGCCAAGAACAATGGGAACAGAGCTGCCAAAAGTTAAATCAAGCTAACATTCTTAAAAAGTTAATTACAAATGGAACTATACAGAGAAATTAAAAAAGGCAAATTATTAAAGGTATTTTAGGTACAACCCTAAACCAACAAATACTTGAATTCTGATATCAGAAATAAGGATATAGAGTTGAGGGAAGCTTTAGTGACTGGAAAGCTGCCTGGCAGAAAAGGAGCTGGGGGTGCTGGTTGACAGCTGGCTTAATAGGAGCCAGCGGTGTGCCCAGGTGGCCAAGAAGGCCGATGGCATCCTGGCCTGTATCAGAAATTCTGTGGCCAGCAGGAGCAGGGAGGTGATTGTTCCCCTGTACTCGGCACTGGTGAGGCTGCACCTCGAGTGCTGTGTTCAGTTTTGGGCCCCTCACTACAGGAAAGACACCGAGGTGCTGGAGCGTGTCCAGAGAAGGGCAACCAAGTGGGTGAGGGGCCTGGAGCACAAGTCTTATGAGGAGAGGCTGAGGGCACTGGGGCTGTTTAGTCTGGAGAAACAGAGGCTGAGGGGAGACCTTATCGCTCTGTACAGCTACCTGAAAGGGGATTGTAGCGAGCTGGGGGCTGGTCTCTTCTGTCTGGTGGCTGGTGATAGGATGAGAGGCGATGGCCTCAAGTTGCAGCAAAGGAGGTTTGGCTTGGATATTAGTAAAAATTTCTTCACTGAGAGGGTTGTCAGACACTGGAATAGGCTGCCCAGGGAAGTGGTTGAGTTACCATCCCTGGAGGTATTAAAAAAGCACCTAGACAAGGCACTCCAAGACGTGGTCTAGTGGGCATGGATGATGGTTGGACTAGATCTTAAAGGTGTTTTCCAACCTAAATTATTCTATGATTCTATGAAAACTGTGGAGTGGCTAAAAGAAGTGTGAGGATATAGAGATGCACACAAGCATGCTTGACATGAAATCAGAAAACCAGAGAGCTTAATGCAGAGGGAGGTGTGCCTTTATCCCAGGGAACTGAGAGGGGGCAATAGGAAAAGGTCTGTGAAATAACAGTATTTGTTACTTTTAGCAGATCTGTCAACTTAGGGTGGTGTTACAAGAAGAAGCCCTACTTCCTTGGAAGCAGCTAGACATTGCCTGTTGATGGGAAGGAGAGAATAAATCTTTTGTTTTCCACACACAGCCATTGCTTTTGCTTTATTAAACTGCCTTTATCTCGACCCATGAGGTTTTTTTGTGTCTTATTTTCTTCCCCCAGTCCTGCTGAGGAGGGATTTCTATGTTGTCCTTCACGATGTGAAAGCTCACAGGGTTTGTAAACTTGGAAAGTTTTCAGAGTTCTTTGGAATATGGCAGGTGTCTCTTCTTGAGCTATTGTTTGCTTTGTATCTTTTAGTACTCGAGCAATCTAGGCATTACAAAAGGCTATTTCTTCAAAGAATCTTTTTTTATAAGCTTTCAGTTTATCAATGCAGTTAGACTGTGATCTCCTTGCATTTAAAAAGCCAAGTAGGGTGCAGTTTCTTATTAGTGACAGCTAATGAGAAGCTGTATCTGTTAGAGAACATCCTTATTGACTTAATACTTTCATGTGAGAATTTCATTTCAGCTCTAAAAAGTGCTTGGATGTTATATGTGTCTAATCGTAGGGCTACCTTAATCTTATATCATGTAGAATGGTTGTACTACAGATCTGAGTCTTTTAATCCTGAGGACAGGGGATAGCAATTTACAATCCATAAAGGCAGACGAAAACATAAGGTTATGTGCTTGATTCTAACTGAAATTCAGACCATACTGAAGTCTGCTGTTGGGCTTTTCAGTGATTTACGTTAAGTGATACTATATTTTAACACAAACAGGTCAGCCTCTGTCTATTACATTCAGCCCTCACTGGAGGGAAAAGGGAGGAGCGAATGAATCATCTGTTCAAATTGAGCTCTTCTTTTGCCTCAAGACTTCAACCTTCCAGACAAGGTTCAGCTAACAGCATGTGAAAGTTGCATGGGCTTGCATTATTGTTAGAATCTGATAAGATTCTTTTACTAAACATTCATTGGACTAGGGCAGCATGTTAACAAATACAATTTAAAAGTGGACAAGAAGGAGCAGTGCTTCACCTTAAGTTGCTGAATTGGTGCAAGAATATAAAAATGGTATTCTGTTTTGTTGGGATTTTTTTTTTACTTTTTCTAATTGATGCTTTATTGTGTTTCTACCATAGAAATGAAGACCTAAAACAAATGTTGGAAAGCAGTAAAGATTCTGCAAAGCTGGATGCTATGAAAAGGATTGTGGGGGTATGTGGTTTTTTTAATTATCATTTTTATTTGTTAGGGTATCTGTTCTTTTATTGCTGTTTTTTCTTGGATGTGAATACTGGTTTTGCATTACAGTTCCTGTACCTTGTCCTAAATCATGTTTAAAAGCTACTTACTGTGAAGTTCTTAATTTTGAATTCTGTGTAGAAATTGCTGTATCAAAACATATGTAGTCATATACTTTTAAAATATTTATGTAACTGTGCCAATATATCTGTAAATAACTAATTTCAGTAGGGAAATAAGATCTTAAATAGGAAATGGTTCAATCAGAGAAGCTTCAAGTGGTGTCTTAATTCAGCACAGAAACGTACAGGAGTAAAATGGCAAATTGCATTTACTACTTTTTTTAGATTATATAAGGATTTATTTTTTTTAATTGAGCGCGTTGCCTATATATTTATCTAAGTATTTCAGGTGAACAGTGTGTCCATAGAAGTGATCAAGTGATGTTTAACAACACTGTGTGTTTAAACCCTGTAAACTAAACATCATGAAGTTGATATAGTCCCTTTATTTCTTCTTAAAAGTATTAGAAGAATGTGCTATGGAATGCTGTTTGCTGTCCACTTGACCTCTTTTTTTTGGGACGTCTGCATTTGCTTTCTCTCATTGTTCCTTCAGTCTCCTCTGGATGTGTTTTTTTGTTTTGCTTGTTTTTTATGTGGGTTAATCCTATAAAAGCATGTACTGAGGTGAGTTGGTACAAGTTTTATCATGCAATTGTGTTCTTTCCTCTGACTCTAGAGGTAGTGATTTCTCCCTTCATTATCCTCTAGTGATTGGAGATTTTACTCAAGCTGATTGTCTTCTGCTTTTGCCTTCAATGCTAGTCCTACCAGAGACATCAATTACTTATTATATCTGGGTGACCTATCAACTACTATTTCATAACATCATGTAGTTTTTTGTTTGGCGAAGGGTTTCTTGGTTCATCTTCTCCAACATAATGTGGGATTCCTCAGGGTTTGACTAGTGAGTCTGGCATTCAGAGGTGCTGCTGCAAGAAATAATGGCCTTTAAAAGTGCCATGGTTTCAGCCAATGGTAACTTGCATTCTTCTGCTTCCCTCAGAAAAGATCTTTCTTCTGGCTATTACTGTGGGCAGGAGGATTGGAAGAAAGTAGCCTATTGCTCCCTTGGTTTTCTTTGCCAGATCTTTATCTGTATTTGGAAACTGTTGCAACTGAATGTGTATGTGTATGGGGGAATTAGTAACTATTAAATTGGGGCAGCTTTACTACATTGTTTATTTTTTTCCTTCATTTTTTCCTACAAGCAATGCTGTCATTATAAATGCGTGCACAATAAGCAAATGCACTCATTATAAATACCTGCTGCTGCTATATATTCAAAGTAGTTCTTAACAACTGCTTCTTTAATTCCCTGTAAGTGTATGATATAATGAAGCTGGAGATGTGTAGTTGGCACTGATAGCTGTGGTTCTTGATGGTCTTAGGCTGACATGATCAGGCTCAAGAGCTCTTCAGCAAGGGAAGGCAGAACTGAACTGAACACATTCTTTCTCCTGCTCCCCAATTTCCTAATTACAGATTTTTGTCCTTTTATAAGTTCCTCGGTTTCTGTCCCTGTTCTAAGCACAGCACAATTCTAGAAGTTTCCCAGATGGCAGGAGGGACCTTCTGTTTCTTGGACGTTTTTCCCTTGCTCAGCTGCTGTTTCTTTTCTTAAAGCAGAAACAGACTTCTAGCTTGTAAGGTTGACCATTACTTGACTGCAAGCAAGTTGTTTGAATTACTGGATCCTCTGTTTACAGTCTCCTCCTTATTTTCAAGGTATTTCCTGTTATCTTGTGTTTAAACTGTTTTTTTGTAACAGACACCTGGTACCAGCCTCTGGTTCACACAACAAAGTGAAACAATGAGCTTTACAGGCCAGGGCTGGAACCCTGCACAACTACATAAGGCCTTTGTTTTGGTTTAAGCCCAGCTGGCACCTTGAAGCTGCCTACTCATTTCTCCCTGGCTTCTCCCTGCCCCACCTCTCTCCCCACCAGAGAGATGATGATGAGAAAATATAAAGAAGAGCTCCAGGGTCAAGACAAGGACAGGGAGGAACTGCTTACCAGTTATGACCAGTTATGGTCATGGGCAAAAGACAGACTCAACTTGGGGAATAAACAAAATCAATATAATCTACTGCCAATCAAATCACAACAAGGATAATGAAAAGTAAAACCCAAATCTTAAAACACCTTCCCCCCACTACCTCCTTTGTTCCCAGCTCAACTCCACTCCCAATTTTCTCTACCTAGTCCCCCCAGCAGCGCAGGAGGATGGGGAATGGGGTTTGTGATCAGTTCATCACACGTTGTCTCTGCCGCTCCTTCCTCCTCAGGAGGACTCCTCACTCTTCTCTGCTCCAGTGTGGGGTCCCTCCCATGGGAGACATTCTTTCACAAACTTCACTGGCATGGGTCCTTCCCACAGGCTGCAGTCCTTCAAGCACAGTCTGCTCTAGTGCGGGCTTTCCCATGGAGTCACGGCCATCTTGGGGGGCATCCCCCTGCTCCGGTGTGGGGTCCTCCAGGGGCTGCAAGTGGGCATCTGCTCCCCTGCTCCCCTCCATGGGCTGGGGGTACACAGCCTGACATCTCACCACAGGCTGCAGGGGCAGCCCCTCCTCCCCCCCTCCTACTCCTCTCTCCTTCTGCAGTGACCTCGGTATCTGCAGAGGTGTTTCTCACATTCCATTCTCCTCCCCCGCTGCAGGTTCCTCTTCTTAAATACGTTATCCAGAGGTGCTACCACCATCATTGATTAGGTTGGTCTTGGCCAGAGGCAGGTCTGACTTGGAGCTGGGGAATCGTTTAGCAGCTTCTCACAGAAACCAGCCTTGCAGCCCCTCCCTGGCTACCAAACCCCTGCCACACAAACTCAAAACAGCCTTGTAGCAGTGGTGATACTTGTTGGGCACAAAGATGCTTGTGTGTTACCAGTTGTGTGTTTACATTGATAGAGTTCTCAGGGATGAGATTTGTTTTGCAGAGATGAAAGGCTTCCTCTAGTGTTATTACTAGAGGAAAAAGGAGCTCTGTTGTCATAGTATTGTTTCATGTGTCTCACTGGAATGCTCATTTTCTCTAATTTTAGGTAGGTGAAAAGGCTGCGCATACCAATGGTTTTCTTAGTCTTCTAGTAGACTTCAAGAAGGTGAATCTTCATTTGTTCATACAGGTGTGATGGAAAAGTACCAAGAGAATACTGCTTATGGCTCCTTTTGCTGCTGCTTCTTCCTTTAAGGTGGTTTGCAAACTCTCCTGGGGAGAAGGAGATTTATTACACGTAAAAACAAACCTGTCTTGCAGACAGTGACTTTTAATAATGTAATTTCAGGCATAGGAGTCGTCCAGTTTTGATCTTTCCACTCCCCCTCTTACATGAAGGTGTCTAAGCCTACCTTCAGCTAAAGCACTTACGTGTGACTTCTTCAATGATCGATAACATTTTTTTTTCTTTTTTTCAGTCAGCATGTTATTTTTTTGTGTTTCTTCCTTATAGGCATGTCATAAAATATTTGCAGTCTTTGGAAGATTACAAGCAACACTGCTGGCTTAGAAATAAATTTGAAGTATATACAGAACCAAGTTTATTCTACTATATCCATGAAAACACAATAGCTGATACTTCTTTTAAAATGTACACTGATATTAGGACAAACAAGATATTCTTGTTACTAGGTTTGGAAACCTGTCTAAAATTCTGATCTGGGAAAAAAAAATCTCAATGGAATTTTGCTCCTGAAGATTTCAGAGCCTAAATTTAGGAAACAAATTCAAATGCCTGATTTCCCACAGAGAATTTCATCCATGTCTCTGTGTGTGTCTCATGAAAAGAAAATAAATGTTTAGTACACCCTAACATTGCATAAGATTTACTGTAGAGTGAAAGTTTCTGTCTGTGCAGGAACTCCAGGTATGTAAGACAATACAGTTGGAGAACGTCTAGGCACAGCAACAAAAATGACATGATAGACCTTAGTCTTGGAAAGAACCATTATGTTCTTTCAGGTTAATGATCCATGGGCTACGGAGGATTTACACTAATCGTTATGACTTAATGAGTCAAAATATACTCTTTTAAAGACCCTAAATATATATTTACATGGTACACTGGAGCTATTATGGTTGATCAGTTAAATAATGTAAGTAATGCATAGAGTCATACTGTTACAGCTTGTCAGGCTACAGGATCATTCCTATTTTTGAGTAATACAACTTCTTTTGCATTAAGATGATATGTTTGATAATATTTTATTCTATGATACTTCTTTGCAGTATATCTTGCTACTAAGTTCTACTTGACTCTGGTCATTCTGAATCTGGCATTTATTACAAAGACACCCCCAAGTCCTGACAGCAGTGGTTTAATTTAGATTCTAAGTTAAACACCCTTGAAAACCATACAGTGTGTTTGCTTCTTAGTTTGTCACTTCCTGTGCTTTAATACAATTGCAAGAAATAGTTTAAGATGTTAAGTTTGTTAAATGGTAATGTCATGTTGGACAGCTGCTCTTAAAACACTTTTGAAAGGCTAACTCAGTTATAGCTTGAACTGCAACTACCTTCTTTCCTCTCCTAGTGTCTCTCTTCTAACCTTCTCTGAAAATACAGTTTGTCAAGGTATTGCTGGGTTTTGTGGTTTTTTGCTTTTATTGCATGAGATCCTAGTTCTTTATGCCCTTAACATGTTTGATCAATAAAATACACAGAGCTGTGAGTTAGGAATATGAAGTTTAATCAGCTGTGTAATATTGAGTAATGGTAGAAATGTGAGATGGCTGTGAACAGCAGTACCTGCAGTTGCGGAACTTGTGTTCCTGTGTTGGATCCCTGCATATTTGCTTGTCCTAGTGAGCACTTGTCCCTTCTGATTAGCTTGATGTTTGGCTGACTGGATCCTGCCCTTCACCATAGCTGGGGGTGCTCCAAGTCTGTGTTAGGCAACACTGTAACGATGTAACACATTCATGAAATTCCAGGGTTTTCAGCTTGGACGTGACATACAGGCAGATACTCTGCTAGTATTTAATCTAAAAGTAAGAGAGTTGTGCAGCTGTAGTGTATACTGAAGTATTTTATTCCTTCTAATATGCTTATTCTTACAAATAACTTCCTTCTTAAGCTGTTCATACAAGGCTTGAAGTTAAACTGGGTTTTTTTTGTTTGTGCTCTTTATTGAGACAATTTTATTGCTTACAAACTGCCCTAGTTTCAGATTTCTCTAAGATCAAATGTGAAAACTTTCTTCCTTTTTAAAAAAAAAAACAAAACCCAGTGTGTTGACTGATCATGCTTTTTACCTAGTTTTTTGGTTTTGTTCAGTATAAGGATGTGATGGGTTGACCCTGGATGGATGCCAGGTGCCCACCAAAGCCATTCTATCACTCCCCCCTCCTCTGCTGGACAGGGGAGAGAAAAAATATAACAAAGGGCTTGTGGGTCGAGATAAGGACAGGAGAGATCACTCACCAATCACCGTCACGGGCAAAACA
>JANZLQ010000079.1:57362439-57399462 GCA_026212715.1 Elanus axillaris | reverse complement strand
GCCTCACCATGGTCTTCCCCACGGGCTGCAGGGGAATCTCTGCTCTGGCACCTGGAGCACCTCCTCCCCCTCCTTCTTCACTGACCTTGGTGTCTGCGGAGTTGTTTATCTTACATGTTCTCACTCTCCAGCTGCCGTTTTTCTCTGTCCCACAACTTTTTTTTTCCTTAAAAATGTTATCACAGAGGCGTTACCACTATCGCTGGTGGGCTCGGCCGTGGCTGGTGGCGGGTCCATCTTGGAGCCGGCTGGTATTGGCTCTGTCGGACAAAGGGGAAGCTTCCAGCAACTTCTCACAGAAGCCACCCCTGTAACCACCCCCACTACCAAAGCCTTGCCACAGAAACCCAATACAAAGGACTTCAAGGCCTTTTGTGTTTATCTTGCTATGGAAAACAACCTTGCTTTGTTTTTAAAGTGTGATGTCTATTTTTTTTTCCTCTTGGTTCTGTTGTACACCAAGATTGTTCCAGGGAAAAGGAACAGGACTTAAACTTGTGTAACTTCTTTTTATGTTTTTTTGATGTTTTTTGTTTGTTTGTTTTGTTTTGGATAGCAGCTCCTAAAAGGTAGTTATGTAAAACTTTTCAGATTAACAAGATCTTTGTTTTAAGTAATTTTTAAAGCATTAAAAATTATTTGCAGTCTAATGTGGTAAAGTCCGGTTCGTTGATTCCACCCCTCAAACTCATAACCAGCCAGCATTCAGGGATTTTGTTGTATGGACAGTATCCTGTAATGTCTAATAGTTAACAAAAAAGCAGACTATATCCTTAACTTCATAGAAATCAAGTTTGAAATACAGATCTGGAATAAATGTCTGTCTCTTGCGAAAGAACAAACAAACAAAAAATAAAAACAAAAACCCCAAACAAAACGCCCACACAAAACCAAACCAGAAAAAAACAACAAACCACTCTAACAAATTATATTATTACGTTACTAAGATTTGTGTCTCTTTTTTTTTTTTTCCTTAGATGATTGCAAAGGGCAAAAATGCTTCTGAGCTGTTTCCTGCTGTTGTGAAGAATGTTGCCAGTAAAAATATTGAGGTATTCCTGTAGCTCATTAAGCATACTGTTACGGAAGATCTATTTATGAAACTTTTATCTAATTGTATCCAACTTCAGTATAAACTCTGAAATCTCTAGTACTTTTTAATAGAATTTCTCAGGGTTTAATTTCAATGACAGCATTATGGTAATAGTTTAATGTGTAAATAAAGGAAACCTACTGGGTGATTTGGAGGGAGGAATAATAACTTTATGTTTTAAAAACTGATTGATGAAAGAAAGTTTGTGGAAGTGTGTGTTGGTAATTTTGAGAAGAGGTAGTGTATTTAAGGCATGGGGCTGCTTGCAAAGTTTGAGTAGGGGATTATGCTACATTGTATTTGAAAATGTCTATTGCAGACCTCAAGGCTGAGAGGTAAGGGTTGGGTAAAGTTTTCACTGTTCTAATCATATAGTGTATTTATAAAAGGAGTGTCTGAGTGTTAGGATTGCAGAATGAGATCACTTTAACTCAGTTAAACAAGTCATGTGAATTCGTGGTTAGACAAAATGTGATGTTACTAATGAAGTGTGTTTGAAATATTCTTTTATTTCACAGTACTTAGATGTTGATTCTTTTGATAGTTTAGTTTAAAGAATTTGTTTAATCCTTTATTAATGTGAATGCCTGTGATTTCAGAAGACTACAGAAAAGTAGCTTTCAAATCTCAAAATCTTTTGGAGAGATGTGACTGTTTGGGGCAGGGAATAGGTCCCATCTTGAGCAGAGAAGAAATTTTTGCTGATGTACAGTATAATCTGAATTTTTGTGTTATTTTTATGTTTTGCAAGACATGGAGACTTTAAAGCAAAGCCATACACACATCTTGGGAATATGACCTTACTCATTTATTTTGTATGAAGAGTTATGAAAGGAGTATATGAAGGGGCAGACAAGAACAATTTAAACTTCCTATAGAAGCAGCTGATGAAGAACCTGAATCAGAATCATCTGCGATAATAGTTAATTTCCTGAGACAGGTTACTTATCTAAATTTATTTAACTTGCACTAATTTGTGTGACTTTTAATTAAAAAGATGATGTGTTTAATAATAGGTTTCAGGATTTCTGTAGATAAAAAAAAATAGTGGAAATATAAGTTTTTCTTTCAGGCTGTTTACCATCCATTTTATTTTAGCAGCATAAGTGTCTGTCTTGCCTCAGTATCAGGTATTAGATACACAAAGTAGCTTGCTTCTGTATCTTTTTTTCCTTTATAAGAAAGCAAGAGAAAGAAAAAAAAAATCCATCTTGGGACTAGTGAAAATTCAAAATTCTAGGAAGTTAAAAAATGGAGATTGTGTTTAACTATAATATGTTTAAATCCACAGGCTTACTGTGTAGGTCAAGGAAATCTAAAGCAGCATCTCCATCAAAGTTGTCCAGCCAGAGGTTTTATAAAGAAAATGTTACTCTGATGCTCAGAACTATGCACACACCGTCAACTCCAGTGCAGAGGTGTCGGTTATAGTTGACTTGACAAATGAAATTTGGATGAAGATAACATCTCTAAGTTTGTAGTTTGAGACTGCATAGTGACTAACTAGTATTAGTTTGAGGAAAGCAGAGTGGTCATGCAGTAATATTAGTTACTTCCTACTGAACAGGATCGTAATTTGGGAAAAATGCAGGAAATAGTGCTTTGAAGCACTGGGTTTTAGGAAGAGAAGTCAATTGAATGCATGCTTCAGTTTTTCTCTCCTCTCCTAGAAATATGTACTTCAGCCTCTATTATTAATGGGGAACAAAAAGTTGCATTTTCCCTGGTTTATGGCACTGAAGATTATATTTCCTGCAATAATGACTTCAGCAAACTCCTGTCTGTCTCTACTGTGCTGTGCTGTAGCAGCTCACAGATATGTGTGTTTTCTTCCTTGTTTTACATGGATGGATAGTAATAGTCAAGTTTGAGTCTAATTTTAGCTTTAAAGAAGCTATGCTTATTTAGCTATTATTTTAAAACTTTGTTTTTTCTGTTCTTTGAAAGAATGCACATATTTGGCTGAGGCCAAATACTGATCTCTGGTAAGTTAAGGAGACATAAGTGTGCAAAGATGACAATTCAGAGTCTTTCAGAACTTACTGTATTAAAATAATTTTAGAAATTGTAACTGTACTTATAATAATAAGCAATAAAAGGAAACGGGGCAAGGAATCAGATTAGTTAAATATTCTCTTCCTCTTTAACTTGTGTTTGTAAGTTACGGGTACTCCAGTTTTGAACAGACATATCTTACACTAAAGAGGAGTGCCTTAGCAGTATTATTTATGTTGAGTGCTTTTAACTGTTAGGGCTGGAACTGCTAGCCCAACAGAGGCAAGACTGCCCCAGCTCCAGGCTTCAAGCCCAACCAGTAATGAGGCTGGGAGTATATTCCTGGTAGGTGTGCACATGTACATGTATGTTTTGTGTATATACACACAGAAGAAATACATATGTATAGAGGCAGCCACATAAATTGACATGGGGTATTCATATGTACACAGCACTAGCAGCTTGGCTATTCAAGATGAAGGTCTGCTAGTGGGAATGTAAGTATACATACGTTTGTACACTGGATCCATCCAACAGCTGGGCTCAGACATGGTCTACCCAAGGGCTGGCCTCTGGGTCCCAGTCACTCCTGTTGCTGGCACCTGGACGTATAAGCCCCTATGGCTGCAGTGCTATTTCAGTTGCTGGTATAAACTGCTGTATGCATATGTACATAGGTAAACCAGGACTCCCTTGGTCCCTCAGTAGCTACCCCATCATGGTCTTGCCCTTAGATACGCAGGTGTGTGCACATGTGCACACACACAACTGGACCTGTCCAGAACTCCCCTGGTCCTCTACTAGACAAACACCTGTGGTTGTGCCCTTAAAGAGATGCACACAGACACATGGTTCTTGCCTCTAGAGACCCACAGACCATCCGGTTTTGCTGGAAGCTGAATGGGGCTCCTGTGGTCTATGCCATAGCCAACTTCTGTGGTCTTGCCCTTAGATGCTCGCACCCTTAACCTACCTCCTTCCCAGGCTACTTCACCTACTTGGCAGCTAGTGCAGCTTGATGCACTGGTACACCTGCACCCATTCCAGTCACTGGCACCACAGACACATGGGCTTGTACTTGGTTTCACATACTACAGTCTTTTCAGTCACTTGCACCCATGCTCATGGGCCCTCTGGCCTGTGGTCCCAGTGCAGGTGCTGGCAGCTAGAGCTTCATTTGTTCCAGGTGCTGGCCACCATGGATGTAGGAGCCCCTATGACTTGAGGTCCCATTCCAGTTGCCAGATTTGTACTTAAGTCCCCTCGCTCTGGTCTCTCTAGTTGCTGGTGCCCATGCATGGGCCCTCCAGCCTGCGGCCTGACCATAGTTTCTGGCACATACGTGCACCTTAACACTGAATAGAGGGTACCTCACCGTGGAAAATAGTTAAAAATGGAATTTAATGAGAAAATACAACAGGCTGTACTGATCAAGTGCAGGGCACGGACGGGGAGATAAACAAATGAGTGAACTGTTTAGATGTGTCCAGACATTTTTATCTGCTTATCTCTATATTTCCCCCTACTAGTTCCTACACAGATCACTTGGATTCCCTCTACTTTTCCTTTACTTTGGTTGCTTCCCAAAACATCACATGATAAGTCTTGTGCAATCCTAAAATACTCTTCATCTGCATCCTATACCCATACACAGAAAAGCCTCTTAATCTGAAAGGTGCTGAGGTGTTGACCCTTGATGGGTTTAACAGTTAGACATGGGAGCTGAGGCTCTCCTGAGGTGGTCCTAGGAGGGTTCTGACAGGGTGTACTATCCTCTGAGTCCTAAATTTGTTTTTCTTCCTGCTACTGTGTCTCTCTGCACCTCTGGGCTGATGGTTCCTGTCATGGGTTCGGGAGAAGCTAGGGTAGGTTATTACTTGCAAACACACCGCCACCCCATTTTCTCTGTGCTCTTTGTGGATATGCAGACAAGGTTTCATCACATAACATAACATAAATTACCAAAAGCTTTTCAGTGTTTCTATTTTATGGGCCTTTTCTTGGATGGTTATGTGAATTCACATGTCTTCCTCTATGCTGTAGTTAAAGTTCCCTTATTGCTTATTTTTCTACCATTTAGTGCTAACATACTTGTGGGGGAGGAGACCGTTAAACTGGAAAGAGATCAGGGCATTCAGTAAAGCCAGCTGACTAATTTCTTTATCAAGGTTAGTTAGATGACAAGTTTAGGTCATAATGTAGCTATACTTACAACCATCTAGTTAGCACTTCTGGGTCTCAGAAACCTTTATCATTGCCTGGTTTTTAGGGTACTTTTGAAATGATGACAAATTACTGGGTTAAATCAGATTCTTAGTACATTGATCCTGATACTGTTTTCAGAAAATGTTTTGTCAAATTTTCCCTTGTCCTTAAGCATTCTTACACAATTCTGTCCATACAAATTGCTACAATGAAGTAGCATGAAATACATCAGTTCATCTGAGTGACTTAGTCTCTGAGTGACTTTCCTGCCCAGAAATGGCTGCTGTTTTCTTTTTTTATTAATCAGGGCTGAAAGCTCCGATACAGGGAAATGGAGGTGAAGAAACAATAGAACACATTCATTTGTTTTAAGAGAAGCAAAGGGTGTCTTAGTGTTTACAGAAGTGCCTTGTGATTTTTGTTTTTTTAAGTACACGCTGACCTCAACTTGAGTACGTGCATCATGTCATGGATGGTAAGGATACAAAAAGTGACCTAATAAACAATTGGTGATAGAGAACAAAAATAAGTCTTGATCAATAATTCATGGAGTTTGATGTGCTTGTATTGATAAACTAATTAAACAAATCTGCCTATGTTCCTCAAGCCTAATGTGCCCCTGTTATGATTAGTTTTATAGAAAGGAGCATTTTAACATTGAATGAATGTAAATGGTAAAAGAATAGTGTAGTCACGGAGCTTTAAGTGCTTCCATTTCTAGTCACAGAGTGGTTTCAAGGAAAGAAGGCTTTCTTTGCACACCTGCAGTCATTCAGTGCACAGGCCTCTTGTGGTCAATGTTGATTGCTGCTCGTCTATAGCTGAACAACAAATAATTTAGTATGGTGTAACCTTCTGTGATTTAATATTATGCTTTTTGCCAGAATTGGAACAAAGATACATGTTCTGACAGTGACAGTAATTATAGCACAGCTGTAGTTGAGGGTCTTTCAGAATTTTCCATTATAAACCCCAATAGTCAGTTTACAACTCAAATGTAAAAAATGTTTTCGCTGCTTCCTGGGCATACAGTGGCCATGAGGGGGTAAAGTGAACTAAATTGAATACCCTCCTCCCCAAAAATCATACTGAGGTTTTCTTATTCTCTGAATATTGCATCCTTTGTAGTATGCTTATATTGGCTACATCTTTTGAATGCTTGTAGACAGGCAAAGGTGGATCTAATACCCTTTGCTTTTGTCCAAGACATAGTCAGAAGTGCTCTTTTAATCAAATTTAAATAGTGTAAGTTACCACACTTCAGCTGGAAGTTGTATTCTCTTTCAAATGTGTTAAAGTAATTGATTTTGAGTTTCAGGGTGAAGTAAAATGGGCTTGTTGAAATCCTTGGCAATTGCAGTTTAACCTATTTTCCATGGAAAAAATCCATGACATGAGATGGTTAGTAGTCACATGTCAACTTTGTCGACTAATCAAGTCTTTATTTGCTAGTTGATAATATAGAGCAGTGTTTGCATTATTAGCATTCATCTGACTGTATCATTAATTAGGTAATATTGCAGCACCTCAGGGAGTTTCTATTAAAAGAATTAGAGTAATTCCTAAGACATTTGAGAAGCATGTGAGTACTCCAGTGTTATATTAACTCTTCCTTCAAAGAAGAAAATGTTGATGAAAATGTGCAGTCTAGGACCCAGTTTTATAGAATTCTAAAACTTTCCAATAATGAGTTCACTGTGTTTTTCTTTTCAGATAAAAAAGCTTGTATATGTTTATCTTATGCGTTATGCAGAGGAGCAGCAAGATCTAGCATTATTGTCCATCAGTACTTTCCAGCGTGCCTTAAAAGTGAGTGACTACTAAACAACATTTCATAGAAAATTCTGAGCTGGTATCACAAAACTAAAAAGTCTGTGTAAGTCTACATCTGATAAAATAGTTTCAAGTTATGTCACTGACGAAGTTTTTTGTGCTACTTCAAACCTTGTCAAGGAGCTAAGCCTACATGAAGTAAAATTACTTCACTAAAGAAAAGGAACAGATCGGTGCTCTCAAATTCACATGCCCAACATTTAATTTCTGGAATGCCTTTTCTATTTCCAAGGTTGTTTTATGGATGTAGAAAGAAGACACTTTTATTACCGTGAACCACCTGTGTTCCTTTTACATGTAGATCTTTGTGTACAACAGCGAATTGGAACATGAGGAAGAGAGTAGTACATAAATTAAAATATTCAATGTCTTGCACATGCTATTTTTTTATTAAAAGCTCCGAAGAAATAGGATTTTCTACTGTTTCATTTCAAATGCAGATCACAATGGGGAACAGGATTGAAGAACAAAGATTGGGATTGCCTTTGAAGTGTGACCATGGAGAAAAGAGAGATTACTAAGTCTGTCCTTAAATTTGGCCAGTTCTTATAATAAGAGAATGTTGGGTTTTTTCTTGTACTATTCTTGTAAGGCTACTCTATGTTCATAATTAATTTCTGTCATGTCACTGACCCAGACCTTGCATCTAATTGGAAAACGTTGCAAACAGAGCACCAGGTGTGCAACTGTAGGAGCATCCCACAACTGACTAGAGAGTGTTCTGCCCCTTTCCTTAAAGCTTTTACCTCAACATCATGTGTACTACTTTTACTATCCGTGACTGCCGTGAAAATCTAAAATTCAAATTACTTTGTATCCTGTGTTTTAATGAGATAAGTATACAGTGAACAGATTTCATGGCGTAACTTTTTAAAAAGCTATGGGTAGTGGGAACAAAAGGAGAGAGGATAAGTCAAATATTGTGGCTGTGAGTAGCTCAAAAAGAAGTGGTGGTGTGGCAAGGAACTAGACTCCAAGCTAGCTGAGATTTTCAGCAACTAAGAAAATTACTAAGTCTGCTATGGAAAATAGGCAAACCTAATTAATTCTCTCCATTCATTTTTTGTAACGTTTTGTTTCTGGTTTTGTAATGAAGATTGTAATCTGGCTTTATATGTGGAGATTTTTTTCTCCCTCTTTAGAAAGAACTTTTAAATGTATATTAAACTTGTGTGATTGGAGATGTTCTGGTAAGAACAAAGAGTTTTTCCCCAAAACTGTTAAATAAGTGCTTTCACCATCCAGATACTTACTACTCAGAAGCTGCTAAGATGTAGGAATTTTGAGAGCTTAAATGAACTGTTATTAAGTAATACCAGTCTGAAAACCCATGTTACCAACTCTTAATCCTTGAGAGAAATATTCTTTGGGAATTGCCCTTCTGGCAGACAGTACACTGAACTAATGCTGCTGCAATTTCAGTTTGCTAGATTTTAGAGGATTTACTTGATTTTGCAATATTTTTCCCATGTGTCCTAAGCCCATGATTAATGGACAAGGTTTACATAACAGTTCCTTCAAGTACAGAAGTTTTATGCTATTGGTGGATATGCAAGCTAACCCTAACATAAAAAGGGAGCAAGTACTGGGATGAAAGAAGGAAGAGTAGGAAATTGAAGAAAGTCTCAAAACATTTAGCTTAATATTTTGACACAGTCTTAAGAAAATTCATTTCTACTGGCTTCCATTTTTATCTTGCAGTAAAGCATAAAATGGATTTATTATCAAGAACTTGTGTGGGAGTGTCGCAACTGAGAACCACATGTTCATTTGACAGTTCTTACATTTAAGTAATAAAATGAGTTAGGTGTGTTTTTCAGAATATCTGAATTCCACTTGGATTGCAGAAAATGCTTCAGGACATTAAATAAAATTTTAGTCTTATTTATCCATCGTTCCCATATTTTGCTTGGGAAAGTGAATTATGTTAATGTTTTCCTTTGCCAGATTTCCAGATTTTAACAATGTTTCAATGTTTTCTTTCTTACTGTCTTTAACTTTTTTTGGTTGTTGAAGGTTTCTTGTGTGAAGTTTAGCACGTTTTCTTATTAGTGTGGCCTTAGCTTGCAAGCCTGACTGATAGTCAGATAAACTTACATGTTTTAATGTGTGGTCACCAATGAGTGTAAACACTGCAGGGAATTTAATTATGCGTTTCTGCACTATCTCATTTTATTTCTCCCCTTTTCTCCCATTCTTTAGGATCCTAATCAGTTAATCCGCGCAAGTGCTTTGAGAGTTTTATCCAGTATCCGTGTCCCAATTATTGTTCCTATTATGATGCTTGCTATTAAGGAAGCATCTTCTGATTTATCCCCTTATGTGAGGAAGAATGCAGCCCATGCAATCCAAAAACTGTACAGGTAAGTGATTCTGACAAATACTGAAAAGCAATTTTAAGATAGTTGTGGACTATGTTTATGAAGACTACTGTGGGATTGGTGTGTCTCACATATAAGATCTGTTTCTTAAAAAGCATAAAGTGTCTACACATTCTGTTACTCAACTGATTTGATAGGAATTCAGGCAAGTCTCTTGCTAGAATAACAGGATAACTATGAAGAGGTACAAAAAACCTGATATGCTATCTTTTGGTTTTAATATATCAGTTATTGTCATCTGTGTAGCAACTGTTTTGATGGGTATTCTCAGAAACAAAGATTTCTGTGTTCAGTGTCTGTATCTTTCATCCTGAAGGCACTTGCTGTAGCTTGCAGTACAGGTGACAAATGAATACTAACTCATAGAAATTTTATCTATGCAAATCCAAATCTTCCTCTTTCCTCTTAAGAAATTCTTGTTGTGGAAGAGTTCTTACAAAGAGGTAGGTATTATTTTACACAGGTGTGGGCAAGAGAATCTGTACCTTTCCAAAATAAAGGCAGACATTTATTTTACTACTTACTTTTATTTTGCCTATGCCAAAAAGAGGAGGGTGAGAGGAGTTAGGGTTCCAAATCAGGTAGCCTGAGGCTCCTGCAGTTCCATGCCCCCTCAGACCAACCAGGAGCGAGGCTGAGCACGTGTTCCTACTGGGTACATACACACACATATACAACATACATGCATGCATCCAGCTATACAGATCAGCACATACAGAAAACGGCACTCATGCAGACTAAACTGGTACCAACAACCTTATCCCGTTGCACACTCTGACTGATCAGGATGCAGGCCCATTAATGGACCTGTATGTGTACAATATGGATCCACCAGTAATGGTCCTGGATGCTTAGTCTTTCCAGTAACTGGCCTTAGATCCCCAGTCTCCCCAGTCACTCATGCTGGAACATGAAAGTGCACAATGCTTGTGACCCCACTGCACTTGCTGTTACAGACCCCCTCAGTCAGACACACACATGCCCACACCCGTTCACTCAGACACTGTGAATCCCACAGTAGCTGGATTTAGACACTCAGACTATGCAGTAACTGACCCTTATATCCCCTTGTCTTCAGTTGTCTCCCACTGGGTATAGAGGAAAGGGGAAGAAGAACAGAGAGGCCAAGATACACAAATGGGTATCTCGGTCAACCTCCAGGCATTACAGTCTCTCCAATAGCTGGCCTGGATGCCCTGGTCCCTCTGGTAGCCAAAATCTCCAGTTGTCTCACTTGGAGATGCACCCACATGTCCAGCCCAGAGCTATGGCCCCACTTCAATATCTGGCTTCACAAGGCACCTAGTCTGGCTTGATACTCTCCAGCAATCACATACTGACATACATACTTGCTCCAGTTGCTTATACTGCAGTTACACAGGCCCCTATAACCTGTGGCCTGACTCCAGTTGCTGGAGTTTAGATCACCGTATTACACATGCACACAGAATAGAGATTGCCTCACCCAGGAAAACAGTTTATAGAGTTTAATGAGAAGACAGAACAGACTGTGGTCATTAGGTACAGAGCATGGCTAGACAAGTGTGTTGAGCAGCAAAGCGTTTACATACAACTGGTTCCTTTTATGACCTATCCCTCTATTTTTCTATGCTTGTTCCTCCTGAAATCATCTAGAACCCTTCCTTTCCCATAGTAAGTCTTGTACAATCCCAAAATCCTCTTTCTGGCATTGCGCAGTAAGTCTCATAGTCCTGTAGCTAGTAGCACCCCTAAGTCTGAAAGGTGCTTTGAAGAGCCTTTCTCAGTCATGATAGGTTCATTTTAGGACCATAAGGCTGATGGCTTTTCCACTGCAGCTTTTGGAAAAACCTGAGCTGGAGCTCCTTCCTTCTACTGATTTTTTTTTTTTTTTTTTAATTAATGAGCTGAGTGCTTTCATGTGATGGCCCTGGGAGTAGGTAGGTCAAGATGTTATTCCCCCACCTCTGTACTCTTCTGTATGCAGAGAAGCTTCTTATCATGTAACCTAACAAGGGGGAATGGATTTTAGTCCTTTCCTGCTATTTGAATAGGGGTTTTTTTGTTAGCATCAGGTTCCAGGACAGAAAAGTCTTTTTGGCCTGAATTATTCTCCATACACAGAATGTGCTTTGATTTCTTGATAGTATCAAAACTATTTGGAGGAGTTTGGCAGTAATGGTCTATTAGTGCCAGCAGGGTACAACAGTATCTGGACAGCAGGATAGTTCATGACATTTTTACCTTAAGTTGATGCTTCCATTTCTTCTCTTCATGGCAGGCAAATTTTATTTTACTAGTACAGATTAAAGAGCTTATTGGTGATTGCTGAAAAACTGGAAGATGGTGAAATCTAATCTGATTACTAAAAGACCTTTTATCTATCTTTTGTCCAATCTCCACATATGATTGCATCTTCGAAATGTGGGGTTTATGGTAAAAAATAGAGCAGCATAATCTGGAGAAACTGGCCTCACTCCCTTCTAGTTTCCATGAATTCCTGACTAGTAGTAAAATGGATGCCTAGCTCACATAGGAAAGGAAAACTAATTAAAATAACATCCTATAAAGGTTACCTTAGTGGTTTAGAGGGCCTGTACATCCTTCACAAGTTTTCACTTATGCAAACGTCCTAGACATCATAATGCAAGTTTTCAAGCAGCTGTAGCTGCACATTCCACCTTACCTGGACTAGAATAAGCTCATGGTTACTTGTGAATAGACTTGTAACTAACAGTTGTGTCCTTGGTAGCAGGATTTGGGAACTGCTTAAAGAAAGCACGAGAACTTTTTATTGTCACATTTTCAAAACTTACTTGTACAAAGGCCATAGCTGACAGCACTGGTTTACCACAGGACCAAGGGAGAGAGTATAGGGTTTTTTTGATCACTTGAAGCAGCAGTACTGGGAACTGGTGAAAAGGCTATCAAATTAACCTGTCCACAGGCAGGCCCAGTTGTCTTGCCTGCAAATAAGAGTCTTTAATGGGCAGTCTCAGCAGACATTTCAACAAGGATCACAACTGGTAGCTCCACAATTCAGCGATATAGATCATATACTGGTAGCAAAGCTGTCTTTTGACCTATTTGTAATGAGCAAGTAATTTCAGAAGACTTGCTGTGAAGTTGGTCAAAATCAGAATTCTGGAGGGGATACATTTTTTGTGTGAAGATCAGTCAACAGTTTATATACTCTCCCACATCTAATTTCTCCACATCCTGCAAGCATTTGAGTAAGAAGGAGTAGCAGTTTATTCTAATAGTGCCTGTACACTCAATTTACTTTTTCGTTTCTGTAACTTCTCTACCTGTTTGGTAGTCTTGTATTCAGTTAGCATTCCAGTCAGACATCTGGATGTAGGTTCAATACTCCAGTCTTCCTTGCCTTTAGTGTCATGGTGTTTGGATGGATGTCTTGACCTAGAAGAGCTTGTTCGTTAGTGGTTCAATCAGTCCTAACAGCAGGAAGCTTACATATCAAACAGAAAAGACTTCAGGCATAGTGTGAACAGCAACATTTGTGCCCAATGCAATCAACATTGCCAGGTACATTGAAGTAATTTTATCATTGAAAATGTCAGACCTCTTGCTTATTTCACTTAAAGTGCATTTCAAAGCTATTAGTATCTTCTGTCTATCAACAGAAAACTCTACTATGTACTTGCACTTGTAGTGAGATTTGGAAAAGGACTTTTAAAAAGTCCCATCACTGTTATTTATAGATTCCATACTATTACTAGTAGATACCATAATGGGAGCGGATCACTCTGAGCTCTTTAGCCTGTTCTTTTATTTTTTCTTCAAAAATGCTTCATTCCTCATCTAAAATATCAGTAAAGAGGAAAGGGAGGAATGTGAATTCAGTTATCAGAGCCCTCACATAACAAAATTGATGTTTTTCAAAGTTTCTTAGTAACAAGGACTCACTTCTTTCTCTTTAAATTTTATACCAACGTTCAAAATTTGAAATAAGGCCTATTAGAAAGACTTGGCTTTTTCTCTGAGGGTTTTGGTCCTTGGCAGAAGATGCAATAACCCTTTTTTGACAAGAACAGAATTTGGAACAAAAGGTGATCGTAAAAGTACTTATGGAACAATATGCTGTTGCTTTGTTTATGCTAATGGTGGCTTCTAACAAAGTTTCGTTATCCATGTAGCATGTTCTAGTATTGCTAGGTATTAGAGCCTTAGCAAAGTTGTATGTAGCTAGTTATTCACTTTGTGAATCTGTAGCTGGAAAGGATATACTTTGTGCATTAGGGCAGTTCATCACTCAGCATTGAAACTGAAGTGTAAAATAATGACCAAATACTTCCCTACTTATCTGCAATACTATCCACACTGAAATGACTTTTCCAAGGCATAGAACTAAACATCTGTATGGCTGTTTGTATCTACTTTCTTTCTGTATTTTCTTCTGCCTGGGCTTTGAATTTTCCATGCACTGTAGATCCATGATGAAGAAGTAGCTGGAATGAAAAGTTGGTCCTTAGCTACCTAAGAAGCAAGGTTGACAATATTTGACGTTCGTGGCAAATTTTTCTCTGCTCTTTGAATATGAAAAGGACGTACAAAGATGGTTATTTGCAACTTTTGTTTTTCCTCTTTTTACTATTTATATAGGACTTTAAGCAGTCTGTTTTTCATCAGCTTGCACAGAAACTTTGTATGGGCACACACTTGAATACAATGTCCAAATTTTTGAGTTCCAATACTTCTGACTAAAATTAGTGGTTAATTGTCTTCTTGAAGCATTGTATTGATAATTAGAAAATAAATTATCTAATTTTCTATTAGAGATATTATTATCTAATAATTATAGATTACTGTTAGCTATATCTATAATTATCTGAAATTAAGGAGTGAGATCTTTGTGGCTTAACATCTGAAGCTCAGTTGAGTTCTCCCTAATTGGTTGGCCTGCCTTATTGTTTCTTAAATCCTAAAATTTTTATGAGTTTTAAGTATTAAGATTCTTACAGAACACGCATAAGTGCTATAACATAAAGATAATCTTTATAATCTAATTTTATACTCCTTCAATTCAGTTCTGTATTCCATGATTAACTTTATTTTTAGTCAAGTTCTTTTACAATCAGTTCTTTGGAATACTTGATCTGTCTAGAAGTGGTTTCTTCAATGCTCTTGGTTCCCAGCTTGTGTCTAAAGGTCAACAAACCTAACCTCTATTAATTTCAGATATGTCTGGCCAAATGAGTAAAAAGAATTTTTATTTTTCCTTCTAGTCTTGATCCAGAGCAAAAGGAAATGTTAATTGAAGTGATTGAAAAGCTTTTGAAGGATAAAAGTACGGTAAGAAACAGTATGCTATTACGTATGCATATATTTTTAAAGAGTTTACTCCTGAGGCTGTCATTTAGCAGTACCTAATACATTTTCCTAACCCTTGCTGATGTGGTTTTATAAGTTTTTAGATAAAAGTATCATTGTGTATTTATGCATTATACTATAACTGTAATAGTGACCAACTCCTCTAATAAGACTGGTAATTTTGCTTGCATCATGGGTATTCTTAATCTGTTTTTGTTAGCGTTCTTTTATGTATGACTCTTTAAACTTAATTTTGAAAATGAAAGTTACATAATGATATGAATGAATGTACAAGTGTCTATGTATAAAGACTTTTTCATTGGGAAATTAGCTAGGTCACTTCAATTTGTTTGTGATACTGTAAGAATAAATTACTTCTGTATGATGCACAGTATGCCTGTTGATGTAAGTCTGCCTTGTAGTGTGTACAACTGTTAAACAATGATGCTTGCTGTGCTCTTGTTTGTTCTTGCAAATATCCTCACTTCCAATCTGCTAAGTGGACCCGATGTCCTGGGACAATTTCTGTAAATTTAACATTTCTGTTATATTTTGGCTGCCCTGTATAGCTACAGGTTTTCTGCATGAACTCCTGGATGTGTCACAATGGTCATGCACTTTATTTTTCTTGTACCCTACAAATAAATTTCCCAAGTCTAAGCCAGAAAGGTAATTGAGCAAGGAGTCAAAGACAGACTTCAAAGATAAAACAGAGTTGTAAATTAAAACATTCTCTTGATCAGATTACTAATTTAGTGAATGTAATCTTTTTTGAGTAAATGAAAGTAGTAGTAGGTACCAAATAGTGTGTTGCTTCACCTCCTATTTGCCAAGTGGTTTTGTAACACACAGGAATGTATTGTTGGTTGTTCTATCAAAGTCCAGGTGTTGAGGACATAAATGGTGCTGTTCTCTGAAAGACATCTTGCAGGTTCCACTGAAGGGTTACTGAAGGAGAATGTCAGAGCTTAATGGCTCAGCAGACAGTAAATCAGTTAGTTAGTTCTCCTGACTGCATCTATGCTTGACCTGTACTCATTTGTCAGAGGCCTTTGTGCTTCTGTGGAGTTGCCCCCTGAGTGGTTCTTTGTATTTTCTTTTTGTGGTTCATGCTCTTGGTGTGCATGCAGTCTGTGAATGTGAGATTAGATTCTTTATACCTGTGGAGGCATAAAGGGCTGAGAAGCCATCTTTGTTTCTTTTTATTGCTTATGGCAGGAAAATAAAACCCTTGAGTTTTCACTCTGTTTCCTAGTTGTTATTGGTTACGGTAAATGGCAAGTTATCCAACAACTAGTGATTTACACATTTATTTTCACAAAATGGTAGAGGAAAAAAGTACAGAGTAGGTTTGGATCTTCTTTTTCCCCAGCACACTGATCCTGACATTTGGAGTTACTTATAAGTGAATTAATGCGCATTGCTTAGTATGTGGCACAATTCTGGTGCCCTTGTGATACTGAATAATGGACACTGTATTTATGAAGCAATAGTCAAAGTTATGCTATTTTGCCAGCACTTTCAAGGAGCTAAGAATAATGGCCTAAAATAGGGTTTTCTGGACCTCTTTGTAGACATAATATGGTTAACTGCTGCAAGTTTTTCCTCCCTCTGTTTCCTCTTGGTCTGTTCCATAGCAAGACCTAATTCCACCCTGGGCTGAGACATCTCAGCTTCAGAAGTTTTACTTTTTCAGGAAGTGACAGGAAGAATTATTATTCCAAAAAGGAACCATACAAATCTCTCTTCAGGACTCTCTGAATCAAAACCAAGTATTAACATGTGCTTTTTCATCCCAGACTCCACAGCTTGTTGTAATATGAAGTGGATTGGTTTCTCTTCATCATAGAATCATCATAGAATGGTTTGGCTTGGAAGGAACCTTAAAGATGTCTAGTTCCAAGCCCCTGCCATGGGCAGGGACACCCTCCACTAGACCAGGTTTCTCAAAGCCCCATCCAACCTGGCCTTGAACGCTTCTAGGGATGGGGGCATCCGCAGCCTCTCTGCCAACCTGTTCCAGTGTCTCACCACCCTCACAGTGAAGACTTTCTTTGTTATATGTAATCTAAATCTACCCTCTTTCAGTTTAAAGCCATTATCCCATGTCTTATCACTACATGCCCTTGTAAGAAGTCCCTCTTTGGCTTTCTTGTAGGTCCCCTTTAGGTACTGGAAGGCTGCTATAAGGTCTCCTTGGACCCTTCTCTTCTCCAGGCTGAACAACCCCATCTCTCTCAGCCTGTCTTCATAGGAGAGGTACTCCAGCCCATGGATCATCTTCATGGCCCTCTTTTGGACTCTATCCAGCAAGTCCATATCCTCCTTATATTGAGGGCTCCAGAGCTGAACACAGTACTCCAGGTGGGGTCTCATGAGGGCAGAGTAGAGAGGGAGAATCACCTCCCTCAACCTGGTGGCCACGCTTCTTTTGATGCCACCCAGAATGCTCTTGGCTTTCTGGGCTGTGAGTGCGCATTGCTGGCTTATACTCAGTTTTTCATCCACTAATACCCACAAGTCCTCCTCAGGGCTGCTGTCAATCCACTCATTGCCCAGCCTGTATATGTGCTTGGGATTGCCCTGACCCATGTGCAGGACCTTGCACTTGGCCTTGTTGAACTTCATGAGGTTTGCATGGGCCCACCTCTCAAGCCTGTCAGGGTCCCTCTGGATGGCAACCATTCCTTCCAGTGTGTTGGCTGCACCACACAGCTTGGTGTCGTCAGCAAACTTGCTGAGAGTGCACTCAATCCCACTGTCCATGTTGCTGACAAAGATGTTGAACAGTGCCAGTCCCAATACTGACCCCTGAGGAATGCCACTTGTCACTGCTTTCCACTTGGACATTGAGCCTTTGACTGTAACTCTTTGAGTGCGACCATCCAGCCAATTCCTTATCCACGGAGTGGTCCATCAGTCAAATCCATGTCTCCAATTAAGAGACAAGTATGTTGTGTGGGACAGTGTCAAACACTTTGCACAAGTCCAGGTAGGTGATGTCCATCATCTGTAAACATAAAGACAGAAGACATGACATGAAACATAAAGAGATGGCAAAAGACATCATGACATCAAGACAAAAGCTTTTAGAAAATATTTTGCAGTCTTTGTGAAGAAGGTTAAGTCGGGTTTGTTGCCACAGAATTCTAGAAATGGGTCTGAGCTGTAAAGCAACAGCATTCTGTCATAGCCTTATAGCATGCATGTTTTAGATTAATGGTAATTCTCAGGTTTTTGCAGCTTCTGTTGCCTGTTGGACAGTCAGGTGGCCTGAAATTTGTAGGATGGTAGTGTGGAACTTGGACCACAAGTGTTTACTTGACACTAATCATGACTTGTCATCTCCTGACGGTTTTAATCTAATGTCACAAGATTAGTTTGTTGGGAAAGTGATGCTATTTTCATTAAATAGTGTCTTTATCAGAGTGGGAGAATCTTAGTGACTTTGGGAATTGTTGAACATCAGTGGTTCTCCACTTTGTTTTCCCTTGATGGAAATGTCAGGTTACTTTTGGCATTTCTGTGTACTTAAGGGCTGATGATGCTCAGACAAGCCGTAATGCATTGTATATGTATAATTACTGGATGTAGGAAAATCCACCATGTGATATTTTTGTTTGGGTTTTTTTGTTCTTGTTCCATTTGTTTTAGACATGTTTGGAGGGAGAGTGTAATTATTAACATTGACGATGTATGTAACAGTTGAATGTTGTTCAAGTGATGTTTGAGACCTCGCTTTAATAAAAAGTAAATTTTTACTCATAATTTGTTTATTTTCTGAAACCATTTGACCTCAGGCAGGTTTTTTGAAACTTGCTGAAATAATCTCTGCATTAAAGTGAGATAGAATAGCTACTAAACAGATGCCTCTATATTTATGTAAACCGGATATTTTTTTTTTAGAGAGAACATGCTATTGCGGATTATTAATGCAGTTTATGTTGCACAGAAAAGGCACAATGTATTTAAATTAGTCAGTCTTTTTACATTTGAAATAGCAAGGAACTGTCTGGATGGGAATTTTACTACAATAAAATTAAGCCATTTTATCAGACTGTACAAAATGTGTTCATTTTTTAGGTCTCAATCAGTAGTAAATTTTCATATAAGCTGAGGTAAGCAAAACTTAAAATAAGATGAGATCTAACCTTAACCCAGCACTTCATTAAAATTTCTGGTGAGGTAATGAAAGATCACTCTACTCCTTAAGTGACTTAACATGAAGATTCAATTAAAAGCCAAGTTCTCAGTTAATCTAAGATGCAAAATTATCAAGTGCAAACCATCGTTAACATACCCTCAAGGGTAGCTAACTGGGAATTAGAGTGGATCAACAAAGCTGTGATTTTGTGCAAGCATATTTAGTTTTTAAAAAGATAAGATGTTTACAAGTAATTTTATTATAGAGACTTAAGAAACTCCTAGTAATGTTTTTACGCTTGCTTTACAGAAAAAAGTACCTCAGACTTTGATAAGCAGGTGTAAAAGCATGAATGCCTGGTCCTTTTATTTTTCTAGTAATTCTAGATAATTGAGCAGCTGACATGATTTTATGTAGAAAGGAAGATAAGAGCATGTGTGTATTTTATGCTAAAATGATTTTCTCAGAAAGTAATATAGCTAGTCACGTAGTCATGTGTGAAGGTGTAATTGGATATTTTAGAGGAAACTAGTTCCCTTTTTCTTTTTGGTTGATTCTGTACCACTTCATTCTAATTCTATTTTTTCCATTCACTTAAGCCTGATGATCTACCTTTGGGGTATAGGGTTTAAGGCAGGATTTGCTGCTTAAGTTGATTTTGGTATACTGTGAAGGACTGTAGCACTGCATTTTGTTTGTAGCCTGTGTATTTTACAACTCTGTGTAAGCAACAATAAAAACAAAGTTCATTAATTATACCTGAGTTACAGTATTTAAAAAATAATAATTAAAAAGACCATTTTGATACTGAAAAGAAATCATGTCCATTGTCCAAACCTGCAAAGCAGAAAGAACTTGTGACTTGCATTCTTCAGTCCAAACTAAAGTATCCCAAAGTGTATCTAAAGCTGCATCTAAAAACAAAGGGCAGAGTGTAGACCTGTAGCTGGGATGTAATTGTATGGACGCTGGGCATATTAAAAATGTTCAAATTTATTGCAGGTTTCTGTCTTTAACTGATCTGATTTTATCTTGTTTGGGCAGATACGTCTATTATGAGGAATGTTTATGATGTTTGTGTTGAAATATAAATGCATGTGCTGCATGATAAAAAATTTTTCAGCCTGCTGCAGAGAACAGGGTTGGTATGTAGCTACATATATTTTGTGCTGTATCATAGCTGATGCTATTATAGGTGCTGTTCTGGGACCAGGTAGTATACAGAGTGCAGCACTACTTTTGAGATCTTCTAAGACAGAAGAATGTTGGAAAGAAATTTCAAAATACATTGGCCAGTCTTGCAGATGCTGATTGATTCCCAAGTATGTACTCCTCATGTTGTGTCCCCAGAAACCTATATTGTGAAGCAATATGGGAAGAGCTAGAGGCAAGTTTTGGGTGAAGAGTGACAGTAAATTGGCTTGTTGCATGGTATCTGTTTATTGCTAATTAAGATTTACACTCTTTTCTAAAGGCTAAATTTTCCCTTAGTCTCTGCTTAAATAATATTTTTTCTTTTAATATTTTAATCACATTAAACTACTTCTAATATTTAAATAAGTTTATTAATCAGATCTGGTGTGATAATTTACTCCTAAGTATAACAGATGCAACTTAGTATGAATTCTATTTTGAGAGTGAAAAGACTATACATACGCATGAGTCTTGGCATTTCTTTTGCATATTGTGTGGTTACTAGATGAAGCACAGATTCTTGCAAAGTGAGACCCCTTAGATAAAAAATTGGTCCTAGGAATTAGTGATGGCTTTGCAATGAAGACACTGATCTTTTAAACTAAAGCAGTGTATTTGGGGTTAATGGGCAAAGACAGATGGGGTCTCTACTTTTCAACAGGAGGCTTCTGTTAATAAGTTAGTATTTTAGTTTAGACCCCAAATGTATGGATAAGACAATGTTTTCTTAACTTACTGACTTAATGTTGGTAAAAGCTTCACTTTTGTGGAAAAAATTACTGAGTTTGTGCAGATGTTTTATTGTGATAGATCTATTATCCAGCTATTAGAAGATAAATGACTGATCTTTTCCAGTTTCCTTGTGTCCAGAAAATTGAAATAAGAAGGGGAATATCATTTGGGCTGTATGATTAGGGCAGGTGGGGTGGCCATTAATTTAAGAGAGAGGAATCTTGGCAGCATAGGCTAACTTGCACTATATTATCAATCAAACCTCGATGCACTTCTTGTGATGACCCAGCACTCTCAGGTTTTTGCAGTGTTAATTAGAATTCATGACAAAATAGATGCAAGGAAACGTTTTGTACCCTTCATAATTTTATAGAAAATTTATTGTTATTAGAGGAACCATTTGCTTAGTGTGATTTTTTTCATTACCAGCTTGTCAACTAGCATAGATAATCTGGAGAAAATATGAACTCCATAGATTGGGTGTCACTTTTGTTGATGGTTCATATAGTTTACCTTGGAGCACAGCTAATGGCTGAAGTTCATAGCAACAGCACAGAAAAACGTGGCAACCAGTGGAAGACAAATGAACCATGTTTATTGCTTTAATATAAAAAATACATAAATGGAAAGCAGCATTTGAATTTGATGAGCTCATTGCTAGTTTTGTTGGAGTGATTTATATTTTCTCCTTATACAAAAAGCTACTATTGACACAGTGAGATGGAAATTAACTGACTGTTTTTTGGAAACCGATATTTTTTGGTTTTATATTCTGATTGGATCATTTTGTTTTAATTCTAAATATTTTTATGGAATGTTGAGCATTTAATAAACAAAGATTATTAGCTGTTCCGCTGATGTTTAGATGTATAGTAGGATCATACTATAGGGGAAACAGTGTCAGCTAGAAAATAATCTCTTATTAAGAAAGCATTAGGAAATTTTCTCAGATAAATCCTTTAGTTACCAGTGCATTTTCAATGTCTTGCATTCACACTTTTTTTCCCCGCTTTCAAATGAAAAGCCTAATTTTGGAAAATGCAGTAATGGGGAGGGGCCCGATCTTAAAGAATGTCATGACATATGGCAATTCCTATATTAACTTGTAAATCTAGGGACTCTTCACAGGAATAAAAGGCTTGTTCATCCAGTGGACCTCTTGCATTTCATAGTATCTGTTCGAATTTTTATTAATATCTTTTAAGCATTCACAAGTGACAGCATTCCTATTGTAAACTTGAGTGACTGATGTGAATTGAAATAAGTATTTAGAATTCCTGTATTTCAGTATCACTGTTTCTTTATATCACATTGTTGGGTTTTACTCTCAATAACTGAACTGTTAAAAAGCCAGTGCTGTTCATAGGGTATGTGCTCAGTTTTAAAAGATCTAAAGTAGTGTTGCATGTTTTATTTTGTCAGCTTTCAAACTATATCATATTCAAATGGAAAAGGAATACAGCAAAATGTGTGTGAAGTACTAGTAGCAGTAAAAGGCAAGCATATCCACTCCAGAACTAGTTGGACACCAGCATCTGTGTTGTCCTTCACCTATGAACCTAAAAGGGTATTTTTAAATATTAGGCTGCTACTATTCTTATACTCATAAATCGATTTGTGTGTCAGTCTGTCTCTCTCCCCTCCTTTTCTCCCCTTGTATGTCAAACCTGTCAGGAGACTCTATACTGTCTTGTAGTGTGGAGGAGTAGAATATCCATAATGAAGTCTATGGCACAGTGACTTAAAGAAAGTCTCTGTGGTCTAAAAGTGTCATCCCTTTCTTCTAAAACTTCAGGTCCATCACACTGTCCTCTGCAAATTAGCCTTAACTGCAGTTCAGAGTTTTGCATCCTGATAAAATTGCTTTGCTGCAAGTGAGTTCTAACATACAATTCTTCCTACCCTTCCTCACTTCCATCCTCAGCTTATCTGGCCTAATTGATTACCTACTCAGGACTGATAGTGATTTGCCTGGAGTTAAAACCGCTGTCTTCTACTGAGCTTTGGATCCGCGCCTAAGCATCAACTCACAGCAGTTTTTAATTACAGGATAGCTTACTGCAGCACGTTATTAAGAAGAAACTTTTGTACAACAACATTAAAAAAAAGCTATTGTTTTTGGGATAAAGCAAAATATAGCAAATTATTTTAGATGTAAAGTGTGTTTTATTTAGCTCTATCAAATAATCAAATTTTGCTCCCTGGAATGAGTTGTATACTTCCTGGGACCAGCAGGCACCTGTATGTGGACGGGGCTGGAGACAATAAATGCAACTTCACGTTTATTCTTATTGGTAATTCATAAAATCCCCACAGAGCCTGAAACTTGTTTAGCATAATAGCAAGACTATATTCTGAGCTGTTTTCTTTCAATTGTAATGTTGGGCGCATACTAATAAACCAAATGTCAGCCAAATACAGGGAGAAAAATGTAACATATGAATATCATTGTATTTAATATTTCTCAAAAAGTACCATTTCAATAAACTGCACTTCTATTTAATTGCTTACTTTAAGTCATTGGGGAAATTTTAGAGGTTGAAATGCAGATCCCCAGGGCTCAGATAGAATATGACATTAATTTGCTGCCAGAAGGCTATACTGCATGCATGCTAACTGCATACATATCAGCTGCTTCATATAAAGTCTCATCATTTTAGTTATTTGACTTAACGTGTACTCTGACACAAAACAAATCTTAATTAGAGCAATTAGAAGAGAAAGAACAGTAATTCCAGGCACACAATGATGTGTCCTTACAAGTCATGGTCAGCTTTTGAGGTTTTCCCACAGTTAAAGTAACCTGCTGCCAGAATTTTAACAGGAACCCCAATATATGTTTAATTTCTTTTATTTTAAAAGAAAATACCCTATCAGAAAGTTTCAATAAGCCTTGAGGTGTTAGAATGTTGAGAATGTATTTAATTTTCTCATGAAAACAAACATTTTTGTAATCATAGTCAGTATGAGGATCTTTGTGTATGTATAAAGGTTTATTTCTTGTGGAGGCAAAAAATTGTGTGAGGGCATAAATGATCCATTCCTGTAATTTTGGAACTGATAGGAAGGTGCTGAACAACATGCAGGAATTCTGCTTGTGTTCTTTGAGGAAAAGTGCTGGTATATCTCTGTTTTGTATCGCTGATTTTTATGCCTTTTTTTTGCAAAGTTTATTCATGAAACTCCAAATATAAAATTTCCAATGACAGTTGATTTGGCCATGTTGAGATGGAAGTTTGGATCCCAGCAGTGCTGGGAAGCTTACCCCAGGTCCTCTTTAGTTTGATCACGCCAGTGTTGATAAGAGAATCCCAAAAGACCTTGTCAGGCATATCGCTGTATTACACTTCTTGTTGTTTCCTGTTATTTCTGAGTTAATTGCAAGTTGTCTGATAATTTATTTGGAAACTGTAACTGTAACAAAAAAAATTTATGCTTACATTGCACTGTGTCTTCAGGGCTGGGAGCTAAGATTTATGTGTGTAATAGAAACAGCAAATGTTTTCTCGGTTCTAATAAACTTACTCCAACTCTATTTTAAATAAGATACTGTTTCTGTGGGCTTAGGGGTGTTTTGT
Organism: Elanus axillaris; assembly: GCA_026212715.1. NCBI lineage: Eukaryota > Metazoa > Chordata > Aves > Accipitriformes > Accipitridae > Elanus > Elanus axillaris. The sequence continues at coordinate 57,374,997 of JANZLQ010000079.1, read as the reverse complement.
TGTTGTTTCTTTTCAGTGAATAAAAACAATCTGAAATTGCTGAGAATTGCTAGTATTAATTCTGATTCTTCCTTGCATATGAACTATAGAAGGAACACTGACCTTCTTTATATTTTATTTTCTAGCTGGTAGCTGGGAGTGTTGTGATGGCATTTGAGGAAGTGTGTCCAGATAGAATAGATCTGATTCACAAGAACTACCGAAAGCTCTGTAACTTGTTGGTTGACGTGGAAGAGTGGGGTCAAGTTGTTATAATCCACATGTTAACTCGATATGCACGTACACAATTTGTAAGCCCATGGAAGGTAAGTTTGTGACTTTTAAAATTACTATTGTGTGCTTGCATTCTGAATTATTTCCATTGTTGGATATACTTAGTCTTTTAAGATACATTTTTATGCAGTATTTAATAAAAACAGAAATAAAATTTATAACAGTTAGCTCTCTAAGCCTTCACTAACACAAGGCATCCACCCTTCTCCAGAGCATGCGAATTCTTCTTCCAGGCTATAACCTCTTCTGATTTATGCCAGGCACATCCCATGGGCAGCAGAGAGGGTAATTTTTCAGTGGTTCTTTGAGTGACATGGCTTTTTACTCTATGAGATTTTATGTAAGTCAGCTAGAAAGGTTTGCCATTCTGTCCTGAAACTGGGTAGAATTTACTTTGTAGATATGAATACCCAGTATCACAGCATGGTGAACATTACGTTACTTGTCTAGGCTTTGTTAATGTGCTGAGGGGCTGTGTGGAGGTTGAATATATGTTTTTGAAATGTGCAATGCAAAAAATATTCTGGTAATTTCATTTATATTATGTAAATATGAGTATACTGTTACTTAAAATTTATAAAAAGGGATATTCAAAATACAATTCCTATCACTCATACCAACAAAAAAAGTAGACATCTCAAGAAATTGATGCTATTAGCATTGGTTTCAATAGGGATTTAACTCTGAATAACAATTTAAATTAAAAGAATACTTCTGGAAAGAACTGTGTAATATTGCTCCACAGCTCTGGTTGTTTGCGTTTATTACAGGCTTGGGGGGACATTTTACCATTTAATTTGCAACTAATTCATGTTTAAAGAGGTACATATTTCTTGATATGTATACTGGTTTACAGCAGTAGTTGGACTTTGTACAGTTGCTAAAAAGGATGTTTGGGGTACATACTTGCAATGAATATAAGGTGATCCCAGAACCTTAGAGAAAGTTTCATTTGATTTTTTTTTTTTTAACCCCCCCCCCTCCCCCAGACTGAAGTAGTTCTGCTACAGCTCAGCTAATGTCTTGGCACTTCCATTTGGGCATTGCTATTTCAGTGCAGATTATTGTGGTTTGCAATCAGCACATTAACAATTTTTTAAAGGTTTCTTTATTTCAGCATTGGAATACAGAATGGCACCAGCTATCACTGATTTCTTTCAAACTGTCTTTTAATGCCCTTTGCCTGGGAATCAGAGGGAAAGGCAGTAGTGTTCTGTGTTAATGTATGTATAATTTACTATGTGAAAATAATCATAAGGAGGTGTATTTGGACAAACAGTTAATTTCAGCCTGATTTAATTTACAGTTGTACTCACTTTTTCTTAAATAAGTAGGGGCTATAATGATTAGAAAACTAAAACTTAGCAAAAATGTCTGAAGTAGAATCATGCTTTTGCATTACTATTTAGGTTCTGGAACACCCTTTGTCCTTTCAGATGAAAATTAAATTGTTTGTAAGAACACATCTTTGCAGAAGATTGGAAAATTAAAAAATAAAAGATAAGGAATATAAGGAAAGAATTTTTAGATAACGAGACACTTAAGTAATGTTTTCCTAATGTGCTTGACGCAGAGTGTATATTACATCTTGTTTATTGAAAGAAGGTAACTTGCGTTCTCCCTGACCTTTAGAAAGAATCAAAACTGATAACTTGCTTTCCTTAAAGCTACGGTTTCACAATTGGTTTAAGCCAGTTTTAGCCTGTGATTGGACAAAGGAAGAGTAGAAGAGGATGGCCTCATGTCTTGGACTGAGAGGTTGGAGGTCTTGATGGGATTAGGTTTCTTTAAGACTCTAAGGCACTTTTTTCACTGAAACTAGATGGGTCACAGTTGCTGCTGTGGCCTCTGCTCTAGGAATTTAAAAGGTTTGTGTAACAATACTGCCTGTGTCAACCTAAATTTGGTCATCAGTGGCATAGTATTAATAACACTTTGTCTCCACTTTCATGAGCTTCAGTGCAAAATTTAGTTTGTCTACCTACTCAGCAATTAAATTAGCAGATTTTTTTTCTGGGGCTAGTTGAAATGCATGCCTTTGTCAATAGGTTCTTAAATGAACTCATCATATAACAGGGCATCTTGTGCAGTAGAAGAGATTTTTAATTTAGTTTATTTGCATCATTATGGATCAGTATTTAGGCTGTTTATATGTAAATGTATGATTTGAGGAACAATTAAGTGTTGACAAAGTAGATTGCAGTCATATCAATTGCAGTGCATTTTCCATAATTTTTCTAACTGACATCTTTGATGATAAATAGTGGATGCCAAGTCAAAGCCGATTATACAGTGCACTAGGAATTCATGGCGCTGTCAGGGAGAAGACCGATTGACTTTAAATTTACATATTAATGAGAAGATTTGTTAAGAGGGTGCTTGACTATAGAAAATAACAGCATATTTATAGGGCACGACACTTTATAAATAAAGCTGATGCAGGAAAATGGAAATTAAACCTATCAGATTAATAAATTCAAGGCTGCTAAAATGCATATTTGCATTTTTATTCACTAAAATTTACCTTACTTTTTGAGAAACATATGCTGCTTTTTTTCAAGTTGAGCTAATTCCCAACAAATAATAGTGTCATGTTTTCAACTGATTTCTTGTGCATTTAGAAACTAAAGAAAAATTTGGAATACTTACCAATTATGGAGAAAAACCCTTTTTTGAGCAGTATGCTTAAAATGGTTGCAAAACTTTAATCGAATTACCTATTAACCAAGAATACCTAGTTTTTATTCCTATTTTTAACTTATCTGGAGAGTAGAATTTTTAATTCTGACCATGAATGCTGTGAGGAAGAATGTCCTTGGTTTATCCTATTTGTCTTTAAATACTTAGAAGGTGTTTTTGAAGCAGTTACATGTGAATAGCAGTTTCGGAATAACCTTTTTTTCATATGAACTGTATTCAGCTTTAACATGCATTAACTGGAATGAAAGCAAGACACTTGTATTCTGGAGTGAAAATGCCTGCCTGCTTGGGTCTAAATGGGAAGAACAGTTTAAAGTTTTCTGGGAAGCGACATACTTGATGGCAGATAACACTGCAGTGTATCACAGCTTAAATATTTTGCCCAACCCTTGTCACAGGAGCTGTTGGGACTGCCAAGTTGTTTGCAAACAGCTCCTGAACCATTATAGCTTTCAGCCTAATACATGAAGATGTTTCAAATGAAGTTGCTGTTGGTTTCCATGAATGCATTGAGTTGCAGTCTAGCAGTTCAGGAACTGATTTTCAAGCTGTTCAGCCATCCCTGTTTCTGCAAGGAGATGAAGATCACAGGAGGTAGTGACTGCTTCAGCTCTTCTGGAATAAGGATCCGCCACCAGATATTTGTGCCATCTGGGAGGATGTCATCTGAAAACAGCTGACTTGGTCAGAATTTTCAGTGGTCACTGTAGAGAGCAAAATGGAGCTGCGAGCTGTAGTCTTGCAAAAAGCAGTGACTCTCAGGGCTGCTCAGCTTTGTTTCAGACAATTGCAGGTTACAGAAATAAACTTCCTTGGTGCTCAATTAAGACTGGAAAAAAAATGGTCAATTCAGATTGATCATGGGATTCAGTCATAACAAAGTTATTTATAAACAAGTACTTATGAGAAGCATGTCTCAAGCTTACACTTTTAGGATTAATTATTGAAGTATTTCTCAATTTCAAGTGCTCAGAATTTCACGAAACTGATGGAGGGAGGCAGAAATTAAGGCTGAAGAAAATCACCTAAAGGAATAAGGGCTTTTATGAGAAAAATAGCAAGTCTTTGGGTGTATATACCTAAAACCGTGAATCATGGAAAGTAGCCTGCCTCTTGAGGAATTATAGGAGGAAACACATTGAAAAGATTTACTTTGATTGCTAGGTCTGACAAAATATTGAGGTCCCTTCCACCCTCAACTGTTCCATGATCTCTAGTCTTTTAAATGCTTTAAAATGTTTGCTGCTCTTGTAGGGTTTTCTTAGTATCTTATAGTTACGAATTCTTAGTGTATTCCATAAAGGTTATGGTTATGTGTGATGGAATCCCGTTTCTAATGACTATTTAAGACGTCTCGGCAGTGTCTAGTACTGCTCTAAATATTTATTTTTTTCCCCAGGTTGGGCTGTACATTGAGTGAACTGTAATTGTAAATGATAAAGCTTCAAGCACAGCATACAGGGAATACTGTCTGTCCTTAACTTTTGTAGAACTTGTTAACTCTGTAATGAGTATTCTGAATCAGTTTTGCTGGTTTATTGCAGGAAAGCATAATAAATAAAACTTGCAAATCCTCTACTAAGGGGCTGAGAAAACAAGAAGGGAAAGGTGTATTGAGGTTGATAGCCTCCTGTTAACTAGGTGAATTACCTAGATAAAGTGATAAAAATGAAACAAAATAATGTACTTTAAAAATATTCTGTATGTAAATAATTCATTTAATAATGAATCAACCTGAATACACATTTCCCTTCTGGTCTCAGCCTCTCAGTAGAGGATTTACAAGTTTTATTACTCTCTCCTGCAATAAGATGAGTAAGGGGACAGACACAGATAGTCAGAACAGATTTAAGAAATATTGAGAATAGCATTCAATCTTTTAGGATAAAATTAATCAAGTTATGTTAGGTATTAGTACATTGTAGACCTTATTGAAGTTTCATTGTAGATATTTGTGCTGTGTGGTTCTACCAGATGATAGTTTTGCGATTTATTTTTTTTTTACTTTTTTTTATTTTTTCACCTCCCCTAGAAGATTATGAGGCCAGAGAATTTTCTTCCCCAGAGATCAAAAGCAGTCATCTCATTTCCAGCTTCCATTAAGCTGTCCTCTTCAGATGCAAGTGTGAAACCATATAGATCAGTAGATTTGCTTCAGCCTGATTTGGCTGATAAGATCAAAAGATTAAATTTAGGAAAACTACTGTACAGTGAAGTTGTGTTATACTGCTTATATCTTCCAATCTTAGTATACCTGTCAGAATCCTCAGCCTGAATTGGATGATTCTGGATTCAGTTACTGTATCCCTATCAGAGTGCAATACTCTCTGACCACGTTCTTTTAGATATACACGAGGAGGGGTTAATGTTTAATACCAAATTCACTTATTTGAAGATATTTGAAGCATTTGGGGCATAAAATGGATGGGCTAGCTATTTTACTGTAATACCAGTTTTATTTTTCCCTACCAGGTATACTACTTAATAAGATGAGAATAACTTAGAGCATAGATTTATAACAAAAAATGTCCTCAAGTTGATTGTGGAAATTTGATTACTTGAAATTCTAAACAAAACTTTATGGTTATTATGGATGTATAATAGTCTTTTCTGTCACTGAAAGAGAGCATTATTGTCTTTCTACCTTGCTCCATCTTTTCCCTCCCTTCCCTTGTGTTAGGGGTAATGTTTCTAAGGCAATCTGGATAAGGGAATTGATCCAGCAGAAGAATAACTGAAAGGACAGGGGGGGTTAAATTTCAGTCACATGAATTTCCTGATTTGGTTTGCTTTGTAGCTGCCAAGCACTTACTGCTGGCAAAAAAGAAGTATAGTCTGTAGAAAAATATGCCGTTATCTTTGCAGCAAAGTGTATTCCTGTGGTTTCCATTAGTCCCATGACAGCCTTGCAGTGGAATATCAGCAGTGGCTAGAATCTGTGTAGGCGAGTTCTCTAGGACATCTGTATCAACTCAAATTAAGAAAGCAACCCCTGCTTTTCACATAAATTTGACAAGCAAAGTTTCTGTCTATTCCATCTGATGCAGTAGTCTTACCTTCTAGTCTTACCTTCTCAACCCTTTCAGGATGAGGGTTTTTTATTATTTATACATAGGATAAGAGGCAGTTTAGCCATCTGTTGCAAATAAGTTGTTAAAAATGTTTTTACTTCTGTATAGATCATTGACTTACAGAGATGAAATTTACTTGGAGGAAAGCACTGAAATCTTTTTATAGAAATCTAAATATCAGCTGTCTAACTGCTAATAATTTTTAATTTAAATATCAGATGTACAAGACACCAATCAGCCCACGAACTACCAAAGTTTCTAGCTTTAATTTTTGCCATTTCAGTGATACTTAATCATAGAAAATTATGTGAGCAATATAAATGACTGCTGTCTTAGAATACTTTAGGGCCTTCCTGGATGCCAAAACATTCATAAATTCTGTTCTGGGCATCTATCTGTGGGATATTATTCTCTGTCTAGTAACTTGTATGACCTTTTCAAAAAGGATGATTAGAAGAATTCCAAATAAGCTTCCTTAGCTCCTTCTTTGCAAAAGTAAACATTTATTTAATTTTTTCCTCTGAGGAAGACCTATGTGAGGTCAGACCTTTGCTCTGAGGAAGATTTATTCTCGAGTCTGACCCCGTACACTTATTCTGTTTGTAATATCAAGTAGAATTCTTGATTCGTTATGGCATATCTCTGAAGGACCACGAGGAAGAATAAACATAAAAAATTTCAAATTACCTTGGATCATCCAATTCTTTGACAGTGTGTCCAAAAGTTTGTTCCAGTTTATGGTTGGAAAAATGCCAGACAAGAATGCTGGGGGTAACTTAGGCCTGAATGGTAGCAACATGTGCTTTTTCATCATGGCTTTTACTGTCATAATAAATATACCACCAGTTGTTGGTGTGAGAACATCACTGAAGCAAATCAAAAGATGTTTTAAGATGCTTTCAGCTCCTTTGCCTACTTATGCATTAGGATGAAGAAAAAAATAATCTGGTAATATCAGGATTTAATGTCTGTTGATGATGTTTAGATTAGTAGGGCAGACTTTCTGATGAAGATAGCAGACTTTCATCTTTCAGACTGCCCATCTAAATACAGGTACAGTTAGCATTCTTGTAAGATTTCAGGTCATTTTGTGTCTTGAAAATTCGGGCTCCTAACTAACATCTAGAGCTAGGGCTGTAGTCCAATTATAGTTTAAATGTTGGATAAGCATTTTGGTAACTGAACAATCCTAAAGCTACATAAACAAAAATTTAAAATAAAGATATGTGTGTGTTTCCATATGTGGGAAAGTCCCTTTATTCTCTTTGACTTTACTTTTAAAATCATTTCCTTCTTTTCCAGAGAGAAAGGAGTTGTGTTGTTTTAAGGAGTAAGTATACATGATTTGGTACAACTAGAGGGTACATTAGGAACACTATAAAAGGAGGGGTGCTGTGAACCGTTACAGTTCTGTATAGGCTGAAGATCTGCGAGATCCCTGTTTTTCCATATGTTTTTTGTAATTCATGACAGGTGTTGGCTACTACTTAGAGAGCATGTAGTGCCCTTCTGTTGGTTGAACCCCCAAAATAACTAACAATTACCTGTTTTTCTTCATGGTTCACTTATTGTGCAATGCTATGGAAGAATACTTTTGTTCAGCAGTTGGCTCGTAAGGTCTTGTTATCTTGATGGGATGGTTTATACTGCCTCTTTAGATACTTAAACTGAGATTAAATTTAAACTGAGATTAAACCTTGACCATCATAAAAAGTCTAAAACCTGCTCAATCATTTAACGAAAATTCTGAGTACAAATTCCAAATTCCAGTTTAATTTTCGGTTGTTAGCGGGGGGGAAAATGGGAAACTTGGAGCCAGAAGCAGATGGTATCTTTTCCCTTTAATTTTTTCCTTCATCTTTGCTCCTTCTCCATTTTATTTTTGCAGGGTTTATTTTATCCCTTCTTATTCTACCTTGTATTTTCTATTCTTCCTCTCTTTTTATGCTCTGAACTTTTTTCTGTTCTTTGCTTTGCAAATCTGTCTGTCTTTGAACTTTCCTTATCGTACCTTTTCCACACACTACTGAAATGAGGGTGTTTTTGTGGTAAGAGAAAGCTATTTTATGCATTACTTCCATTCTGAGGAGAATAGAACAGTTTTGAATAAATGACAGTGATCTAAAAATCATAATTGATTGTTTTAATTCTGGCTGCAAGTATTGTGAGACTTTGTTACAACAATAATTGGGAATTTGGGGTTGCTGCAGAAAGATGTTAATCACTGAAGCATATTTAACTGTTAGCCCCTGTCTTTTAGACATCAGTCCTAGAGTTAGTTGCTGCTTCTTACACAAATGAGAGTGAGCTTTTGAACACTTCTTGAGTTTTCACATTAGTCTTGTATGAAGTTACTTAGCACAGATGTTCTTGTAATTGTGATATATTGGGAAAAATTTGATGTTCAGTGGTCCTCAAACCCATACCTCCACCTGTGTGATGCTCTTGTCTCAGAGCTGTAGTATAAAACTTATGAGTACATGCTTTCTGAAGAATGTTTTGGGATTATTTTTTTTTTTAGGTTTTCATAAAGTCTTTTAATTCAGTACATTTTTGAGTTTGTATTTGATACTGGTATTGGTTACGTGAGTTTTTAAAAACCAGTGTGAGACTGGAATGAAGAGTTTTGGAAGAGTCTTTCACGTAACAAATACATTTATATACTCATACTATCTAGGAAAATTGTTGGGTTTTTTTTTAAAGACTGAAATCAATATACACCTGCACTGGGTTTATAGAGGGTATTGTATAAATGAGAATATGCAGGGATATAGTCTTAGAATATGTATATGAGAGGCAAAGGTGTAGTAAACTACAAATAAAGCTTGATTTATTTATTGTTTAGCATGTAACTTTTATATATGCTGGAAGTTAAGCCAAGAACAGTGTTGTGACTGAAAATGCCTTAACCATAATTTTGCTTGCCAGTCTTATTGTCAAACTTGAGTAGGTGTCTTAGTACCTTTGTGTAGTTCAGGTATCAAGCTTGCTGTATTTACCAACTGGAAGCTTTTTATATAAAAAGCTTTTTTGAATTCTGTATAAGGTCTCCCAAACTAGTAGAATTTTATTTGGGTTCCTTAGCCACATTAAAATTCAGCTTTTCTACAGAAATGGGAAAATGCTTTGGTGAGTGTGAAACATGCAACTCCAAAGGCTATTGATACCATGAAGTAAGCTGACTTGGAACATGAATCCTTTTACAGAATAATGTCTCAAATTTGCCCTAGGATAGCTGTTTACAGAGATGTTACGTTATATATAGTCAGTATACTGCTAAGAATACCAAGGAGATACTGGATGATTTTGTGCAATGGCTTTCTTGTTTTTTGGAACTGAACTGAGACCAAAGCTGGTGTTTTAAAGGCAAAGAATAGATACTGTTGATAACCTCATCTAATTTGAATCCTGTTTCTTGTAGCCTTGAACTATTGTCACATGCTGATGCAGTCCTTTCTTACTGGTAATGCATAATTGTCATGAGATCACCTGGGTTGGGATGATACTAAACTCCAAATGACTTAAGTCATGGAACTGTGCAACTGATCTTTAGATCATGAGACCATTGCCACAATAGTGAGCCTTTATGAAATGTAACATAAGAAGTTGTACTCCTCCCTTCCCTCAACTGTTGAACCTCTTTGAAACAACCTGGTGGTAAAAGGAAATTCAAAGCCTTTTTAGCAAAGGGATTAATTGAGCTCAAAAACACCTCAGAACTTCCGTGTTTTCATGTCAAGCTTTACCTACACTGACATACCTGTATCTTATGCAAGGACTTCCTGTTGTGCAGAGGATGGATACTTCTGCCAGCATGTGGTCATTAACAAGTATGATTTGTTGAGGTCTGCTCATCTGTCAGAAATCTTGTCTTGTCACAGCTCATCTCCTTGGCTTTTTGAGCAGACTTGAGGATGATTTGTGGTTTGCTCTTATAGACCGAAGATAGGTCTATTCTAGTGTTCTGAAACCCATCTGTGAAGCACATGGAAGGATTTAGGTAGGCATCTTCACATGCAACATCAAAATTTCAGATCTATCTGGGATACATCATTAGTTCTGTAAGTAGGAAACTGTTCTATACATTTTCTATTTCCCTTTTCCAAGGATACTGTTCATGATACAGCAAATGTACTGCTGATCTTAGTTGGCTGAGGTAGTTTTGGTATTGCAGTCAGATTCACTGACTAGTGAATAGTCCCAAAACTATTTTTACCTTCAAAGCCTAGCTTATCCAAAACTCTTTTGAGAGCAGTTCTTAGAAATATTAGAAAGTTATATTGGAAGATAGCTAAAATCTTATCTGCCAAAGATACTGCTGCAGGAATAAAAAATAGCTGTGAGATTATTTCCTTATGAATCTGAGGAGAGAAACAGGTCTATAGCTTTAATGTCAGGTATACCTAACCTAGCAATACAAATACTTAAATTGCTTTTGAATAGAAGATGGGAGTTAAGGCTGGTAGAGTAGACAAATAGTATGTATTCATGCTTCAGATTTCAGTGAAGTTTTACTTTAACTCTGAGTTTGTGGATGTGTGAAGCTCTGGAGGTAATTGTAGCATTCACATAATGTGCTTTACCCTAAATGGAAGGCACATTCTCAGCTTTAATGCCATATTAAATGTAATTTCAAGGAAGATCTCAGTTAAATGTTAGCTCGTTCACTTAGTGACTTTAAAAACAGGCTAATGGAACTTGTTATCTGGCAGTTTCTTCATTTAAGCTGTTAATACTTTATGAAGATGTCCCTAAACTGTATGTCTGGAATGATGTAAAAAAGAATTACGCATGTTCTTTCACACTAAAATACTCACTTCTCTATTGGATTAAATAAATTGCAGAAGATGGGGAATGCACAGAGTCCATTTGCAATTTCTAGTCTAGAATGCTAGTGGTCTCTCCCAGTTTTTAATCACTTCATTCTTCCAGTGTTCTGAACTTTTTAGTGATTTTACAATTTAGAAAAGCTATTAACTACACAATTAAATCATGTGCTACTACAAACTCTTAACTATACTTAATGTTGTTTAACTAAAGACTGCCACTGAAAGGGAATGCCTCTGTTCTGTCCTTCTCCATTTACCACCTATTGCTTTTGAAAATTCAGCAATTCTAGTGATCCTATGACCACAAAGTGATCCAAATCATTTTACTTATCTGGGTGAAAATAAAACATACTTTTAAAAAGCAAACAAAGAGAATAACAACAAACTTTTAATGGCATGATCAGTCCTTAGCTGTGGTTTCACAGTTGATTTAAGTGATTGAAAGGGCAAGAGAAAGCATGGGAACAGTTGAATGTACTCCCTGAACTCTCATGCTGTCTCTCCTCTGTCAAAAAGGATCAGAGTATTGGGTTTTTTTTTCTGATGGAGCTGCTAATATGTACTAGTTGTCATCAATCTGAGCTATAATTAGAAGTCTGGGAAAGTAAAATTTGAGTGGCACCTATATCTGGCATTTCTTCAAGGACATGTGAAAAAGCATCTCCCACAGCTTAGTGTAAGTTCAATATAGATACTGACAATTGGAGGATAAGTGTGCAGGAAATCATCTGTGGAAGCTGGCAGTTGTTGATTCAGCATTAGTTGTTAAGAGGAAGACTTTGATCTCCCAAAGGCAAAAGTCTTATTTTCAGTCCTTTGCTGGCAGTAAAAATTTTAGACTTTTAGCAGTGCTGCTTTCTCCATTATACCCCACTCATACTTTTTTCCTTGTTGGAGTCTAAGATGTAGACCTAATATTAAGGGGCATGCTGTTCTGGTTCCTATTCTTATCCTGGACACCACTAGCACTGTTGCCGAGCATGAAGACTCTTGCTTAGATCCCTGCACAAGGCTTTCCCTGCTTTGTTACAAAACCAAGATTCTTTGGTTGCACTTGCCACCTTGAAGGTACGTCAGTGCCAGTTCAGAGGAGAATTAATAGTTGTCCCCAGTCTCTTCCTTTTGTACCTCCTCCTGAAGTACAAGCTTCAATACTTGCACTGCAAAGCTTATCTGGAGACAGAGCAACAACTCTGCTAGGTCTTTAAGATGAGGTTTTGACTTGTGGTCTGAATTCTTGACTGTAATTTATTGTGCCTCTGTCAGCTTGAAGGTTCAGTTTCAGGTTTTTTTGCCTAGACCCCAAACTACTTAAGAGAATACTGGTACTCTGTGCTATCAAGAAATAAGACTTGTCTGTGGTAACAGAAACTGCCAAAGTAACTTGGTGCATGCCAAAATGGACGTGGTTACTTAGGTAAATGCAGACTTACAAAAAAGTCTGAAGAGACAGATGAAATATTGAAGAGGCAGACGAAATGTTCTATAAGCAGCTGGGAGAAGTCTCATGATCACTAGCCCTTGTTCTCATGGGGACTTCAACTTACCAGATGTCTGCTGTAAATACAATACAGTGGAGAGGAGACAGTCTGGGACGTTCCTGGCATGTGTGGAAGATAACTTCCTGACACAGTTGGTGAGGGACCCAACTAGGGAAGGCATCCCAATGGACCTGTTGTTTACGA
>JANZLQ010000079.1:57344056-57362339 GCA_026212715.1 Elanus axillaris | reverse complement strand
GTGGGTTAGCTGAGCTGCTACCCTGGACTTCCAGAGGGCAGACTTTGTTCTGTTTAGGAGCTTGGTTGACAGAGTCACTTGGGAGGCAGCCCCAAAGGGCAAAGGAGTCCAGGAAGGCTGGACATTCTTCAAGAAAGAGATCTTAAAGGTACAGGAGCAGGCCCTCCCCATGTGCCAAAAGACGAGCCAGCAGGGAAAAAGACCAGCCTGGCTGAACTGAGAGTTTTGGTTGGAACTCAGGGAAAAAAGAATAGAGTTTGTGACCTTTAGAAGGGGCAGGCAACTTAGGGGGACTACAAGGATGTCTTGAGGTTATGCAGGAAGAAAATTAGAAGGGCCAAAGCCCAACTAACACTTAATCTGCCATAAAAAACAGTTTAAAATGTTTCTATAAATACATTAGCAACAAAAGGTGAGTTAAGGAGATTAAGGAGATTCTTCATCCTTATTGGATGTGGGGCCAAACATAGTGACAAATGAAGAAATGGCTGAGGTACTTAATGCCTTCTTTGCCTCAGTCTTTAATAGTAAGACCAATTGTTCTTGGGGCACCCAGACCCTCAGCTGGAAGACGGGAACAGGGAGCAGATTGAAGCCCCTGTAATCCAAGGGGAAACGGTTAGCAACGTGCTACACCACTTAGACATGCACAAATCTGTGGGGCCAGATGAGATCCACCCAGGAGTACTGAGGGAGCTGGCGGAAATGCTCACCATGCCACTTGCCATCATTTGTCAGCAGTCCTGGCTAACCAGGGAGGTCCCAGTTGAGTAGAGGTTAGCAAATGTGATGCCCATCTACAAGAAGGGCTGGAAGGAGGATCAGGGGAACTACAGGCCTGTCAGCCTGACCTCGGTGCTGGGGAAGGTTAAGGAGCAGATCATCTTGAGCTATCATATGCCACCCACGTGCTCAGGCTGAGTCAGCATGAGTTCATGAAAGGCAGGTCCTGCTTGACCAACCTGATTTCCTTCTGTGACAAAGTGGTCTGCTTAGTGGAGGAGGGAAAGGCTGTGGATGTTGTTTACCTGGACTTTAGTAAAGCCTTTGACACCATTTTCCACAGCATTCTCCTGGAGAAACTGCCTGCTTTTGACTTGGATTGGCATACTCTTCACTGGGTAAAAAACAGGCTGGATGACCGGGCCCAAAGAGTTGGGGTGAATGGAGCTAAATCCAGTGGTGGCCAGTCACAACAGGTGTTCCCCAGGGCTCAGTACTGGGACCAGTTCTGTTTAATATCTTTATCAGTGATCTGGATGAGGGGATCGAATGCACCCTCAGCAAGTATGCAAATGACACCAGCTTAGACAGGAGTGTTAATCTGCTTTAGGGTATGAAGGCTTTACAGAGGGATCTTGACAGGCTGGACTGATAAGTCAAGGCCAGTTGTATGTGATTCAACAAGGCTAAGGGCCAGGTCCTGCACTTGGGTCACAGCAACCCCATGCAACGGTACAGGCTTGGGGAAGAGTGGCTGGGAAGCTGTCCGGTAGAAAAGGACTTGGAGGTGTTGGTCGACAGCCAGCTAAATATGAGCCAGCAGTGTGCTCAGGTGGCCACGAAGGCCAATAGCATCCTGGCCTATATCAGAAATAGTGTGGCCAGCAGAGGTAGGTGTCATGGTTTAACCCCAGCCAGCAACTAAGCACTGCACAGCTGCTCACTCACTCCCCTGCAGTGGGACGGAGGAGAGCATTGGAAAAAACAAAAAAGGTAAAACTTCTGGGTTGAGATAAACAGTTTAACAGAACAGAAAAGAAGAAATTAATAATTATACCAATAGTATAATGACAATAATAAGAATAAAAACATAGGAATATACAAGTGATGCACAAAGGAACTGCTCACTAACTGCCAACTGACACCCCGTTAGTCCCTGAGCAGCAGTTTCCCCCGGCCCCATTCCCCCCAGTTTATATATTAGACATGACATCACATGGTATAGAATACCCTGTTGTCCAGTTTGAGTCAGCTGTCCTGGCTGTGTCCCCTCCCAACTTCTTGTGCCCCTCCAGCCTTCTTGTTGGCTGGGCATGAGAAGCTGAAAAACCCTTTACTTTAGACTAAATGCTACTTAGCAACAACTGAAAACATCAGTGTTATCAACATTCTTCTGCTGAAGTCAAAACATAGCAGTATACCAGCTACTAGGAAGACAATTAACTCTATCCCAGCTGAAACCAGGACACTAGGCAAGAGATCATCCCTCTGTACTTGGCACTAGTTAGGCCACACCTCAAATATGGTGTTCAGTTTTGGGCCCCTCAGTACAAGAAAGATGTTGAGATGCTGGAGTATGTCCAAAGAAGAGCAATGAAGCTAGTGAAGGGGCTAGAGAACAAGTCCTGTGAGGAACAGCTAATGGAACTGGGGTTGTTTAGTCTGGAGAAAAGGAGGCTGAGGGGGAGACCTTATCGCTCTCTACAGCTACCTGAAAGGGGGTTGTAGCGAGGTGGGCATCTGTCTCCCCCCAAGTGATAAGCAATAGGACAAGAGGAAATGTCCTCAAGTTGCACCAGAGAAGGCTTAGGTTGGATATTGGGAAAAATTTCTTTACCAAATGTGTTGCCAAGCATTGGAACAAGCTGTTCAGGGAAGTGGTTGAGTTACTATCCCTGGAGGAGTTTAAAAGATGTGTAGATACTATGCTTAGGTATATGGTTTAGGGGTGGACTTGGCAGTATTAGGTTAATAGTTGGACACGATGATCTTGAGGATCCTTTCCACCTTAAATGATTCTATGATTCTAAATGTACAATTGTCTCTTTTTTGGCAGTGAGTATAACCAGCAGTTGAGATTGAGGCTTTAAGGGGTTGCAAGTAACTGAACATTTTCACATTCTTGGTAACTGCTCTGCATGTCTGGGATGATGAATAGAATTTGAAACAACAATTTTTGCACACCAAGAAGCCTGCAGGTTTTTGTCTTTCAATCTCCTGGCTCTTTTACATAATACTTTGCTTTCCTTTCCATGGTAATGTGCAAATATCTCAGTATTATGTATTCTCTTTGTCTTAGTAAGGTCCTTGTGAGTACAAATTCTGACTAATTTGGACTTCATCAACTTGATTTTAATGAATTTCAGTTCATTAAACTTGTTTCCCTGTGTGTCATCATCATCCTTTGTCTGGAGCATAATTATTTCAAACCAGATCTCAACGGATTTGAAAGAAGAGGAATATTCTAAGCTTGCAATAAAATAAATAACTATGAGAAAAGACTACATTAATACCTCTCCTGTGGGGGTATGAAAGAAGTGATTCAATATAAAGACTCTAATGGGACTTAAAAATGTTTTCATAAGAGGCATAAGTTGCTGTGTAATTATTTAGAACTGTGCTCCAAGTATGTTTCTAACCAGCAGTTATTTTAAAAAAAATTCAGAAATGTGAGAGCTCAAGCTGTTTCTTTACAACAGTTATTAATGAGTTAAATACAATTTCCAACTCTGTATTCTCGCTGAGTTCAATAGTACTGATGTGTGTGCCTGTTAGCATTCAAGGCAGGATACTGCAGACTGAATCAATGAAGATTGAATTATCCTTCTTCTGTTAGAAGAAGCTTCTTCAGTGCAGGGTTGAGATGCACTGGGATCAGGAATTTTGCTTTCAAATTGCCTGTCCTCTAGACAAGGGGAGGAATTTGGTTATCAGTAGTCTTGATTTAGGATCCTGGATTTTAGGTTTAGAAGGGTGACTGCCACAAAGATGTATAGACAGAGGAGTAAACAAACTAAATCACTTTGGTTGCTGTTGCATAAGAAACCTAAGAGCTTCCTAGGGATTCTGTAAAGCACTGAGAGCACAGTTGGCATCAAGTAATAAAAATGAGAAGTGTGAAGGGAAGTTTTATTTTCAGTGTCCTTTCAAATTGTAGTAAAAACCAGAATAAAATGACACCTTTGATTTACTGTCACTTCTTCCCTCCCTCCCACCACCCCCCTGCTTCTACTGAAGACACTTTTATGAGCTTTTTCACCACACCTGAGTTTTGACCAAGGTATGCAACAAAGGTTTGGAGTTACCCTTGCCTAGTTTTCTGAAGACCTATTAACGAAGTCTTTCTTTTCATTTCTAGCTATTGTTCCATTCACTTTTGATTACTTTGCTACTGCCAGCTAGAACTGAAAGGATACATTTGTCTCAAAAGTAAATTATGTCTTTTAAAAAATCAGCAGTTGGGTATATGACTTAAATAATCCTCTTAAAACCATTGTGTAGTGTTGGGTATTCCTTAAAATAGTCGGACAGAGACTTGAGAGAAAGGCAAGCAGACCTATTAGTACAGTTGGTGTTTGGTACCAGCTAGCCCACTGTAATGTAAATAGCTTGAGCTAGCTACTGTAAGGCTCTTTGTCTTAGTTGGGTGTTCTAGTGACAAGCAAGATGGAAGAATTTAGGAGAGCAAGTACACACACTTGGATATAACAAGTTGCAGAACTCAGTAGCTTGTTTTTTAAAAAAAAGTTTTGTAATGTTGAGTACTGTCAATATTATGAATAAAATAGAATAGAGTTTTCAGTTGGAAGGGACCTACAATGTTAATCTAGTCCAACTGCCTGACCACTTCAGGGCTGACCAAAAGTTAAAGCGTATTATGAAGGGCATTGTCCAAATACCTCTTAAAACACAGACAGGCATGGGGCACTACCACCTCTCTAGGAAGCGTGTTTCAGTGTTTGACTCTCTCTCTGTAAAGAAATGCTTCCCAATACCAAGTCTGAACTTCCCCTGACACACCTTTGAACCATCGCATGTGTCCTATCAGGGGATCCCAGGGAAAAGAGATTAGCACCTCCCTCTCCTTGTCCTCTCCTCAGGAAGCTGTAGAGAGCAATGAGGTTGCCCTTCAGCCTCCTTTTCTCCAAACTAGACAAACCCAGAGTCCTTAGCCGTTCATCATAGGACATGCTTTCCAGACCCCAGCTCCTGGGATCTAACATTCTGTTTTGATCTAATCCTGATGGTTTCCATCTTATTTTTCTTTAAGTTTGTGGACTTTTAGTGCTAATTAAATATAAGCATAATGAAACACATTAAATCTATTCTGTTTTTGATCCACATCAGGAAGCTTAAGATTTGTTTTAATTTATCATGTTTACATGATCAGATATATTCCTTTATATTCTTTTATTTAGCCTTCTGGAGTAAAACAGAGGCCTAATTTACTAATATGTCAAACCTTAATGAATCCTTTCAGTGTGTTGTGTTATTTTTTTAAGTAACATTATGCTGATAATTCATAACTCTATTTAAACAGCTCAAAGACTTTCACTCCATCAAAGAAGGCCAGGCTCAGGATACATAGCCTTTTTCCTATCCAATTTCTTAAGAAAAAAACCCTGTCCCTTCTTTCAAGATTTGCTATTTTCACCGATAACATGTATTACTGGAGAGGGAAGAATGCACATGATTTGCATTGTTTTCAAAAGAGAATTTTAAACAACCCGACTGTTTTCAGAAATGTCAGGTTAGGATCATAGGCTTTAAGTCCAGAAAAGATGAATATTCATACCTAATCTAGTTTATAGAATATTGGTTAAGATATTAATTTAGCACTTAATCTTATTTTTAAGGAAATTTTGCATATATTATTAAGCTATTTTTCATGTCGGTACATTCACTGCAGTGAGCAAACTGAGGTAAAAGAGCCAATAGCTACTTCCTAATGAATAAAATCAGTCAATTTCAATGTTCTGTGTATGTTTTTGTCATTTTGTCTTTTGGTAGGATGATGAGGTGCTGGAAGAATATAGAGAAAATAATTTCTACGAATCTGATGAAGAACAAAAAGAAAAGGATCAGAAAGTGAAAAACACCTATACTATGGACCCAGATCACAGGCTGCTGTTACGAAATACAAAGCCCTTGCTTCAAAGCCGAAATGCTGCTGTATGACAAATTCCTTTTTTATTAAAATGTTAAACTACTAAAAATCTATGTTTCTAAAAGATTGAAAAGATTGAAAAGTAAGATCTACACCTCTCAAAAGCCATGATAATACTTTCTAGTAACTTACAGAAGTACAGTGGTTTGGGTTTTTTTGAAATTAACTTAGCTTCTAAGTAAAACACCTGAACTGAATGTCCAAATACTAAGAACAAACAAAATATTAGAGAAAATATGAGAACATTTGAATCCAACACGTGGTGACTGTACCACATGGTGACTATACCATAGCTAGCTTTTAATGCTTAAGTTCTCAGCAACTAGGATGGCACAAACTGTCAGTTTTGGTGCTACGGATTCACAAAGAAAATCATAGTTGTTATCCATTCATTAAGTTGTGCTTTCCTTTTGAGTCTCACATTGTAAAAGTGTACAATTGTGTGCCTAAATTGTTTGTCGGATTCTTAGTGTTGGTGCCTTGGCAGGGTTCCAGGATAGATATGACATCATGAGTTTAGTATGCTCTGCAATGTTTCCATGAGATTTTAAGATGCAGGTAAATTTTTAGAACCAGAAAAACCATGCTGATGGTGAATCATTGTGACATTGCTCGGATCACAGAAATATTTCTAACCTCAGTTTGTCCTGTTAATCAAGACTAGATGTCTTCAGGAAAAGACTGCTAGTGATAATGAATATTCATATCATTGCAAAAACAATTACTGCACCATGATTAAGTGACCTCACAACCTCTTCTTGATAAGCTAAACAGATCAGGTTTTTGTTTTGCCCCTGGAACTTATTCCTAGATTCTGACTAATGTCTGATAATTTTTACAATAAATCTGTTAGAGCGCAGCCTTTTGTTAAAATCACTGTTCAATGTCTATATGATATTTCCTCATCTCATCTAAGAACAACTGTTAAATATGTTTGTCATCACACTGCACTGAGAACAGGTTCAGTTGCTTATCTTCCACATTCCATAACTAATTTTCTTTATAGCTCTTAAATATATTGATTCTTACATTTATGATCTTTAACTTTCTGATATTAAAATTAACTGAGATGTTTAAGTGCAATTTGTGAATTGAAATCATGCTTCTTTGAATTGCTGTTGCATCAGTTTGTAACTTTCACAGAATTTACCAGCAATTAAATTAATTGTTTTCTCTTTGACCTTAGATTTTTGTCAGTAATGAAAAATCCTTGTAGTATATTGCTAAAAATCCTCCAGTTGTATCCTCTTTTCAGATGTTTCTGATCACTTTTTATTGTTTAATAATAATTTTCATTCCATTGGTGCTAAGATTGAAGATACCAAGTTAAGTGTCATAGTGATGGCTTTACTTGGAGTCTGCTTTCTATGATTTGTTTCATTTTGGACAGAAAGTTGACTGACAGTATGGAAGGGAAGGTTGTGACATGAGTAACTCATTAGCATAAAATTCACAATTTGTCTTTTACTGAGCAAAAAAAAAAGTATGGGATTTAGGTTTTTTGCTAGCCAGGATGTTGGTATACAACCCTGTAGTTTGTACTTGCTGTTGGATTTGAGACTTTAGAAGTTGCTAGTAAAGGCAGCTGCCATTTTATAAATTGCTAATGGAATAATGGAATGAAAGATTTTAAGTGGAAACTAAATAATAGGGAATGTTGAACGTGTATTTAGTAAGAATAAAAGCACAAAATTTGCAGAAGTTTTGAACAGTATTTCCTCATTAATTTGTACAGGTGATGTTAGCAATACTGACTTATTAAGGATGGTATCAGTATGTTTACAATTTGAATAACCTACATTTTTTCTCTCTTTGTCCCTTTTCCTCTGTCTTTCTCTATATGTTATAGTATACAGTAAATATTGGGAGGAATGAGAGGTACTTAATTGGCATTGATTTTAGAAGTAAAAATATCTTTCCTCTGATGTTTCTCCTCCCAATCTGCTTTATTGATTTTGAAGAATGTGGGTATGCACTTTGCTTTCTGAAGAAGAGCGAGTTCGTAGTTCTGCAAGTCTGAAGCAAATGTGATAGATATGTATGATGATTTGAAATTAACATGCTGTTCTGACTGTTCTTCTTTTAGGTGGTAATGGCAGTTGCGCAGCTTTACTGGCATTTGGCACCAAAATCTGAAGCTGGAATTGTTTCTAAGTCATTGGTGCGTTTACTCCATAGTAATAGGTAGGTAAAGTCTGTACTTTGCATTGCTCTGTCTAGTTTCTTGAGAGCTTTTCATACATACTTGTTTAGCCATAGTTAAAAGAATATAACTGTTGCACTATTAGAGTTTCATTTTAAAATTGCCCTGTAATACTAGTTTTTACTCAACACATGCGGGTCATTGAAAGTAATTCCACTGTTTTCAGTATCACATCCAACGATCATTCAGTATCTTAAGTGTTCCATTCTTAATTGTGACTTTAATTCTGAGAAGAATCTTGGCTGCTTAGGTAGCATACAAATAGAGGCAGTACTAAGTAGTTTGTTTAGTTTCTCAATTTTTTTTAATTAATTAGCTAGGCACTAAAGAAGTCTTCAGATGTGTATTTTCTTTTCCTTCACTTCATATTGGAGATTTCTTGTTGACAGAGAAACTAAGGAACATATTTGTTAAAATATCACTTGATGCTGCTGACTTCCCTATGTTGCCTTAATCCTTGGGCTGTTTTTAAAGAACACATTTATATTTCATTCAGAACATGTAATTTTGACTTTATTATCTTCAGTGTGACCTTGTCTACTCTTCTGTGAAGGGTCTCACTGACCACATATTTCATAAGATTGATAATACTTTTTTTTGTGTGTGCTTGATAGTTTTGGCATACTATGCCAATATTTGCTGCATAAAAGTCGGGGTTTTCCCCTTAGTTTTTAGATTCTGAACTTCAGGCAATCTGTTTTGGTGCTACAGATTCACAAAAAAATCTGTTTGAAAAGCCTTGAAGGGGTGATAGGAGATACAATATTAAGATGTTTTCAGAATAACTTTCTAACCAAACATGGTATTTTTGGCTAGAACTTTGCTGTGAAAATGATGATTTTTTTTTAATGTTGGTCACATCAAGCAGACAAAAAACTAAAAAAAAAAGGAAAAATCCCTTTTGTTGTGTCTGACAAGATTACTCGTCTTAGCTGAGCTTTAACTTTTGTGAGCTCAGTCACCATAGAGCTCTTTCTCTGTAAGCTTCTGCAACTTACATATGGCTAATGTCTCTAACATTTAAAAGTCAGTAAAGAAGTAAAATTGGTCTTGGTAGAGTATTTATGCTTTTATTTCAGATAAAAATGAATCACTGTTATTTTTGTGTTTGGTTTTATAGTACAGTATGCTTCTCATTCTCTTTATACAAAGATAAGTAAAATGCCTAAAGTGGTTTTGCATATTTACAGGTAATGTATAGAACTAAACTTATACTCACATGTTGAAAGGATTATTTTTGCATGTTGTTTATTGCTTATTTATACTCAAATTTCATTGAAAGAGAAGTCACATCTTTCCTGCACCGCAACTAGTGCTAGTCTTCTGATTTACCAACGTTGAATGGCTTGTCTGTTCTCTGTTACCAGTCTGTGTGAAACACTTTTGCTATTAGAGCCACTCTGAAATAAGCTTTTGCTGTTTGCCCTTGAAGTTATGTGCCTGTGGCCTTTAAATTAATGTCAAATACGCTATAATCTAGTTAGGGTGAGAGTGCCTGGAAGAGCATTTCATAGCAATTTCCAGTCTTAGTTCATCATGTGCAGCTGTCTTATTTCCATGTACCTATGTAAGAATTACATAAAAATAGTTTAAAAGATATTAAGTACTTCTCTATTATTACTTTTCTTTGTAAGCAACAGCTGTAATTACCACAGGGCTATTAGACAGTTTTGAATAAGAGGAGATAATGGATGTGATGATTTCTCTATTAGGATGTGATTTGCATCATGAAAGAAGTTGAGCACTCATGGTTCAGAAAAATTGCATGTAAATTATTACTTAGTTTTTAAGCAATTGGTGGCAGAAGCTCTGTAGTTTAAAAGCTTTAGACTAGTACCCTGATTTCTTTTTGCTCAATTCTGCTGAGGTTTTTAAATACATTAATTATGAGAATATTCCCCAAACATTGTGTTTGGAATATTACATAATTCTATTGTTTGTATCTTGACAAAGTCCGTTATGCTCAAGTGCTGCTTTTTGATAGATGCATATGCCTGCCAGTGTATACTCTTAAGTTACAGGAGACCCTGGCCCTTTTGAGAATTAGTAGGAAATTTATTTAAGACCAAAAAAAGTCATAGCGATTCTTGCTAGTTGTGCAAGGGTTAGCTGTTCTTGTAACTAATGCAGTCATTTCCATGCTACAGGTAAAGCTGATGTGTTTTTGTTCTCAGCTGTGTCATCCTGAAATACTTAAGTTTCAAGATGGTGGACAAAATGTAAGGCTTTTGTGAGCTATCTCTGAAGATATCAGAATGGCAATGTTTTAAACAAATATGAGCCAGCAGTGTGCCCAGGTGGCCAAGAAGGCCAACGGCATCCTGGCCTGTATCAGAAATTCTGTGGCCAGCAGGAGCAGGGAGGTGATTGTTCCCCTGTACTCGGCACTGGTGAGGCTGCACCTCGAGTGCTGGGTTTGGTTTTGGGCCCCTCACCACAGGGAAGACACGGAGGTGCTGGAGCGTGTCTAGAGAAGGGCAACCAAGTGGGTGAGGGGCCTGGAGCCCAAGTCTTACGAGGAGGAGCTGAGGGAACTGGGCCTGTTTAGCCTGGAGAAAAGGAGGTTGAGGGGAGACCTTATTGCTCTCTACATCTACCTGAAAGGGGGTTGCAGTGGAGTGGGTGCTGGTCTCTTCTGTCTGGTGGCTGGTGACAGGACAAGAGGAAATGGCCTCAAGTTGCACCAGGAGAGGTTTAGACTGGATATTAGGAAAAATTTCTTTACTGAAAGAGTTGTCAGACACTGGAATAGGCTGCCCAGGGAAGTGGTTGAGTCACCATCCCTGGAGGTGTTCAGAAAGTGTGTAGACATGGCACTTCAGGACATGGTTTAGTGGGCATGGTTGATGGTTGGACTTGATGATCTTAAAGGTGTTTTCCAACCTAAATGATTCTATGATTCTATAAATTTTTGTTTTAAACAAAGACCCAAGGCCTACAAGAAGTACTGCACCATCGCACTGGTGTCAGTGATTTTTTTGCATATTGAAGTTTTTAAAAATGAGAGCCTGGTTTCATCATGCATCTTCCTGCGAAGCAGATGATCAACTTGTAGCAGCTGCAATAAGCTTTTTTCCTCTATGTTTGTGCCAAGTCAAATGTATAACTAACTTTGGATTCAAACAGAATTGGACTTTCTTTGCCATGTTGCATTATTCTATGTGTCTGTAATTTTGCACAATAACTAATTTTTCTTTTCAAATTCTAGGGAGGTGCAGTATATTGTTCTGCAAAATATTGCCACCATGTCAATTCAGAGAAAGGTATACCCTGTTGAAAATTTCCTAAATCACATTTTGAATGAAACGCAGGCAAGCTACTTAAATATGTTCTGCTTTTCAGGGCATGTTTGAACCTTATCTGAAGAGTTTCTATGTTAGATCAACTGATCCAACAATGATCAAAACACTGAAGGTGAGTTTAAAGGTTAATTTATCTATATACTTCTGGACAAATCTGTTTTCAGCAGGAAGGTAGAATTTTCTTGCACTGATATGTCACACATCATTGTGTGCTGTTCCTTTTTTTCACTAAGTGTAGACTGTGGCTTTTAGTTAAGTCCACAAGTGTCCTTCAGGCTTGTCAGGCTATCTGAAAGTTCTCTTGTTACCATGTTGTAGATGGCAGATGGGCTGTTTTCCACTACAGCTTTTGGTACCTATCAGTGATACAGAACATTACTATTTTCATCTAACCCACTATTCAAACGTTTAGTTTGACTGTTTTCATGGGAGGAAGAATCTTCTCAAATGAAGAGAAATGAAATCAGACAATCTTTGATACTGTTAGCTTAAAAAGAGTTTAAATCTGTTTCCCAGAACAAAATAGGACAATGTTAGAGTCCCAAATTTCCTTTGAAGTCAGCATTTGACATGAGAAGTACTTTAGGCTTTCCTCAAGGCCACATCTCAATACATGTTTTAGGCTCTCTTGTTTTCTCTATTCTTAGTCTTTAATGGACATGAAATCCTTGACAAAACAATAGCTAAAAAATTGTCTACTATTGTGTGCCTTTTCTCTTGTTTTGCTTTAGATTGTCATAGGCACCTGTGTTTAGGAGTGAAAGGTACAGGTTTATTAAAGAAACTATTTTTCTTATTTTTCATTTTACATCCCTGTTGCACCCTCATTATATGTACAGAATGGTGCAGTCCAAGCTGGCTATGCCCAACCCATCACATTTTTATTAGTCTGACATTAAATCTAAGTAAATTAGAGACAGTTGGAGGCAAAAAGATCTTCCCCATATTTAATGATTATGAAAACTGTTGGGAAAACTAGTAAGACTTAGAGTTATTCCAGGAAGAGTCACTGCTGAAATAATTGGAGGTTGATATATTTAAATTCCCATATTAATTAATAATACAATAGTGAAGAAGTGGAGGAGTAGAAATTGTGGTTTTTCCTTTCATTGCCTCAGTTCTTTCTTGGTGACTGAAAGATTTAGGACAACCTATACTGTCACATATGTAAGGAAATCGTGTGCTTTTCTCCACCCCCTACCTCTGTAGTTCCATCCTATCTGCTTTAAGATAGGAAGACAAGACCTATGGCAGTATTTAAGATGTAGGAACACACTAGATTCATCTGCTGCACTATTTGGATTTCTGTTTTTTTCTCTGTTTCTTTCCCAACATCATTTGCTTTTTTGATTGGTGCTTAGCATTGAGCTTATATTCATAGAGTTACCTATTTTAACCACAAATTCTCAGTTATAATTAGTAGTAATCAGCTGAAAGCCTATAATTTTCTGTAAAGTTTAAAGTTTTTCCCCAGTTAGGAACATTTGTTTACATTTATCTGTGTTGAATTTTTTTTGCTATTTTGTCAACCAGGCACCCAATATTTGAAGTTTTTATACAGCTTTTCTTAGACTTTGTTTCTCTGAAAACTGTAGCATCAGCTGAAAACTGTTACCTGTCTTCTCATTCCTTTCATGGTTCATATATGAGTTGAAAAGCAAAAGACCAACAAAGATAGTTGTGGGATTCCATTGATAGCCTTCCTGTACTGTAAAATAGTCTCTTTGTTTTCCTGCCTATTCCCCGCTTTCGTTTATCCACTTGCTTTGTATGCTATGCTAGATATGTATCTTTAAGAGCCTTCAGTGACAGGTCTTATCAATTGCTTGGTAAGTACAGGTGGACTGTATCAATTAAATGTCCTTGCCTGTGTGCATCCAACTCAAAAAAATACCAACAGATTTTTGAGGCATGACTTCCCTCTACTGAGACAGAGTTGTCTTTTCCTTCAGTTTACCTCATTCAGATTGAATTGGGATTCTTCAAAGTTAAAACATCCTGGAAGCATAGCATCTTAACAATATGTGCCAAGTGTTGGGTATCATCCTCATGTTCACCAGGAGCAAAGAAGAGGCCTTTCAGGGTCCGATGTTGTTGATATTGACTAAAATCTGAGGAGTGTTATAGACCCAACTGTTTCTTTCCTGAGTTTAAGTCTTTTATTGCAGTTCATCTGAATATAATGGATACTTTATTTCTCCCCAGCTGCAGTTGTGATTTCCATTATTTCTTCTTAGTGTCACATGGTTCTTATATGCTAAGGCCTGTTGTATAACATTGGAAACCATGCTGCCAGAACTATTTCAAGCCCATTTGATATGCAGTGCAACACTAAAGCTAGAGCTCATAGAAAATGCATCACTAAACCCTGGAGTCCTGCTTTGAAAACCTTACGTGTACTTGCAAGGAGAATATTCCTCCTGAGTGCAGTGATGCTGCCAGTTTATACTGAAATCTGGTATACTCTATTGAATTCTAAGTGGTATTTTCAGTAGTATTATGTTTTATTTATATACAATAAAAGTATAGTGTATGTATGGTACTGTTTATAATATTTTATTCTAGCTTTTTATAAAAATCTGGGTTTTTTTCTTGTAGCTTGAAATCTTGACAAATTTAGCAAATGAAGCCAACATATCAACTCTGCTTCGAGAATTTCAGGTTTGTGCAAAAGTGTATTCTTTTTATATGAAACACTCTCTGTTGGCCAATTGCCATTATTGGATATTTTGTCTAGATTCTTAGTCTTAAATTTTTCAAGTTAAAGTCTTTTGGGGAATAAAATGTTCTTGGAATGGAAATGAAACTGTCTCATATCATAATGGATAATGGAGCCTTTTATACGTGGAAAGGAGTTACAATGTTTTGTTTTTCATTCTCCTTCCAGCTACCAAAAAAAAGTGGTAAGAAAAATTCAATCATTTCAAATTCTTTAAAAGAAATTCTACCAATTTGGCTGACACTGTAAGTCACTAGATAGGTCTTAATTTTAGCAATATTTGGCCGTTAGCATTTTTTGGCAAACCTCATTTCTATAAGTACGTTGATGAAATAGTATTATGTCAAATATCTGTATATGTATCAGCAGGATGTTCTGCCTATATTGTGAAACAGTGTCTGTCCTTTCTTTCTTCGCTTATGACATCTATTTTCATTGCTTCAGTTCTCTGCCTGGATTTCTCTGAAAGGTACTGGTTCTCAGGCAGGTAGGTTATTCATAGTTTCACAGATGCTCCTGGTTAAATGAACTGAAACCTCTCTGAAGAGAGAACTCATCAACTCCTCCAAGCTTGCACACAAACTAATTACTGGTTTTGGATAATTGCCCCCTTCCCCAAGCTTTCTTGAAATCAGAGGTTTGCACGGCCATGGGTGACCAAAGTCGGCAAGAAAATGTCTTCTAAAAGTGACAATGAGGTGAAAAAGTATAACTTCTAATGCGCAGTGTAGCTTTCTAAATTGAATTTATGATACAGTATGTCTGTCTTATGAGGATAATATGGTAAGGCTTTGGTTGACAAGACTCATATATTGACTAATGAAAATCCTGTTTCCTTAGACTTACGTGAAAAGCCAAGATAAACAGTTTGCTGCAGCTACAATTCAGGCTATAGGCAGGTGTGCAACTAACATCACCGAAGTGACTGACACATGCCTTAATGGCCTCGTGTGTTTGCTGTCCAACAGGGATGGTAAGCTAAATGTTCTGTTTGTTTTCTGAGTAGCTGATTGCATGAAAGCTTTTCTTACTGAGAACCACACCGAGCAGATCATGTTAAAAAGTATATGGGAGTTTACTTTAAGAACTTAGCTGACATGACTGGTGATTCTGTGATTCTGGTGCTGCTTCTTGTTTGAAGCACTTCAAAAGGCTGTCATAATCACTGGGTACTTACTTTCTCTTGTTAGTGAAATTAATTCCTTGTGGCCTGCAGTTACACATTTACCTGTTTTTTCTCAAAATGCTGCAATTATTAAACTGTGCTGTTGTGATTATCATAGATGCCAGTATTTTTGTTACATGTTTAGTTGCATCAAAGCAGTTAGCCTGTAGAGGGTGCTGAAAGCTTGGAATGGGTTTTTTTCTAGTGCATCAATGCCTAACTGAAAAAACATATTAAATAGTTTTAGGTTAAACAGCCTGAAATTTGGCTTGATTTTGTAATGTAGCCTTCTGTTATTTTTGTAGTGAAATGGAGTTGCAGGCCATTAAGGAACACAACAAGGAGCAGATAAAGTCAGATAGGATATAGCAGCACTGTAAATCAATACCTGATAATATTGTATATTCTTACCAGTTACCAATTAATATTGCACAGAAGTCAATAAGAGAGTTGGAAGATTGTTATATAATGTACAGTCTACATGGATATGGTTAAATATTGGAAATAGAGTTAAGAAAGATGTAGTTAAAAATAATAATGTCAAGAAGGAGGAAAAGCGTGGGTTTGGGGTGGCCTGGAGTAATTAGAATTGTTCAGAGAACACAGGTGAGATCTACTCTAAGCTTTGAAAAGCAGCATTAATTCCTCTCCCTATCTACTGGACATATTTATCATGGTAATCCTAAGAAAGCCTTTATTAGGGACATCACTTTGGCAGCACATAGTCATCCTGTGACCCACTGATACACTCAGAGCTTTCTCTTATTTGCTTTATGAACTAGGAGTCCTACTTCTCTCTCACTTAACCTTGTATCAGAAGTTCCTGAGAGGCTTCAGTGTGTAGCTTAATAGTTTTAATATATGTAACTTTAATTTCCTAGTGCTCCAGGTCTTATATCCCTTTATGCTTTTCTGATTATCAACTGTGTTTAGAATATCTTCCCATATTGTGTTACAAGGCTATGTCTGCACAATGCACCTATTTGTATTACATTCAGCAATGACCATATTAAAAATACAAGCTTCAAAGCTTGTTCTTGATTCTGCTTAATTTTACTAGCAATCTTCCTCTAGGTCAATAGGCTCTGTTCAGCATGTACAAATTCTGGGTTTTTTCTGTCTTAAAATAATAAAACTATCACTTCAGAATATTGAGGTTTGTTACTTAACAAAGTTTGTTCTGTTTTCTTGCCTTGTTTTTCTTTTTGCTAAGAAGGAACCAAGATAAGAGGAAAAGGCTTTTTTTCTTTTATCATAGCTTCTCAATTTAATATTTTCTTCAAAGTAGTTTAATTAATATATATACATACACATATGCACATGCATGTATACAAAGGTCTGTCTCAACAAGATTATTTTTCTTGACTGTTTCTAAGTAGTTGTCTAGCAAATAAAATTATCTTCTTGTGCTTACTGTTCTGAAAGAGTGCAAAGGATATATTGAGGATCTTTTAAACCTGGCAGCTGGCAAATTGCTTTACCATAGCTGCAGTGTCTTTATTCCTTCTTTCAAGGAATGAATAGAATGGCATAATTTACATGGTACCTTTCCTCAGGTGGCAGGAAATTACCGATAGTCACAGCTTACTGAACATAAGAAGAGTTTTGGGCATGGTAAGGGAGAAAAAAAGAGATTTAGTGTATGTAGGAGAATAGATTTAAGAGTCTTGGTTAATCTTGCTTTCCTCCAACTTTCACCCTTAAACTGTGCAAGCAATCTGTTTGCTGTGCTACTACTTCCATGTTTTTTTAAAGCCTGGAAGCAGTTCTGCTGCCTTTGCATAGCGTGAAGCCCAAGCTGGTAAGTCCAGCAGGTTCCAAGATCACTGAAAGCAGAGTCGGCTTTGCTTTCTCTACACTGTTTTCTTATTATGGGGAAGTCACCTGAGTAAGAAAGAGAGGTGGGCAAATTAATTCTACCAAATTAAAATAGAATCTTGAAGAATGAGCTTGTGGCAAAACCACTTTCTAATTCTATGCTCTTGTTCTGGAAAGGCCTTTACTGTAGATACAACCCAACAGCCAAGATATCTTGGCTGTATCTGGCACAGGAGCTGTGCATTAATCATTCTGGATCCCGGGTGCTGAGAAGCAGAGTGTCATTATACAAAACAATCTTCAGGAGTCAGTTGGGTCCTGCTGGGATAACAGAGCTCTTTGGGTATCTCATCACTGAACTTTCTAGTTTCTGTATGTGCTTATGTGATTCAGATGGGATTTTTTACCATAGCCCCAGTTTCCATGAGTGTTGGAAATTTGACTTTAAACAAAGCACTTACAAATAGGCAAAGAAAATTTGAAGAGAATTTCTCAACTTCCCCAGAGCCTTGTTTCTGGAAGTCATGTTGAAGGCTGAGAATTATTTTTCTTCCTCAGCTGCTGAAGGAAGTACAAAAAGAAAAGTTATTTTGGCTCTTCAGTGTGACATTTGGCATTTGACTGATGCATTTCCTTTAAGCAATTGCCTTGATAATTTCAAGTGACCACTGGCCCCACTGTGACATAAAAGTAATTTTAGATGTAAGAGGCAGGTGGGATTATAGGGAATCTCTTGTCTGTCTATACTGCTTATACTAGAGATCCTGCAGGTTTTTCTCAGATGACTGACTTTCATTTTCTGTTGAAAGTTGTAGGTAATAGAGATAATAGAGAATGTAAACACAATTATAGGATGTACAGCTAAAATAATGTTTTTCCTACCAATCTATACAAATTTGAACAGGCAAGTTGTAAAACCACTGAAACTTAATACATTCAGGTAACTACTACCTATCTATTGGAATTACTGTTAGAATGACGTAAAAGAAAACAAGCTCCTTGTAGCATTCAGTATATATGTATTAATGTGGTTTCAGAGTTCTATTATTGTCGTGGTTTAACCCCAGCCAGCAACTAAACACCATGCAGCCGCTCACCCCCCCACCCCGCAGTGGGATGGGGGAGAAAATTGGGAAAAGAAGTAAAACTCATGGGTTGAGATAAGAACAGTTTAATAGAACAGAAA
>JANZLQ010000079.1:57322882-57336157 GCA_026212715.1 Elanus axillaris | reverse complement strand
CCAGCTACCAATGCAGAACACAGCACTACGAGGGCTGCTATGGGGAGAATTAATTCCATCTCAGCCAGACCCAATACGCCAATTTAGAAGAAAAATAAGATAGATGTATGTAACTTGGAAGAGCTTAATATGTGTGGAAAAACATGTCACTTATATAAGCAATTAAGTATTACTTATTACTGGTTTGCATTGGGATTCTTATTACTAGAGTAGGTGACTGGGAGTTTTTGACACTGCTTTGTCCATTCATCCAACAATAACAAACTCAAGTTCCTTTGCAGTATTCCTATGTAAATACTGCTTATTGCTATGTTTCTGATACGGCTCCACAGCAGAGGCCGCTTGCTTTCTTTAATTTTCTCTCAGTATTGGGAAGATATCGCAAGGTATGACATTCATATGTTCATATGTATTCCAGTTGTGCAAGCTTCAGATTCTAGCCACATTCTTTTCCCTAGGATATACTTTAATAATGTATTTTGAAACCTTTATGTAAGTAATGCCTTAATGAACAATTCCCACAATTGGATCATTTTTTTTACTTGCTCTAGTATCTATGGAATGTTTTACAATTTGAGAAGAATATGTGGCCTTTGGGACATTGTGTCCAGGGACACTGTACACTGAACTTGAAGCAAATATTCAGCTTGAATAAAACACAGTTTAAACAAAACCTGTACACTATATTAGAGGTGGCAGTCATCAGTGGAAGTCGTTTTTTAAAGGTTCAAGTAATGGCAGAGCCCTTGAAGAACTACCATTTGAAAACAAAAAACCCCCACTTTTACTCCTATTTTTTCTTGTGTACCTTTTCTTCTTGCTGCCAGTCTGACATTTCATATCAACTTCATCCTTCCTTCCATTTCTGATTCCAAGTAAAATTTAAAAACTTGTTAGCTATGCAAATTTTCTTCTGGATGCGGAGAATTAAACCTCATTTGCAATTTGAGTATCTTCTCATGTTTGTGACATTGTAATTGGTGATTTTAAGTTGTACTTTAGCCTGGTATGTTGTGTAATGAGGTTAGAGATGAACTGCAGTAGTTTTTGAATTGTGCTGCTTAGAGCGATCTGCAAAATCTTTAGAATGTCTTTCTCTAACTGCTGTAAGTTACCAGTCTTGCTTTGCGGTGAGAGGGTCTGGCTGATTTTTATTTTTTTATTTTTTAACTATTTACTTATTTTCCTCCAGACAGGTATGGGTTAAAATGGCAGTAGAAACTGCCTTCTGGTAGTAAGGATTAAAAAGTCCACTTAGCCACTTGCTCAGGGCGTATGGAATAAAAACATCAGGCAAAGTAATTTACAGTCCTGTTTGCCTTTGAGGATAGTGCACAGTAGGGCTGAATAATGAAAGTATGAATTTCCTGCATTTTTGTCAATTCAAGGTCCCTACTTAAGCTATACTGGAAAAGGCAATGAAGGTCTAGAAGTGGCTTCATTTCTTGTTTGCTGTTTTGAATGACCTGGAAACAACAGCTGCAGATCATGCACTTGATATTACATGATTGAGGACTGGAAGACTTAAACAGGGAAAAAGAAGTCTGAGAGTACTGTGTAGGTTTGGCCCCAAATTAATCCAGTGAAACAGAAACATTGGGTTCATCAGTTCAACATACACTTTCCATTAAAATGGCTTCCACTCAAGTTTTCATTCAAAAAGTCTCTAATTGATACTGATTCTTGTTGCACAAGGTTGTCATTAATATATACAGTATTTACATAGTAAGCTAACCACATGTTTAAAAGGCAGACTCTCATGAGAAATTTTACTTGTCTTCCATTGTTGCTATTTTTCAAATCAGGCTTTGTTTAGTCTATTTATTTTACATTCTAAAACTAGTTTATTACTCTAATAATTACATTTTAGAAACCTGGACAAAATTTTAAAGAGTAAAACACTGTGCTTAAATGCACACTGTTTAAATATATTTAAATATATTTCATTGTGGTTTTAAAGTGTAGTCCTGGGTTTGACTAGAAAGAGTACAACACTGATGTTTGTCTTTCATAATTAATACTATTACTGCAATAGGTCTGCTCTGTGAGCTATTTTTGCTTTATGAAAAGGCAATAATAGGATAAGGGATGTTTCTAATGGGCTCCTGCCCAAACCATGGTACTTGGTGATCTCGTCTAGAATTCTAATGTTTTAACAAGTCTGTAATGAAATATTTTAGAAAAATAAATCTAGCATAACTGAAATCTGAAGTTGCCTATATATTCTTATTTAGAGGTATCTATCTGTACAGCAGGCAACTTGAACTGCTCTAATACTGGAAAATTTAATGTACCACTCAATTACTATTCTTTAGCCCAATTTAAAATAATAGATTGGGAGTGAGGTCTTAATGCAGTGTAACCTTTGGAACATTAGAAATAACCTCTTTCCCTTCACCATACAGTAATGGCATCAGTCTTACCATTTCGCAGGTGAACGTATTCTGACTACATTTAAAGTTTTTATATTTAGCAGTAATTTGTTAGCTTGTTCTGCTCGATCACATTATAAGTTCCAAGACCATTTATATATTTTGTCAATTCAGAAAAAAAAATTCATCTGTAGCTCAATCAGTATTTATATATATTTATGTATGTTAAATCACTGTGTTACAGCACTCTCAATATATTATGTTACCTCTACCTTAAATATCTTTTCCATGTTCAGAATTGGCATTTATCTCTTGAGGGGATTTTTTGTTTTTGTTGTTGGACTCCTGTATTCTGTCTTTCCATGATCTGGTTGCTTTCTCTTTCAGCAGAGGCAGTCCTCCATTTTCCCCATGACATGCCTGTTTATAGTTTAGTTGGCATGTCTGTTTGCAACAATATGAAGTACAGAGGGAGATATTGTCAGGTTTTTATTCAAAGCTGTTCCCAAACTTTTTTGAGCAGTAAAACATGTCTAATCATTAAAATTTCTTGTGAACATAATTAGTATTTCTTTAGTATGGCTTAGTGGGCCATTTATTAGGGACTGTGGACCATAGTTTGGGAATTGCTATCCTGAGCCTTGGTAGTTTACTTGCATTTGTTACCTTTTATGAATGTAATTGGAAAGCAGTATTTCAAATTTTATGTGCATATAGGGTAGGATACTTAGTAGTTTGTTCCCATTGTAATTCTGAGAAATAGATATTCATATGTGAATAATTGACATACACAGGAAAAGTAATTAAAAGACATATAAAAGATGTTGGGAGTTAGTGCTTTGTGAATGGCAATGTTGAATTTCTAAAGCTTGTTTCTCCTGTGAATCTTACCTAAGACAGTACTCACACTGGCTTAAGGGTAAGCATATTAAAAAAGATCACTGTATAGTGTAGGGAGTAATGGAAAGTGTTAGTATAAATGTTTTGTAGAAAAAGCAGCAAAATTAACTAAAATTGCAGTTACGGTTGGAAGCTTTCCTTTTTTCTAAACTACAGTCAGTCATTTGATAGAACAGTTACAGTTTTTCCGTAATATTTCAACATCTGTTGAAAAAGAAGAGTCTGTAGAGAACATTAGAGCACCACAGTATGTAAATGTTATGCAAGACATGCTTCTACCTAGAAAAATTTTCTCATTGCATACTTTCTTCTTTCCTCTCAAGGAAGAGGAACAGTGTTTTCAGAGAAGTATGTAATACAGATGGAAGTTTTAATTTGACCACCAGCTAATACAGGCTAGCTCACCTTTTGAGAAGTGTGTGTATATTATTTAACTCCTCACTACTTCTAGCTAAAGTCTGCATTGGACCTTGAGCTTCTGTTTCCTTCCGTGCTTTTCCATTTTGCTTCTCCTCTGTCTATGACAGTACTGTGCTTCTGAAGTCAGCACTATATGCTGGGAGTTCATCTAAAAACTGCTACTGCCAGTTATTTCAGTGAAACAGTCAAGTAGCTCCAAAACAAGAAGGCCTGTGTGAAGTTTCTGGTCAGAGTGTTTTCAGTTAATAGGTTAGATCCTGCTCAGAAATTGAATACCCTAATTTTGAACTCCTGTCTCTCCAAAATTCTGTGTTCAGCTAGCCATGGACATTTGCAAAAATATGAATCTTACTGTCATAAAATTTTAAATAAAAACAAAGCAAACATAGCAATAGTCTTAAAGAAATTCTTGTGCTTTTAAAGTAGATAGGTAGAATTTGAAGCTGTATAGTTGGAAAGCATTTCTATATGAATATAGTCACAAAAAAGCACTGGTTTGTTTCAACATGGTGTTTAGTGTAACCTGGTGGTAAGAATTCCTAAGCACACCTCAAAGACTTGGATTCTCTTCCCAGCTGCCACCAGCTTGTACTGTGAACATGAACATGTCACTTCTGTGTGCCTCTGTTTCCATTCCTGCTCTTGTTTGTCCTGTCAACTCATAATGCATGGTTTTCTGGGCAGGGTCTGTATCTTACATTTGTACAAATGTTCAGTCTACCACAGTGGCTGTATTGAACAGTATTTAATTTGGCTCTGCATTCCTTGCATGGCAATTGTCTTTAAACAGTATTTTGTTTAACTTGTTAATGAACACAGAAATGTACAAGTATTCAAGTAGTCTTTGTGAATGTGTTAACTTAGAGTGTGCAATGTTTTCTCAGGTTCCAGTAGCCAGAGCCAGCATTCTCTGGCTCATCGGCGAGTACTGTGAACGGGTTCCAAAGATCGCACCTGATGTTTTGAGAAAGACAGCCAAGACTTTCACTAATGAAGATGACCTTGTAAAGTTGCAGATTGTAAATTTGGGCGCAAAACTCTATTTAACAAACTCAAAGCAGGTAAGCTTAAATTCAGAAGTGTATGTATTTAGAGTCGCAGTAGGTTTTCGTACAGTCTGTATAGATCAATGGTGATTTACATAAGTAACCAAAACTAGTCCATATTATTCTACAAAGAAAAGCTGAACATCAGTTTTCAAGAAATCTAACAGACTAAATCTAACCACAAGTCTTTGAGTATGTGCTGGATTGTAAATATGAATGTAGTGATGAGATCACTCTTTTTTGCCTCTTTCTTTCTTGGGGAAATTGTGGATATTTTGATTCACATAAATAGGAAAGATTTGTAAATTGTATACTAATATCAGATAGGAGATTTTCCTGATGCGATTTGCTGTTTTCTGGATCTAAAACCAGAATTTTAAAGGGGATATTGTCAATTTGAACAAGAAGCTGCTCATTACTTTTCAGGTTATCTAAAAGGAGATGCTAGCGAAAGGCCTTGTTACGTCTTTCCATCAGTGTTCATCTTAAAAATAGTAACTGCTTCCCCTTTTTTCTGTCTTTCTTTCTATTTCACTTTGCTTTGTGGAGAGGGTAGGTTTTGATCATCTCTAGTAATAAAGATAATCTAAAAATGTCAGGTAGTACACAAAAATAAACTTAGATCTCCAGGCAGCTGAAAACAATAGCTATGAGAGGTGCCAGCTGCCTCGTTCTTCTCAATGACAACACTGTGAACTTCATCACTCTCTGGCTATGGAGTACAGCATCTTAACACTAATTTTTCACTGTAATTCCAATTATTACTGTAAAAGGTTGTAAAATCAGAGATTTTTTTTTCAAAATGTAGAAGAAATGTATTGTCTGAGATGTATACACTTTCCTGGCCTGCTAGACCTCTTTGTTTTACAACAGCTTGGACAGCACAGGATCTTGTATCCCTGTAACTGTGGTGTCTTCTTGTTCCTTGATAGCTATATCCAACTGCAGACTTGATTTGTCTGAGATTTTACTCTGTAGGGCATGTGGGAGATGAACTGTCTTGCCATGCATTCAGATAAGAGTGAATGCTTCTCCTTTACTTATGCAGTCTGAAATGGGGCAGTAACAAAAGGTGACTTCTTTCTGTCAGTGCTTATCTCAATGAAAATGCTGACTGAGCTAAGGAAAGATTGGTTTGATTATCTAAACTGTCTTCTTTTGGTCCATTACATGGTATTACTAATTTTCCATATAATTTTTGTGATTTTACACTGATTTTTCAACACCATATTTGGCCAAAAATCGATTGCCTACAAGGAGATGATGATTTCTGTGATGCTCTTTTTCCAGTTTCACATCTTAATACATTGTAAAATGTCACTGTAAGTGTTGTATAACCCTTTATTCACATACAATAATGAACATAAAGCAGAAGAAACTGTCTCCTGAGTTGCCTCCTAAATGATAGATTTCATCAAAGGGTGTTTTCCTTTTAGTTTCAGGTTGTGGAAAAGTAAGTTGTCTTCTCAAGTGGTCAAGCTATTCCTTTCTAACAGAGTAGGTTAATGACTTGGGTTGATTCAAAGCTCCTTCAAACTAGAATATGATGGTTTTGCCTTTAGGAGCTGGCAACACTCTTCCTGTGTCTACATCCTTATTCCCAGGAGTAACTCTTCTTTACTCAGTATTAAAGCATTTCTATCTGGAATTACTTCAGTGCCTAAAAAGTCCAGCCATTTCTCAGTCTACCTTTTCAAACTTGAAGGCAAATCTTGTACACTTGACTGCTTAGCTGTCAGTCTGTCCATCTTTCCTCATTCCCATGTGTTCTCCCCCTGTTATCCTACCCTACCATGTAATACTTTTTTGAATCCTACATCAGTTTCATCCAAAGTCATTGGAGTTATGAAAATCTCAAAGATACAGTGTCACTTTATTGAGAAGTAGTGGTAGGACAGCCAAGAGAGACTCAACACAACCAAACAGATGAAAAGAGCTCTTGCCCTGAGTGGTCCCTTTCTGTAAATATATTATTGTATTTGCTAATAATTTCCTTAGGCATATGTTCAAACACTTAGTGCAGCACATTCTCAGGAATGCTTTCTTAAGATTCAGGATTCTTTGTAAGAATTTCCATTATCCTTTAAATTCTGTGATCACCCCGTGAATGAGTGGATAGGTAGCTATTTCTCTCCAATTGTGGAGCCTCATCTCTTGGTGATACTTGTATCATAAATTCTTTTAAGTGGGGATCAACCAAAAGTTTAATTGCTGCTAATATAGGATAGGCAATAAATTCTTAAATAGAACTATTGCCACTACAAAATTCTAGAAATGTTGCTGAAGGATGTCTTGAAGTATTCCTTTCATATTAGCCAAACCAAAAAATAGCAGTAGATTCTAACAGTGTGAGGATAAAAGAAATTATATTATGCCTATATAATGAGCATGTCCAGATAACAGGCTGTGTTGACATATGATAATTATTATATCATGTGTCAGAATACTGTGTCTTGTTGTTTCTATGAAGCAGTCATGATATGCAGATTCCTGTCATATTTCACCAAATTAATGTTGCTCAAATAATTTTTAGCTTCTTATGCATATTCCTCTGTTAGAAAAACTGATGTGTATTCATTAGTTTATTTTTTGTTTTTAATTAAAATTAATTGTTTCTATTAGCTACCTCCATGTAGAAAAGCTTCACTACTTGTTTGGTTGCATTGCCATAAGACAAGAAAAAAAATAGCGTTTTTTTCTGTTTTCATGAAAACAATTTATATTATATATGAAGCTTGCAAGGAGACTTCTTGCAGATATGGAGCATTTTTCCATATAAATTTGTTGTGTCTTTATCTGTATTGGATTATATGGAAAAGATATTTTAGCAGAGAAGAAGGGGAGGAGGAAAAGGGAAAGTATCATGGAGAAAATGATCCCATTAAAGAAAATGCAGTCTTTCAGGATCAACTCTTTATCTAATTCCATCAATGCGCACTGAAAAAGTGCCCACCAACTTTTCGCATCCCTATATTTGCAATTCACAAGCAAAGATGACCGTTTTTTGTGATCCATTCTGCTGAGCTTTCTGCCATGACAGCAAGGAGTATTGTTTTGTTTTACAGAGGAGGGGTGATGGCAAGGGCTGCAGGAGGTCTCTCTTATTTACTTTAATTCATGCTACTTGGGAACCCTCCCAATTCCATGAGTGCAGATTACGTATGTTCTCTCTGATACAGTTGTTTAAAATTTTATACCCTGGTAAAGAAATAGCTGACAATAAGCTGTGAAATACATATGGGAAAGTTTTGCTTTTCCCAGAGCTGAGACACTGTCTTGGGGGGAAAAATATCTTTTCACAGAACCATCCTTGGGTATCAGAGAGAAAAAAGAAAAGAAAAATGTTTCTCTGAAAGGTTTTTTTAACTGTGCTTTTATTGTTATTCTAATATAATATGACTAATTCTAATATAATATGACTAATTTCTTCAAATCTTTGGTGCCATAGGCTATTTTGTGAAATGCTTGCATGCATTGCATTGTATGTTGTTCAGATTAAAACCATTTTTTGTTTACTGTGTATTTCACTCACAGGAGTTAATATTCTGAAAAAGTATTTTTAAATCTCAAGAAAACACTTTAACACTTATCCTCAAGGTAGAAAATATTAAACTCAACTTTTCGTCACAAATTGCACATAACAAAATTGACTAATTTTTTTGTACATATTTTTCGGCTCACATGATTGAAACTGTGTTATTATTATAACAATAGCATGATAAACAGGATATATATGCAAGGTTGTTTCTTTGTATAAAGAAAAGAAATCCTCCTTGACAATACATTTTTAACCCTGTGTTATTCATCCATGATGAGTTAAAATACTAAAAATTTACTTCCTTATAATGGTATGTTATTTTTCCTCTTTTTTCCTGTTTGCTTGTTCATAAAGTGGCATACTTCTTTCAAATGTATCTAATGGATACAAGTCTGTTCAGCACTATTGTTCTGGTTGCACTGTGTTATTTCTAAGACACTGGGAAGGTCTCCCTGATTTTTTATATTCTTTTTCTAGTTTTAAAAATTTAAGTGAATTATTAAAGTTATTTAATACATGCTAATATTCTCAGACATCAAATTAGGAAGTCCTATTATGCTGTAAAAAGCTGTGATAAGTTGCTCTCTTACATAAATAAATAAATGACCGATATTACTGGAGGCTTTAAGCTTCTAGAAAAAAATGGAAGGAGTCTTTTATCCTGGTTTTTAGAGGGCATCAGCAGCTTGCTTTTATGAAAAAGTAACAGCTAAATGCACTGCAAATAATTTGCAGTAATCCAGTTCAGTGATTCATGTGTCTGCTTTAATGGGTCATAATTCAGGATAAAGT
This sequence comes from Elanus axillaris, assembly GCA_026212715.1. NCBI lineage: Eukaryota > Metazoa > Chordata > Aves > Accipitriformes > Accipitridae > Elanus > Elanus axillaris. Next base: position 57,327,089 of record JANZLQ010000079.1, on the reverse strand, counting down.
AACTGAGTGCAGTCAGAGTGCAGACACTGCTTATGCCAGGGACAGTATCTCTTCATAAAACACACCTCAGCAGAAGCAGTTTGCCAGCCCCCTAATACCCTCTGATGTTTTGATGTCCTGCATATTTTTCCGATTAAGTTTTGAGTGCCATGTTTTTAGTTGTATTTCCACATTCATTATCCTCACGTAGACCCTTCAGCGGGTTTGCCATATATGATTATTTTTTTAATGATGCCTTTCTTTCCACTTCAGCAGTTTAATAATCTAGCACATGGCTGCTTCTCAGTACTCAGCATTCACCTCCCCAATACAGAAGAGGACATGTGCTTTGGCTGCAGAATTCTATTTGCAGCTTTAGAAATGCATATTCCCTGTGGAACAACATTTGTTTGACATAACCATTCATTTTTATTACCTCTTTAAATATGTTTATCCAGAGTTATCAATAATCATAAATAACTTGTATTCTGTTCTTATCCTGTTTTTTTCCACAGACAAAATTGCTTACCCAGTACGTATTAAATCTCGGCAAGTATGATCAAAGCTACGACATCAGAGACCGTACAAGATTTATTAGGCAGCTTATTGTTCCGAATGAGAAGAGTGGAGCTTTAAGCAAATATGCCAAAAAAATATTTCTGGCACAGAAACCTGCCCCATTGCTTGAGTCTCCTTTTAAAGGTATAACTGCCAAAATCATTTGGGAAATTTTCATTGTGTAAAGGAATGTGGCAGCCTATTCTATTTCAAATATGCTCACAAATTGTGTCACTTAGCAAATACAAATGATTAATATGCAAGGGTACTTGCTCTGCTTACTTGCTTTTCAGCAAGCAAGGTTTGCATGGTGCAAACACTGCATTTCTCTAATGATAACCCTGACAAACTGATCCATTTCTATTCATGTGGATTTTAAACTTGATTTAAATAACAGAAGGTGTGTCTTCTGAGGAAAACTATTCTTCAATTTAGGAAAATAGGTCTAGTCTTTTATCTGAACTTTAATAGAAGATTGTTAATGTGAGTATTGCAAGCGTTTTATGAATCTGAAATAAATTGGATCTCAAAAGATTAAGGTTTTATTATTTTTGTCCAAAGTCATAATTTTCCCTGTGCATTTTCCCTGTCTTTTTACAAGTAAGAACCATTGTCTGTCTTCTGAGATTGAAAGGTTATCAGGTTATCTTAATTAAAAATGCTCTGTTATTGTGACGATTCGCAATTTTAATTTTCATACTTAGTCCCAGTTTTGAAGCTTTAAAAGGAGCTCCATTTTGAAGAAAAACTATTAAAATTCTGGATGTGTTTGTGCCAAGACATGTATATGGATTGTTTAACTGTGCTGTCATTCTTAATATTCACAGTAAAGTAATTTTTAGAGAAGCTACATTTCAGAGCAACACCTCTAAACACACTGACTGATTAGCTTTTTTATTGACCATTATGGGGGAGATTATTGTAATCTATGGACTGAAATCAGTTTTTTGACCTATGAAGAGCTTCCTAGTTTATATTTATTCCATGACATTTGAGGTAATATAATGGCAATTACCTTTAGCCCTGATTAAGATTGCTCTTTGTGGTAGAGCTCATGGTGTTTGTGTATTTCTCCCCTCCCTCCTTTTTTTTAATAGATCGGGATCATTTCCAGCTTGGCACCTTGTCTCACACACTGAACAGCCGAGCCACTGGCTACCTGGAGCTATCCGACTGGCCAAAGGTGGCGCCTGACCCCTCTGTCCGAAATGTTGACGTAGCCGAGTTGGTACGTCAGCATCATTAAAAGTAACTTTGCTGAAGGCACTTGTCAATATAGAATACTAGCCTAAAATACAAGTATTTAAATACTGTCTGTAAGCTGTTCTGAAAAACGTTGATGCATGTGAACATCCGTGTTGCTTACTTTAGCTTGGAAATGGAACATTTGGAGACCTGCATGACACTTGCTCTTTTCTTTTCAATGAGAGAAGTGGATGAACTGTAGACCACTTCTGCTTCACTTGTGGATTAAATGGGCTTTTTCCCCCTCCATCTCACTTTTGCTTTCAAGCCTTTTATGTTTGCTGTGCTGCAGTATGTTAATTGCTGTTAATGATGAGTGTAGCTGTACTGCCGAAGTAGGAGGGGAGCGGAGGTTTGTTCATGTACAAATCCAAGTCTAAACAGAAAAAAGAGATAATATAAGCAAAAGTCTGTGGCGGGGGGAAATTATGTATGTTTCAAAGTGTAACATTTGCAAGAGACCAGGTTTACATTTCAGATCATCTGGAGAGAATTAGGAAAGTTTATAATAGGAAAATGTCATCTATTAGTGCACTAGTCATTTGTTGACGTTACAGGGCTGGTCTTTTACTACCAATAGCTTTTTCTTACTGGACTGTAAACTCTGAGGCAAAGTCACATTCTGGTACCAGAGTTCTACTAAACGTCAGTGAAAGCTATTGAACAGTAAAAGAAATATAAATGTATTGGAATATAGCATGCTGATGGTGCGCCTGGAGATATGTCATTGTAACAGGAATACCCAGAAAAGTGCATGGTCCTTGTCATAAGCCAACTTCTACAGTAAATCACACATGAAATGATTTGCATATAAGATGTTAGGCATAGAAAGGCTGGAAAAGATTCTAAAAAAATAGGTATGACTTGCAGAAGCCAGTGAACCGCAATGTGGTAGAACAAGCATTTCTCCTTAGTACTTTAATATTACTTGTCTACATTCTTATATACATTTCAGGAAAAGAGGTATATGTGTACAAACTTCTGAAAGCTTTTATGGGGAGAATCTGAAGGCAGTCAGCTCAAGCAGGGGATTATAAATGATAGGGTTGGCACAAAAGAATGTGTGGAGGTGCCTTTGTCCATAAAAACAAAAAGTATCACAGGAAATTGATCAAGTGGAGTAACATCCATCTACCACATAATAGAAAACATCTTCCTCCAGCCATTTAAACCTTCCAAACAAACATGAAAATCTTTTCCTCATTTTTTTTTTGCAAGTGTTTTCTTCGGAGAGTGTCTCATGGTCATTAATTTTGTGGTTTCTCTAATACTGCATGTGTCTACACAGTGTATGTAAGTGAAGCTGAGTTGTTAAGCTGCAATACGCAATTAAATAGTTGTTTATATTCGAAAGAATATTGGCTTTTTAAAATACCAGTTGTTATGTGGAACATTACAAAGCTTTAGCAGCTTTTTGTGTTTTAAGAGTAAGACAGTGTGTCTCTAGAGCGGTACATCATTGCAGGCCACCGTTAGAGCTCTTTCAAAAGTTAGTCCTATTCCAGGTCAGAGCAGTCACTGAGGCAGACTTGTATCGCTCTGTTGATATAGTTGTTTGCCTATTTGGTTTTTTCCCTGGCCTGAGTTTTTCTTCTGCTTCTCTAGTAGTATAGGGAGATATTGAAAGAAAAAAAGTCTGGCTAAAGTGTTGCCACAATCTGGTATTCATGGCAAGAGTTACTGTTATTTGGACAACTGCAAAGGGCGTGAAATATAATTCCTCTGTGGCTGCTGGAACGTCTGTGTCTATTGGGTCCACATCTGTTTTCCCCTTAAAACTTAGGATGATAAAGGTGGTGACTAGTCATATTTACCCTTCATTCTAGCCATAGGCTAAACTCAACTGGATCTAGAGATAAAACTCTCAGACTTCAAGTTCTTTTGGTATAGAAATTTATTTATGGTTACTGATGCTTTTAATCTGCCTTAGTAAATCTTTTTCTAAACACTCTAATAGACGTATCTCACCTTCTATAGGTACGTACAAAACTTTTGGTCCTCCTAATTGTGTAAAGTAAGAGAAGTTTAGCAGTTTCTCTTGACTTGCCTAGAGGATTTATTTAGAAACTGCTTAATACTACGACTGCTAATGTTTTTCTTTGCCCTGTTGTGTGTATATTTTTGTATTGCTCGTTTTAAAAGTAAACTTAAGTTGAAATTTATTTACAGGCAAAGGAATGGACTGGAATTCTAGGTAAGACAAAGAAAGAAAAACCTACTGAAAAGTTCTACTCTGAATCAGAAGAGGAGGAAGATGAGTCTAGCAGTGCTAGTGCATCAGGTAGGTGTTTGGAAAGCAACTTGTATCTCCACTGCCTGGAGAACTGCATTTTCAGAACTGGCCATTACTTTAAAAGAATCAGAAAAAAAATTTTAAAAAGCCAGAGCTACATATAAAATCAGGAAATTGGGGGGGGGGGGTGTG
>JANZLQ010000079.1:57302090-57322782 GCA_026212715.1 Elanus axillaris | reverse complement strand
CAGGAAATTGGGGGGGGGGGTGTGTGGAATTTTACATTCACTGTAGCTGTGCAATGACCACTAATTTTACAGATATAGCTTGTGTGATCATTAAATGGGTTAGATTTTGCTTTGTTTCCCAATTAAAAAAGCTGGCATGCTATTTTTATCTTGCTTTGAGTCTAGTAAGGGTAGTGAGAATTTGTAACTCAAATTAAAACTAAAGGCACCTAACTTTTTGTGGGAATAGTGCCTATGTGCTTGGTTGTTGGGAACCATAAGTCTTGAAGGTTTTTTGGAATTTGTTGTTGGTGAAGTACCATTCTGATAGCATATGCTGTTGTGTTGATAAACGGCCAGACTTGTTTAACTGTGTAGTCTTTCATGGGATTTATTCAGTAAATTGTGCTAAAGTATTGCTCTCAAGTTTTACACTACATTTTCTATTTATTATAATGGGGGTGGTGATGGAGAACATAACTGATAGCTGCCTGTCAAGTTCAGTGGGCAAAGGTTCTTTTGACCAGTCTCCCACTTAATGCCAGATAGGCAGTTCCCCAAGACAGCTGTTTCAGTAGATGTTAATATAGTTCAGATGTAGTGAAGAACATCGTTCTCCCAGGTCTAGGCTTTAGACATAGAAAATGTTTAGCATTGGAGACTGGAAAGAATTATCGGCATCTGGTTGAATGGAAGAGGAGCATCTTAAAATCTGAATATGGAGTTTCTTCCCCCTCATTCCTAAACTGAGGAAGTATGCAAAAGAAATGCTTAAGAATTGTATCACTGAAATTAATGATCTCTGAAGCAAGAAAAGAATATATTCACTTTAGATATTTAAATATTTGGTAACTATATGATTATTTAGAGGATGAATAATTTGTTTAAATCAGTGATTCAATCATCATCAGTATCAGTATTCAAGAACAGATTATCTAATTGAGCAATTGGTTGAAAAGATAATCTTGCAGTTAAGTGGATGTATAGATTAGAGAATTTGAGGTCATCTCCAACTCCTGGTAGAGTTATATAATTTTGAAGAATCCACATGCAATTAATTTGTTATTGGGTTTCTAATTTGATAACGTGTAATTCTGTAGGCTGAAGAGGACAGGTCTTTAACCAACAAAACTTTTTAAAATTTAGGGGAAAGTGATTTTCTTGCCTGCTTTTGACACAGGGTAAATAATGCTAAAGCTTGCAATTGGATCTTAAAATACTAAAGCATTGTTTTATTTAAAACAATATTGGTTTCCTAAAATAATAATTATGTAAGAAATTTAGAAAAAAATTGTAAGAGTTGTTTTTATTTCAGAGAGTGAGTCTAGCAGTGAAAGCGAGAAGGACGATAAGGAGGAAGGCGGCAGTGATGAGAGTAGTGGGAGTTCCTCTTCCAGTGAAGAATCAAGTGACAGTGAATCAGACAGCAAAGAAAGTACTGCAAAGAAAATATCTAGAGCTGCTGCTGAAAGGTAGGTATACATTTGTATGGTTTTAATTTTTGTGGTACTAGCTGATAAAGCAATCTCCTTGTGAACAGTCTGCTAAGCCTTTAATTAGGTTTTTTTGGGGGTGTATTGGTCAAGGAGTGATGTCTCCTGTTTCAGTATATGCCAGTAATACTCAGTGTAGGCACTGGGTTCATATTTTCATTAATAGGACTACTCTTATGTGTGGAATTAATTTCTGACTTCAGTAAAGTCTTGGGTGGCTTTTTGAAAATTGGTGTAACCTTGGGAGGCTGAATAAGTGATCAAACAGTTGTGTGAAACACTTAATTACCTTTTGCAGCAATTTTGCTGAGAGCTAAAATTAAGTCCTTCAACACTTTGCCATTATGTAACTAAGACAATTGATTTTTCTAAATAATGTTATATTAAAAAGATTATGATCGAAATATTAGAGGCAAGGGCTGTGAAGGGAAACGGTCATAAGATATTTAAGTGTTAGCGCTTTTTAAGATTGCCCATTATCAACAGCATTATCATGTATTAAAGTATCATTAAAATTTTGAGTAATTGGGGCTAATACCTTGGATTGTATGAATCTGTTTCTTCCACTGCTGTCAGCAAGTGGCCTCTGCAGACATGATCGCCCTTTACTCTGTAGTCTGCTGCCAGCTCACTTGATGAGTTTGCAGCTCAGCTCAGTCGTGGCTGACAGCGCTGATTGGGGCGCAGTACGCACTCTGCTCCTTTTATTACAGACAGTAATTAAAGCAGCTCGCCTTGCCACTTCCATAACAAACACAGCATAATGCCCTAATTATGACTTTATTAATTTAAGTCAAGATTTAATGATTTAAAAAGTGATTTATATTGTTTTTCCTGTTCAGAACAAATGAAATCTGTAGGTTAAATTAATACAGGCTTTTCATCATCGTGAAGTTAAAAAGCTAGTTACCAGTAAATTCTTTTCATTAGAATAACATCTGAAATTTTAAGGAGTAAGGTAAACAATGATTACCCATCAAAACTGGCTGATGTATGGTAAAGTAACATTTTTAATCTTCAAATTGAGTTTTAAAGATAAGCTAAAGATAAATTGTTGAAAAACAACTTACTTCATTTATACAATGGGTTCACAATAACTTATTTGTTGATGCAACTACAGCTTCTGTTCAATGACAATGAAGGAAATGTATATAATTTTGTCAGTACCTGTGTTATACGTCATGAAGAAGAAACTTGAAACAGTATACATTAGTGAATTTTTATGTTTAGCTCATTGACCTCAAACAAGTTTTTAAATGTCATGTTGAAATGTAATTTTGATAGTACCTATTTTTTCACCATAATTTTAACAATCAGATATGCTACATTACACTTTTTGTGAGGTATACTCTTGTTTCAAGTTTAGCTTTGCAAGATTCAGGTTTACTGCTTTCAGAAAAGAATGCTTTTGACCAAAATTTGGGGGGGGTGATTTCAACTTCAGTTACATGGGTAGGCATTATTAGCATGGCTTAAATGTTATTACTGATTTTTAATAATTTTGATCAAATTTGATTTGGGCAATTCAGTCCTGGGAAGTTCTTGGGAGGAGGAAGGCATTGCCCTATTTTCCTTTCTGTCACGTTAGATTGTTCAATTCCCCTTCTTTGTATTTTTCCCTTCTAAAAACGTTGCTATCTTAAACAGTAATGCAGAGTAGTACATTCCTTTGTACTTCTCCTAAAGCTAAGGAAAAACGTGTAACAACTTAATTTAAGTCCAAAGGGACTCTCGAGTTGAGTGGTCTGTATTTGTTTAATTATTGTTGACCTTGTTACCCTTCAAGTACTTTAGTAACCAATTAATTGTCTTGGGGAGGAAGCTGAATCAGGTGGTGTATCAAACACCTGATTTGTAAGTATAAAATGGTTGCCTGCAGATCCAAGAACAGAGGGTTTTTTTCTATATGCAATACTAATTTCTCTGCTCCATGATAACTATTAGAAAACAATTTTCATTTCCTGCGATATTTCTAGATAGTCCCTCGAGACAAAAGGGTAATCTACTAATCGGTAGTTATAGTATTATTAGAAGCGAACAAGGCAGATTTTAATAATATTCAGTAGCTGTTAGCACAGACCAACGTAATCCAACATTGCCAGTGTGAACTGAACTTTACTGTGTGAAGAATAGTGTCTCTGAAGTCTATTAGGTGTAAGGTACTCGATATGACCAAAGGTGTCAGAATGTAATAGCTCTTCTGTGTAAACTCTTTAATGGGTTGAGAAATTTGTAGATATTATAGGTCTTATTTCTAGGTGGTTTGATTTAGAAGAATTAACAAAAGAATAAATTCAATGCATTGGTTTGGGGGGGGGGGTTAAGCAATATTACTTTGCAAAAACATCTTAAAACCCATGAAGATTCTGTTAATCACAGGTGGAGTAGTCTGAAAGTTTCTTTATATAAAAGGGCATCTGCACTTCTTTCTGAAGTGTCACAAGCTTGATGCATGGAAATAATATTTTTGATCTTTAATGTGTTCACATTTTTGTTTGGCTGTTTCGCTGGTTTAGATTATATGTGGTGATTTATTGTGTAATGTGATAGAATAATTTTGTGTACCCTTAAATAAGTGACTACTTCTGCCATCTTAGATGAGTTTTTTTATCATGAAGAAACAATGACTTAAAACTCATCTGATAAAACTTTGAAATGTTATCGTAGGATATTACCTAAGCAGATTCCTTTGGTGGTTTTACATGTCTCTTAATTTTTTTTTCAATATGCAGTGATTCAGAGGACATTAAAAAGAAAGCAAAGGGGATCTCCAAAAAGAGAAGCCCATCGAATCCCTCTGATACAGAGTCTTCTTCATCAGAAGAGAATTCTTCAGACTCTGAGGCAGAATCAGACTCTAAAAGTGACTCTGAGTCTGGAAAAACTAGAAGTGCTACCTCTAGTAAGGTAAAATATTTTTAAAAAAAAAAAACCCTATAAAATATGAAAAGATGCATCTAACCATCTCTGCATGTATCTTTCTGCAGTAATGGAGATGGATAGTGGTTTTATGGTTGTCTAAAAAAAAAACAAATTTCTGAAAAAACTTTTGACCTTTCATAAAAAGACCAATCCCAAAGCAGTTTGATAGTTTAAACAAGTAAGACTGTTTTATAATGAAAAGTATATTTCAGTTTTAATTCTGATATATTTTAACTCCAGATAGATGAAGAATAATAGAATCTAATTATTTTTTTAGATTACTGTTGAAATGATGAAAGCATAGTACATGGATAGTTCACAAAAAATAATATCCTGATTTGGGGTGATTCTTATATTAAAATAGGATCTTAAAGCATAACTACTACAGGACCTGAGTCTGACATGAAGCAAAACCAAGAAACAAATGTTAGTACATTATTTCTTAAGATTTTTAAGACATTTGAGTAGAACACTAGCTTTGTTTTAAAATTTCCTGCTAAAACTGAGAATAGTGCAGTTAATGCACCTATGCTTGAGGTGTATGCATAGATTGGTAGTATTAATATTCTTAAGAGTAATCAACTTTCTATTGCCCTCTGTGTTTGATAGGATAAAGCTTATAAAGGTTTCCATTACTTGAAATTGTATTAGCTTTCTTAGAACATTTATGAAGTAGCAAACTTTCAAATACATATTTTCTAAATTGGATTGAGAAATGTGTAAAGATGCAAAAGTGTTCAACAGAGCCATTCATGTGTCAGCTAAGTTTTAATTGCTTAGCTTGGTGAAGAAAAAGAGGTTAAAAGTTCATTATACTCAAGCTAGCCTTGTAGAGCTAAAGCTAATAGCATGAACTGGTTTCTGTTTACCTACCTTTCATTTAAAAAAAGCCAACAAATAAATGAGGAAATTTATGCTAAATCTGTTAAGTTAGAAGAGTAAAAGAATTTGTGAAACTTATTTGTCTCTTATCAAATATTTCCTGTGCATTTCTTTCTATATATTTTATTAAAAAATTGAAGGGTAGAATTGTAGTTCAGAACTTTCCATTTTAATACTAATACGTGTTTTTGAAAATTAAGTGATACTCCGATTCATTTTAATTTAAGCCAACACATTTTGGTCAGGACTCCTGTATAGATTACTGAACAGTCAAACCAGACATTGTTTGTTGCATTTGATGCAATTGTAGAAGCTGGTGGACAGATGTGTTTTGAACAGTTAACAGGGAAGGCAGTAACTTTTGTAAGCTGTTTCAGTGTGTGTTTCCTTTAATTCTGGAGGTAAGGCTCTCTATTTCTCTAAATCTTGAACTTGTGTTGTACATGGTCTTAATTTCGTAACTTTATAGATCCACCTAGGAACTCTGAGTTGTAACCTTGACTTCTAGTCTATTCCTTTCTACCAAGTAGAACAAAAGATGAAATGAGACTGTAGCATTTGAGAAATGGAGGTGTGTTTCCGTGGTTTGATCATTGTTTCCTGCACAAATACCACACTGGGTAGCACACCTGTGTCACAGTTTTTTCTAGTAGGGAGGCCAAACTGGATCTTGCCAAAAAATGGTAGGACAACAAATGTAACCTAAATCCTCTCAGAATAAACTCTTTTGATGCTAGATGGGACATGGATTAGTTCTAACAGTTTGCAGCTTCTCATATTGGCACAGTATTTTTTCACAAGAAGGTAATAGGTACTCTTACCTGCTTAGTTCTGAGCAGCCACTCCAAAACCATATTCAAATAATAGTGTCTTCTATCTGCTGCATTTGTCCATTTTTCTCAGGATATCAGTGCTATTGTTCATGATTTCTTTCACTACAGTTACCTAAATTGTTCTGGCTCTTTCACAGGATATGCGAGGACTACTAGCATAAAGAAGCTTTTTCTATTTTAAAATGGCAGTCAAGAATGTGTGAAGTCAAATATACTGAATAACATAAGAACCGGAATGTCCAAGAAACTTGGGATTGTTTTGTTGAAGTCAATGGAAAATTGCCAAGCCCTTGCTTTTTAAGAGAAGAGAAAGAACATTGCAGTAGTCCTGAAGTCTTACTTAAGAAGTGCCTAAAAAGAAATGTGTTAGGAACAAAAAGTATTTATAAGCAATTGACAGAAGACTTGATCAGAGTCAAAGAGTAGAACTGAAATATTGCAAAGCTTTTAAATATCACAAAAATACTAAAATGAATAGCAATGGGTTTATGTGCACTGCAGCAAGAAAAGAAGCAAGGAGATTATTGAAAAGATAGCATAGAGCTCACTAGGCAAAAGCTAAATGTCTATGTTCCTTAAATTCTTTTACACTAAGAAATTAGCACCTTTAATGTAAGGGCAACAATCTATGGCTGATAGAACACTAAACAGTGATGGTCATATATGAAAGCAGCAGGGGGAAGTTAATTTAACGCTCTTGAACATAGAGGAGTGTTTCAGTGTACTATATTAATCTCTAGGACCATGAAGTTAGTTTCCATTTAAGCCATGTTGGATGCCTGCATTTATACTTGAGGTATTTCTGATACTTGGTTGTATTCAGAAGCATAATTGGGGGGACGGGGGGAGGAGCGAGAATAAGGTATTTTAGGCTAACTAGCTTAATAGATTTTTTTTTTGAGAGAGATGTGTTTTGAGCCCTGTGGTGATAGGTGAAGCTAACTGATGACAACCTAGATAAGCCCTTCCAAGCTGGAAAGAAAACCAATAGTTAACAAACTTTAAATTACATTATAGATACATTTTACAAGAACCACCCATGTTTATTTTATTTCCAGGAAAATCTTGGAATTTTTCTGCTTCCTTCCTGACTTTTTTTCTGGCCACCCAGGAAGCAGACCATTTCAGCCAGGCTCTAAGAAATGCATTTTTTTTCTTCTGATAGATCTTTATTGGAAAAGCCATTTCTTATATTTTTCTGCTACAGGGTATTCTTAATTTGATCAGTGTGTATGGGGAGATGATTCATTAGGATTTCCTTTCCTTTTAAATAAAACTGAAAAGATTTTTCTGAAATACATATTGATAAGAGAGTAGCTACTAGGCTCAATTTCTATAGTTTCTCAGTTTGCCACACGTTATGACCTATGTTATGTAGCTGATGTTTTGGGTGGTGTTTACCTTTCTACATGTTTTGTTTGGTACCATTGCTATGTTCAGCAGAATTTTCTTAATAAAAATGCTTTAATTACACTCACATGGGGGCTTAATTTGTGCATACATTCATGCATTTACTAGCATTAAAATAGGTTACAAAAACTTCAGGTTATTTTCCCTGAATATATTACTAATGCTTTCATATTTTTTCTCTTGAAGAATCATTTTGAAAAAGCTGTTGTGCTCACTGTAATTGAGCTGCAGTGAATAGAAAAGTCACTCTCTTGTACTGCAGTGTTTTATATCATTTTGAAATATGGATAGTTTGAGATGTTCAGATACATACTATACTGTAAGCATAAATACTGTATAGCTAAAATGCAGATTTGAGGATGATGCATGTATAAGTAGGTGTCTACAGTGGGATTTTAAAATCAGCTACTGTTGAGCTCCTTATACAAGTATAATACAGTCACTCAGCTGTTAAAAACCTGATCCACTATTTAAAAAATATACAAAAACAAATTGTCTATCTTTCTGCCTGATCTCTTTTCAAGTGCTAACACAATGGAAACAGTGGGTGATCTGTCAATGCATTTGGATTGTCAATGATGGTTTTGTATAAATATTGGGAGGATAAGAAATAAAATTCGCACAGCAAAATATGATTTCATCTGCCTTTTCTCTGCAGCTCCATGGCTCATGCTGCGGTGTGAAATTCTCATTTTACACACTTTGCAGGCGGAGCACATGAATTATGCATTGAGCAAGAGAAATCTCCTGCTTCAAGTCCTATATGCATTTACCAGGTTCTATCTCTATTACCAAGATGAATTGCAAATGGAGAAATGTTTGATGGAATATAGCTTAACTTCTTTGTTTAGTATTCTGCTTTTCCCATAGTGGGCTTTCTTGGTAGAAAACTGTTTGGGTTATATTGTAGACTTAGTTTTAAGAAAAAAGATGAAAAATTATGTTACATGGAAATGCTAGACATGTCAGAGCCTTTTTTTTTTGTCTTGATTTGGAATGCAAAGCTTTTTTCATTCAATAGAAATATCTATGGGTAGTGTCTGGTGCAGTCATTGGCTATTTATTATTCCTAGAAAGCCAATCAACTTTCTTTTCTTGGAAAAACCAAATTTAAAAATAACCATGTTTGTAATAGGCAAGACCCATGTAAATAGATTTCTTTGGTGTTTCATACAGAATTGCACACAATTAATATATATGCTATATAGAGAAATATACATACAAGTATGAAAATATTTGTGTGTTTATGTGTATATATAGCATGCATACATGCACATATAAGTAGCTGAGTATTTACTTAAGCTTGACACAATTGACTGAAGTAGAAAATCAGACGTGATCATACTTTAACATTAGCTTTATCTTGATTTAGCTTGCTTCTGATTTTACGTCTCCCAAGTGGTAGGGTTAGGGGTTTTTTTTGTGTGTTTTGGATTTTGGTTGGGGTTTTTTTGTTTTGTTTTGCTTTTCTAAACTGATGCACTTAAGTACAGTATTCTGATGAAGTGTGCAGTAGAATTTTTTCTTACCATGCATTACATTGATGTAATGATTCTGTACTTCTGTCTTATATTAGGACCATTTTATTTTGTTTTGAAGTATAAGAAATAAATTCTCTTGGAGGATTTTTCCCCCCATTTTAAAAGATAAATTATGTAGTAGATTCAAAATAATATCAGTACAAAAAATTCATTTTATCTTATAAATTACATATCAAGCTTTGTGATAGGTACTTAGTAACTACTTTAGAATGGCAAAATAAATAACAGAAAAAACAAACTGGAGCATACTATTGGTGTTATTTGTGACATAGGATGGCCTATCTTAATTGTCTTCAGTAAACAGATTAACAGTAAGAGGATTTCGTGGCTGTGATACCTAATTTTTTTAAACATCTTGACCTACCAATGCTGCCATTGGCAGAACTGAAGCATATTCAAAATTCTTATCCTTGTGCTATAGCCTCTCATGTGGGTGAGCCACTTTTTATAGACTTTAATTGGCTGCATAATAAAAGGGAATGGAGAAATCCCATCTCTACTGGAATAATTAGCAAATATAGAACTCTAGCTAAAAATAACCTTTGAACCTTAATCATAGTTGAAGATGGAGCTGTATCTTATGAATAAGTAGGGGAAGGGAGTGAAAGAGTTTGGAAGTTGAGATTATTTTTTTTTTAAATACATTTTCATTTTTTAACCATGTTCTCTTTTAGTATGTTCTGGTGTCTGAAGAGTTTATAGTTTAGCAAAAAAAGTTGTGATACATAGTTTACAGTAAAAGTCCTGGAGATAACAGCTAAACCCCTGATTCAGGGCTAAATATTCACTAGACGGTGCTATAAGAAGACTTGGAATTCATTAAAAAAATTTTCATGAAATTGTTTCTTTGACACTTCATAGACAGGCAGTTCAAGTAGAACCTGTAGCTTATGAAGTATATTATTTACCCTTATTTCACAGATTTTTTTTTTAAAAAAATATATATAGCAAAAAGAAGCTTAATGACTTGCCAATAATCACACTGAAAGAGAAAAATGAAGGCTGGTTAGTTGTGACCAGAATGGAACTCAAGAAAGTAGGTTCTGCAGAAGAGTCTTTCACTTAATTCTAGACTAGACATGCAAGGAATGAAATAACATTAGCACCATTTTAAAGATATTTTGTAGCATTTCCTTTATCCAGAGGAGTTTTGTGTTTCAGGTAAATTGGCGACAGTAGAACATTCAAATACCGTACTGATAAGGACCACTGAAGTATGTTGATTTAAAAATAATTTTTAAAATAGTGGCTTCCATTCTCTGTCCACAAGATTCGTTTCCCCCCAGAATATCTAAAGCACGTCTGTAATCTGTCTTAGCCATGGGTTTATTGGAAGAAAATGATGAGCAGTGTCACTTTGGTTGAGGTCAAGCCTGATAGTCATTAACATCAGCGACTTCAAATAGTGAGAACATAGCTAGTTTCTTCCATGTTCTTTGGAGGGAACCATGGAATTTCTCCCCATATTGGAAAAAATAGACATGGCATTATTGTTAGTTTGCAACTGACCATGAGGCTGAGAGACTAGAAGAAAGGGAATGCACCTTTAGAAAAGAGGGTCATTCTGTTTTGTGATGGTAGTCAAAGAAAGTGATTCTAGTTGCTGAGTTTCTGAGAGGCCTCCAAGCTCCTGTAGGAGTTTTTATCCTGAGTGCCTGAAGAGACTGTGACAGCTTCAAAGAAATGCTCAAGAAATGGAAGTCCAGCTGGGCATATGGAGTTTTACTGATTTATTTAGACCTGTTCATTAATCAGAAAAGGTAAAAGAGTAATTTATATATATATATATATTTGGCTGTCATGTGCTGTTGAAGAGGAAAGTGGTAAACTAGAAGGTTTACAGGAGTGTGACTCCTGGAAAAACTATGTTTAATTTACTTGCAATACCTTGGGTAGTGAGCAATGTCTTAAGGTCTAAAGGCAGTTGACAGATTTTCTGAAAGAATAGCAAAGCCTTCTGTCTGTTGAGTAAGCCAGAGAGAGCAAAGGCAGAAGGAGTTCTTCAGCTGATCCAGACAAAGGATGCTTAAGAGTAGATGACAAACTGATGAGCATCCAGCAGGTAACGTGTCCAGGTTCTGTCTACATGCAAAGATCAATCCTTTTTACTAAACCACCCTATCAGGAGTCCATATTGATCTATGACACACTGAAATCTGTCCTGAATCATTGCTGTCTAGACATATTCTGTAGGTATGACCAATGCTCACACCTATTAGATTTGTTTAGAACTTCTTCTTTAGCTGTATTGAAATAATTTTTTTTTAAATATTGTTTGCCACGTCACTGAGATTACTCTGTTACTGCTCTGTTCTTTTAATTGTTTCCAATCATTACTAGAACTCATCTTAAGGGTTAAAATTGAAACTTTTTTCATGACAAAAAATCAACATTTTTTTATTTGTCTAGCAATTAAGTAAAATCCCAGTAGATGATGGAACAGGATTCCATACTCCTAGATAAGTGCAAATAACAGTACTTTCTTATTGAATGGATATTTTTCTGTTTTTCATATGGAAACAGAAATGTTAGTACCCAAGTCTTTTCCCTTAAAAAAAAAAAAAAAAGCTTCTATCTCTATTTTAATGGTCTCAACAGAAATGTCTGATCTGTCACCAAAAGTTTTCAAAAGTAGCAACTGTTATTAATATTAAATGAAAACATGGGCTTCAGAGGAGTAAATGTAAATCGAATGTGGAGTTTAAGTTCAGCTTACCTGTACAAAGAAATCTTTCTCACTGGCTGAATTGTCTGAATGCTGAGCCCTGAAAATGAGTACATTTTTTGTTCGCAGCAGAGAAAAATCCACTTTGTTTTATAAAAGTGTTAAAGACTTTTCTGATATGGTAAAAGATGAAATATTCGTGTATTTTGACAGAAAGAAGAAAAAACAGTGCAAGATAGACAAGCTCCAAATAAACAAGATGTGTTTCTCTTAGATTTAGATGATTGTAAGTATCTTGATTAAAAACTTATTTTCCCATGGCATAAACTCATTTCGGTTAATTCAGTGAATTTTGAATGTCCGAAATACTGGTTCTGCTCATTTATTATACCAGATCCCTGACAACAACAACAATATTGCTTAGACTATCAGCTTATTTTTAAGCATAATTATTACAATACGTGATTTTGTTTGTTTTAGAACTGAGAAATAGTTTTGAAATTTAGAATGTATTGGTATGCAAAACATTTACTTTAAGAATTTTTTCATGTCTGGACTTGTTTTCTCTTAAAGTGCGCTTATTTTCTCAGGTGCCAATGGATGTAACTTGTACAACATCTATGCAACCTATGAACCAATTGTCATATTATAATATGATACTAAAAATCACGATTTTGAAAAAAGATTAGAATCTTGGGAGGATACGGCAGAGCTGACAATGGTTTTTGGCTGTGCTTTGTAGTGCTGTTCTTCAACTTTACTTCTATAGGTGCAATACATGTTAGAACTGCATTAATATGTAGTTTGTACAATACTTGTAAATGAAAACGTGCTGCATAATATGGATCAGACTGAAGGATAAAACAGAGGAAAAGTGGGAAAGTAGGACAAAATATTTTTAATGTAAATAACGTGTTCTATACATATATCAGTTTTATTTATATTTTCATTGTTTATTTTGAGTATTGGGGCTATATGTGTGAAAAAATAATCTTTTACTATTAAGAAACATATATACAACAATAAAATAATTACTTTTTTACACTTATGGAAAATAGCTCATTGTCCTTCCCAGTGTTGTAAATTTTTTAAAAATCAATTTCCTTTTTAACTCTAGTCTGTCCTGTGACAACTCCCGTGGCAGTTCCTACAGCAGCTGTTTTGTCCCCAAGTTTAACAGCAGACCTAGAGGGATTAAGTTTGTCGAGTTCCTCAGTCATTGATGTAAGTAGCCTTTAAAAATGGGGAGGGGGTGGTCTTAATTTAAGCATTTCACATGGTTTTGAGGCAGTCATTAAAGTGATTATTTTGAAGTACTTTCACCTATAAAGATTTTGTATGAAATTCTGGTTTACATGGCAGTCTGCAGCTTTTTTTGATCTGTAATAATTATATTCTGAAACATAGAGAAAAGTATGAATATTACATGTCTGAGAAGGATGCTTTCAAGGATTTTAAACCTCTTTCAATCTGTCTTTTTCTCTGCCTCAGGGACACTTTAATTCACAAATTAAGTATCTAAACGATGCAAATCTTTGAAATAATCTAGTTGCTACACTATCAAAAATAAACTACAAGAAAATCACATACCTGTTAATCCTCAGCCTGTTTGCTGACCATACCTGCCTCTAATTATGACATTTTGATACTTGTAAGTAATTTTTCATGAGTATACAAAGCATAGCCCCTGGGCGCAAATCAAAAGGGTATAGATTTACAATCAGTGGTGTATCAGTATGTGTCATGATTCATTCTGTTAGCACTTTCAGTTTTGTAGCACTTGCCATTGGGGAATCTCAGAACTATAGGTATAATTAAGGTTGGCAAAGTCATGGAGGTAGAGAGTGGGCATTCCTTTGTTGGAGGAAAGAATAGTAGTTTGTATTCTTTTTTAGTTGGGGCTTTTTTTTGTCATTTTGTGTCCAATTTAGATTTGCAATTTAATAAGGAATTGCAGCAGTACAGCATAAGATACTTATCCTTATGAAAGTAGATGGGAGTGACGAGAAAAAATAGCAGAGGCACAGGCATTTTTTAGCCTAGCCTTGTTTCTAATGAGGCTGGTGTATAGAACCTACACTGCAGCTTTAATAATTGCTGGTAAAAGTACTTTGTGCTGGCTTTGGGAGCAATATGTTTGCAAACTATAAAGGAGCTGCATGAATGATTTGACTCAAGACATAAAAGATCTTAGCTAATGAATCAGTTTCACGTTTACAGGCTTTAAAATTTGTTGTTGGATAGCCTTACCTAAGAAAATGGTGATGCAATTTAAATTTCAAGCAAAGCAGTAACAATCTGTGGACATACAGTCACTTTACCTGATGTGTAGTTGTTCACATGTCACACAGTCTGAAAATGCCAGAAATTCTCTTCCATGTTATTTTGCAGTGCAATATGCAGCATTAGGTGGCAAGCCTGAGTTTAACTACAACTGTGGTGTTGTTCCTGTGATTGCAATCCCACAATTACTTCTTTGCCATCCTTTATGGCTTTGACAACTCAAAAAACAATCATGTTTTCCTGGCTCTGGGTTAGCTTAAGAATAATTCTGCTGTCTTTGCTTTACTTCAGAGTTACCATCTTTGTGGGTAAGCTAAAGATAGCAATCAGCAATGTTGGATGCTTGAGAACACCCCCTTTTAGCCAATGTCTTTAGTCCTTTCATCATCAAGAACACATGTTCCACTCCCACATTCATGCTTGCATTCCTCATGATTGCCACAATTTATTCACTAAATTGCTTCTCCCTATTCTTCAGCAGGTAGCTGCAATGAAATAGAGGTGTTAGATAGAGAGAGCTAGAAGGTGTAGGCTAAACAGCAGAAGTTCTGCATGAAATGGTTGATTCTGCAAAATGCATCTTTCTTGCTACTACTGAGTTCCTGGTAAAACATATCCAGCAAAGAAGCTGGAACATTTCCTACATTCCCTGCTCTGGAAACAACCCAAATCACATAAGAACTAATTGTTGCTGCCTGGATAGTGATTACATGTTTTGGGCTGTATTATGTTTTCAGATCTAATCTCAACTCTCATTGCCGTTGATAATAATTACAGATCTACATGGAGTCCTTTGAGTTTAGTGCACCAGGAAGCAACAAAAATTAAATGCTGAGGTTAAAACCTGTTTTTTTCAAATTATATCCATATATTGCAAAAAATCTTGCATGCAAGTAGTTAAATAACTATGGTCACACGTTCAGCACCATCAGGTAATTTTCTAAAAATGAAAATACAAAAACAGCTTTTAAAACTTTATGTGGGAATAGCCCTCTTAAAATAGTATTTTGAATTTAATCTGTGATGACTAATTCTAAAAATAAGGAGGATAGTTGTCATACTTCAGAAAACTTTTTCTTCCTTCAATGGGAGAGAAAATGAATTTAACTGTAGGGCACATGCCAAACTAACAGTGAGAAATTAATTTATTACTAGGCAATGGAGAGCATGGAGTAAAAATAGATAAGTACAGTATATGACCCTAATATCAAAGAAGTGTAGCAGCCACTTATCTTGGAATATGTCAGGCAGTCTATTATTCAAATCATTCAGCACTGTAATTGGATACAGCTTTTAGAAAACGTGTAACTCCAAATTCATAGCTGCTGAACATTATAGAAAGCATAAATACAAGAATGATTTTACAGTAATGGTATGGGTCTCTTTAAACCTAAAAAACCAAAATATCCTTGAACAGAAACTACAGTACACAACCTGATGCTTGTCCTGTGGCTCATTTATTTTTATGATTCATGTTTACATATAGTGCATTTCTCCCTCATATAAATGCACACATGCATATTATAGTTTGTTCCAGGAAAAACAAAAAACCCTGGTAATTTATGGATAACTTTCTTCCAACTGGATGCAAAACACACAAATCCATGTGCATGCTTCTGCCCTGGTACATGACATCTTCAGGTGGCTCAAACGAACCAGGTAACTGAGGTCACCAGAGGCTACTCTGGGGCTTTTCGGGCACACAAGAGAAGTCAGACCTAAGTGCTCAGGGAAACTCTGCATTTGGAGTCGACTGAGTTTTAGAGGGATACATTTGCAGGCTTGAAAGATACTTGAAGATGCAGAGCCAATGAAAAATAGGAGGCGAGAGAAAGCTGCAAGCTGTCAGTGTAAAGTGGTTTTCTGAAAACACTGGAAATGGGTGTTGTCCCCTGAAGGGAAGTTGTAAAGTGAGAGAAGAAGGAACTGAAATCAATGAGTGACATAAGGACAGGGAGGGTTATAACCTGCTGCAGGAAATAATATTTTGAGCGGGAATGGTGAGAGGAGGAAGAGGAGAGCTATGGTATCGGAGAGAAGCCAAAGAGAGGAGTGATCATCTGTTCTTACCCATCACACAGCTGATGAGAAAAAAAGATAAACCACCTGTTCTTTTCTCATTAGGATTTTAGGGGTAAAAATGTACAAGCAACTGCTCTCCTATATGTGTAGAGCCCTCGGTGTGCTCCCTGTGGTAATTAACTGGTAAAAATGACACATACTTTTAAAAATAAAATTAGTGAGAAGGAAATACTGCTGTGGTAGCAAGAAATTTGTTAATGATTCAGAACAGTGTTAGTACAAGGGAGAATTGACAGCTGCATATGAGCTCTGACGGTAGCAGCAGTTGGATGGGGCAAAAAGTGTGTGGAAGTATGAGCTAGGCTTAGGCAGATTTGAGGGGACAAGGTTATTTCCCCTGCCCCAAACAGATGATAATTTGGGGAAAAAGTCAAGGGTGAATATGAGAAGTTCATGATAAAAGCATGTAACAAAAGAGGGCAAAACTCTTGTTGTAGTGAGAAGGCACTTACAAAAATATTTGATGCAACAATTTAGTGTTGCCGTTAATTATCATGCATATGGAATTATGTATAATTGTAGAAGTGGTGCCACTTAATTCCTAAGGTTTTATTCGGCATGTTCAGTGTATTCTCTTGATAGTAGTTACTACCAATGATATGTTTTTACTGTTTCCTACTACTCAGATTTCCACAGAAACTGTTAGGAAGAGAGGAGTAAATCATCTTGTTTTCTGTCTCACGTCTTCTACAGAACTTTTGACTGAGATCCGCTTTGAGAACTTCTTTAGAGTGGTGATGCATAGAGCAGAAATAATAGCTTTTGACAAAAGTCAAGGTCGAGCTGCAGACCTGTCAAACCAGGTGATAAATACATTTAATTTCAAATTGAGCACACTTACAGAATTTCTTGAGAAACAGTAAACATGAAGTCCCTCGATATTCAACTTGAGATATTTTCAGAATGGGAGGACACTTTAAATTGTATTTTAATTCTAAGTTGTTGAGGTAGTCTCTACAGGGGAAAACTTTCTTATCATCTAGGTAGCTTTGTCCATTTAGGCTGTTTCTTTTTCCATTATAGCAAGTGTTAAGACTGACTCTAAAGTGTATTCTTTTCCTGTGCGAAGGATATGTTCTTAGAAGTACCAGGAACACAAGGATTGCAATAGTGGATTATATCATGGCTCTAGACTTGTATGCAGCTTGCAGGAAATGTTATCATAAGGTGCTTAAGAATTTGCAAAATCCTGCAGTAGAGAAATGAATAGTAGTTCTTCCAAATAGTTATCAGTGTGCACTCAACTTCATGAGTTTTATTTTTTCAGAGCTTTGGTAGCAGTAATTATAGAATAATTAGATACATTTATTCATATAAGCTCTGAGTTCTTACCTCAGGAATGTCTATATCAGAAGAAACATTAACTTGTTAAATGTAATGAAAGAGATGTAGTGCAGTCACTTGTGATAGCAGTGGTCTGTGTGTGATGGTTTGACTAGATTCTTGGTACTTTTCTGCCCCATGTTCACAGAAAGATTTTGATCGGGTACCATTGTTTTTAAATAACTAGGTTTATATTTCTGTAAATACATCCAGTCCCTCTTAGGATGCTTCTAAAATTTTTTACTCAAAGATGTTTCTTTTAAATGGGTTTTCAATGTTAGCCACATCTCTTCCATCAGATGTTTTTGTGGGTTTGTGTTAGGATAACACAGGCTTAGGGTATCCTTGATATAATTTTATTATTTTTTATAGTTTACCATTTGCCCTCTTGTTTTTCAGCATCCTATAAGAATGTCTTATCCTTTCGGCGTCTCATCACAGGAGAGCCTTTTCCTATGCATTAAATGTTTTCACTATACTTCTTCTGAAGCCCACCTTTTTATATAAAGATTGAAATTGGGAAGGTTTGTTGAAGGGGAAGTGAACGGGGAAGTGTGCCACAAGATAGTCTACATGTATCCTATCCCTATGCGTGTTTATCCCTTGTTTGCATTGTTGACCACACTTGCTCACTGAGCAGAGATGTTTTTGGAGTTCTTTGTAGTTTTCTCTACAGCTTCCTTTCTTAAGATAGTGTTTTTTTCATGTGGAACAGTTTAAAGTATCTGCATTGTCTCCATTTTCCCCTACGCTGTGTTCTAGAAGATTTGTAGGTAGCATAAGGCTTAATTGAAACCACTTTTTAGAAGTATCATATGTTAATAGGGTGCCTGGGAGGGTTTGTACCTATGAAGCAAGAGAAAAAGCATAATCTTAAATTTAAGAGTTAAAAAGCAACTTTCTTCTAGTGCCACCCAAAATTCAGCTATGCAGTTGATTAGGTGTGACTGATGCTTGTGGGAAGGCAGCATGGTCCAGTGGATACAGAACTGGGTGTTACATATGGAAAATGAATTCTATTTTTGGCTTACTACTGGCTGTGTGATCTGGAGGAAGTAACTTAATCTTTTAGTTTTCCATCTGAAAAATGAGGATAATGATGCTTACTCACCTTGGGAAAGCACTTGGAGATCTACAAATGAAAGTAGCTGCTCATCAGCAGATATTAACCATTGCCAAGACAGAAGAAGGAATGCAACAAAGACCTACTGCATACTTAGTTTTATTTTTCTGTGTTTATATAAATTTGCTGTGTAAGAGGGTGTTCTTAAATTGGTAACATAGTATTATGTGTTACATCAAATATTTGAAAGTGTTAATATCCTTTCAGAAATTGCTTCCACACACTTTTAAAAATGATAGCTTGGAAAAAAAAAATCCCTGCTATGACACTGTTTTTTAAAGTGTCATTTCACCTTTGGTCTTTAACTAGAAATCCATTTATCAATATTTGTGATGTTTATTAGTGTTCAAGTCCTAAAAGAACTCATCTTATGTTTATTAAATGCATTAATACTTAACAAGCTTTACACTTAAGAATTAAGAAGCTTCAACTTCTTTTCTTTTAAATAAATTAGAGAATTTAATTTGGAAGTTCAAAGATGATCTTTCTTCTGATTCAGAAACAGGTTTCATAAGCCACTGCCCCAAATAATAGTATGACCAGTCTGAGAGCTATATATTATTATTACTATATATAATCTTATTGATTTAGTTGATTACTATGTGGTTTAGTACTAGATATTCTCCAGATTAGGTGTTTTATTTATGCTTTTATATAAAATGTATGAATTATACATATGTTATAAATTATATACAGTGTATAATGATGATAAATATAGTGTATAATTAGCAACTTGTTTATTAATTAAATTGTATTCTGAGTAACCAGGTCTTTGATTAACAGTAATGCTCCTGATTCAATGCTGGTTTGCTGTTATGTTATCTTGGAGTGAAAAACATTAAACCAATATTCAAATGTTGCATTTAAAAATAAAAGTGCTAAAATTGCAAAGTAAACTGCAATTACAATATTAAAATCCTATTAATAAAATAGAAATTAAATGGGGGGTGGGGTGTGTTACTGCAAAAAATAAACTTCTTTAGATAACTTACTGTCAGGAGACCCTTGATCTTTTTTTGCCTTCCATTAAAAGTCAGTACTCTCCATAAAACTAATCCAACTTTTGGGGGGATTAAATGCTTAGAACTATAAGAGAATTTAAAGTAACACTTCTTTTTCATTCCAACATGAAAAATACATATATTATGCTCCTTAAAATAGGACTGCTGTAAACAGTGTTCGTGCTAGGTGTTTAAAAACAAGCATGTGTAATGCATGATGATGATTCCATAAGTTATTCTTTAAATATGTAGTGTGGTAATGTATGTAAAACAGAGTGTGTCTGTATGTGTGTTATGCTTTGTAACTCAGACAGAAGAGAGAGGTAACCTAAGCTGTATTTTTGTTTTATTTTGTCTATAAAACCTAGCTCTTAAAAATTTCAACCACATCTTTCTAAGGTAACATTTACCTCCTCACATCTTTAGCATCTATCAGACATGACATGGGACATATTCATTGACCCTAAAAATTTTCATCAGTCTCATGCACTGGAAGGGGGCAGCCCCAGCCAGACAAGAGGCTCATTTCAATTTTAACGGCTGTAATTAAAGGTTAATTCTCTGAGTCAGGATTAACGAGGAAAGTACAAATGATAGGCAAGCAGCTGCCTTTATAATACAGGATTAGAACAATGCAATTACAATAAGAATTAGAAAAAATCAACTTCCTGAAAAGGTTCTGTAATGAATGAACTGCATTTCTATGTTCTTAATTGTGGTACTTAAAAATGAAGACTTTGTGCAGCATAGTTTGGGTTTTTTTGTTGTAATAATACTTGACCAACAGTATGTCTAATAAGATGGTATGCCAACTACAATGACAGCAACTGTTATATTGATAAATTTAATACTGTGCTGTACTGAAAACATTCAGGCTTACTTTTATATTATAATTACATATGCTAGCCACATAGATGACTGCTTCGAACTTTGTGTTTAGAGATCTATTTCTGGTACTCTTTTGCAGTTGCTTATTTTAGCCAGTTTCTTTAAACAACCTTAAAATAATACTGAATTTTTAGAAAACATTGACTTAAAAGTTTCCCTTTACATTATTCTCACTCATTTTGTGATATTCTTAACATCTGAAAAGTAATTTTAATTTATAAATCAATACATATCAGATACATTTTGACTTAACATCCTGTTGCAGCT
>JANZLQ010000079.1:57294590-57299590 GCA_026212715.1 Elanus axillaris | reverse complement strand
TATCATTTTCTTGCATAACCATATTAACTACATGTAACAGTTCAACTTCATTATGACTGTATACTTTATACATTAACTTTTTTTAGGGTACAGCAAGAATATTTTTTTTCAAGCCTATCTATGTGATAGCTGTTTAACAAGTTATAATATTTCATATTTGTTTGCCCAGTATTATATACAAAACTGATAAAGTAGAAAATCAAGTTTCCTCATGTTAAGACTTTTGCATGTCAGCTGCATACAGCATTGTGAGACTATGGTGAGTATTCTGAGGACTGTAAATCAGAGTAGGAAGAAAAATTTTGAGCTCTTAGTTAGAAATTAATAAAAATAAAACTTTTCATATTCTCTACATTCAAAGATTCATGCTATTGTTGCATATATATATTTATATGTATAGAAGCTTCCTTCCTTCAACTACATCTACAAGTTGTGCATGGGGATTTTTTGTATGACTGATTATAGTTTTGGGGTTTCATATTTTTGTACTGAGGAATGAAACTCAAAAACCATAGAGGTCTTTTATAATTTTAGATTATGTCATTCCATATCTTTGTCAGCATGTTTATTGGCATATTCTGCTAATCCCAAATTAATAAACAGATTTTTTTATTTCTTCACTCAGAATTTATAGAGAATCTGCTGAAAACTCCTTACTGTAGCTCCCCTTCTCTCTCAGAGGGCGACAGCTTATGAATTTCAATATGCAGTGATGGTGAGGTCTCAAAGCTCATCTAAGTAATATGAATCGCTGCTTGTGTTTCATATATTTCACATATAAGCATGTTACGATGGGCATAAGTTGCCTTTGTTCACCTTTTTTCTTGATTGTTCTGTACTTAACTGAAGGTTGGATTGCACAAAAAGCAGAACTTCAGAGCAGTATAAAGGGAAGCCCAAGATTTCACCAGAAGATACTTTGCTGATCAGGATCAAAATTTGCCCTGTAACTGTGTAACTACGGGTTTTCACATGTGTCTAACCATCCTGAGGGTCTGTAGGCATTGAATTAAAGTACTTGTTAAATATAGATGAAAATGGGAGTAAATGCTTTATAACGAACATAATGTCTTGATTTCTGAAACCTCGTTAGTGATGGTTTTTTTAGCTTGGCATGTTTGAAAAAGTAAATAACCAAAGTCTCAGTTGATGCATGTAAGATTCCATCTTGTCACTTTTACATGAAGAGTCATCATCACATAGAATGAAACACCTGATATTCAAACTATAATACTGAGATTTTGTCCCAAAAATACTAAGAATAACTTAAAACTTTTTTTGGAAAATAAATATTTTGTCATTGAAAGTAAAAGCTGTGCATGGGGTAACTCAACTTGTTGAGAGGCGTTACTGATGTTAGGGCATATCATTCCTGCCATGGACCAGTGCTATGTTGGTACATAATTTGTAGGCTAGAAGTACAAAAGTAAGTGAAAGGCAAGGACATTGCAGTTGTTAAAAGTAAGGTGACTTGGAATCTTTTAAATTATGTCAATACAGACATAATGTACTGTAAAAGTTCTTGCTAACAGTTGCAGGAAGGTGGGATACTCTCCATTGCCTCCCTTCAAACCTGTTTTTAGATTGTTTTTGAAAAAGTTGTTAAGTGATGTGCCACTGTTTGCTCACAGCAGAATAATTTAGAAATGTTTTCAGTCCTTTTATGCCATAGACTCTAGAGGATACTGGAGAGACAGATGACTCCGTAAAAGGCTGTTGAACAATGCTGTGATTAAGTATAGTATCGTCAGAGAGGTGAGTTTTACAAAGCTCACTTTAGTGGCAGATATTCACCTTATTTTTGCATGCTTTTCTCCTAATGATTTTGTGAACAGTCCCTTGACATATTAAGACTAAAAAAAAAGCAGTTCTAGAATTTGGTTGCTGTGTAGTTGATGAAAGTTTTAATTTTGAACTTTTGTTCACTTGGACTAGGAAACATTTCCATTTTATATGGCTGCATACAGTGTCGCAGTATTTCTAGTCCTTAGCATCTGAGTTTGTGATTTGAATATGCCAGAAGAATTGGGGAAGGGCATATTTGTAAGACCCGTAAAAGAGATCTTTTAATTGTATAGTGGAGTTTAGGAATTCATGGCTGTAAAAGAAGGTTTGTGTAAAAATTTTTACTATTATTAGTTTGGAATGTTTTTATGAAAAATGTACAAAAATCATTCTACCGTTTCCACTGAACGAGCTTTCCAATGCAAGCAGTATTAGAACATATGCTTACTACATAAATCATAAATTTCAACTATTATTAAATACATTTGTGTATTAAAAGTTGCCTAAAAATGGAATAAGTTTTAATAAAGGGTCATTGTCACAGTCTTCTGCTACATTTGTTCACAGTGACTAACAATCTTTGGAGGATTTAGACAATAGTAGCAGAAATACTCTGTGTTAGTACCAAGGTAATTTCGAAAGTAGATGAGAAAAAATTACCTACCTAATTTGACTTCAGTCATCAACTGAGGGACTTAACTATGGCTGCAGCTACTGTGTAAAGCAGCATGCTTATGTTCAGGGTCTGTGTCTGTACAGTAGAGCCTTTATTAGAGATACCCATAGGGGGAGGTTTTTTCTTTGTGGTATGCTGTGCATGTTGTTGCTTACATTACTCTGAGCTGTGTGTGGATGGGATTGAGTGGCATTTCTTCTTAGTGAGTATGAAAAGAAGTGTCCTCGTGGAGGCTGAGTAAGTTATTTGATGCCACAAATCTTTCTTCTGAGTCCGGAAAGAAGTATGCTTTTGAATTTAAACAAAGAAACTGAAGGTAACTGGTTATAAATAGACCTCTTTGTTTCTTAACAGACTATGCACTGTATCAGATGATTTTTTTTTTTGTTTCCTTTTAAGGCCGAAAAGTGAAGCTTAAGAAAATTAAAACACAGAAAGGCTGTATTTTACCAATGTTCTAAGTTAGGTCAACTGTAATTTTCACAAACTAAGGAATATAGATTTTTCCATGTTAAAACATTATACATAAAATGAAATAAAACTTGGGAAAATTGGCACATCAATATCATGTATAAGAGATGTATTCCAGTACGTGCAGAGATTCTACACTCACATTGAGGAAGTACTAACATAGATGTATATGTGCAGTGAGTTCAGTGCTGACTTGGGATTTTTGTCCTTGCAGGTGGGTTACTGTGCATTAAGATCATCCTGATAGAAGCCAAAATAACATGTTGCATTCTTCAACAGAAATATTGTGAACAAGATTGAAATATAGTTGTATTAAGCCAGCAAAGATGTAGTTTACATTTTAGCATTCATAACTATCTGTGCTAGATTTCAAATATAGCACATTATAGGCTGAGTTCACTTTGGCTTGTAAGTAATATTGTGTAGTAAGTGTTTCAACTTATATTACACTTACCCTGACACAAGAGGTCCTTTTCTGGGGGAAAGTTTGGACTAGATCCTTCTGTTGGAAGAAAACAGTATTCAGGAGTTGTTATAGTATAATCCTAACTGTAAAATTATACATTATAGCCAGTAGGGTTCAGTATGTTTTCACTTTAGAGGTCTCTAGAGTACTGGCTGTTTGTCAAAATCAGAAGAATTTATTAGAAACCATTTGTAGGAACTTCCTTGAAGTCATTTAGACTCAATGCCAAAAGCTGCATTAATCCCTCTCAGCAGCATCCACTATTTCAAATTCGTAATTAGGACGCAAGGTGAGGCTGCCACCTTATTCTGTTTTTCTAACTGTTAAACTACTTCAGATAATCCTCAGACTTTCCAGTTAGGTGGTCAGTGGAAGGGTCAAATCACTAAATTGAAGTAAACTACTTGCTTGTATATTAGGAGAACGCCTTTTCCTTGAAACACCTAATAACTATTGCAAAGGAATTTAAAATACCATGCCGCTTGATGAAAGATACACATGCATCAGCCGCCAGACTGTACATAGGGCAAAATGATAGTAAATTTTGGTCTCCCATGCACAGATAGGAGTTTCACCATTTGATTTGGTCACTGTTTTTGTAGAAGTTGAAACCTGGATTGGGATACACTTTAAGCCCTTGAGTATAGGAATTTTCTGCAAATGCAGTTAAAAGAAAATTCTCCTATAGTATCTGTTTAAGCCCTTTTCATGGTCCACTAATGATCCCAGAGTACCCTATGGGGAAGAATGTGCATTGCTGAATTTATACCAAGGTTTGTGGCCCATAATTATGGCACTGAGTTCATCCCTTTCCTTCATGTTTGTGTAATAACCCTGACTTAATCATAGGAATATTCCCATTTTGTTGATACTGAAATTCTTTCTTGTGTAGCTCTTTAAAAGATTTCACTGGTATTTTCATTGGATTATTCATGTGATTTATTGTGCTCAGCAGAAGGAAAAGGCAAAGATGCCAAATCTCAAACAAAACCATGTGTTGTTGTAATATAAAGCTTAAAGCTCTATTATACATGCAAAATGCAATCTGTCTCACTGACCCCTAGCTACACATAAAATACAAAACAAGTACACACTCAGTTTTAAAAGTGCTTGATTAATATGGTATGGGACTAATAGAGTTTTCTGCTGTTCATGAACTCCAGGTTAAGGCCTGATTCTGAGTCCTTTATATCATGTAGTCATTTTTATGCTCTAAGAGCAATACTTTTGAGTGATACAGAGTTACTGGAAATCTGTCTAGTTGGATATATTTTAAAAGAACCATAGAAAAATCTAAGGGATGTAAAAATATTGAAAAGGGATAATTTAATAACATGGAAGATTTTGATCATGTCTAGATTATCAGGTTGAGAGAACTGTGAACAAACACACTACTCTTTGAAAGGATGAATTTATACCTATTTGAGACCATACAAGTATTAGACTAAAAAAAGGGGCAGAGAAAAGGATTAATTTTGGTAGCCTTACAGAGGCAGACTTGGCAGTATAATGAAAGTGCTTTTTTGTTTGAGCTTCATCTCTGTGTGATTTAAAAATCAATGGGAGTTATGGGGGGGGGGGGGGTGATTGATATTTAGCTTG